>JAMPIV010000153.1:0-600000 GCA_024509875.1 Oreohelix idahoensis
TCTTTATCTGGCGCTATCCTGGTATCCTCTGATACACCTATTTGTCCAGGATATCTTTAAGTCATACATCTAAACCTCTCGCTACACTTATCACAGAGATGAATTGACGAACAACAGCAGAAAAGCTCGCCAATTTTCAGCTAAGTGCTTTTAAGCAGGCACAGCAACGAACATTTATTTTCTATCAAGTATCGATGACGATAACATAATCTTTTTGCCCCACATCGAAACATAACCTTTTTTATTTTTAAATGCTACAAATAATTGACTATTACATTTCTTATTTGTTGTTTTACAAATTCCTAGCTGATTCAGTTATTATAGATAGGAGTGCACAAGTATGAATCCATATATATATATATATATATATATATATATATATATATATATATATATATATATATATATATATATATATATATATATATATATATATATATATATATATTCTCCTTCTTCGTCCTGAAAAGGACGTTGGTTGCGTTGTGTCGCCGTTTACAGCGAAGTTGCGATATTTGCGCCTTTCGGCCCAACACATCCGACTTCCGCAGAGCATTTTTTGGGACCTGGTTTGCCTTCCCTCTTCGATCCATACTCTCTCGGCCACACCGCAGTGATGCAGCCTCTCTCCAGGACCACCCCTTGGACGTAGAGTAGGGTCTTGGTCAGATCTGGTTCGCTGACCCTGGCGCAAGGAGTCAAGCTATGAGTCGATGACTGCATCTCTTTTGCTGCGTCTTCGGTCCCTTATAAATAAATAAAATAATATATATATATATATATATATATATATATATATATATATATATATATATATATATATATACATATATATATATATATATATATATATATATATATATATATTTATATATACCTATAGAGCCAATAATAATTTTACTGCTGATTCAGTTGGGGGCTTGCACGAGCTAAGTTAAATAATACTTCTTCACAAAGGTTGTCTGGCAGACGAAAGTTAACATTGCTAAGACACATTCAGCATTGTTCTTGACTTCTGAAATATCTTGTGGATACACCCTCGAGGTAGTAGAAGCATCATCATCCTTCTATCTGCATCTCTGCCAATCGTAATCTTTTGCGAAGATAAACACCTTTGAAGACCCACACTAGCAGTGATGCCACAGCTGGGTGCGCACAAGGCTGCCTATGTGATGCAGTCGGCATTGCTAATTTTGAGCGGCTTGACGTTATAAACAATTTGCAGAAATCGAAATTTTATATAATCGTTGATGAGAGTACTGATATTGTCTTAACCGAACAAGAATGTTGGCAGTCCGTTTGTGCGAGTCTAGTGACACAAAAACAAAAAATAAAGGTAAGTTGAATTCCACTGATAGACCCTCAATGAGGGGAGGAGGATGGGGAATTGTCTAGGCATGTTTACAGCTAGTTAAAAAATTTGTTGAGCAACGCATGAAATCCCGTCTTAGTAACGTCATAGGTTTTCGCTCTGCAGACAACTGTGCCAGTTATTGAATGGGGAACTTTGCAAGTGGTTTTACAGGCACATCTGAAGAAAGGTAAGATTCAACGTGTCCTTAATTTATCGGATGTGTTTTTGTCATTCCATTTGCACTTTATGTTGCAAATGCTGCCAGCAACCACCTAACAATCCCTTGGCCTTGATTGAAAAAAAATTTTCATATAAAGGAATGTCTGCTTCTATTTTTTCGCGTAGTAGTTAAAAAAGAAATAACAATGGAGTATCGTTTTCTTCTCAGTATGTCTATTAGGCAGGAAGTATTGCAGCATGAGCATCGCACTCTTGCCGACATTGATCCTTCGGATGTACAGGTGCACAAGAAACTGAATTACATTGAGCTGGGTGGACGATGTGAAGCGCAGTTAATGCGACAACCGTTACGAGATAAAGAAGTCCAGTTTCGCAAGGATGCATTGGCATACCTGATTGAACTTTGTACTCAAATACGACGCAGGTTCCCACTTGAACAAAACAGTGTTCTGGCGCAAATGCAGCTGTTGGATCCAAAGCAAGCTCTCGATATCAACAAACCTTCTGTCATTCCATTAGCAATGCAGTTCCCAACAGTTGTTTCAGAAGAGAGCCTTGATCGTCTGTCTGATCAATGGCGAGAACTGGCATCGTACCGAAAAGATCTTGGACATCTAGTGGATGAGGATCCGCTCGCATTCTGGCTGGGACTGCAACAAGTAACAGATGCTAATAACCAGAAGAAATTTGATGTTTTGGCTGACCTCATGTACACGCTTATGGCACTACCTCACTCCTCAGCATGCGTCGAAAGAGTGTTTTCGAAGGTTAACTTAGTTAAAACCAAACAAACCAACAAGCTTTTGTGTGAAACAGTTTCCAATCGAATACTAACCAAGCAAGTATTTGCCAAAGATGGAGTTTGTCATAAGTTTAATCCTAGTAAAAGCGTGGTTGAAGATGTGCGTGAAGGACGTTGTCGGCAGAGATATGCAAAGAGTCTGGAACTTCACAATCAAGATTACACGTTGTCAATTCATGCATATGATCTTGATGAAGGAGAAGTTGTCGACATGGATGCCGAGTCACTGACAAGTGACACTTTTCAACAGTAACAAGTTACAACTAACATTTTATATTTAATTGGAGGAACATTTTGTTAATGTAACTAATGTAAGTATATTACTGTTAAAATATCTCATTTTCAAGAGTTCATATATTGGGGTGTTATTAAAATCATTTTTATTTAATTGTGAATTTTTGGTAATTAAAAAAAAAAATGAAGAAATACATAAAAATTGGTAGCACACAGATTATTTGTGCTAAAGATGCACATAAAAGACTATGTACGCATCGTCTATCCCGTGTATTTGAGGCATAAAATATTCTGGGTATTTCTGGGTTTCTTTTAAGAAGAGCATCTGGGTTTATCTCTAGAACTTGAGTGGCAACACTGCACACTAGATACTCTAGGTTTTGGCCATTGTTGGACCAACATTGCAGAGAAAAGGGGAGGCAACCCGTGACACCAGTTTTTAGCATTACAAGGCAGTCCGTGTTTTTTGGAATGCCTTGCGTAAAAGAATAGAAGGGGATGAAAATATGAGGTTGCGCATGGGTCTGGCAAA
This sequence comes from Oreohelix idahoensis, assembly GCA_024509875.1. Lineage (NCBI taxonomy): Eukaryota > Metazoa > Mollusca > Gastropoda > Stylommatophora > Oreohelicidae > Oreohelix > Oreohelix idahoensis. Next base: position 3,103 of record JAMPIV010000153.1, read on the forward strand.
CTACCTCATTATCTGAAACAAGTAGCCACAAAAATCACAACTGCAAGATCACGTGACTGCTTGTTGTAACAGGTATTATGTCAAAATATAGCTCATAAAGATTATTTCATTTTTAATATTATAGCACATATTTATAATATCTAGTTTGAAATAATCTTCGTTTATTACTTATTTTTGTTTTTGTACAAAGCTGGAGGTGGGAATCCGAGTGTGGGGCCCCTGTAAACGCGGGGGCAAATAGGTTAAACCTAAGACAGGCCCAAAGATCAGTCTATTTTGTTAGCATCACAGTTAGTACTATACTATAAGTGCAGTCTCGGTAACTTAATGTCACGTCATTTGTGCATCATTGCATAAGCGCTTTACCGGTACAGTCGCTGTTATCTAACAGTAAAACACTATTTACACGTTTTAATTGTATACATCAGGCCGGCTGCTTAACTTTCCTCAACGTTATTGCATAGCTATTGCTCTAAAAGTACGACAATCACAGATCTATACTCTTCCAAATGACGCGATACAAGTAGGCATGCCACTTCGAGGACATGCTATTTTAAGCACAAGTGTTTTCCAGCGAAACCATGTTTAACCTACTTTGTTCGTGGACCGAGGAAGCTGATGTGTTCTAGGTAACGTTGTTTTCATTTTCCTTGTTTGAAATGTAACCGCAGACTCCCTGTGATTTCCAAAATAAAGTTATATTTAGTGATCGTTCATGCCACCACTTGTAGCAAAAGCTGATTTATATTTTTATTCATCGACGGCTAAGCATAAGTAGTTTGCCGCCAAAGTAGATTACGACTTGTTCGCAGCAGTCCGTCTTGGCTTTTGAACTGTTACAAACGTTCATTTTATTACGCTTATTATACGTTTATATTATGCAAATATTGCGCAGTAACACATTATGATTATAACTAGTTCATGGTGTTCAAGGTAACAGTGGATAGTACAGTGTGAATGACATTTACAGCAAACCAGCATCAAAAAAGAACTTAGAGCGAACAGTAAGTACGAGCGGAATTGTTTGTTCTCTCTATCTCTCTTATTTTTTTATTTTTTTTTTACACTTTCCATGCTGGTTTTAATATATTAGATAATGTGTTCAGTAGAGGTCCGTACCTTGGAGTCGTTGTCGTGACATTGATATCGTACTTCGATAGCCTATAATATCGATCGATATGCCCGCGAAACAAAACTAAAGTTGCCACTATTTGCTTTTGCCGTTATCCCTCCATAGAGTGCACTGGCTTCCTAGCTCAGTGGTCTTTGATTCGATCCCCAGATGATGTGGGATTTTTTTTAAGGCCGCAAACGGCTCCTGGGTCGACCCAGCCCCACTTGGGTACCAGAGCAACTTCTGGGAAGATTAAGGCGGCTGGCGTGATGCTGACCACATCACCCCTAGTGTGCCGACGGTCATGAAAATATGGGCCCAACAATATATTCCCAATATGCCGCAAAGGGATCCTTTTCTCCTTTTCCTATATAGAGTAAATGAAAATTTCTCAAAGCTGTGTTTGTCACATTTGTGTGTAGGCTACGTTTTTTTTAAAAACATTTGTCCTAACATACGGTAGTAGATTCTTCACATATTACACTGTTCAAAACAGAGGGGGAGGAAGGGGGTATAAAGCTCGGCCTACGTGGGTTAATATTTTATGTAGGCCAACTCTTAATTTTGAAAATACATCTTTATTAGTCATGTACATTCTTATTGTACTTTTACTATATATATATATATATATATATATATATATATATATATATATATATATATATATATATATATATATATATATATATATATATATGGGTAAATTGCATGGCTGTAAATTATCCAATATTGAGATTCTCTGTTGTTAATAACATCACACATTCAGTAATATTGATTACGATCTATATTATTATCATGAGGAATACGCTACGCCATGTACGCCCGCCGTTCAACAACGCTACAGAAAACAAATTATTATGGAATGTGACATTTGTGGCAGTGGAATCCAAAGTACGGCATTCCTATACTTGGTCTTTATGTCAGCAGCACGAGATGACCTAGTTTTTAAAAGTACTGCTTGAAAAAGAAATGCGGGTACTTCAATGAGAAGGGAGACCACCGTGACATTTGACGCTTAAAAATAAAAGGTTAGACAAAGGAAGACCGTATGATTACATCGTTTTATGCAGAAAGTTTTAAAGAATAAATAAATATACATTCCCGGATACGCTTCGCGAAGAAGTCTGAAAATAGAATTTGTGTGAGGAGAAATACGAACAATACAGCAGACGAAACAACAGTAAACGATGTAAATAAAACCCGATGTAATAAGAAATCCTACCAGGAATTAAGATTACAAAAATATACGTATGGAGATCATTCTTGAACAGAAGTGAAAGTTGAACAATGACAAAAACCACAAAATAATAATAACTTAAGATAACAGGGCAGATAATGTTACTATGACATTAATATACACGTTTATGTTTTATTATTAACTAGCGTCAAGTGGCATAGTGGTTAGGGCACTTGCTTCTCGAGGCTAAGTTACCGGGCTAGGAACCTGATAGCTTCACGCTCCAGCTTACCCCAGCTGCTAATGGGTACCTGACTCTGTTCCTGAGTTAGGGAAGGCTAAGACAGGAGGAAGGGAACCGACCACCCCACCTCATAATGCTGGACCTAGTATAGTGAAGTCTCTGACACTTCACTTCACTACGGCAATATCTGCTATGTGACTACATTTACCTGTATAACTGATATCTGCTTTATTTTTGTTCCATGTTTTTCCCGTAACTAGGGTGAGGCAGGTGGGGCACGTGCCCTGGGCTCCATATTTTGGGGACGTCATTTTATGGTTTTTAAAATGCAAAAATTTCACCCGTAATTTATGATAATCCAATTTATCACGCTTCACATTTATGTGTAGGCATGTGTAATTGTATGAAATATGTATTTGTTGTTTTTGTTATTTAACTAGGGCTGCTTTTTTGCAGCCAATACCAAGTTGAAGAGTCCTTGGTATTATCTACACTGCAGATCTAGGATTTTCTGCCATTCTGCTAACGCTGTGTGATGGCGGATCAAAGACTAGACACACAAAAGAACACACACATATATATATATCTGCAAGTTAATGAGGTTACTCTAGCTACAGGTTAATGAGGTTACTCTAGCTACAGGTTAATGAGGTTGGCTACAGGTTAATGAGGTTACTCTGGCTACAGGTTAATGAGGTTACTCTGACTGCAGGTTAATGAGGTTACTCTGATTGGAGGTTAATGAGGTTACTCTGACTGCAAGTTAATGAGGTTACTCTGGCTACAGGTTAATGAGGTTACTCTGAGTGCAGGTTAATGAGGTTACTCTGGTCACATGTTAATGAGGTTACTCTGATTGAAGGTTAATGAGGTTACTCTGATTGCAAGTTAATTAGGTTACTCTGGCTACAGGTTAATGAGTTTATTCTGACTACAGGTTAATTAGGTTACTCTGACTGCAAGTTAATGAGGTTACTCTGGCCACAGGTTAATGAGGTTACTCTGACTGCAAGTTAATGAGGTTACTCTGGCTACAAGTTAATGGGGTTACTCTGACTGCAGGTTAATGAGGTTACTCTGACTGCAAGTTAATGAGGTTACTCTGGCTACAGTTTAATGAGGTTACTCTGACTGCAGGTTAATGAGGTTACTCTAGCCACAGGTTAACGAAGTTATTCTGACCGCTGGTTAATGAGGTTACTCTGGCTACAGGTTAATGAGGTTACTCTGGCTGCAGGTTAATGAGGTTACTCTGACTGCAGGTTAATGATGTAACTCTGGCTACAGGTTAATGAGGTTACTCTGATTGCAGGTTAATGAGGTTACTCTGACTACAGGTTAATGAGGTTACTCTGACTGGAAGTTAATGAGGTAACTCTGGCTACAGGTTAATGAGGTTACTCTGACTGCAGGTTAATGGGGTTACTCTGGCTACAGGTTAATGAAGTTACTCTGACTGCAGGTTAATGAGGTTACTCTGCCTACAGGTTAATGAGGTTACTCTGACTGCAGGTTAATGAGGTTACTCTGCCTACAGGTTAATGAGGTTACTCTGACTGCAGGTATAATGAGGTTACTCTGGCTATAGGTTAGCGAGGTTACTCTGACATCAGGTTGATGAGGTTACTCTGACTGCGGTTAAAGACGTTACTCTGACTGTTGGTTAATGAGGTTACTCTGACTGCAGGTTAATGAGGTTACTCTGACTTCAGGTTAATGAGGTTACTCTGGCTTCAGGTTAACGATGTTACTCTGGCTATAGGTTAATTGAAGTTACTCTGAAGGTTAGTGAGATTACTCAAGTCCACATAAAAATCAGATTATTCAGCTTATTACCCTACAGTCAGAGTAACTTTATTAATCTGCAGTCAGAGTAACCTCAGTAACTTACAATAATCACGTTTGGTGCAAATCATCCTTTTTTTATGTTTTCCAGATAATTTTTTTTTTAAATCGTGTTATTCCTTCTTTTGGCAAAGCACATTTATTTGAACCCCACACGGGTTATATTATTTTTCTTCCTCTGCATTAATTTGTTAGTCATACTAAATCTGCAGGCCTGTCTCTAGGACAAAGTCCACAGTGTTTTTTCCAGGGCCCCATGGGGTCGCCCTATAGCTTCTGCAATTAGGAGCAGGTTCAAGTCGTATGTCATTAGTGTAAGAACACTAAATACCCCACATTATAACCCACATGTGGATAAACCGGGTATTTATGTGGCTATGTGTTTGACATATTGTGGTTGCCAGCCCCATACACAACCGCGTGTTAGTCGCCTTTTACGACATGCGTGAAGGTCACTCTTCAGCGGCCCCCCCCCCCCCCCCCCCCCCCCCCCCCCCCCCCGCCCCCCCCCCCCCCCAAGCACATACCTTCAGGACTTACTCAGTCTTCCTGTCCCGTGCCATCAAGTTCAAGGTCTTTCCACGTCGTTGTTATCCCCTTCACGTCTGTCTCCAGCTTTCTCCATCGTGTGTTCTTTGGTCTCCCTCTGTCTGTCTTTGGTCTCCCTCTGTCTGTCTTTGGTCTCCCTGTCTGTCTTTAGGATTCTGAGCGTGCTGTAGGCCTATTCTTTATTTTTCCCTTTAGAGAACCCGGGGAACTACACGAGAGGGGGGGGGGGGAGGGGGCGCCTGTATACATGTATTCAGTTAAATATTACGGGAAGCTGGATTCTTGTTCTTATTGCAGCACTTGGCGGATATATTTACGGTGAAGTTTATTTACAATTTACAGTTCATTACCCAAACTAGGTCAGTGCGTCCTATCCCTACAGTCGTTGTGACCCAGCCTTGATTGTTTAAATACAGAAATACACAGAGGGAAATCCCAGGCCTGTGAGTTGTAAACAAATAACGGAAATAGGTAAAATGATAGACCATCGCAAGAAAGAAAGAAAAACGACACCAGATAACAGAAAGTAAGATGAAAGCAACAGGCTGGTCGTCTTTTCATAACGTGGTCACTTTTGCGATAGCGTCGTTCAGATGAACTTGGGTTGAATTGCCGGAGTTCCTGGGAGATTTCTCATACTTTTCTATTATCTAGTTTCCTCTTTTATCTTTTTTTCTCTTCAACATGATTCATCATTATCATTTCCATTTTGTTACTTATGGAGCTTAGAGCCATAAGTGCAGCTGATCCTTTTGTGGGAAGCCTGTGTCATGAGCATCATGTGCTCTGGTGGGAAGCCTGTGTCAGAGCATTCATGTGCTCTGGTGGTAAGCCTGGTGTCAAGCATTCATGTGATCTTGTGGGAAGCCTGTGTCAGAGCATTCATGTGATCTTGTGGGAAGCCCTGTGTCAGAGCATTCAAGTGATCTTGTGGGAAGCCTGTGTCAGAGCATTCATGTGATCTTGTGGGAGAAGCCTGTGTCAGAGCATTCATGTGCTCTGGTGGGAAGCCTGTGTCAGAGCATTCATGTACTCTGGTGGGAAGCCTGTATCAGAGCAATTCATGTGCTCTGGTGGGAAACCTGTGTCAGAGCATTCATTTACTCTGGTGGGAAGCCTGTGTCCAGAGCATTCTTGTGATCTTGCGGGAAGCCTGTGTCAGAGCATTCTTGTGATCTTGTGGGGAAGTCTGTGTCAGAGCATTCATGTGATCTTGTGGGAAGCCTGTGTCAGAGCATTCATGTGATCTTGTGGGAAGCCTGTGTCAGAGCATTCATGTGATCTTGTGGGAAGCCTGTGTCAGAGCATTCATGTGATCTTGTGGGAAGCCTGTGTCAGAGCATTCATGTGATCTTGTGGGAAGCCTGTGTCAGAGCATTCATGTGCTCTGGTGGGATACCTGTGTCAGAGCATTCATGTGCTCTGGTGGGAAGCCTGAGTCAGAGCATTCATGTGATCTTGTGGGAAGCCTGTGTCAGAGCATTCATGTGATCTTGTGGGGAGCCTGAGTCAGAGCATTCATGTGATCTTGTGGGAAGCCTGTGTCAGAGCATTCATGTGATCTTGTGGGAAGCCTGTGTCAGAGCATTCATGTGATCTTGTGGGAAGCCTGTGTCAGAGCATTCATGTGCTCTGGGTGGGAAGCCTGTGTCAGAGCATTCATGTACTCTGGTGGGAAGCCTGTATGTCAGAGCATTCATGTGCTCTGTGGGAAGCCTGTGTCAGAGCATTCATGTACTCTGGTGGGATAGCCTGTGTCTGAGCATTTCTTGTGATCTTGCGGGAAGCCTGTGTCAGAGCATTCATGTTTCCTCTTGCAGCAGTAGTTTCCACAGCAGTTTGGTGTGCATAGTGAGGCTGCCAGACCCGTGACCAATCTCAAATTAGTTGCCTCCTACGACATGTCTTTGTAAGCAGTAGTCTTATGTAAGCAGTAGTCTTATATGTAAGCAGTAGTCTTATGTAAGCAGTAGTCTTATGTAAGCAGTAGTCTTATTATATCTTCACCACTTGCATAACACGTGGGAACGACATGCGTGGAATAATGTAGAATAGACAACGCACTTTCATCAGAGTTTATTCGATTTTCTAGGAATAATCAATATTGATCATTGGCAGAAAAACATTGATTTTTCCTGGAACACAAAATGCTCCTTTAAAATCTGAAAGTGTACGTTTGTATTTTGTTCATCCAAACACACAGTAGTTTTACTATTTTAAAACATACAGGGCAAAGAATTGTGTCTACATTTACGTTGCTGACGGGGGGGTAGTTAAAAGGAAGTATTTTATTTATGCAAGTTGCGGATTTTCCTTTTTCGAACGAAGTTTATTTACGCAAGTTGCGGATTTTCCCTTTTTTTTTCCACGAATTTTCCAAAAATAAGCAGTGTAGGGCTCGTATACCTTTAAGCCCTAACGTGATTCAAAATATCCGGTTACATGTCATATGTCATAAATAAATAAATAAAAGTGTGTGTGTGTCCCCGAGAAAGTATATTAGTTTATACTCGTTTATTGTATTAGTATGAATGTTCAGAGCAAGTCTTCAGCCTATTCTACTGAACATTTTCATAGTCTTTCCTCATGTGCCGGAAACTTGCAAATTAAATTTTTCATCAACTTCGATACATGTAAGTTAACTACGCAAACGGTAAGTTTTGTTTCTGACTGAATATATGCTGTTCAAACAGTAATTTGTGGATTATAGCCCTTGTTGGCATAGTAACTCGTTTCTGTTTAAAGCTGTTTTTAGATTTTACACAGACACCGAAATGGATGCTAATTCTCTTTCCCCCCGCCCCGTAAACATATATAGTAATGAGAAAATATCCACCCATAACTGTTTATATAACTTGTGGATGAAATATTTTTGGGGGTTGTAAGCTGCAACAAATAACGTTTGTTTTATATCGTGTGAAATTCAGATATTAACCGAAATTCGACTGCAGTTCATTGTGCGACCCTTGGAAGAACAGTGTACATAACATGACGCACCATGCGGCTTTGTGGGATGCAAAGAGATATCACGTTCATCCCCTTGATGGATTATAATTAGGATATATGTGTGTAGTTAATTCAAGATAATTAATTTTAATTTAATTTATCAAAATATGGTGCCCTCCCGTTTCCCAAAAAACAGAAGAAACAAACAAACTGCAGTCTTTCACAGCTGCCATGTTGTTAACAAGAGGGATAAGGGTGGGAATGCCGGTGAGTCCGGGACAACACGCAATCAATCCAGTAATCTGCCATACTCAACAAGCATTTCGAGACTCCCACTTTACCACCATCATTGATCCTTACATATTAATTTTTGTTCATATACACTGTTTTACTATATTGTGCAGTTTTCTAAGTCTGTCTGTTCTCAACACCCGCTCTACAGTTATAGATGAATCACATGCCCACAGATAATCTAATATTGGTTTTCTCTGTTGTTCAAACTTCCTACATTTTTGTAAGAAACACTCTGTATTATTTTTTTGTTCTAGACGCACTGCACAGTAAGGTTCTTCTATTCTAAAATATCCCATTCCTAGTTGCAGTCTAAGAAGTTTCTTATTTTTATAATTTTAATTATTTTGATACCTGACATGTTCTTGTTGGAGCCCTGAACAATTTATATGCACTGTCCGTTCGTCAGTTATTTATTCTTTAATTTAAGCTTTTGACCTCTGTTTTTACTCATCCCCATATTTATTTGGTTTTTATTAGACCTACTATTTATAGCTTTCCACATGCCTTTGCCAGTCTGCCAGGCTCTTCATTGCCAGGGATGCTACTATGAGATGGTGGAGCACTACTCTTAGATCATCCAGGTCAGCCTTATTCTGGCTCCTCAGCATTTCAGCTACTGTGAAGAAAACAACTTATCTGTCAGTCCTTTCCTCTGCCATTAGAACCTCTGCTGCAGTTTTTAAGGCCTCTGCTCTGAAGTTGAGAATTTTCTTGTTACCAATGAGAATCATAACGGGAGGCATGCCATTTGATCAATGAGTGTTTTTTTTTTTTTAACTCTTTCCGTACATAATTATTTTCAGCTCTGGACGGAATTATTTTTAAGCCCCAAAAATTTACACATACATAATTTACGTTTACTGACAATGTGTGTCTAATCATGAGTTAAGTATAACATTAAATATCAAATTAAAGTACATTGGATGAACAATATAAATCCATATGCCTTTCTAGCTAATTTTATGTTATGTTTATGTTATAACAGATAACATGTACACGGAAAAAAAGATAACTTGAAATTTTGAACAAAAATTTTCGACTTACGTAAGGCTTGTAACATAAATTGTTATCAGTTCACAATACAGTTTCACTGCTCTCTTAGTGCAGGTAATCCATTTAGAAACACATAAAAAGTAAGAAAGCTATGGTTGATCACACAGTTTGTTCACTGTTCACATATTAGTAACATATCCTGTGTGTTTTTCGGCCATTATGGCGATACGACAAAACACGATTAAAGATGAAGATAAATGTTAAAAAATCCCTTCAAATGCAAATAAAAGACATTGAAGCTTGTTGAAATGTGCCCAGTTTTGTGTTTACTTCCGTTCGAGATAAATTCCGGGCAGTATAAAATATCAGAATAGAAAGAAACAACGAAATAAATCAGCGTCTTTTAAAAAATCTCGCGGTCACAGCGGTTGATGGCCATTGCGTCTTTTAAAAGATCTTGCGTACGGAATCAGTTAAGTTTTCAGGAACAAAATTTTAAAAAAATAATAATATAATAAAAAATAGCCAATAATCTAACGTTACAAGCGAAAGCAAACATTCTTCATCTTGATCCTTAGCTGCCGACTGTTAAAGCCGTCAAAGGCCATCACGTCTGGTGGCGTCTTGTAGGTCAGTAACAAACTGCTTCCACTTTGCTTGGTCGGCGGCCATCCCTTGTGCAGTGCCCCAGCTCTGGTTCATTCATTGCATCTTGGCCTCCACAGTTCTCTGCCAAGCTGTTTTTAGTCGGTTTCACTTTCCTTCACGGGTCCATAGCGTAGCTCTTCTTGTGATGGCATCAGGGTCTCTTCTGAGGACGTGGCCAACCCAACTCCAGCGTCTGCCAGCTATGATGGCATCGGGGTCTCTTCTGGGGATGTGGCCAACCTAAAACTCCAGCGTCTGCCAGCTATGATGGCATCGGGGTCTCTTCTGGGGACGTGGCCCAACCAAACTCCAGCGTCTGCCGGCAGAAATACTGCCTGACTATTTGTTCAACAGACCACATCTCATGCTAAGCGGTACTGTTAATTTCTCATATCATTTTAACATGGCCGCGCTTTCTCTACATCGTGACCTTTGTTTGATTTTCTCTATTTGGACTGATTGGAGGGTCAAAATAATACGATATTCTGATATCAAAAATGAGACTTTTTATCCTGAATTAGCGGAACTTTTTTAGTAGCCTCCTTGAGCCATAGGTGACTATGGGAACGTGTTGTGCCGATACCATAGTGTGAAGCTGGAGTGTCCTCTCCAGGACGCAAGCTTGGGCTCAGTTATATAGAAAGTAAACTGTTACCCATGCAGCACGTTCCCCCTCTCCACGTAGCTGTTAGGTCCAAAAGAACGGCAGTAGCCAGTACTGTTTGGTACCAGCAACGTCACGGGAGTTTCCAGAACAATGTTGACTTAACAGTAGACTGCCTTAGGGGCTCCAACTCCGGATTTATCCTCTGGGTTTACTCCCGATATCTTAGCCATACGCAGATATTCCCGTAAGGAAGCGAAGGTTTAAAATCAGTGTTTAGCCTTCTCCTAGACAGTCTACCAACCAAGGATCACGAGCCCCTGTCCCAAAAAAAAAAAAAAAAAAAAAAAATCATATTAATCAGTTTGATAGAAGTGAAGAAATAACACTTTAAAAACATGAAGTAGTTTTTCAATCACCTTTTATATGGTGGATGTGCTGTGCTGATTATCATAGTTTATGTTTTCTCGGTGTTAATGCCCAATCCATATTTATGATGTTTACTTGGTTCACTAATTCTTGAGTTTACTGCTTGCTTTCCGCTGACAAAACTGTACTATCATCATTTCTTTATTTTTTGCGTCCGCTGCTACCGTGAAGCGTTGTTGGGAGCTGATATTTTCGTTCTTGAGCATAGTTTGTCGCATTAGCTAGTATCAGCCCGTGTTGTTCTATGATATTTTAAATATTGTCTATCCATCTGCTTTTTGGTCTTCCACGTGCCTTAACACCACATCTTCCATTGTTGTGGGGCGCGAAGCGGTAATTGATCGGGGTTCCATTCTCATAACATGGCCAAACCACTTGATTTTCTGTCTCTTTATGTATTTGATGTAGCTCATACAATTTTTCTGATATCGTCATTTCTTATTCTGTTACTTGTGATAAGATTAATGGTTCTTCGTAAGCATTCCATCTCGCACTATGATTTTCCTCACATGTGCTTTGGTCAGCACGTTTGACACAGACAGCAAAGAGTTGGTAAGAATATGCTATTTATCAGTTGTAATTTAGTTTACATTACTGATATTCTGATGTTTGAGTAGTAGTAACAGTTGGTAAGTAACTGCACTGGCTTTTTGACATCTTTTTTTCCAGTTTCTCTGTCAAGTCTTCCATTTTCTAGGGCAGTGCTTCCTAGACATTTAAACTCTCAAACTTGATTGAACTGAACGTTGTTGACATGTTAAGTGGGCTTTGTGATCTGCTGATCTTCTTAGTGTCTGTCTTAGATGAGCTGATCTTCATATTGTCTGTCTTAGATGAGCTGATCTTCATAACGTCTGTCTTAGATGAGCTGATCTTCATAACATATGTCTTAGATGAGCTGATCTTCATATTGTCTGTCTTAGATGAGCTGATCTTCATAACGTATGTCTTAGATGAGCTGATCTTCATAGTGTCTGTCTTAGAAGAGCTGATCTTCATATTGTCTGTCTTAGATGAGCTGATCTTCATAACGTCTGTCTTAGATGAGCTGATCTTCATAACGTATGTCTTAGATGAGCTGATCTTCATATTGTCTGTCTTAGATGAGCTGATCTTCATAACGTCTGTCTTAGATGTGCTGATCTTCATAACTTCTATCTTAGATGAGCTGATCTTCATAGCGTCTGTCATGGAAGCGCTAATCTTCATAGCATCTGTCTTAGATGAGCTGATCTTCATATCGTCTGTCTTAGATGAGCCAATCTTCATAGCGTCTGTCTTAGATGAGCTGATCTTTATAGCGTATGTCTTAGATGAGTTGATCTTTATAGCGTGTCGTAAAATGAGCTGATCTTCATAGCGTCTGTCATGGAAGCGCTAATCTTCATAGCGTCTGTCTAAGATGAGCTGATCTTCAAAGCGTCTGTCTTAGATGCGCTGATCTTCATAGCATCTGTCTTAGATGAGCTGATCTTCATAGTCTCTGTCTTAGATTTGCTGATCTTCATAGCGTCTGTCTTAGATGAGCTGATCTTCATAGCGTCTGTCTTAGATGAGCTGATCTTCATAGCGTCTGTCTTAGAAGCGCTGATTTTCATAGCGTCTGCCTTGTAAGCGCTGATCTTCATAGCGTCTGTCTTAGATGAGCTGATCTTCATAGCGTTTGTCTTAGATGAGCTGACTTCATAGCGTCTGTCATGGAAGCGCTCATCTTCATAGCGTGTGTCTTAGATGCGCTGATCTTCATAGCGTCTGACCTAGATGAGCTGATCTTCATAGCGTCTGTCTTAGATGAGCTGATCTTCATAGCGTGTGTCTTAGATGCGCTGATCTTCATAGCGTCTGACCTAGATGAGCTGATCTTCATAGCGTCTGACCTAGATGAGCTGATCTTCATAGTGTCTGTCTTAGATGAATTGATCTTCATAGCGTATGTCTTAGATGAGCTGATCTTCATAGCATCTGTCTTAGATGAGCTGATCTTCATAGCATCTGTCTTAGATGAGCTGATCTTCATAGCATCTGTCTTAGATGAGCTGATCTTCATAGCATCTGTCTTAGATGAGCTGATCTTCATAGCATCTGTCTTAGATGAGCTGATCTTCATAGCATCTGTCTTAGATGAGCTGATTTTCATAGCGTCTGTCTTAGATGAGCTGATCTTCATAGCGTCTGTCTTAGATGAGCTGATCTTCATAGCTTCTGTCTTAGATGTTCTGATCTTCATAGCGTCTGTCATGGATGCGCTGATCTTCATGTGGCATTTTGCACAAGTTAAATAAAGTGCATTTGTATGTTTTTTACAAGTTGTTTTCGTCTTCGTACAATCATCTTCGAATGAACCAGAGCTCCGGCACTGCACGAAAGATGACCACCGACCGAGCAAAGTAGAAGCAACTTAGTTTTTGCTCTACAAGACGCCACCAGTTGTGATGGCAACAGACTGCTCTGATAGTTGGCGGCTAAGGATTAAAGAACAAGACAATCATCGTTGTGACGGGGAAAACGTAAATAGATCCTCAGAAATCCATCTACCTCGTTTTTTCCTCATTAGCATGTAGGGTTTTGCAACGCACGTCGTGAAGCCACGCCTATTTTTTTCTTCTCTGTCTTACAGGCACTAATGAGTGTTTACAAACATACCTATTAGCTAGTCCACGACCGGACAGGTGACAGCCAGCGAGTAAGAGCCGTTTATCTGAATTATCACGCGAGCGATTTGGCAATCGTTGAATAGTGACAGATCAGACAAGAACGCGCGTAGAAAGAGCACGGGTTGTTTGTTTGAAAAATCAAAGGCGATAAAACAAAAGACGTACATTTGATGGTTACATTTCTCAGGGGGACTTAAGCGAATGCAAAAAGGGGGTGATAACCACAGTTACCGACCACATTCGTTTGTTCGTGATCACAGGGGACGTAATTATCTACAGAGACAGAGAGAGAGACGAGATCAAAGACGGTCTGCTTGCTAGCAAACGTATATTGTTGTTGGTCCGCATCGGTGAGCAAGGAATCTCTGATTCGGGAATGGAACCGTAGATTTGCCCTGATACAGCCGAAAGCGCGATTTCTGGCACCAGTGAGCGAAATAACGCCATTTCAGTATAAATAATCCGTACTCCAAAAGTCAGTATCTAGTCGCTTCGGAAATTTTTGAAATATCTAGTTCGCTATTCTACAGCCATTGTCATCTCATCTCATAATCGGAACCTCTTCTACCCCGTGAAACGAGGTGTAGAAGGTACCCAAGTGCATAAGGCCCATGGGCGGGACATGTAATCAAAGTGACTTGGCAAACAGGTGATTAGCCCATTGTGCCCGGACTTGCCCTCATGTGTACTCATATTCGCTATAAAACCTCCGAACTATCGAGCAGCCATTGTAAAAAGTGAATTATTGGATTTCGTGGAGAACTGTTTTATTTTTCTGTTTGCGGTAATATATATGTTAGCATTTAAGTGATTTAATGTGTTAAGTTCCTCATTATGATTCACTGGGATTTCTATGTGTTAATTGACTAGCGTAGTAAATGGCGATCATTAAATTGCCTATATCTTCTTCCTATTCTTTCACCCGAACTCTGAAATTTGGTTATCTCTCTTTATTTCCTTTTTCCTGTATATTTTGCATCCATTCGTTTGCGAAATATATTTTCATCATATTCGCAAACTTTACCTGTTTCTTTCTCAAAACTGAGAATCGCGCTAGGACGATATTACGTAGATGTCAGGGCTGCAGGGCGTCAGAAGGCGTGATAAGTCGGTTCGCTGAACATAGGACGTAGACAATCGTCTACATTCTCACCGAGCGCGCGAGCTTCTTCTCGGCATAAGTCCGGGTGAGGTGTGATACTTTACATCTGCACCGGTCAGTATTCAGACATTTGTCTGAAAAATCCCAAACTGACACGGCGCTCACTGTGGGCCATGGTCAGCTGTAGTGTGAAAACTGCCCTGCATTGGAGACAGGTTGTCTGAGATTTCGCAACTGACACGCAGAAAGTGGCAGTTTACGACAGCCTCTTCTAGTTACGTAGTTGTTATGAGAAAGGGGAGATTATTTCGTTTTTGCGAAATAAACGTTCATCTCTTTGTCTGGGTTTTCATATATACTAGAATGAGCTAGATTTCATTATCACTCAGTAACTTCGCAGTCAAGACTAGAACAAGCCTCGTTCGATTTCTAAAAATCTCTGTTAAAAGAGATGGCCTTTAGTTTGATCGAAGTGGTTTAGTTCTTAGGAATTCTGTGTTTGAGGTATCATATATTATTATATAGTATATCTAGTATTTTGTGAAGTGTTTATAAGTGCTAAATCGCTATTTATTTCTCTAGGTAGATCTGGTGCAGAGCGAATAATTTATAAGTCTGTATTAATTTCTAGTGACGTGTCTCAGTGGAAAGCAGGATAAATTATATTTCCAGCTTAAATTCAGTCGGCTATTACTAAATTTAATTTAACTGCTAAATAATCAGACGAGAACATAATTTTCAAACTAACTTATAACTGCTAGACTAGATGTCTCATGAGTCGTGACGAGAATATATTTATATATATCTCTAATTCATGATGATTAATTTATGACTATAACTTATTTCACGGGAGGTGTTAAATGATAAGTTAAGGTTTACGCCCGCAGTTAAAATATAAGTATACCCTTAAACATAGGATGTATAAATATTTCATATATATGTTTCTTTATACAGAGATTTCTGTGGTAACCTAACTATACCAGCGTTACGTACTGATGAACCTATCCTGTGAAGACTAAAAAAAAAAAAAAAAACTTTTCCCTTAAAGACTTGGTCGTAAGCTTTTCAAGAACTTTAACGTGAACTGAAATAACGGGCCCAGTGTGCCTGAATTAGTCCTTCCAGAAACGATATTCTAAAGTACAGCCCTTGTGGCAAGTAACATTATTCATAGCATTAAACTTTCCGACATCTTTTTGACCAAATGTGTGGTGAACCCTGATTATCTGTTGAGAGAAGCTGTCCACCGGTCATTTTCCTAATTTAGGGAAACCTCGTGTTCTGACATTGTGTGTTCGCTTAACCCTAATTCTTACTTCGTGAGTCAAGATACACTAACTTTAGTCTGAAATAGCTGACGCCTGAAGCTGATGCTCCCCGGAGAAATTTCTGAGAAAAACCAAAACCAGCAAACCACTCTGTAGAGCTGGGATCCGCTTCAGTGAACGACAGAACAGACAAAGGGTGTGAATGTTACCAAGGTTGCGCCAGACGGCAAGCTACATCACGTATGTAATTAGTACAGGGCCCTGATGAAAGAACCGAGTGAAAGTAGACGGTGTGAGGTATGTGAATTTCACCCATGTTTGAAATTCCATTTATGAAACTTGTTGTCAATGCAAGATTTTTTTTTTTTTGACTTCCCTCAGGTTAAAACCTACTACATCTAAGTCGGTTCATATTTGTTTACGAGGAAAGAAAGAAAAATTATTAGACAAACTCATATGTATCATTGAATCTCCTGGCTTTCACTTTACTCATAACGGGACTGTGGGCTTACCTTGAGGGGATGAGATCATATTGGGGTCTATCATTTCTTGTAGCAATTTCATTGATTATTGTTTTGACCACGTGTATATGTTTATTTTCTTTTCTTGATGAATTTTATGTGTTGTGAGGAAATTTTTAGCTGATAAATAAAAAACTTCCCTTTGAAACTAAAAGCAGCGTGTTGGTCAGCTCGTTCAGAATATATATATGTAATCATTTTGATAGTCTTCCCACGTCTGTGTGTCTACCTGTTGTCACTGGTGTGTGTGCACGTGAGTGGTATGTTCATTACATATTAGCATATGTTGTCAATAGTCTGTCCGACTCTTACATAAGTGTCGTAGAAGATAGGCCTGAGAGAGAGAGAGAGAGAGAGAGAGAATCTTGTCCAGGGGACCGTTCTATTCTTTTTCGCTACCACTGCACTCGTGGAAAGATCTATTATTTCTGTATTAACTCTCACTGCAGCTATCACTGATTCTATCTATTCAGAAGGGACCAACCAAAGTCTTAATTTCCTATCAAAAAATCTACGACAAATGGGGTCTCGCCCGACGGATTTTTGAACTTAGAATAGGAAGACGAGACGACTAATATCAGCTCATCAGCTCGTCTTTAAAGATTTTTATTCTGTAATAGAGTAAGAGTTTGATGTCTTGTGAGTTGTTATATCTTTAAATAATTTATCCCCTAGACTAACGATCTGTTTACGGGCGTGCTGACCACACAAACTGATAAGTTTTTTTTTCCACAGCATTTGAACATTATACATTTGGTTTACAGGTTGATTTTGTCGGAATATATGTTAATTGTGGATTTGTAATACTAAACGCTGGTAAAGTTTTGTGAGTGTATAACATTCACAAGGGTTCTGAAGCAGGAAGGTGTTTGAACTAAAGTTAAGGAGTGCGTTTCGGACTATTTGTCCAGATTAATTGCCTCCCTCACCCGAACTGTCTTCAGGGGTAAACTTGATAGTGGATTTTATAATTAAGGGATTATTTTTTCTCTTTAATTTTTGCAATAATTATTTTGCTTTTCCACTGTAGCAACTTATTTTTCAGAAGTAATCTTAACTACCATTTAGTTGGCGTAGTCGTGTTTTGCATTAAGTGCTTTATTGCCGATAATAGCAGCGATAGTTAGATTTTACTTTGGAGGAGGTATCCCAGGGTTAAGGATATCATCTTTTGAATTTTTGGTATTTTTTTTCTCGTAAGTGGTAGGAGTCAGTGTATCCTTTTTCCAAATTTCTTTCTCCACTAGTCTCAGTCACTGACATAATATGGCCGAGAGGGCAAAGCTTAGACAACTCCTCAGACAGGAAGCAATGGAAGAGGGACTGGACGGCGACGAAGTGAAAGCTTTCGTCAGGGACGAACTTGAGAGATATGATGCGGAGCAGAAGGAAAAAGCAGCGGAGAGGAAAGAAGCGGAAGACCGTCTATTACAACAGAAGAAGATTGAGGAAGAAATGGAAATTCGCAGGGCGAACGAAAGAGAGAAGGAGAGACAGCATTTGGAAAGAGAAAATGAGCAACGACGACAGCACGAGTTGGCTCTTAAAACTCTAGAATTCCAAAGTCGTGCTGCTGCCTCTACCTCCAGTAATGGAGAGTCTTCTCCTCATTCTTCCTTAACTGATCCTTCTAATACTCAATCTACTCATCTCACTGCTATGTCTTTTCCGCTAGAGTCTTTCCCGTGTCCTAATGAGAAGATTGACACATGGTTAGAAAAATTTGAGAAAATTGCAACTCTGTACGGGTTAGAGAGGTCGCGTTGGAATATGAAACTTTCCCAGGCCCTAAAAGGTTCTGCTTATGATGTTTATTCTAAGCTGGAAAGCAGCCAACAAGACAACTATGATCTGTTGAAGAAAGCGTTACTGGAGCGCTTTGAAATGAACGCTCGCAAATTTTTGCAACTGTTTCGCAACAGCCGGAAAGAGAATTCTGAAACTTTTCACCAGTTCTCATCTCGTCTAAAGGGATATCTAACAAAGTGCCTTGAGCTTTCGCAGCTCCCCTCTACCTATGAAGGTCTTGAGGAATTTGTTTTAACAGAACAAATAAAGAACACTTTGTCTGCTGATACCCGGAGATTTCTAGCTGAGCAGGGGGCAGAAAAACTTGAAGACATCTTAGAGAAGGCTGAGCGTTACCACAATGCGCTGGCTGAACTACCGGCCACAAAGCGGAAACCGACAGAGGAGCATTTTCGAAAACATAACCTAGAGCAATCTTCTCAGGCTTCTAACCTAAATAACCACAGAGAAACTGGACCTCAAAACCCCCCTCCTGAAAAATCCAAGTTCTACAAGAACAAGTACCCCAACCACCCCAAACAGTCTGATCAACCCGACCGCCCTACATGGCAGCGTGGCCAGAAAGGACAAGGTGGCAAAGGGAGAACCCCTGAGCACGGGACATATGATCAGACCGAGCACACCGAGCCTAAACGCATCGGATGCTTATTAACAGTCTCGCAAGGTGGAATTATTGACAGTGATTCCCAACCTGTTGGGGATGGACCCTCAACGCGAGGTACGGTTACTTTGAACGGTTCTCAAACTTCTTGCTTATTTGACACGGGGCTTTCTTATGATTGCATTGTTGCCAGAAACCTGGTCAAACCCGGTCAAGAGACAGCAGAGACCGTCCAACTTTGTGGAGTTCGTAAGAGTGAGGCACCTACAGCGCTTCCCATCGCATTGGTGGAGATCCACTCTGATTTTGTCAGAGGTGTGATCAAAGCGGCTGTTATGGATGATCCCATCTACCCAGTCATACTTGGCGGGAGATACGTGTGTATTGGGAAACCGGAAGAGCCGATTGTGGCAGCAGTAACTACAAGAGGGCAAACCAAGAAGGAACGGGAGCCTGCGCCTAATTTGTTACCCATGGAACTTAAAGAAGCGCAATACAAGGACCCTACTTTGGCCCCCTGCTTTAGGAAACTGCCCATGGCTAAGGAACCCAAACAGCACGGGGACATTTTTTCTGAGGATGGCGTACTTTATCGGAGAACGGGCAAGCCTGACCAAGGTTACAACCAGCTCCTAGTACCGAGACAGTACAGAAGCAAAATCCTAGAAATGGGGCACTCTCTTCCCTTTAGCGGACATATGGGACAGAACGCCACAAACCAACGTATAACCACTCATTATTGGTGGCCAGGAGTAAATACTGATATTATCAGATATGTCAAATCCTGTGCCCAGTGCCAACGTGTGCCACCCAAGCAACGGGCACCCCCAGTCTCTTTGGGTGAAATGCCAATAGTGGGTACACCATTCGAACGGGTTGTGATCGACATTTTAGGGCCTTTCGAGAGGACTAAAAGAAGGAACAGGTTTATCCTGACCTTAGTCGATACATGCACTTTATGGGCAGAAGCTATACCGCTAACATGCGCAGATGCCAAGCATGTCGCAGAAGCCCTCGTGCAGATTTTCACTCGGTTGGGATTCCCTCAGCAAGTGTTGACGGATAACGGATCTCCATACCGAAACCTGTTGATGGATGAGATCGTTAAGATCTTGAGGACCCAACACATCTACACCAAGCCATATACTCCGGCCGGAAATGGGCTCGTGGAACGTGTTAGTAGAAACCTCAACATGATGCTAAGGAAACTGGCACAAGTGAAACCTGAAGATTGGGATCTTTGTATTCCTGCAGCTTTATTTGGCTACAGAGAATCTCCTCATACTTCCACAGGATTTCCGCCAGCTACGCTTTTATTCGGCAGACCCATTAAGGGCCCGCTGGAAGCCTTACTTTGGTCGCTGACAGACCAGAAGGCTGATGAGACATTGGTCTCAGCAACTAAATATGTGTCGGATTTAAAGGATAGGTTGAAACTAGGATGGGACCTAGCAACGACCAACTTTAAGCGAGCTCGCACAAAGCACGTTAACCGATACAGAAAAGTCGCGAAAGAGAGAGAACTAGAAGCAGGAGAGAAAGTTTTGGTGTTACTCCCTACCGAGAACAACCAACTGAGGATCGGATGGCAAGGGCCGTTCACCGTCCTGAAAAAGATTTCTAAGGCTAACTACCAGATCTCTATTCAAGGAAAGGAGAAGGTTTTCCATTTAAATCTGTTAAAGAGATACTTGGAAAGACCAGTGCCAACCTCCGACCATCTCCTGACGATCGCCAAAACTGACGAAGATGACGCTAGTGGCAGGGAAATTCCACTGCAATCACAGGAAATCTTTGAAAAATGTCAGAAGCGGCGACGCTCTTTCAAGCGCGCATGGGAGACATTCCAGAGAAAGGAAACTTTGGGAGTGGACTTGAGTAGGAATTGGAGAGAGATGGAGGGGGAAGATGTGAGGGAAGAAGACAGACACCCCGAAGCTACGGTTATAGGAAATTTAATTCCATAACGTAGACATGGAGTGCTTCCATATCTTAAGGGGGGACGTCCTGTCACGTAGGTTATAATCATTAAATTGCCTATATCTTCTTCCTATTCTTTCACCCGAACTCTGAAATTTGGTTATCTCTCTTTATTTCCTTTTTCCTGTATATTTTGCATCCATTCGTTTGCGAAATATATTTTCATCATATTCGCAAACTTTACCTGTTTCTTTCTCAAAACTGAGAATCGCGCTAGGACGATATTACGTAGATGTCAGGGCTGCAGGGCGTCAGAAGGCGTGATAAGTCGGTTCGCTGAACATAGGACGTAGACAATCGTCTACATTCTCACCGAGCGCGCGAGCTTCTTCTCGGCATAAGTCCGGGTGAGGTGTGATACTTTACATCTGCACCGGTCAGTATTCAGACATTTGTCTGAAAAATCCCAAACTGACACGGCGCTCACTGTGGGCCATGGTCAGCTGTAGTGTGAAAACTGCCCTGCATTGGAGACAGGTTGTCTGAGATTTCGCAACTGACACGCAGAAAGTGGCAGTTTACGACAGCCTCTTCTAGTTACGTAGTTGTTATGAGAAAGGGGAGATTATTTCGTTTTTGCGAAATAAACGTTCATCTCTTTGTCTGGGTTTTCATATATACTAGAATGAGCTAGATTTCATTATCACTCAGTAACTTCGCAGTCAAGACTAGAACAAGCCTCGTTCGATTTCTAAAAATCTCTGTTAAAAGAGATGGCCTTTAGTTTGATCGAAGTGGTTTAGTTCTTAGGAATTCTGTGTTTGAGGTATCATATATTATTATCTAGTATATCTAGTATTTTGTGAAGTGTTTATAAGTGCTAAATCGCTATTTATTTCTCTAGGTAGATCTGGTGCAGAGCGAATAATTTATAAGTCTGTATTAATTTCTAGTGACGTGTCTCAGTGGAAAGCAGGATAAATTATATTTCCAGCTTAAATTCAGTCGGCTATTACTAAATTTAATTTAACTGCTAAATAATCAGACGAGAACATAATTTTCAAACTAACTTATAACTGCTAGACTAGATGTCTCATGAGTCGTGACGAGAATATATTTATATATATCTCTAATTCATGATGATTAATTTATGACTATAACTTATTTCACGGGAGGTGTTAAATGATAAGTTAAGGTTTACGCCCGCAGTTAAAATATAAGTATACCCTTAAACATAGGATGTATAAATATTTCATATATATGTTTCTTTATACAGAGATTTCTGTGGTAACCTAACTATACCAGCGTTACGTACTGATGAACCTATCCTGTGAAGACTAAAAAAAAAAAAAAACTTTTCCCTTAAAGACTTGGTCGTAAGCTTTTTCAAGAACTTTAACGTGAACTGAAATAACGGGCCCAGTGTGCCTGAATTAGTCCTTCCAGAAACGATATTCTAAAGTACAGCCCTTGTGGCAAGTAACATTATTCATAGCATTAAACTTTCCGACATCTTTTTGACCAAATGTGTGGTGAACCCTGATTATCTGTTGAGAGAAGCTGTCCACCGGTCATTTTCCTAATTTAGGGAAACCTCGTGTTCTGACATTGTGTGTTCGCTTAACCCTAATTCTTACTTCGTGAGTCAAGATACACTAACTTTAGTCTGAAATAGCTGACGCCTGAAGCTGAGAAAAACCAAAACCAGCAAACCACTCTGTAGAGCTGGGATCCGCTTCAGTGAACGACAGAACAGACAAAGGGTGTGAATGTTACCAAGGTTGCGCCAGACGGCAAGCTACATCACGTATGTAATTAGTACAGGGCCCTGATGAAAGAACCGAGTGAAAGTAGACGGTGTGAGGTATGTGAATTTCACCCATGTTTGAAATTCCATTTATGAAACTTGTTGTCAATGCAAGAATATTTTTTTGACTTCCCTCAGGTTAAAACCTACTACATCTAAGTCGGTTCATATTTGTTTACGAGGAAAGAAAGAAAAATTATTAGACAAACTCATATGTATCATTGAATCTCCTGGCTTTCACTTTACTCATAACGGGACTGTGGGCTTACCTTGAGGGGATGAGATCATATTGGGGTCTATCATTTCTTGTAGCAATTTCATTGATTATTGTTTTGACCACGTGTATATGTTTATTTTCTTTTCTTGATGAATTTTATGTGTTGTGAGGAAATTTTTAGCTGATAAAAAAAAAAAAACTTCCCTTTGAAACTAAAAGCAGCGTGTTGGTCAGCTCGTTCAGAATATATATATGTAATCATTTTGATAGTCTTCCACGTCTGTGTGTCTACCTGTTGTCACTGGTGTGTGTGCACGTGAGTGGTATGTTCATTACATATTAGCATATGTTGTCAATAGTCTGTCCGACTCTTACATAAGTGTCGTAGAAGATAGGCCTGAGAGAGAGAGAGAGAGAGAGAGAGAGAGAGAGAGAGAGAGAGAGAGAAGAATCTTGTCTTTTAACTCTCAGGGGACCGTTCTATTGATTCGCTACCACTGCACTCGTGGAAAGAATATCTACTTTACTCCTTCTGTATTAAACTCTCACTGCAGCTATCAACGATATTTGTAAAGTAGTCTAACATCAGCCTGCCAGCGGTCTGAATAGCTCCAGTAACATTCTTAATTATTATCCGGTCTTAGATTTTGACCTGTGCAGTCCTCTTGCTTCATCCAGAGAGAGAGAGTCCAAACGTATAAACATTAAGAATAAATTATAACTGGACATGCAAAATACCCAGATTTTTTACTTCCAATATTATCAGCCCGTGGTGACCAAATATCTATAGAACATTGTTCCAGAACACTGACCATTGTGTTTCTCAAGTGGATATATCCAGAAAGAATACTTGGGTCCATAATCGGCACTCAACCCCCAGAAAGAGAGAAAAGCCGATAGGAGATCCCTTCATTATCATTATTGGTTTTCTAACAGTTTACCCACCGAACATTTTCTTTAAATATCGGGACTACTGTGTACTGTCCATTGTGAACACTTGATCGCGGTTTATATTTTTCTACATGAACTGCCTGACGTGAACCTTATCATAGCCAATAAGCACTATCAAAGCGGGCGTTCCCCATTAGAAAAATTAATCATTCTTGGAGGAACTGGGGCTCACTTGGAGAAGCACCACACTGGACTATGTTAAATACACTGAAGTTACGTTCAAGAGTAGTAGGTAAGCGAGATTGAATGTGGCCACAGATTGACAGAGTTAAAGAAAGAAGAATGAATGTTTCTTATTTTGTATAATCATTGTACTCACTTCTGTCTTTTCTTGTTCGCTAATACTGTTATTTTTTTTCCAGGATAGATTAACTAGGAACTTTGTTCTTTACGTTATCGTCTATTCCTATAACCTGGTGTTAATCTTTTGACCTTTTGGGGTTACTAACTTCTGCGGGAACTTTTCTCAACAGAGGGGATGACATTTATTGGGGGTATTTTTTCAAATTCTGTAACCTATGATTTTATTGATTTATATATATTGTATGTTGTGCAAAGTTTATATGATAATAAACTTAACAAAACTTAATTACTTGTGTTTTCAGCTCAGCCCAAAACACATACTCCATTTACCATAGTTTTCACGTTTGTGTTTCTTGTTGTCACATGACTCTCTGTGTGTGTGTGTGTTTTTTTTTTTTTTTTTTTAGTTAAACATATATGTTAAATGTATGGAGCGTAGAATGGTCTGTTAACAAACTACAGTCGTAAAGATAGGCTGGACTAGAGTATCTTCTCAATCCAGTGACAGATTCTACACATAAACTATTCACTCGTGAACTCTATTTCTCATACTTTAAATCTCATTATTTACCACTTTGTCTGTTCTATTCAGAAGGACCAAATCTATCTATTCTGCCTATCAAATTTACGACAATCGTCAACATTTTCCTTAGCGCTGCTTTCAAAGCATGAAGCCACCACAACATGGTCCCACCTCAGGAAGCCTGCATTAAACATTCGCATGCTCATGCAGCAGTGGTCTCTGTGGTAATTGGTTTTACATGATAAGGTTGCCAGTCCCATGCATAAGCTCTTTATTAGTCGCCAAGTACGACATGCCTGAGGGTGAAGTAGTCCTATTATTTCTTTGTGCATAGTCCCGCGGGAGACCTCACGGGACATCTTCGTACATTAGACTTAAGTTTTTTGCAAAACGTAGCCCATACATTGAGTCAGGCTCTTCGTTGTATGGCATGGGTTTACTTCGTCTTCTGTGTTTACTATGTCTACTGTGTTTACTACGTTTTCTGTGTTTATTTCATTGTCTGTGTTTATTTCGTTTTCCGGGTTTCCTTCGTCTACTGGGTTTTCTTCGTCTTCTAGATTTACGACGTTTTCTGGTTTTTCTTCGTTTTCTAGTTTAACGTCGTCTACTAGGTTTTCTTCATTTTCTGGGTTGTCTTCGTCTTCACAGTTTACTTCGTTTTCTGGGTTTATTTCGTGTATTAGGTTTTCTTCGACTTCTAGGTTTACTTCATCTTTTGGGTTTTCTTCGACTTCTGTGTTTAATTCGTCTTCTGAGTTTACTTCGTCCACTGGATTTTCTTCGACTTGTGGGTTTTCTTCAGACTTGTGGGTTTACTTCGTTTTCTAAGTTTGCTTCTAGAAATTACGCATTTTAGGGTTGTTTTTGACCTTCCACCAATGCCTTGTCTTGGCGTTTCCTGTATCCGTTTGAAATTTTTGTGTAGACATTAACTAAGAAAGGGGGAGATACTGTACACATTTTATCTCACTCCATCAAAAGGTCATATTCGTGACAGTTTAAAGGACAACATCAGATAAATTATCAACCCCCCTCTGGATTAAATCGCGTGTGGGCTTCTTTTTTGTGTGTGAGGGAGGTGTGTGAGAATAGAAGGTACCAATAAATGTAGTCCCATAGCAGGGGCTAACGTAGGGGATTGAAGTGTTAGAGACTTAACTGTACTAGGTTTCTGCTTTATCAGGTGGGGCGATCGGTTCCCTTCCTCGCTATCTTTGCCTTCCCTGACTCGGAACCAGTCAGCTGTTCATTTATAGCTAGGTAGACTAGGTCTTTCCGCTTAACATATACGCTTTTTCCATAATACAATATTTCTGGTTTCGAACCTGGTAACTTTATCTCGGGAAGCAACATTTTTATTTAGTTCACAAATGACATATATTTGTCGCGGTTTCAAATGTTTGGCGCTCAAAATCTGTATATTCCACTGATTGTGGAGAGCTGAAACTTTGCAGGCATTTCCCTTTCTCACGGTACGGTTTAATCTTTCTGGTTTTGACCGCCACTGATCCAGCCGGTTGTGTATAGTGTTACAAAATATAATATAAGGTGGGAATAACTTCATTAAAGTAAGGAAAGTGAAGAGAAATAATGAACTTTGAATGAAGTGTTCGCACTTGAAAGGGCGGATGGTGAACGGTGATGTACCATTTTATCAAGGTGTTTCTTCAGACACCTAGGTAAACGAGTCCTGATCATGGCGCAAACCAACCACTCTTGCTTGTGCATTGGAGTGGTAAATAACACCAGATATAGCAGATTGCTAAAGAAGCATCACTGCAAGACCATATCAGCTGTGGATTTGAGCTGAAGTGGTAACTTGCCACCCTTATCGACACCTGGTATTAAAGTGTAAGATGTAGGTGTCTTCTCTGATTTAGGATGTTGCTGTGTATGTGGTAGTGGAACAGTTCACAGGGTTATCACACAGGCAACATGACGTGTAGAGTCATAGAAAGGGTAACTTCGTTGTATAAGTTTCTTCCATTTATTGCACGCCACAAAACAGTCATGATACTTATGACATCAACATAGTTAACGAGTTCAGCAAGATGATATGGCACATTGAAAACAATTTCTGTAGTCAGCAATGACAGCTGTTGTATATATGCGTCATAAGACATCACAGTTCAATAGATTCAGAAATTCATAAATCATAGAGTTCTAGTTCGTGAAGCTGTATAAATAATAATAATTTCTGCGACAGTGTCAGCTACAGATCTTCAATGTTCATAAACAATAATAAATGCTCCCATTCTGATGCTAGCAGATCAGATGTATACAATCAGTCCGTTTACTGTCTGCACGTGAATAGCATACATGGGCTACAGGTCAGCTCGACCTTTATAATGTTCCTAAGTCTAACCATCTGACTTGGACGTGATCTCTGATATAACGAATCCTGGAACACAGACAATAGTCTTGTTGGTCTAGAGCGACCCATATATATTTAACTAGTTCAGGTATACAGATACCGGTGACTTAATCCTAGTCAAAGTACCTCTCCATTTTGCATCACACAGGCGAGCAAATAGGCGACAAAATGACGAACCTCTAGATGATAGCATAAAGTTCGATACAAGAGGAATTACCTTATTTCGGAAAATCAACCATGAACATATGCCTCCAGGCAGGCGTGAATAATACTGGGAAATAGTCTAGTTAGCTAACTAACTCTCACAAAGACAATGTATTTCCCTCAGAGAATCACAAGACGCAGGTCGCGTCTGCTCGCTTCTTAAACCATTTCTCAACTGCCCGAACTGGGCGGAACACACAGAACGAACTCCCAGCTTTTGACATGCGCAGAACGACAATCTCTGAGTTGCCGTTCACAATAAGACGATTCTAAGAACATTCGAGATAAAAGTCTTACACAGTCGCGCCTTTTATGGTCATGAAAAGAAGCGTTAAGAAAGGTTTCAGACATCTACCATAGTTGACTGGTACTACCAAATAAGGAGATGTGGTCACGCTTCGTTCAAGAAATTATAGACCGAACGTGTCTCTATACAAGAGAAGGCAAACTCCTAAAAAATTGTAGTCTCGATAACTCGGATTATGTCCCTTTGACCATAGAAAACATAATACACACTTCAGTCAAAAAAATGATCATACATATGAAAAAAATGTTTATACAAACGAAAAATAATAATGATCCGTGCGTAACATTACCGCACCCTCCCTGGAAAAAAAAAATGAAACATTTTTTTTTTTAAATCCTGGAGCCGGAAAAAATCTAGGCTCCTAACGCACGTATGATGCGTGGATATATACCTAACAAATTAGCTCAACGCATGGAGCGACACTGAGATCATATCTCAGATCCTTAGAGAAAAAATTTATCTAAGTATACGCTGATATATTCCAGGAAGGTGCCACCAACACACGCCACAATGATGGCAACAACATAATGACAATCAAATTATTCTCATACCAATATATGAAATTAAATATATTATGTGTTATCATACAATGTGTTGCAAATAGCGGTGTAATTTACTAATATACCGCACTATATTATTACATTATATAAAGTAACAGTAATTAATAAGTAATACATGTGTTGATCTTCGGTGACATAAAACATTCAATAGAAGAAGATGTGGACATCATCCGCTCCCAATGTAGGACAGGACTTGATATCCTCAAAGTTCCACAATGGACATAAACTCGCAGACTTCAATGATGTGCTGCGAAAATATCAATAACACAAATCTTAAAGACAACTGGTAAATTTCTTAATACAATCCTGAAAATAATTTATTTAAATGTGGCCGAGTGATCTTTTGGCCCGTATATCACTAACTAAGCCTTCTTAGATAATTACATGGTACAATGTTATAAATTTCCCTCAAAAAAAAAAAAAAAAGTGAGACAAAATCTACTAACATGTCATTATAACATTGGACTGTATATCAGGAAATATATATATATGACAGAAGAATCATGTGGAATCGTGTGGACATCTGGACAGAATGTCTGCCATTACATTATCCGAACCACGGATAGCTCGAACCGAGAAATGAAATGGTTGAAGAGCTATGGCATAACGAGTGGACCTCGAGCTCTTCAAGTTTTTGCTCTGAATAGCAGTAAGCGCTTTCTGGTCGGTTTCCACAATGAAATGTGCGCCTAGAAGAAATCTTTGTAACTTCAGAATAGACCATACCATAGCCAATAACTCACGGTCTAAAACCGAGTAATTCTTTTCTGCAGCGTTTAATTTCCTAGAGATATACATCACCGGATGCAAAGTATCAGAATACTCCTGCATTAGTGCTGCCCCAATCCCTGTTGACGAGGCGTCACTTCGAAGAACAAAAGTCTTCTCAATAGTAGGTAACTTAAGAATAGGTGGAGATGAAAATAGGGCTTTAACCTGGTCCAATGAGGATTGACATTCTTTAGACCAGCGGATCAGATTAGGCGACCCTTTCTTCAATAAAGTAGAAAGCGGTGCCATAATGGAGGACAGATTCGGAATGAATCGTCCGTAGAATTGAATCAAACCTAATAGACTCCTTACTTGTTTCTTCGTCTTAGGGACCGAAATGTTAAGTATTTTTGAAACATTGTGGTCCTCTGTCTTTAAAAGACCATGACCAACCCGATGACCTAGGAAAGAAATCTCGCTAAATCCTATAAAGGCTTTAGAGGGTTTTTGCAGTCAAGTTATACTCGCGAAGAGTAGACAGTAATTCGTATAAACCCAAATAGTGATCTTCCCAAGAATCACTGAATAGACAGATATCATCTAGGTATGCTATGACATCTGTACGATATGCGAGAATTCGCCGCATCATGCGTACGAATGTAGCAGGGGCGTTCATAAGACCAAAAGGCATGAAATTCCATTGGAATAAACCCCTAGGTGTAGAAAAAGCTGTAAAAGGTTTGGCACGTTCAGTTAGCGGGACTTGCCAATAACCTTTAGACAAATCTAGTTTGGTAAAGAATCTAGAATTAGAAAGTTTATTGAGTAGCTCTTCTAATGAAGGCATAGGTTCAGCATCGAACTTCGTAACTTGGTTCAATTTGCGATAATCTACGCAAATGCGAATGTTATTATCCTTCTTTCGAACAATAACCATAGACGAAGAGTATGCTGAAGTGGATGGTTCAATGATTTCCAAACGTATCATTTCATCCAATTCTTTTTCGACTTGAGACTGGAAATGGATAGGTATTGGATATGGTCTGACTCTGATAGGATTGTGATCAGTTAGCACAATGTCATGTTCTATGACATGTGTGTGTCCCGGGATGTCTGTAAGAACATCCTGAAATGTTTGCAACATCGAAGAAACTTGTCGATGTTCCTCAGCGGAAAGATTTGGAGAAACGGTCACGTTTTTCCAAGATTCCGTAGAATAAAGTGGGACCATAGAAAGAGGAAGATTGACATCAGAAAAAGTAGTTTCCTCATCCTGTATAACTGACAGAGATGAGTACTGACCATGAGTTGCTTGTGAATTGTCCGTAGCCTGGAAAATAGGCTGCAAATAGTCAGGTCTTTCATAAAATTCTGTGAGCATATTTATGTGGAAAGTTTTATGCTTTCCATCAATATCGACAACATAGTCAACATCAGAAATTTTGGAGACTATTGCATATGGACCTTTCCATGCAATTAGAAGTCTGTTCTCCCTTGAAGGAAGTAGAACGAGAGCTTTGTCACCTGGACAAAGTTGTCGTAGACATCTATTCTTATTTGCAAACTGCCTTGCCTTTTCTTTAGCAAATTCTGAAGACGAAGTTGCTAGTTTGCATGCCTCGATGATCTTTTGCCTAAGAGCAATGACGTACTCATAAGAAGATTGAGTCTCATCGCTAATATTATCGGCAGTGATTAGATCGTGAAGTAAAGACATAGGGCCGCGCGGTTGCGCGCCAAAGACAAGTTCAAAAGGGGAAAACCCCGTATGTTCATTGGGGACCTCTCTATACGCAAAGAGAGCCGCGGGTAAGACCCTGTCCCAATCCTGAGGATGATCCTCAGTTATTTTACCAAGTAAAGTTTTCAGAGTCCTATTTAAACGTTCGACCAACCCATTAGACATTGGGTGATAGATACTGCTGAGAGACCTTTTAATGTGTAGCATAGACATTACCTGTGACATAGTGTCTGATATAAGTTGAGTGCCATGGTCTGACAATATTTCTCCGGGAAAACCCAAGCGAGAAAATATCAGCCAAAGAGCGTCTGCGATATCAGCAGTTGAGATGCTCTTGAGAGGTATTGCCTCTGGCCAACGTGTGCACATATCGACACATGTAAGGATAAATTGATGTCCTCTAGCCGACTTAATTCTAAAAGGACCGATAATATCTATTGCCATTTTTTGAAAAGGGCGAATAGGAATGTCAGCAGCCTGGATAGGCGCAGCATGTCGTGGTCCTTTAGATTTGACCTCCTGACATACTTTGCAAGAGCGACAGTACATTCGTATGTCCTTGCTCACAAATGGCCAAAAGAAAGCCGCAAGAACCCTCGACTTTGTACGGGAAAAACCCATATGTCCAGCACATTGCGAGTCATGAGCATGTTGCAATATTTGCAATCTCATGCTCTTAGGCACAAGAATTTGTGAATGAGTGGACGTAGTCGAGTCTTGTACCATACGTACAAGTACGCCGTTCTTCATAGAAATCCAAGATTTCCTATTAGTGTTCTGATTAGGATCACCTTTTTTTGCTAGAATGAAGAATTTTTGTAAAGAAGGATCTTCTTCTTGCAATTTGATAAATGAGTCACGTGTAATAGTCAAGTGACTATCTTGGTCATTTACTTCATCATTATTAGTTAATGAAGTTTGAGGTGGATCCAGAGCATGTGCTCTTGTGACCACCGCATTGGTAGCTTCAATGTTTTGCTCTTCCCAAACAGCAATCTGCTGTGGGGTACATTCCCTAACTCCGTGAATACGACCAATAATAAGGTCCGCAATAGGGTTTGGAAGTAGACACGCGTGGACCTCTCCCGTGAAGAAAGGAGTAGCAATGTGTATTATAGCAGTAGGATACTTTTCTAACGTGCCACCAAATGTGACACATTTGATGACTTTTCCTGTAGCACAGGATGGATCTACAAGAGATTGCCTAACGCCGACAGTAGTACATCCAGAATCAAACAACACTGAGACTGGATTACTATTTACTAGCCCCTTATGTAATATAAGAGAACCTCTCCCATCATGAGCAACATTAGCAGGAAGAGCGGGCAAAGGATGACCACAGCTTAAAGTACTAACGGTTTTCGGATCAAATAAAGTACTGCATTGGATACATTTATTTGCCCTACCAAAATCAAAAGATGAGCATCCGATAGCATTATGGTCTTTATCATTATTAACCTGTTTATCTGCTCCCTGAGATTCTTGTTGAACAGAGTTTGTCTGTTGATATCTTTTTCTCTTATGTTGCGATCTACCGCGACCATTATTGCCTCTGCAATTATCATTAAAGTCCCTACTGTAATTTTTATCCTGGTTTGAGTTCCAGTTTCCATAACTGTCATTACTATCTCTATGCTGTTGAGAACCTCTATTATCTTGGTATTGAGGTCTCTGCATAAAATATTTCCCTCTATACCGATTACCTTTGTGAAAATTTCTAAAGTTAACCGGAGTAGAATAACGTGTAGTATTAGGTTGTCTCCAGTTCTGGGAAGAAGAATCACCCTGGAATTGATCACTATGGTTCTGGGCATAATTACGATTACTCTTTTTATTGAAATTTTTCTGGCTACCCTGAAATTTACGCATAAAATTTGGGCCATAAGGTGCTGCCGAAGCAACTGGCAGACCTTCTTTCACCTTAGAGTTACTAATGGTTATGTGCGGATGCGCAGTAACATACTGGCTACAGTATTCTTCCATTTCTTTTATGTTTTTAGGCTTACGCTCATGAAGAAAAGATAGAAAAGCTTCATTAACAGAAGACATAACCTTATCTCTAAGTAGTAAATCCATAAGAGCTTCAAATGTATTTTCTGTCTTAGACAACTCAACCCATCGTAAAAAAGTAAGACGGATGCCTGAGATGAATTCAGAGAATTCAACTCCAGTTTCTGGTAACATGGTTTTAAATTTAAGACGATATCCGTCCTCGTTAAGTTGGTACTTCTTTAACAATGCCGCCCTGACAACCTCATAGTTGTTTTTTGTCAGGCACATCTACCATACTCAACAAAGTCAAAGCATCACCTCTAAGTATCTTGGACAGATGATACACATATAATGTTTTATCTATATTATGCACATTACATGCACTTTCAAATCTATCTAGATAAAATGTTATATCATCGATTGAGGGATTAAATGCTGGTAGATTAAGCTTGAAATCCTTAGCATTAGTCTTATTTGACACCTTATTTGCATCATTAGCATTACCAGTGTTCAATAACTTTAACTTCTCTAACTCTAAAGCTAAGACTTTTTCATCATGTTCCATTTTTGCTTTTCTCTCATCAGCCTCTCTTTGTAACCTTCTTTCTTCAGCCTCAGCCTGTAACTTTCTTTCTTCAGCCTGGGCCTGTAACTTTCTTTCTTCAGCCTGGGCCTGTAACTTTTTTTCTTCAGCCCTGTAACTTTTTTTCTTTTCTTTTTCAAGTCTCTTATTTTCAGCTTCTTTTTCAAGTCTCTTATTTTCAGCTTCTTTTTCAAGTCTCTTATTTCAGCTTCTTTTTCAAGTCTCTTATTTTCAGCTTCTTTTTCAAGTCTCTTATTTTCAGCTTCTCTTTTTTGTTTTTCCATTTCCATTTGAAATCTTTTTTCCTCCACCTGCATCTGCAGTTTCTTTTGTTCTATTTCAGCCTCTATTCTCTTTTGTTCAGTTTGTTCTTTCATTTTCTTTTCTTCCGACTTCAATGCCTTGGCATATTGAACAGTCGCAAATTCTTCCAACTTATCACCTGTCTTCCCAAGGGCTTTACCCTGCTCAATAAAGTACTCAAATGTAGACATGATGTCTAAAATGTGAGTACAGAACCTGAAATAATTAATTATCTTATTTCAATGTTAAATAGCAACAAGACTTAATAAAGTTCTTGTATAATCTCTATGTTGAACCCAATCTCTGTGGGAAACAGGAGTTGACACCAACTTGTATTATCAAATGTATAATAATATCACAAGTCACCTCTTAATTAACAGTGCACTACCCAAATCAGTGCATAACCATCAGTTATTTATCATAACTGCACTACAATAGTGCATAAGCAAAAAACACCAGTTAGTTATGATAAGTGCACTATAGACCAATAGTGCATGAGCATATATTAACAATAGTGAAAGCTAACTATGCAAGAACTATGTAAACAATAACAAGACAATGTAAACAATAACAAAGGTCACCAACAATGTAAACAATAACAAAGAACAAAGTCAATGTAAACAACAACAAAGATCAGAGTCAATGTAAACAACAACAAAGATCAGAGTCAATGTAAACAATAACAAAGATCAGAGTCAATGTAAACAATCAACAAAGATCAAACAATACGAAAACATTCGCATAAGTCAAATACACAAACAGCAAAACTAAAAAGAAATATGCGAAGATATGACTAACAAATGACGCTACAGTGTATACACAAAAATATACGTAAAGAACTGAATAATAGCAAAGGGGAGACCTACAAATACAAACAATCGAAATCGAAACTAAAAAACACAAAGAAAGAGAGAAAAGAAAAAAAAGAAAAAAATATATATATACAAGAAACAAAAATAAAGCACAACTCGTCACAACTAAACAGATATAGCAACGATTGTCGCTAGCAAATTTCACTGTAGGAAATTCGCACAGTCCCTAACGAAAACGCTAACAGTAGAACCTCTGTGACGTGGTATCTTCTACTGCAAGACTCCGCCCAACCGAGAAAACCCGCTGAAATATAAACATATAAATATACAAATAACAAATAACATATAACATATAAACATGTATCATGAAAACAATAGGAGAAAGTGTGAAAGTACAGAAGGCTCAGTTAGAACATAAGGGCACAGTTCACAAACAAAACAGGCCACTTAACTTCTATAAATCCAGCGTCAGCACGGTGCAGAACAGGATGTAATCAGCATTCTGAGGATAATGATCCAACGTTGATTAACTTCTGCTCCCATAAACAGCCATGACGAAGGAAATGAGCTTCTAATACTGCAACAGTTGTTACGGCACTTGACCTTCTGAATCTTCTAAATTGATTTAACCGGCACTTGACCTTCTGAACCCGCAACAGTACCCCTGAGACCGGAACAGTTGTTACGGCACTTGTCCTTCTTTTCACCAGATCAGGAAATCCATTCGCTCGGTACTTGTCCTTCTAATTTTACATAAACTTCAATATTGCCGAGCAGCGCCGGGTAGTTTCAAAATCAGCAACTGTCAGAAAATCCGGATACTTTCAATAAAATTTCTTGTAAGGTGGTAGTTGATGCTGTAGTTGTATCTAGTATGATGATGATGTCTGGGTTTGCTGACCCCCTTGATAGCTGGAATCAGAGTGAACCAACCTATGGCCACCAAAAATGATATGGTGCGCCAAAATATCAGATGATAGAACCAGCTCTGGCCACCAAAAATGATAAGGGTGGATTTGAGCTGAAGTGGTAACTTGCCACCCTTATCGACACCTGGTATTAAAGTGTAAGATGTAGGTGTCTTCTCTGATTTAGGATGTTGCTGTGTATGTGGTAGTGGAACAGTTCACAGGGTTATCACACAGGCAACATGACGTGTAGAGTCATAGAAAGGGTAACTTCGTTGTATAAGTTTCTTCCATTTATTGCACGCCACAAAACAGTCATGATACTTATGACATCAACATAGTTAACGAGTTCAGCAAGATGATATGGCACATTGAAAACAATTTCTGTAGTCAGCAATGACAGCTGTTGTATATATGCGTCATAAGACATCACAGTTCAATAGATTCAGAAATTCATAAATCATAGAGTTCTAGTTCGTGAAGCTGTATAAATAATAATAATTTCTATAACTTCTGCAACAGTGTCAGCTACAGATCTTCAATGTTCATAAACAATAATAATGAATGCTCCCTTTCTGATGCTAGCAGATCAGATGTATACAATCAGTCCGTTTACTGTCTGCACGTGAATAGCATACATGGGCTACAGGTCAGCTCGACCTTTATAATGTTCCTAAGTCTAACCATCTGACTTGGACGTGATCTCTGATATAACGAATCCTGGAACACAGACAATAGTCTTGTTGGTCTAGAGCGACCCATATATATTTAACTAGTTCAGGTATACAGATACCGGTGACTTAATCCTAGTCAAAGTACCTCTCCATTTTGCATCACACAGGCGAGCAAATAGGCGACAAAATGACGAACCTCTAGATGATAGCATAAAGTTCGATACAAGAGGAATTACCTTATTTCGGAAAATCAACCATGAACATATGCCTCCAGGCAGGCGTGAATAATACTGGGAAATAGTCTAGTTAGCTAACTAACTCACAAAGACACTGTATTTCCCTCAGAGAATCACAAGACGCAGGTCGCGTCTGCTCGCTTCTTAAACCATTTCTCAACTGCCGAACTGGGCGGAACACACAGAACGAACTCCCAGCTTTTGACATGCGCAGAACGACAATCTCTGAGTTGCCGTTCACAATAAGACGATTCTAAGAACATTCGAGATAAAAGTCTTATAGAATCGCGCCTTTTATGGTCATGAAAAGAAGCGTTAAGAAAGGTTTCAGACATCTACCATAGTTGACTGGTACTACCAAATAAGGAGATGTGGTCACGCTTCGTTCAAGAAATTATAGACCGAACGTGTCTCTATACAAGAGAAGGCAACTCCTAAAAAAATTGTAGTCTCGATAACTCGGATTATGTCCCTTTGACCATAGAAAACATAATACACACTTCAGTCAAAAAAATGATCATACATATGAAAAATGTTTATACAAACGAAAAATAATCGAGGAAGCTGGACCTAGTAAAGTGAAGTCTCTAACACTTCACTCTCCTACGGCAGTATAGGACTACCTTTTAAACGAAGGTTGGACATCGCGATTATAGTGAATTTGCGATTTTCAACTAGCTTCAACGAAGTTCGTATGTTGTAGGAAACTATGCAGATCGTTAAAATAGGAGATAATAAGCTCAACAGAAAGGTCCGCCCATCAGACAAGCTTTTAGACTTTTTTTTTCCTGAGGATGTAGAGAATTTGTTGTTGTTTAATTAGGGCTGCTGAGCTTTTACCTCTTTTGCAGCCAGTACCAAGGTGAAGAGTCCTTGGTATTATCTACATATTTGTAGATCTAGGCTTTTCCTGTGGCTTTTCTGCCATTCCGAAACGTGTTGAGTTGAAGTCATGAGCTCCAGTTTCTCCAGCTTGGCTTTCATTTAAAGGATCATCATATATGGTCCCAAGCTAGAAGGATTTTTAATTTTCTCTTAATCTGACATTAATAATTTGAATATCTGGATTTTTATTAGACCTTAACATTCTTATTATGCTTTTACTAACCATTATATATTGATGTGTGACTATATAATTTAGTTCCCTAGATCTGTTTATTCATAACACCTGTTCTGTAGTAAAGGGTGAATTTCATGCCTGTAATTCTAATATTGGGATTCTCTGTTGTTCAAACTCAAGAAATTGTACAGTAGTAGGAAATGCTCAGTATTACTGTCTTGAATAGATTCTGCACAGTAAGGTTTTTCTATTCTAAAATAGCTGTGATGAGTCACTGCTATTTTATTTTCAACGCGCCCCAATTTTTTTTTGTTCCATTTTTTAAATTTGGTCCTTTAATTATTCTTAGGCGGTCGAGTTCGTTAGTTATTAATTCTGGGTTATTATTTATGGCCTTAGGAGTACTCAGACAACCTTCACCAACCCTTTTATTTGTGGGGATGGGAAAAAGCCCCGACCCAGGTTGTAACGCGGAACCAGTGAGTCATTCTGGTAGATAGGAGGTCAGAAGCGTTACAGAATATTGCGTATAATTTTGGCGAGTGAGCAGAAATAATTTTGCGATTGCTTGGTCAACGATGAGTCAGGTTAAGATTATGACATGATTTGTTGGGCTCTAATTAATCTATGTGCAGGTATGATATTAGGTCAAAAGTTGGGCAAAGGCGGTTCCTGAGAGATTATGCCAGACGCGATGACTCACCGCATCTGTCTTGCATCAGGCTATTAGCTATATATATATATATATATATATATATATATATATATATATATATATATATATATATATATTGAGCGCCAAAGTTAGTTATCGCTCACTAGTCCAAGTATTTTGCGCCGTGAATGAGCGCCATTTCAGTCTGTCTGGTTCCCGGAGATTCTGTAAAGTTGGCGATTCACGGTGGGGAGGTTGTAGATAAACTTAAGCCTACAACGGACTTTGCCTTCTCGGAAGAGGGAGGTACGAGACATCAGTGTAATTGAAGAAAACTCCGCTGCTGTTTGGTTTATAATAACAACTATAGGCTCGCCCTCCTAAGGGTATGACCACACAACAATGGCTGACAAAAGTAAATAACACCTTCAACAGGTACTTCCCTTTAATAAATATACACAAACAATAAGGCCTCACACGGCCATCAAACGCGTCAAATACAATAATGAGAAAAACCACTGTAAACCTGCCTTAGCAGCTTAAACTGTCACCTCCATACACGAAGGTACAAACTATACCCCAAATGGCTGCTATAAATATCGCTCACCCGAGCGGCAAAACTATGACACACTCCAAGTCATCGACATCTTATCAAACTACGGCCTGTAGACAATACAATCTAGACCCTTCACTGCTGTAGACTTAACAACGTAATTATCACCATGGTCCGAAAACATGGTAGGCACTCAGTTTACAGTCTACAATATAGACCAGTGATGTCGCTGGCATAAGGGAAACGTCCTTCCCGGACAAGAGACTCACTTCTCACTAACTAATTTTGCGCCTTTTTCCCCGACTTCCGGTAGTCACATGACCCACCAGTTCGGCTAACCTCTGCCTCTCCCGACTGGCTTTTAGACGAAGACAAGACATTAAATGCACTGTGAAATAACGCTGTGACAATACCTCAGCGGGGACTTGTCTCTAAATCAGAGCTCTTAGCTCGTAAAGGCCCAATACCAAAACGGGCTATGTTGCCTGGGGTTGTTTACATACTGCCACAATAATTCAGTAGGCCTAAACCCGAAGCGGGTTAACTCGTCGGTTTGAAGAGTGTCATGAGCAGTGATAAAATCTACAGCCTTAGGCAATTGAATATCTATATAATTACCAAAGGCCCCTTCATCAGTATCGGGGAGAGGAGAGAGGGAAATCATACCTTTTCAAATACTAACGGGAGGAGATGCGTGAGGAAAAGCAACTCATCAGAGCCTCAGATGAAGACGATAGCATCAGAGAGGCCTGAACAGAAACAGAGGAGAAAGAGAGGAGTTTAGCGAGGAACAGTGGGGTTAGATAGAAATACTTAGAGGACAGCCTCTGAGGTAGTGCTGCAGAATCCCTTAGCGTAGCAATTCTACGTGGTGTATTAGTTAGGTGTGCAGGACCGCCTAGAGCGCATGTGAGACAGTGTAGTCATTTAGTTTATACATCTTCAGCGGGACAGTGTGTTTAGTTAGTATCAATAGTGTAGTCGGGAGTGGTGCCTCTTACTTAGAGACCCCCACCAAGTATATGTTTTTATCCTTAGTTGTTTTCGTGCAGGTGTGAAAGAGAGCGTGGCAAATTTTATATTGTGTCTTTCACTTGATTTGTTCTTTTTTTCAGGTCATGCGAACTCGCACGTTATTGTTGTTTGCTGTGGTATTGATTTGTTGTTTAATAAACTATAAAATGTACACTGGATCAGTTTATCTTTAACTATACTGTACTTGTATGCTTTGACTGTATAGTGGTGTCTGTGGATAACTTAGTGTAACCTAATCTCCTTTCTGGTAGTCAGCGGTGGTGAGACAGTAGCTAGTAAATAAGTCACAAGTGGCGAGGGAGAGTCAATCTAGGTTCTCACCCTCAAAGCTATAAGTCTCCTCCTTCCACATTCACTGTAATTCTCATCTTAATCTATCTTCTCAGACTTTCCTGAAAAACTGGTGTTTTGTCTCGGTATTCAGACAGACTATAATTAAAGCCACTTTGTGACAATAGCCCATTCCCAGTTGTAGTCTCAGAATTGTCTTATTGCTAGGAATATTTAATTCCCTAGATTCTTGAGATGTTCTTGTTGGAGCTTTGCGTGTCTTTCTTTTAAAATTTTTATCCCATGCTGTTGTCCATTCATCTGTTATTATTCCTATCATTACAGTTTTGATCTCCATTCTGCCTTTCCCTACATTTATGTGGTTTTTTAGCAAATCTACTTTTCTTGGAAGCATCCAATTGGCAGAGTGTTTAGAGCACTAGTGGCCTGTCACAGCAAAAAAGTGCCTGGTTCAAAAACACGGTGGTGTCACACTCCAGTCTACCCAGCTGTAAGTGAGTACCTGACTCTGCTCGTGAGTTAGCGAAGGAAAAGGCAGTGAGAAAGGGAGCTAGTCACCCCACTTTTCAATGCTAGACCAAGTATAGTTGAGTCTCCATCGCTTCACTCCCCTATGGTAGTATCTGTTATGGAACTACCTTGACCTTGATAACTACATGTACCATCTAATGCTTAGATCATCTAATGCACCATCTAATGCTCTTCTTGTCTTTACCAATAATCTATATTATCATCCAGCCTTGACATTGCCAGTGGAACCTAAGACTGCAGTTTGTTGCCCATGACCACAGACAGTTATTTTCGTGTGTCCATGGAGTTAACAACCAAGAAGTTACATACTTTCATTACTGTGTGCTTGTGTAGAATAGAAAGATTGAAATTGTACGGCAAGGTCACCGATTTGGATCGATGACAAGAACCTGACAAGTACCACTGGAACAAGAAATGAGAAAATGATGCAGCCATGGATTGAACCACACATTGAGGAAACCTTTTGATAGCATTACCAGGTAGTCCTTGTTCTGGAATTCCCAGGGTAAAAGAAGTAGAGACCGGTCAAAGAACTCATGGAGAAGAGAACTGGAGACAGAAATAACAATGATAAGGAAGACATTGAAAGATCTGGAAATGATGGCACGTGACAGAAGAACTTGGTGTGTGTTGAAGGCCTAAGCTCATTGGGGAGCTAAAGTGTATTGATTGATTGATTAGTTGATTAAGTTAACTTTGGCTTCCTCTTCTGCCCTAAATGTCCAGGTTCTCCTTTTTCACTGTGAGTTCCAGTAAAAGGCATGCCTGGCTACAATAAGTAATTCCTGAGGCTATGTCCTGTCCATCTTGACTATCTTTAATCTGTATTCTTATTGTTGATTCTCTTATAGGTTTTTAATTTTGGTTATTACATCTGGCCATAAGATACAAACTATGTATATATATATATATATCCAATACCATAATTCCTGCCGTAAGGTACTTTGGTCGGTTGGTCTGTCACTCTTCGCACACCGTCATTTGTGCACTTTTTTCTGTTTTCGGGAGAGTGCATTAACTTTCGAGCACATATAAGGGGGTGCAACTATGGTTGAAAGTTAGACAATAATTGTATTGTTTCCCCTTATATTTACTCTCGCAAAAATAGCAAAGTGTGACGGTGTGCATTAAATCAACAGACAATCAAGATACTCTTCTGTCCAGTTTCATTCGGAAAACGGATTTAACTCATCGTTTTTCTTAAAAATAACCTTAAAATGAAAGTTTTTTAATTTTTACTTCAAGACAAAATTTTAATTTAAAGTATAGCAGATTTATTATTATGGATCAACATGATAAGATGGTTGAAAGGAAGAGACGATCGCGTCATTCACAGCGAGCAAGCGAGACTATAGAAGAAGCATCAATGTAATACATGTAACAGAAACAACACACTATAATTAAAAACCTGCCAATTTTGATGGGTTGTTGCTAGTACATATAAACTTATAACCACCACATATATTTATAATAATCATTACTTTGTTTCATTTTGTTTCAGGTAGACGTCTAAAGGTGACCGGTTAAAAATCCTCTAAGGCCATTATACTTTATCATTTGCTGCACTTGATGAAAATACTAAAATCTTGAATAATCATAATGGAAGAGGTCGGAGTATTGGAGTCAGGGCCCAGTGTTAGGCCAAATCATGGCTATGAACAAGAAAATAAATATGGAAAACTTAACTTAAGCCTCACACGTTCAGATTCTGGAAATCAGTCTTCGACAAGTACTGACTTGTGTGATGAAGATACTTTACAGAATGGCCATGCACCTGGAGCACACATGCCAGATTCCCCATCATGTGTAAATACAAATCAATCACAAACATTATTGAGAGCTAGGTCTGAGAGTCCTTCTTTGTGCACAGGCATTGGATGCAGTGTACCAGCACCAGAAAATTTCATATCAGACAAGGATTCTTTGTTGACAGCATCAATGTCTTCAACTTGTTTGCAGTATTCACCCAGAAAAATAGAGCGACAAAACTCTTTTGACACTCCTCATCCTCAAGACACCAATCAACTGTCATGCTCTCCACATCCCCAAGACCCCAGTCACCTTTTTTTGCACTCTCCCCATCCTCAAGACCCCAATCACCTTTCACACTCTCCTCATTCTCAGTACCCCAGTCACCTTTCACACTCTCCACATCCTCAAAACCTGAGTCACTTTTCACACTCTCCACATGCTCAAGATCCCAATCACCTTTCAAATTCTCCACATTCTCAAAACCCCAGTCACCTTATTTCACATTCTCAATATCTTCAGGACCCCAATCACCTTTCACACTCTCCACATGCTCAAGACTCCAGTCACCTTCTTTCACAGACTCCACATTCCCAAGACCCCAGTCACCTTCTTTCACAGACTCCACACCCCCAAGACCCCAATCAACGTTCACACTCTCCACATCCTCAAGACCCCAGTTACCTTTCACAGACTCTCTATCCTCAAGACCCCAATCACCTTCTTTCACAGACCTCACCACTGAATCCTTCTTCAATTGACAATGACAGGCTCATGACGCAAGATGGACATTCAGCAGGTTTAAATGACACGGGCATCTTGGGGTCTCCAGCAGTGAGTGTTCAGTCGGGTGCTAACTCATATGGAAATAATCTAGAAGTTAACAGTGATCATACACCTTTTACAGTGCTGGCAAACAGCAGCGAGAATAGTCAGGTATTAACAAATGGATCACAGTCCAGTGTACAAAATCTGCTACTTGAAAATCATCATACTTCAAGTGTAGCCACTGCTAATTTGCTACATAACAATTCTAAAAGATGTTTGTCTGAACCAGCTTCATCAGTGAAGATGCCTGCCCACGTTTCTGAATTTGTGTCACTGCATGTAGCACCTCTAGGTGTAGTACCAAAGCATATCATGGACAATTTGGCAAAAGAGTTGGACAGGGAAAAATTGAAAGTGCATGCACTGAAGCATGAGAACAGTCAGCTGCTTATGGTGAGTGCTTATAGATTTATTACAAAATAGATTTTGTCCTTATAATCATTGTATCTAGCATATTGCATTCAATATTTTTGTGTGCAAGTTGGGCAACACACAGCTTTTTAACCTTTTGTTTCATGATCACACAACATATTATGTGGTGCCTTGTACATTATGGGGAAAAGTGGTTGGTAAATTGTGAAAAATTATGCCTGACTGAGCATGAAATTAGTTTACTTTATTATTGATTATACAAGTTTTTTTTAGATGTGGTTAGGACATGAGTCCATATAGAATGCTCTGGCTCATCAAAAAATATGTTATCTTGTGACCCAATTTCCAAGTTGGTTACTAAAAATATACTTTCTTTGCACCAAGATTGAGACTTGAGTTGTAATGATTGTAGACCAAATTTGGTAGACTAGAAGCTAGTGGATGTGTAAGATTCCCTGCTGGTTTTATCATTAGACAACAAAATAATTTCCTAAGAATTTTAAAAACTTGTGCACGTATTTTGATATGTTAAACAATTTGGTAGAGATTTAACAGTTCAGTATCTCTCATCTAGCATGGAATCTTTATCATTAACTGAATTTTATTTGTGCAATAATGCTTGCAATTGTTATATACTTGATATTTTGATATATGCACAAGAAATGTTGAAAAA
The DNA here is from genome assembly GCA_024509875.1 of Oreohelix idahoensis. Classification (NCBI taxonomy): domain Eukaryota; kingdom Metazoa; phylum Mollusca; class Gastropoda; order Stylommatophora; family Oreohelicidae; genus Oreohelix; species Oreohelix idahoensis. The sequence continues at coordinate 46,777 of JAMPIV010000153.1, forward strand.
TATTAAATGAGAAAACAAAAAAAACTGAAATGAAGTTATTAATTAAAATACTGTTTTATATATACTAGAAACTGCATACTGTGTGTTACTTATATTTATTGTCTTTCTGTTGATGGAAAATGATTGCTTTTTCTTATATTCAATTTTTTTCAATCACTAGATCTCAGTGAGATCAATACAATAGTGAACTAGTGGTACTGACATTGCAATAGAATCAAAACTTGAAATTCTTTGACCTTCCAAATAGTGTTTTAAAATCTCACCTGTTTTGCAGTTCTTCTTTGACTTCTCTTTACCGTTATCATTATTACCTTTACCCTGACTGAGAAGAAGATACCTTCAACTAATTTGTGCTAAGTCTTCTTGTCCTGTGCTGTCCATCCAATGTCTTTCCTATCCATTTCATGTATGTCTCCTGTTCCCTTCTCCCCACATCTTTCAGCCTCCCTCTACCTCTCCATCCAGGGGACCCTAGCCTAGAGGAACAAGGACCACCCTTCAACAGGTGTCCCATCTAATGCCAGCATCCACCTTTCACCTCTTGCTTCACTAGCATGCATCCAGCTCTTGCCATTAGTTCCTTGCTCGTAATTGTGTCATATCATGTCAGTCCTTCTACACAAGCTTATAACTTCATGGTTAACATTTTTATTGTTCTCCATGTTTCAGGGCCTAAAAATAGGGCTACCTTCACATTTGAGTTGAAGATTCTTATTTTTGTGTTGGACCTGGATTTCTTTTTATTCCAAAACATTTCCCAACGCAATTAAAGCTCCTCTAGCCTACTGCTGTCTTAATTTGATATCATCAGTGGCGGTTCCAGGGGGTTGTCATTGGGGGTGCTGCACTGTTCATTCATTTAAAATTCTGTACGGTACATAACACTCACAAATTGTGACCACCATGTAAAATATCAACCCAGACACAAATGATTAGTGTCTTATCTCATCTAAAATCTGTCAAGAACATCTGAAAAGTTATTTTAAAAGTTTACTGCAACTAGGAGTAATCCTTGTCAGTCGAAGCAGTTTCCCGAGTTTCAAGAAACCAGGTTACACAGACATTTATGCTGCTTTTTCTCGTGTTTAAAATTTTCATTGTAACTTCCCTTTAATTACAGTTCATTGCACTTGGAGCTGTCTTTTCTTGCAGCACTTGTTAACTCTTTGACTCCGCAATTATTTTTCACCCTGTGCCGTAATTTTCATTCGTGATAGTCTAAAAACCACGCTCAGAGCGTTGTTCCGGAGTCAATAATAATAATAATAATAATAGCCCCTTCAGTCATAACTGACTATGGGAATGCGCCCCTGAGGTGACAGCCCTCAGCTGCTTATTTTCCTGGTGCTCCTTTCGACGTTTTCTCCTCACCTCTGCTTCTTGCGTGAGCCTCTCTTCGCCCAATCTGAGGTGGCGCCGTAAATAGCATCGCCGCGTAGTGCGATCGGCAGCTTCATCCTCCCATGTTGCTGGATCCATGTCCAGTGCCCTCATATCTCTCTTGCACACATCTTTGAACCTCAGCTGTGGTCGCCCAACTGTTCTCTTGCCATCTGCTAATTGTCCGTAGAAGATATCTTTTGGGATGCGACCATCTTCCATGTGGCGAACATGGCCAAGCCAGCGAAGTCTGCGTTGTCTAAGAAGCGTATACATACTTTGAAGGCCAGCACGTGACAACACCTCGACATTTGTCACTTTATCTTTCCACGAGATGCCGAGGATGCGGCGTAGACACCGCAAATGGAAGGTATTGAGCCTTCTTTCTTGCTTAGCATAGGTCGTCCAGGTCTCGCTGCCATATAGGAGTGTGCTGGTGACGCAGGCATTATATACCGCAGCTTCGGTCTTCATTGTGAGTTTAGAGTTTCCCCAAACACGCGATGTGAGGCGGGCAAAGGTAGCTGCAGCTTTGCCAATGCGGCTGTCGATTTCTGTATCCAGTGAGAGTTTGTCATTGATGGTAGACCCTAGGTATGTGAAGTGGTGCACCACTGCCAATTCATAGTTATCGATAGTGATAACTGGTGCAGCACCCCCATCCTGACTCAGCACATTCGTTTTCTTTAGACTTATTGTGAGGCCAAAGTCCTTGCATGCTTTAGTGAAGCGATTCATCAAGCTCTGAAGCTCCTGTTGGCTTTGAGTGACGACTGCAGCATCATCAGCGAAAAACAAGTCTCTTATAGTGACCCTTCTGATTTTTGTTTTTGCCTTCAGCCTTGAAAGATTAAACAGACGGCCATCTGACCTAGTGTGAAGGCATATTCCTTCAGTTGCATCTCTGAATGCATGTTTCAAGAGTAAGGCAAAGAAGATTCCGAAGAGGGTCGGAGCCAGAACACAGCCTTGTTTAACGCCACTTCGTATATCAAAGGGCTGTGACGTGCTTCCAGCATATTGGACTGTTCCCTTCATGCCGTCATGGAATGACTTTATCATTTCCAGCATTTTAGAAGGGCAGCCTATTTTCAGGAGGATTTTAAAGAGTCCATCCCTACTAACCAGGTCGAATGCTTTTGTGAGGTCTATAAAGGCGATATATAATGGTCTTTTCTGCTCTCTTGATTTTTCCTGAAGCTGGCGGAGAGAGAAGATCATGTCTGTTGTTGATCTGCCAGCTCGGAATCCTAACTGTGACTCTGGATATATGCGCTCAGCTAACTTGTGTAGTCGCATTAAGATGACTTTGGCAAAAACCTTACCAACAATACTAAGAAGAGAGATGCCTCTGTAGTTATTGCAATCACTTCTGTCTCCTTTATTTTTATACAGTGTTACAATCTTGGCATCTCGCATGTCTTGAGGAATAGTTGTCTCTTCCCAGCACTGGCACAGCATATTATGCAGGGGATGTAATAGCGTGCGCTTACAGCATTTGATTAAATCAGGAGGAATCCCATCACTGCCTGGTGCTTTGCCAGAGGCCAAGCTATCAATGGCCTTGCTGAGTTCCTCTAATGTTGGTTCGGCATCCAGCTCCTCCATAGTTGGCAGACTGTTGACACCATCAAGGGCTGCAGGCGTAACGGTATTGTCTCTAGCGAAAAGCTCAGAGTAGTGCTCGACCCACCTCTCCATCTGCTTACCCTTATCGGTTAGCTTCTCTCCGCTGATGGTTTTTAGCGGTGCCGTCTTACTTTTATGGGGGCCAAGTGCTTTCTTTATACCGTCATACATTTGTCTAATGTTGCCTGTTTGCGCTGCGATCTGGATGCTCTCACTGAGCTGGAGCCAGTAGTCATTTGCACAGCGTCGAGCAGTTTGTTGAACTTTGCTTCTCGTAGCCCTCAGGATCTGTAGGGTTCTGGCACTCGGTGAACGTTTGTATTCATTCATAGCACTGCGCTTAGCTTCAATGACAGGTGCCATCACATCTGATGAAGCATCAAACCAGTCATTTGACTTTGCTGTTTTCTTACCAAAGGTGGCAAGTGCAGTACTTTGAATGGTGTTCCGTAGATGCTCCCAGTTCTCTGTAATAGTATCACCATGCTGAGGGCTACTGAGCACTTTCTCGAAGGTCGCAGTGAATTGAGCGATCATGAAAGGGTCTGACATCTTGCCGGTATCAATGCGTGGTTTCCCTTCATGTCTGACACGATAGAGTTTTCTTGGTTGTGCTCTGATTTTTGCAGCAAACCAAGGAGTGATCTGTATCACAGTCTGCACTATGGTACGAGCGCGTGGAGAGCACAGACCTGAGGAGTGGCCTTCTGACGAGAATCAGGTCAAGTTGGTGCCAGTGCTTGGATCGTGGGTGTCTCCATGACACCTTATGCTGGGGTTTTGTCTGAAAGTAGGTGTTGGTCACGCAGAGGTCATGGTGGACGCACAACTCTAAGAGCCATTGTCCATTTTCATTCATCTTGCCAATACCAAACCTGCCCAGACATGAAGGCCATGAAACATTATCGGCACCCACTCTAGCGTTAAAGTCACCAAGGAGAACAAGCTGTTCTTGCCTAGGTATGCTTTTTATAATTGCTGTTAGATTCTCGTAGAACTCATCTTTAGCTTCTGAGGCAGAGTACAGAGTAGGAGCATACACACTGACAAGGGTGATGGGACCTGTGCTAGTTTGCAGGCGGAGCGTTAACAGCCGTTCTGATCCATTCTCGCCTGGTTCAACCATTTTAGTTAGCGATTTTTTGACCGCTGTCGTGAGAAATTCTAATCCACATATATAAATTAAAAGTAAATGTAAAGCCTAACAAATAAATTCTATAAAAGGAAGAAGAATGGTAAAGAACAGTGCTGTCACAATGACAGTACTCGAAATCCCCTTTGTTTTATGCTTCGTATGCAAATTGTAACGTTTCCACGTTAAATATAAGCCACTGCATAAATACAAGCGTTTCCACAACACATTAAAACGGGTATTGCATTTCTAAGAAAAACATTGAGAGGCACACTGCGTAATGACCTAAATTAATCCTAACATTAATTATACTACGTTACCAAAACGAACGAACAGATGGACTCAGATAGAAAGAAGGGAGGGCTGAAGGCAGCAACACAAGCAACACTAAACACGCGTCTCGCTATATTAATGCCACCCCTAACACGCGTGTAAGGCCACATGCACTAACTTTATTTCAGACGGACAGTGATAAAAACACTACCCTTCCCAGAGTTAGGTTTTAAAACCTGAAAAACGCTTATTGGGGAAACCTGACATTCTACTGTTTTATGTCCGAAATCCTGACATTAGTCTGAAAGTACAGCAGGACAGGTGGCGGTTCTAACATCAAAAAATAAAATAAAAACAACTACACGACTATCCTAGAAAATACATATTTTGAACGCAGCCACTTAGCTCCATTAAACTTATATATTTGGATTCCTTAAGACTTGCTAACAAAGAATATGTTAAGTGTTACGCAAATAGTCCAGGAATTAATAAATTATAGGCAAAAGAAAATAGTGAGGGTGTCAGACAGCCCCAAAAACATCAGAATCGCTCAGTGAAAGAATTTTAAACCACCATTGTACGGAAATAGGCCACAAGTTACATTTGAATTGATTGGATGGAATGATATGTAAGGCTAAACACGATTAGTCGGACTATAAATGCTATCTTTTGTTGTCAAGGGAGACGGAAGTAAGAGTACTTTTTTCAAACGATTGGGTAGAGATGGCCTGATTGGTTAGGTCGGTTAATATAGTTAATTGATAGCGTTAGTTCGAGACCACTAGTTCAAATAAGCTTGATAAAGCAACAGTGCGTTGAAGCCAGCTCGTATTTTTGCTAAATAAAAGCCTGGAACATAAGCAGATGGGAATTTGTGCCAGTATTTGTGCCAGAATTCATTGCTAGTCAACGTATCTGTGTTTATTTCCATGAATTGTGGTAGGCTGAAATATTTGATCTCTTTTTAATGAAAATTGAATGTACATTGATAATTTATGTCTGTATATATGTGCAGTTCAGTAGCGAACAAGAGGCAAGGCCTATAATATATATATAGTGCTCCAACCTGAACAGAAGGTGTCGGAGAAAAGTAACACTACATGGAATTACCAGATAGTACACTGACACCTACCTTATGATATGGAAGGACTTATAGCTGAAAGTGCAGAGGCGTAGTAACCATTAAGGAGGTTAATACTGGAGTAAACTGCTTCAGAAGAAGATAGCAGTAAAAATAAAGCTCTGAACTCTGTGTTTGTGATGTATTGTGCTCAGTCTAGCCAGATAGTATAAATTAGTTCTGAAGTAGGAGGTACATCCTTCTTGTTTCAGGGACTGTGGTCCTAGTATTGAAGCCGCACCTGGTCTGAGCGTTTGCTGAATCCAGAGGCTGACAGCATACTCTTTGGTCCCTATAGTAACCAGTGAGGTGTCTTCAGAAACAGTGAATAGTCGAGCAGAGGAGTCCTTGCCTGCCGCCATCACGAAAGTTAAGCCCACTGTGGCCAAAAGAGCTCAACACTATGTACCCCTCGTAAATGACACTAACTTAATTAAAGAGGGGCAATTAATTGTTTTAATGTTCGGAACTGAGACCATCTCCAATACTAGTTCCAACATACACAAGCACATGCAGTCATGATGTCTAATAAGAATCTATCTTGACGAACAAAACCAGTATTACCTCCTATTACCACATCACAACTCACACACATAGAATACTAATATGGTATGTCAATGCAAAGACCACATTTATATCTGTGTACATAATATTTGAAATTACATGTTATTATATTGCCTGGTTCACTGTGTAGTTGAATCAGGATCACTATTGTAGAGAAAATCAATACATATGTACATATCTGAAATTTATCATTGAATCTTTTAAGATAGTCTTCTAGAGTGTTGACTGTTTGTGAGTGTCACAGTATTGTCAAGTGTGGTGGAATAATTAAATTGTTTATCTGTTGTTGTTGTGGTGACTTACACTTCATCATTTGCATAACCCTAGACATATAACGTTGCCAACACAATATTCCAGAATAATTCTGACTGAGATATAAATATGTGGCAGTAAGTAAGGTTATCTGTAAAACACTACACATATTAGATACAGATACCTTCACAGCTGATCTCAGTCAGTACACTAAGTCCCTATAAATATTTATATCATCCCACTTTACCACAACCGCAAAACCTACTCCGTGTTCTCTAGCTTTATTAAGATCTTTCCCTTGCCAATAAAATGTGTAATCCTTCTCGCTCACCGTTCCAGAGCCCGCCAGGCGCGTTTCCTGAAGTGCAGCTATATCCACCTGAAGTCGTTTAAGCTCATCATTAATTATGGCTGTCTTCCTTACATCGTTTACATCCTGTAGGTTTTCGGATAGTCCAGTCAACATAGTCCGGACGTTCCAGCATCCCAATCTGAGAGTTTGCTTATTTCTATTTTTTCGATAATTGCTTGGTGCAAAATTTTCTGTCCTCAGTTCGGGTTTGACCCTAATCCCCATGCACCCAATGGGGAAAGCAGACAGTGGCGGGACAACACCTTATTGACTGGGGGCTGCCCAGCTTGAAGCGGGCGGTAGCTGTCCAGTGAGATCCTAGAACCTCTCCCACTGTCGGAAGTAGCCCCTGGCGCCATGCCCTACGCCAATTGGGCAAAAAGCTTATAACCGGTAACTGCTACTTCCCGTGTTTTGCCGACACCTATAGGGTGAAGCTGGAGTGTCCTCTCCAGGGCGCGAGCTTGGGCACAGTTATATGGAGATCAAGCTGTTGCCCATGCAGCATGTTCCCCCTCTCCACACAGCCGGTAGATCCAAAGGAACGGCAGTAGCCGATACAGTTTGGTACCAGCCATGTCGCAGGAGTTGCCAGAATCGACATTAGACTGCCTTAGGGACTCCGACTCCGGATTTATCCTCAGGGTTTACTCCCGAAGCCAATTCCATAAATGGATATTCCCGCAAGGCAGCGGTGGTTTGAATTCAGAGTTCCTTCTCTTAGATAAGCTACCAACCAAGGATCACGAGCCCTATCTGCCCGAAGCTGCTGGTTTTAAGGCGCCAGTCGCTCGCCTTTGCCCCTTCTCCCGTCAGTGGAAACAGTTCCGCCGGGCTCAAATTGAGCCACACGTGAAGGCCGGGAGCTGGACTTGGTTGTCAGAGGCTGTTTGAGGCGCGTGCCATAGAAGTATTTTATCTGCAGTGAGAGCTTATCCTCACTACAACTCCCGGCAATAACAACCTTTGGAGTCAAAGAGTTAAATAAATTCAACCCAAACGCAGGTGGCCTTTATATATAACAAGCATTCGCTTATAAGAGGTCAAGATCACTTGAACTGAAATCGTTTGCAGCTCCACACGGCTGTTTGTGCCCTATCCACATAAGGTGTTAGATACTGTAATTTTTTTTTTTTTTTTGTATTCAACCCTTCCGGTGTAACCTCAATTTTTTTGGTCTGTCCGTATTATGTATTATAATGTAGTAGAGACAGCAGTTTGCAGTCCTTTTCTTAGGGAGTGCTGCAGCTCACCAGCTCAATAAAGAAAGCCGCCACTGGATATCATTGTCTGTTTCTCCAACTTTGTCTATATTGCTGCTACGATACATGTATCCATGCCTGTTGGGTTGTTTCTTGAAGAGAGATCTCGGTATTATTTTCAACATTTATTCTAATAATATTATCTTTTCCCATTGTATTTTTAGACCTAAATGTTGCGACATCTACTCGGGTATTTTCAGTTTGTCTTGCATCTGTTTATGGTATTGGGACAGAAGATCCAGGACATTGGCAAATTTTAGCTGTTTTGTCAGAGTCCAGTGATTATTATTTTTGTTGGTTGATGTCTTTTTTTCATAATTCAGCATGTATCTAGTAAGAAGAGAGATGGTGAAAATAGGCATCCCTCCCACGCTGTTGTTCTTAACTCAAACCATTCTGTTAAATGCCCTTCATTGAAAATTTGGAATTTCATCTCTTTATATGTTTTCTTTATTAGATTAGGGATCTTCAGGACTTCATAATGCCTCATCAGTTTTCAAAGTGATTCTCTATCAAAATTGTTAAATGCTTTTTGATAGTGTAAAAGTCCAATGTAAAGTGAAAACTCCTGCTGCTTCTCTTAGTTATGAAAGAATACTTACATACTTAGTCGTTCCCCTTCTACCGTGAGGTGTAGAGGTTTGGAAGAGAGAGCGCCAGACTATCTTATCGGCTGTCTTCCGCCTGGCCTGGTTCCATTCTAGTCCTCGGTCCTTCAAAGATTGTCTAATGTTGTCCTCACAGCAGACTCTGGGTCATCCTGGGGGTCTGGATCCCTGGCTCTTTCTTTCCAATGCTTGTCGTGGTAGCCAATCTTCTCCCATTCTGCAGACATGGCCAAACCATCTTAGTTGGGACTGTTCTACTTGGGTCTGCAGGGGGTGGGATTTTAGGCCTTGACTTATCGTCTGGTTGCAGATCATGTCTCCTCTTCTTGTTACTTCAACCACCTTCCTCAGATACCTCATTTCTGAAGTATGGATCTGGCTTTTGTGGGTTGTAGTCTTTGCCCATGACTCGCATCCATATGTCAAGACTGGGACATAGGTGGAGCGGATATATAGCCATCTTCATTTTCTTACCAACCACTCTCTTGCTGAGGAATCCTCGATTTATGGCCTGAAAAAGAATCCCATTGCTGCTTTTCAAGTGGCCAACTCTTCTTTGATGCCTCCCTTTCGGTCTATAATAGCTCCGAGGTATTTAAAGTGGTCGACCTGCTCCAGGACCTGTTCTCCCAGCTTAATCTAGTCTTCTATCTTCTCGTGATATTGCCAAGGACTTTGTTTTAGAGCTGCTTTTGACCATCCCTCTCTTCTTCAGCTCTTCTTTCCAGACTTGCAGATTGGATTGGAGGTGTGCCTCTGATTTAGCAATACAGCAACATCATCAGCAAATGCCAGCTCTGAAATACAGACCTGTCTCATCTTCCAGTACCCCACTGAATACTTTCTTGTTCTCTCCTTACATGCCTTGATGATATCGTCCATGAGGAGTATGAAAAGATAAGGTGACAGGATATCACCTTGTCTTACACCAGTGGTGGTCCTGAACTCTTCTGACTTATGGTTTGCTGTCCTCACATAATTTCTGCAAGACTTGTAGAAGCTCTGTATAGCATGAATCAGAGGTGCTGGAATGTTCTTCCTTGCCAAACAGTCCCAAAGTTTGCTCCACGGGACCCTGTCAAACGCCTTTTCCAGATCTATGAAACAAAGATGGATCTCACTCTTATACTCAAGAGCCTTTTCACTCAGCTGTCTGAGTGTGAAGATTAGGTCTAGAGTACTTCGGTTTGCTCGGAATCTACACTGGACTTCATCCAATTGTGGCTCAGCTAGGCGTCGGAGTCTCTGCTCTAGGATTCTAGAGTAGATTTTACCAGGGACACTGAGAAGGGATATGCCTCTATGGTTTCCACATTGTCGATTGTCACCCTTTTTGAAAATTGGTGTTATGATGTTGCACCACGTTAAGAGTAATAGGCCGCCTTGATGCTCCCATGTACTTTACCATTTCTGGTGTTATACCATCATACCCTGCTGCTTTGCCCATCTTGATTTTCTCCAGTGTTGCCTTCAGTTATTCCATATTTATGTCATCTTCATCACCATTGGTTTTCTCTTCTGTGCTAGTGGTTATCATTTCTGATGCTTGACCATGCTCACTATCCAGGAGTTCTGAGCAATATTCTTTCCATCTTTCCATTACTTCCTTTGGGGCTGTAAGCAATTTGCATTGCTTGTCCTTTATAAATTTGAGAGGGCATTGTTTTTCCTTCCTCATGTTCTTTAGGGTCTTATAGAACAATTTCTGGTTTTCTTGCGCATCTTTTTCTAGCTTACTTACTTAGTCACTCCCCTTCTACCGTGAGGTGTAGAGGTTTGGAAGAGAGAATGCCAGACTATCCTATCGGCTGTCTTCCTCCTGGCCTGGTTCCATTCTAGTCCTCGGTCCTTCAAAGATTGTCTAATTTTGTCCTCCAGCGGACTCTGGGTCGTCCTGGGGGTCTGGATCCCTGGCTCTTTGTTTCCCATGCTTGTCGTGGTAGCCGATTTTCTCCTATTCTGCAGACATGGCCAAACCATCTTAGTTGGGACTGTTCTACTTGGGTCTGCAGGGGGTGCGATTTTAGGCCTTGACGTATCGTCTGGTTGCGGACCATGTCTCTTCTTGTTACTTCAACCACCTTCCTCGGATACCTCATTTCTGATGTTTGGATCTGGCTTTTATGGGTTGTAGTCTTTGCCCATGACTCACATCCATTTGTCAAGACTGGGACATAGGTGGAGCGGATATATAGCCATCTTCATTTTCTTACCAACCTCTCTCTTGCTGAGGAATCCTCGATTTATGGCCTGAAAAAGAATCCCAGTTGCTGCTTTTCAAGTGGCCAACTCTTCTGTGATGCCTCCCTTTTGGTCTATAATAGCTCCGAGGTATTTAAAGTGGGCGACTTGCTCCAGGACCTGTTCTCCCAGCTTAATCTCGTCTTCTTTCTTCTCGTGATATTGCCAAGGATTTTGTTTTAGAGCTGCTTTTGACCATCCCTCTCTTCTTCAGCTCTTCCTTCCAGACTTGCAGATTGGATTGGAGATGTGCCTCTGATTTAGCAATCACAGCAACATCATCAGCAAATGCCAGCTCTGAAATACAGACCTGTCTCATCTTCCAGTACCCCACTGAATACTTTCTTGTTCTCTCCTTACATGCCTTGATGACATCGTCCATGAGGAGTATGAAAGGATAAGGTGACAGGATATCACCTTGTCTTACACCAGTGGTGGTCCTGAACTCTTCTGACTTATGGTTTGCTGTCCTCACATAATTTCTGCAAGACTTGTCGAAGCTCTGTATAGCATGAATCAGAGGTGCTGGAATATTCTTCCTTGCCAAACAGTCCCAAAGTTTGCTCCAGGGGACCCTGTCAAACGCCTTTTCCAGATCTATGAAACAAAGATGGATCTCACTCTTATACTCAAGGGCCTTTTCACTCAGCTGTCTGAGTGTGAAGATTAGGTCTTGAGTACTTCGGTTTGCTCCGAATCCGCACTGGACCTCATCCAATTGTGGCTCAGCTAGGCGTCGGAGTCTCTGCTCTAGGATTCTAGAGTAGATTTTACCAGGGACACTGAGAAGGGATATGCCTCTATGGTTTCCACACTGTCGATTGTCACCCTTTTTGAAAATTGGTGTTATGATGGCAATCTCCCAATCCTTTGGTATGGTCTTGTTGCACCATGCTGCCTGTAGGACCCTTAAGAGTAATAGGTCGCCTGATGCTCCCATGTACTTAACCATTTCTGGTGTTAAACCATCATGCCCTGCTGCTTTGCCCATCTTGATTTTCTCCAGTGCTGCCTTCAGTTCTTCCATCTTTATGTCATCTTCACCATCATTGGTTTCCTCTTCTGTGCTAGTGGTTATCATTTCTGATGCTTCACCATGCTCACCATCCAGGAGTTCTGAGAAATATTCTTTCCATCTTTCCATTACTTCCTTCGGGGCAGTAAGCAATTTGCCTTGCTTGTCCTTTATAAATTTGAGAGGGCATTGTATTTCCTTCCTCATGTTCTTTAGGGTCTTATAGAACAATTTCTGGTTTTCTTGTGCATCTTTTTCTAGCTTTTCTCCAAATTCTTCCCAGGACTTCTGTTTTGCTGCTAGCACTTTGTTCTTTGCTTCTGTTCTGAGTGTCACATATTCTCTATATTTTTTCATTTGTCCTGTTGTGTTTTTAGCTCCTAAGTATTGTTTCCATGCCATTTTCTTCTCTCTTATTTTTCTCTTTGACTTCCTCTGTCCACCAAGGTGTCCTCTTTCTCTGGTTCCCAAGTCGGACTTCACCGCATGCTTCTGCAGCAGCTGTCTTTATGATATCCTTGAATTTATTCCAGAGGGTTTCCAAGTCATCAGGTCGTTCTTCTGTGTTGCTCACTGCTGCAGCAATAAGCCCCTGATATCTAGTCTTAATTTCTGGCTCTCTCAGCTTGTAGGTCCTAATGCTCATTCCTCCCCTTCGTTTACTTAGTTTCTTGCGTGATGTTGGGCAGTTCCTAGGCTGAGCAACTCTTTCAGTTGTTTTTTGATTTTTACTGTAAGCAGGTAGTGATCACTTCCAATCTCTGGCCCCCTCCAGACTCTAGCATCCCGGACATATTTGAATGAGCTTCTCCTTAACAATGGCATAGTCGATCACTGACTTCTCATTCTTTGTTGGTTCACATCTAGTGTATGCATGTATGCGCTTATGGGGGAACTTTGTGTTTGTAATAATCAGATTCTGCTCACTGCAGAATCTAAGGAGTCGCTTTCCATTGTCATTGAGAGTATCTTCTCCATATCTTCCGATAACTCCACCCCATCTAGCATGGTCATTTCCAACTCTGGCATTGAAATCTCCGAGCATGATAATTTCATCTAGGCAGTCATCCACTGTCCTTTGAAGCAGCTCGAAGAATTCCTCCTTGACCTCTGCTCTCTCATCCTGATTTGGCCCATACACTATGACCAGGTTGACTATGGTTTCTCCTTCTTTTAGTTTTACAACCATAATGCGCTCCGAGACAAAGTTCCATCCCTTGATACTATCTTTTTGGTTTTTGGCCACAATCCAACCCTTATTTACTTAGTCGTGTAGAGTTTTGGAAGAGAGTGCGCCAGACTATCCTATCGGCTGTCTTCATCCTGGGCTGGTTCCATTCTAGTCCTCGGTCCTTCAAAGATTGTCTGATGTTGTCCTCTCAGCGGACTCTGGGTCGTCCTGGGGGTCTGGTCATTTGTTTCCATGTGTGAGTTTAATTTACTCACAACTTTAAACTATTTACACAGAATTTTGATAGCATGGACAATTCTACTGTTAAACTCCTTGTTCTTATTTGCTGTACAAATGGAGCTATATTCATGTTCTAACATCACTTCTAGTGTCAGTTCATATTTTTTTCTATAATCTTCATGTTTATATTTTTGTTTTTGTCATCATTTCATATATCAGTTCTGTAGAACTAAGAGAATTAATGTTTTAGAATTATGTGAACTACATTTCAAAACATAATGAAAGAATTGGACTCATTCGTGTCATGTGAAGTGACTAATGTGAGGATGTGCATAAATCTGGCAACCTCGTCAAGTAAAAAATTGCTACAGAAACCATCACTGCACATGAATGCTCCCTGATGCTGGCTTCCTGGGGATCATCTTGAGTGGTGCCTCATGCTCATCAGGAGAGAAAAGGAAATGGTGACATTTAAAAATACTAGACACCTTGTGGTGGTCAACTGATAGTTTATTACTTGTGGTGATCAACTGATAGTTAATCACTTGTGGTGACCAATTAATAGTTAATCACTTGTGGAGTCACCTGATAGTTACTCACTTATAGTGATCAACTTATAGTTAATCACTTGTAGTGATCAACTAATAGTTAATCACTAGCACCTGTGTTTTCGGCTTTTAGGTGGAGTCAGTAAACTTAACCTCCACACTATTTTCCTTACTGGCACACAATTATTATTCTTATGCACTTACTTACTTAGTCGTTCCCCTTCTACCGTGAGGTGTAGCGGTTTGGAAGAGAGAGCGCCAGACTATCCTATCGCGGCTGTCTTCTTCCTGGCCTGGTTCCATTCTAGTCCTCGGTCCTTCAAAGATTGTCTAATGTTGTCCTCCCAGCGGACTCTGGGTCGTCCTGGGGGTCTGGATCCCTGGCTCTTTGTTTCCCATGCTTGTCGTGGTATCCGATTTTCTCCTATTCTGCAGACATGGCCAAACCATCTTAGTTGGGACTGTTCTATTTGGGTCTGCAGCGAGTGGGATTTTAGGCCTTGACGTATCGTCTGGTTGCGGACCATGTCTCTTCTTGTTACTTCAACCACCTTCCTCAGATACCTCATTTCTGAGGTTTGGATCTGGCTTTTGTGGTTGTAGTCATTGCCCATGACTCGCATCCATATGTCAAGACTGGGACATAGGTGGAGCGGTATACAGCCATCTTCGTTTTCTTACCAACCTCTTTCTTGCTGAGGAATCCTCGATTTATGGCCTGAAAAAGTCTCCCAGCCCCTGCTTTTTGAGTGGCCAACTCTTCTTTGATGCCTCCCTTTCGGTCTATAATAGCTCCGAGATATTTAAAGTGGTCGACCTGCTCCAGGACCTGTTCTCCCAACTTAATCTGATGTCTTCTTCTTCTCGTGATATCACCATGGATTTTGTTTTAGAGCTGCTTATGACCATCCCTCTCTTCTCCAGCTCTTCCTTCCAGACTTGCAGGTTGGATTGGAGATGTGTCTCTGATTTAGCAATCAGGACAACATCATCAGCAAATGCTAGCTCTGAAATACAGACATGTCTCATCTTCCAGTACCCCACTGAATACTTTCTTGTTCTCTCCTTACATGCCTTGATGACATCGTCCATGAGGAGTATGAAAAGATAAGGTGACAGGATATCACCTTGTCTTACACCAGTGCTGGTCCTGAACTCTTCTGACTTATGGTTTGCTGTCCTCACATAATTTCTGCAAGACTTGTAGAAGCTCTGTATAGCATGAATCAGAGGTGCTGGAATGTTCTTCCTTGCCAAACAGTCCCAAAGTTTGTTCCAGGGGACCCTGTCAAACGCCTTTTCCAGATCTATGAAACAAAGATGGATCTCACTCTTGTACTCAAGGGCCTTTTCACTCAGCTGCCTGAGTGTGAAGATTAGGTCTTGAGTACTTCGGTTTGCTCGGAATCTGCACTGGACCTCATCCAATTGTGGCTCAGCTAGGCGTCGGAGTCTCTGCTCTAGGATTCTAGAGTAGATTTTACCAGGGACACTGAGAAGGGATATGCCTCTATGGTTTCAACATTGTCGATTGTCACCCTTTTTGAAAATCGGTGTTATGATGGCAATCTCCCAATCCTTTGGTATGGTCTTGTTGCACCACGCTGCCTGTAGGACCCTTAGGAGTAATAGGTCGCCTGATGCTCCCATGTACTTAACCATTTCTGGTGTTATACCATCATGCCCTGCTGCTTTGCCCATCTTGATTTCCTCCAGTGCTGCCTTCAGTTCTTCCATCTTTGTCATCTTCACCACCAATTCTTATGCACACCAGCCCTAAAAGAGTTATTGTGTGTTGCTGCCAATAACGCCTTCTGAAGTTCCTGGGGGTCACCTCTGAATAGACAAATAAAAGAAGAGGACTACTGCTCCCTTAGGCATTCTGTAAGAAGCAACTAATATGAAGTTTTTCATGAGGCTGACAACCTCATCATGTAAAACAGATAACTACACAACTACCACTGCTAGAGCACGTCAATGGTGATGGCTCATTAAGGAGTGAAAAAGGAGGTGACAACAACTAATAAAACAGTGACAGCACTAAGAGATATCATAGACAACAACTAATAAAACAGTGACAGCGCTAAGAGATATCATAGACAACAACTAATAAAACAGTGACAGCACTAAGAGATATCATAGACAACAACTCATAAAACAGTGACAGCGCTAAGAGATATCATAGACAACAACTAATAAAAGAGCGACAGCACTAAGATATCATAGGATTGTCTCCAAACATTGGCCTGCACAAAGTATTCACATACCTTTGCAGCAATGGTTTCTGTGACAGTGATATCTCATGATGAGGTTACCAGCTCCAAACACAATCTCATATTAGTCACCTTATACGACATGCCTAAGAGTGCTCTTCTTTCTTTGTCTCACAAGAGACCCTCTAGAAACTACACAGGGCTGGCTTTCTTTGCAGAGCCAAAATGTAGCTCTTGTAGCAAACAAAGATTTCTTTGTCAGAATGTCAGCCTACTTTCTGTTATATGATGACGTAATTGGTTGAGTGCAGGGCATTCACATACAGACATCGTGGCTTAAGGGAGGAGTTGAATTGGGAAGAGGTTTTACAGAATTATTTTACAAAATTTCATTTTTAAACATTGTTGGTTGAATCTACAGCTCACATGATGACGCACAACTAAGAGCATTTCCTATTAAAATGTAGGAAGTATGAACAACAGAGAAAACGAATATTACATTATTTACAGGCATGCAGTTCATCCATAACTGTGGAACAGGTGTTGAGAATAGATAAACCTAGAGAACTGCACAATATAATTAAACAGTATATAACAAGAGCTAAAATTACTATATAAGGATCAATGAATGGTGTGAGGTTAAGGGTAGTCTGATGTGGGATGATGGAATATAGTTTGGTGGATTTGGTGTAATCTCAGAACACCCCTAGGGCTGTCCTCACACACCCCTTTTATAACCTTGTTAACAACAGGGCAATTATGAGAGACTTTACTTGGTTTTTTTTTTTGGGGGGGGGGGTGGGAGAGGGGGGGGGGGGGTGGGGCGGGGGGGGGGGGGGGGGGGGGGGCGACGTGGAGGGAAGGGGGGGGGGGGGGGGGGGGGGGGGGGGGGGGGGGGGGTGTATTGGTTTTTTTTTTTGGTGGTTTGTTTTTGAATATGTTTTTATTTTTTTTATTGATTTTGGTTTTAGGACAGGTGGGGAGGTCACAACACACATACATTCGACACCACACAATTTTTGTGTTTTGAATTTTACTCTGGACTGAGGGGAGGGGGGAAGAAGATACTATATTTAGATATCAGAAATCAGATTTTGTTTTGTCTTGAATTTAGTACACTATATAGCCATATTATAAAAACCCATCAAAGGTTGAACGGGATATTTTATTAAAACAAACAACAAGAACAACGAGTATGATGGCACAAGACTGTTGGTTTCCAAGGAAATATTGACCTTATTGAAATGCATATAGGTGTGTGTTAATAAAGTTGGAAAAATTATTCCGTGCTAAGATTATATTAACTCTGGTTGGGTAGCTAGATGGCGAATATCTATGAAAAATGCCACTTCTCTCTCTATCCCAGACTGTCTTTCTGTTTTACGCAGGTCCCACAATGGATGCATTTTTTTTTACAAATGTGATTGTTTTAAAAAACATGCTTGCTGCTAGCCATTTCACCATTTTAATTTTTTTAGCAGCAGCAGATGTGTAATATTATGCATCACACAATGTGGTTGTGAGTCCATTAATTACGGGGGCTAATAAAAGGTAACAGCCAAGGCAGCTTTTGGACACATTTAAGGAAAACTAACAAAACCCCAACAGCCCAGGTGTAACTGTCATAGAAGTTTAGCCAATGGAAGGCTACTGCTCAATGAAAAAAACACTGTAAGAGAAGGTGGATACAGGAATATTGTAAAGAATTATATAACTAGTAAAACTTGATACTCGGACGTGAGGCATAATAAACAACATTTAAGTGCGAAAACAGGGTCGAAAAGGGATCCGGAAATGCAGCAATATTACGGGAAGAAGGGGAAATAGGCTTTAGATGTTCGATGAAAGGAGGGAAGTACACCGGTGTGGATAATTTCCCAGCAGAGCTCTTGAAATCATGGAAGAGGACAGAATATAGTAAAAATCAGGACAACAATTTGCCAGAAGATAATGGAGAGTAACAAAAAAATGGCCAAACAGAATGGGAACGCAGTCAGTAGTATATCCCGCATTCCAAAGAAAGGAAATCTAATAAATGTGCAGAGAACTACAGACCATTAAGCCTTTATATAGTTCATCCCCAAGGTAAGGTGGATGTTTAAAGGATACTTTTTGAACAGAATAAAACAGGAACTCAGAAGAAATCTTTGTCGGGAGAGGAACAGGCTGTGGCTTGTAGACCAAAAAGATTAGTCAGTACCTCAGAAAACAAAATTCTTTCATATTAGAGTACTTATTCGAAAAACAATCTACCACATCAACAAGATTTATAACCATAACTATCATCGATTTCACAAAACCCTTCGATCGAGTTCTGGGCATGAGGCTTATGGCAAGTAGATGAGAAAAGTTCACATGTTTGATCCCAACATCATAGATATCATTGAAGCACTATACAAGGGACGCAAGCAGTGATGATTTTTGCAAAGCAACGAAACATTGGAGAATTTTTCAAAACAACTGTCAGGAGTTCGGCAGGGATGTTATCCTGTCCCCAGTGCTCTTTAATATTTATCTAGAACTTATTATGCTGGAGGCTCTCCCTACGATTATAAATCAAACCATATCGATTGCGAGGCCCCCCCCCGACTCTGTGCAACCTACGTTTTTGCTGATGATATTGCATCTGATAGCTAGCCTGGATCAGAATCAGAACTTCAAGACCTTACCTCTAGACTGGAGAAAGTAACAAGAACGTATGGGATGGAAATTAATATAGAAAAAAGCAAGATATTGGTGAATAGCCATAAGAAACATGTTCCGACCAACATTACGTTAAATGGGCAAACGTTAGAAGAAGTTAACACCTTTAAATATCTCGGGTCCACTATATGTAGTGATGGAAGGTCAAGTAAAGAAATCAAGACAAGACTTGAGATGGCCTCAGCTGCCATGACAAAGTTGAATGTGATCTGGAAAAGTAACATCAGTTTTCCTGTGAAGATCAAATTATACAAATCACTTGTATTATCTATTCTCTTGTATGGGTGTGAGAGCTGGACACTCACTGCAGATACGGAGCGAAGGATTCAGGCTTTCGAGCATAAATGTTATAGAAGAATTTTGCGCATTTGCTATAAAGAGCACAAAACAAATGTCTATGTTAGAGAGAAGATAAACACCTATGCAGGCCACCAAGAACCACTTTTGTCAATAGTGAAACATCGAAAGCTTGCCTGGGTTGGGCATGTAACTTCGGTCCATGACTCCCTTTCGCACAACGACCTTCAGGGGAGGGGGGGTCAGGGGGACCGTCGCCCTCGAGTCGAGCGTAAACGGAAGAGAGGGAAAGAGAGAGGAAAACGGCAACAAAAGGAAAAATTCTGGGCTGCTGATAAATCTGATAACATTTCATACAGCATGGGACAGATGGGAACGAGGACAGCCAGGACACGGTATTTTCCCACATTTGTGTACGCATTGCTTTTCTGATGAGGAAAGAGAGGTAGGCCAGAGCAGTGGAGGACCCTGTTCGGCTGATGCTTCCACCATGGACACCCCGACGACCCATGCGACGGGTTTACGGGCCTGTTGAGATGAGATGAATATTAATTGAAATTTGGTTTTGAAGAATGTTATGAACTACTGAGAAGTTCCGTTTTATGTAACCATTTGTGTTTTTCCATTCTTTATACATAAGTACAATTTGTGTACGTATTACACGAGAAATATTTTAGCTCTTTAAATTCTTGGTAAGTAAATGCTCTTGAATATAAACGATTATTTTTTGAGCTGAAAGTTTAAGCCAAGAAGTGTTTATCTGCAAACATATGGACAATTTCTAAATTTTTCTTACTTTTTTTATGTGAAGTGACACACTGCGTGTAGTTAGAATCCATTGCTACCCAGTTCCGGGCCTGTTCCATTTAATTAATTTGGGTTACTTAAAAGGATCTTTTAGGCAAAAATATTTGTGATGAGCACATGAACAAAATAATTAAACATTCATTAGGAATAATCTGTGTACACTTGGACAGTCTAATGACTAATGATTGTCTAATGACAACACTGTTTGTAAACAAATTATCTAGCAACGTTTACCAGATGAATAAAAAATTAAGCCCGAGAAATGGCTTTTATTTTGCTACCAGTATAAAACATGGTCCACAGGAAGGGGTCACCCTTGATTTAAACTCACCGTTATGGCCATATATTTTTCTCAGTATTGAATAAAATATGTGGACTTGTATCATGTTAGGCGCCACATAGTAACCTGTAGGTAATTTTGTTAGGACAACCTGGCACACCAACACGGAGCTAAATTGGTAAGATTGGTTTTTTGGTTTCTTTCTTATAGTTTTATTTCTACTTAATTTATGTTTTTCTCAGTTTAAAAATGAGGTTGTTACTTTTAAATATATCCAGCCCATACACTTATGGTATTTTTTCGAGGCCTCTGAGGATAGAACAGGAAAAAAAATAGGAAGGGTCTGCCTCGGTGTTATTTAAGAGAACACTACTGGTATGGTTGCTGCATGGGGTGTCAACTCATGTAAAAAAAAACATGTTTTTCAAGACTATACCATTATCAAGACCAGAGTGGTTGAAGCCATCATGAAAGGGAGTCAAACTACCGAGATGGGTTTTGTTGCTCCTTAGATATGCATAAAAGGTGAATAATGCCCTCCCTTGGTTGTACTTGATCCTTTTTGTTTCAGTTTATAATCAATCTATTTATATGCCCATTTATCATCCGTTTTTTTGTAGAGACAATTCGCTGATGTTGGAAACATTGTTACCAAACATAGGTATGTTAGCATTATTTACCGCATCCTTGTTTTTTTTGTACAAGTTGCATCAGTGGCACATATTCATTATTCCTGGCATCTTGCCTTTATGTATTGTCATTAACTCTTTTCAGTCCTGAGCAGTTTGAAACGGTAATAAGTAGGCATCAAAATAGCAGAATCAGTTTTTTGTTTGTTGTACTTGGTTCATTTTTGTCAACCATCAGATGATTTTAAACAAGCAGTTACACATACCGACATGTAGGAGATAGCTGTAATAGCATAGTTTGTAGTCAGTAGCCATATTCAGCTCATAATTGACTAAGGGAAATGCGCCCCCGAGTCTGATAGCCCTCAGAAATGCTTTTTTGCCTTAGTGTTCCTTTTGGCGATGCTCCACTTCCTTTTCTGCTTGGTGTGAGGGTTGTCGTTTTCTCACCCAGTCCCTGAGGTGTGGCGCCATAGGGAGCATTGCCAACGTGGTGTGAATCGGCAGATTCATACTTCTCGGGTGCTGCAATTATGTCCATGCTTGTCATGTCTCTCTTTGCTCACATCCTGACCGCAAGCGGCGGTCCGCTCCTTCATATGTACAATCTTCTGGGGGGTTTTACCCATTTTTACCAACCCCCTACACCACAAATTGGCTTGAAGAATATTCGAGAAGTATTGTTAATAGACTAAGAAATAACTTTTAACTGTAAATAATGTAAAGTTCAAATGTGAGGAAGTCTAACTAAATCCCAGTGGGCACGTCCTGAGTGGCCTTTGGGAGCACATACTGTACTACATTGTGGCGATGATGGTAATGTTCTGTTGGATAGAAATCTGATTATAAGTAGCTCTCAGAAATGGGGTGGAACCCTCCCTTTGAATCTGTGGGTAAAGGATGGCACTAAACAACCAGGTAGTTAACTGCACAGTTCAGGAGTTGATAGCTGTATCTCACAGAACTGATTGTAAGTCACCTTACCCGAATCTAACTATGTCCTATTCTCCAACAGGGGTGTATTTCAGAGATAATACCCATCTTTGGGATTTGATGAAATGAAACCATAATTTTGTCGGTAAATTCCCAACAACAGCAATTGAAAATCCCAACTGTCGCCAAGTTTACAATATCATACCTCGAATTTTTCGTCCACCCCAAACATCCATCTCGCCAACACTGGGTGCCGTTTATACTGGAATCATTACATTCCAAACACATTCCTTTAGGAGACATTGGTGATATTAATTAAACACACACTGAGTCACAAACCTGTTGATAAGCATTTGCCAGGCAGTCCTTTTAGTACTCATAAACACCCCAGGGTCAGGAGAATCAGAAATGCTTAGACCAAGAAAGGAACAGAGGAGATAGAATGGATACAGAGATGAAATGAACTTTCCCACCAGGAAAACATGGAGACTCACTTTAGAGATGGCAATTGTAGAGTTTTATCTTGGCAGTAATATAGACAAAGGGGAGGGACAGTCCAGAGTATAGCAAAATAAGGCTCACAAATTACAAAAGCAAGAGGATTTTCAGTGCTTGCATTGGAAATACATGGAGATCAAGAGAAATTAGGATCCAACACGAAAATAAGAATCTTCAACTCAAAATGTGGAAGTCTTACCACTCCTATTCACATGTATGGCTCGGGAGACTCATGGAGAAACCAACAAGACGGGCAACAAGTGTCAAAAAAGCTAACAGACTTCACGTTAACCCTCATTTGGGTCTCTGCGTCATAGAGGGATCTAAAATGGTATGACAAGGTTACCAATGTGGAACTGATGACAAGAAATCACTGGTACCAAGTGCCAGTGGAACAAGAGAGAGAAGAAGACGATGGCGATGGATAGGACACACACTGAGGAAACCTGTTGATAGCATTACAAGGCAGTCCTTGTTCTGGAACCCCCAGGGCAAGAGAGGCAGAGGAAGACCCATGTAGTACATGAGAAGAGAGTTTGAAACAAGGTGAAAATGGATAGGAGAACATGAAAGAAACGTTTGAGATAATGGCACGTGACAGAGGACTTGGCATGTGTTTTTGTTTGAAGGCCTAGCTCCTTTGGGAAGTGGAAGGTTATGAATGGAATGAAAAATTGACAGAAAGAACCTTGGCATGTTTTAGTGATAGCTAAGCTCCTTAGGAACTAAGGTAATGATGATATAGTGATGCAGCCACACCATACAGCTCGATGACTGAAGAAAAGATTTTTTTAAACTTCTTTACACTGGTTTACGGTGAGTAATGGGAGTCCGATAAAAACACTCATCACTTACAAAATCTTCTGCCAAGTCAACAATTATTATCAATAATCCACTAAAGTACATATAAACCAATTAAAATCTCGCATGGAAATTCAGTTATCCTTTACACAATTTACCGGTTCCACCCATGAAACAAGGACGTTTGGGTTTACCCTTCGTCAGCCCAGTTACAAACATGGTGACAAGGACATGAATTACATATAGGTACTACAAAAACACTACGATGATGTAGAAATCCATACACCAAATGAGCAGTAGACAAGCAGAAAAAAACCCTTAAACCCCACAGCGATGAGTTCCGCCAAAAGAAACATAATAATACAAGAAAAATCATCGTGTAACTGGAAAGAAATAACGAGTTTACTAGAAAGGTCAAAACTTTACATCACGAAAACAAAAAAAAGTGAATATACAAAAAACTTCCAAGATTTCGATAGACAAGGTACCTCAGTGTTTCTATTCCCAAGCATCTACGGATCCTATAGCTACAGTGACCTTTTACTTGTTTTCCAAAGTTTCAAAGATCATTCCCTATAATTAACAAGGACTCTTCATACATCTACTTTCCCATTCCATTTCCCACAAAACCATCTAGCTCATTCTCTTTGATAATTATTATTTCCCTTAATCGCTCATTTCACTACCCGGACTCACATGGTCATTCAAATAGCAGACTGATCATTGACCATTTAGAAGGCGACGTTTTCGCCTCTACTACTTACCTGTACCAACGCCACTATGTAATTCTGCACTCCTAAAACTCACTTTATTCCTTTTACACAACCTCCACCCCTTATCAAAAAAACCCAAAACGTCCCGTGGTAATGATCTTAAACAATATTTAATTTTCAAATAGCAACATACCGTAATTTATTACTCATACTAATAATCATTTAGCCTCCTCTAAATCCAGCTTAATATACTACGTCAGTGCCCGATTAATTTATTTACTTACACTAACTGTGTTATCTGCACTGATCGACCCCAACACACACTCAGCTGAGCACTTCAACAAAACATTATATTAACAGAACCCAATGCCCCCTTGATAGTCCCCCACCTACATACAACGATTCCTTACTCATCCTCCACCATTGCCTTATATACAAACACATAAATCATCCTCTATAAACTCCTACACAATCCCAGATGCTTGCTATGCATACAGTAACCCCCCTCCAATTACCCCAATAGACTATTGAAATCCAACACAGCCCACTGGAAGCATTCCATCCATCTCCCCATCCTAATAATTCAATACAAATCCAGTCATCTACCACACTACCCCTCAAATCCACCAGGAAAATAGGTATATTACCTTAGTATAACAATAATCCAAACCCTTAGTTTAAATCCTGTCTTCACGATCCCAGACACAGTAATTAAATGCAAATCCTGTCCTACATAACAATACTGGACACCCATAGAATCCCTCTTGGTTGCCTTACTACAACTATTCCATCCCCCACCACCATAGTCAAATACACCGGTCATACCCGCAACCACACATAGACACATTCACATCACTCTGCCTTTGTGTGTTATCACACAGTGTTTCAAAATTCTAGACCCTTAATTGTGCGCAAAAAGGTCAAAACACTGCTTATATTTGTTTTAACATTCGTGTTTCAACACTTGGCCTTTTGTGTTTTGTATAAATATAGCAGTTCATGATGTACATTGCATAATGTAATCCCAATTTATTTTTATGTTGTAAGATTCTGTCTTCATCTTTGACATTTGTCTGAAGTGAGTTAAATGTCTTTTTTTTCCATGTGCAGCTTATTGCAGTCAGTATATTTGTTAAAGTTTGAGAGTCAGGCTAGTGCACAGAGAAGTAAAGGAGACTTTTAGGTACCTTGCACTGAATAGAGAGGCAAAGATTTTAGGGTGAGGGTGTAAGATCTGACATACTGTGGCATTGAAAATGGGGAAAATTCTGAAATTTTGTATACACATAGTTGGTTGAAGAGTTTTGATTGGAAGATTGTGGAGATCTGGACTTAATGTGCATTGTGATATGGAGTTTTCTTAAACAATGTGGCACAGAATTGAGAGTTTTGAGATTATGTCATAGAAAGTGAGAGTTATGTTGTGTACCGGGTACCAAGAAGTGGAGAATTTTTAGATGTTACGTACAGAGAAATGGAGAGCTTTGAAGTGCTGCTTGCTAAAAAGTGGGGAGATTAGGAAATTTATACAAAGATGTGTGGATTTTTTTATATGTGTACTAAATGTGGGGATTTTTTATGTGTGTACCAAGATGTGGGTTTTGAGATTGTGCTAAGAATAGATGAATTTTAAAATGTTTTGCCCTAAATGTGGAGAATTTGATATGTTGTATACTCTAAGAAGTGAAGTTTTTGAGACTGTTATGTTCTAAGAAGATTGAGATGTTACTGCAGAATAGTGGAGAGTGTGATTATTGTACAGCTGAGAGTAGAATCTTGAATTTATATCATACAGGGAAAGTAAGTTATGGAGTTTGAGGTATATTTTGTACACAGAAGTGTAAGTTTTGAATTACGTTGTGTACAGAAAATTATGTGTTTTTGCAATTTTGTGTACAGAGAAAAGTGAAGATTTTTGAGGTATAGTGCACAGTAAATGGGAGAGGCTTGAAAATGTTAATGTTGCACACAGAAAATGAACATTTTTTAAGACATCACATACTAGTCTGGGCCCATAATAGTTCCCAGGATCTCTGGGGGGACAACAAAGAAAGAATATGACTACAGCCACCTCAGACATATTGTAAGAAATTAACCAGTCTGAGTTTTTGTGTGCACGAGGCTTTGCAGCCTCAACATGTAAAACAGATGACATACAGAAACCAGGCCCACAAGAGCACATTAATCGCTTTGTGTGCAGCCTCAGAACGGGCTATCTCCAATGTAGACTTCATGCTCCGCATAAAGAGCGTAAAAGAAATTACAATGATGATATGATAGTAAAAGACAGTAGTTATGAAATAATGTGCAGAACGAACTAACTTCAGTTAATATTCACCATTGCATTTTTAATTGTTTTTCTCTTCATTTTAGTTACAACATTCTGAAAGAAAACATTTTTATTCTCCATGATCAGGCAGCAGCTGTGGAAAAAAAAGTTAGAAACTCACCTACAAAAAAATATTATACATTTCATCAACCTACATCCTTGATTTTGCTTACATCACCATACTCACATACTACACTGTCAAACAGATTGGTGACATGTCTCTTCATTTAAATACTCCACTAACCTCCTTTAGGTTCTTGCAAATCAACAGAAGCTGGATTTCTATTGCCTTATTTAGCTCAGTGACATTTTTTTTTCATGAATTCATCAACGAGAATCACAGAATTTTTGCAAGGATATGTCCAGTGCTTGCACCATTTAGTTTGACAGAATTTGGCAAGGCTATCCAGTGCTTGCAACCATTTAGTTGACAGGATTTTGCAAGGCTAGTCTCTAGTGCTTGAATCCATTTAGTTGACAAATTTTGCAAGCTGTTCAGAGCTTGCATCATTTAGTTTGACAGAATTTTGCAAGGCTATTCTAGTGCTTGCACCATTTATTTGACAAAATTTTGGAAGGATATTCCAGTGCTTGCACCATTTAGTTGACAGAATTTTTGGAAGATATCTAGTGCTTGCATCATTTAGTTCCCACGTGTCTCTCTGGATGAAGACTAGCAGCATGTTATTAAAAGAGAGGTTGTGCATGAGACTGGTGATGTCATCATGTAAAACTAATTGCCAAACAGACAGCACCCACTACAAGAGCATGGTGAATGTTTGGTACAGGCTTTTTCCTGCCAGGGGACAAGCTACAGTGATGGCTACATGCTGCACAAGAAGCACATATGAAAAGGATTCCTGTGCTGATGATAATTGTATTTATTACGAAAGACTGTTTTTGCTGTCCATTCAAAAAAAAGTTCTACTAAATTAACAGATATACAGTATTTATATGCGGAGGAAACAGTCTTGTTAGCTGAAAGTGAACACAGTTACAAGAGTTTAGTGAAGCAAGTAAACAGCATATGTCATGAATAAGGATTGGACATTAACATTGAGAAAACGAAAACGACTATAAATTAGCAAAGCAGGGATAAGCATAACATTAAAGATAAGAATAAAATATGAAAATCCTGGAACAAGTCATGAGTTTATCGAATCTTGTCCATATATAACAAAGGATGGCAGATGCAAACAGAAATCAAGAATAGAATAAGGATGGCCAAAGCTACCTTCAACAACACGGAACAGATAATAACATCTAAACAAACTAACCTCAGTCTAGAACTGAGAATCACCCAATGACTATATATATTCTTCCATTGCTGTAATGGTGGAGAAACATGGACAATGAACAAGCAATTAGAAGAAAGAATTGAGATCTTTGAGATGTCGATATATAGAAGACTGGGACTCTCATGGAAAGAGAAGAAAACCAATAAAGAGGTCGTAGAAAAACTAGAATAAAAGAGAATTAATGAAGGAGATCAAAAAATAACAGCTAAAATATTTTGCCATGTAAAAAGACATAACACCGGGACACTGAAGGACAATAACAGAAGGCAAGTTGAAGGCAAAATGTGCAAGAAGAAACAGCGCTATAAGTGGAAAGCAACATCAAGGAGATGGACAGGGAAAGGGTCCCTATCAGAGTGTACTATCAAGACAAGAGACAGAAGACTATGGAGATCCATTGCAGGCCGATTCTTCATGTGAAGATGCAAACCTGAAACGATGATGATGGAACATACTTGAGGTGGCAGTAGTTCCTGTTCTTTCGTCTCTTCAGAGACCCCTGGAACTACACCGGGCTTGCTTATATTATAGTTCAGAAATACGTTATTATGTTTTAACAACATGTATTAATATCTTGTATTCTAGTTCTGGAATGTACGGTTATCAACATGTATAGTAGTAGAGCCCCATCAGTCATAACAGGACTATCGGAGGAATGCACTCCTGAGGTGAATAGCCCTCAGCTGGATTTTTTTTAGTTGCCTGGTGTAACCTTCAGTGTGCTCTTTTCTCTTCCTTGCATTTTTGAGTGTTTTCTCTTCGCCCAATCTGACGTGCCGCCATAGAAACATCGCCATTTGGTGTATTGACAGCTTCATCCTCCAGGTTGCTTTAAGTCCTCTGGCTTCATAGCTCGCTGTGCACACAGCTTTAAACATCAGCTGTGTGTTGCCTGGCTGTTATTTTTGGCCATCCCTGCCTGCTGTTATGTTTGAAAAATACATTAGGGGATGCCCATCTTACATTCTGCCTGTCTAAAGCAGTGTATACATGCTTGAAGGCCAGCATTAACAACACCACGTATATTGGTTGTAATATAGCTCAAGAGTATTATATACTGTTGGCAACATGTATATTGCTTCTATTCCAGCCAGAATATTTGATACTGTAAGCAACATGTAATGTTCTATGTTATTCTAGTTCAGAATATGTTATATACTATTAGCAACATAATATGTTGCTTTTGTTATTTTAATTCATTATAATTTCGTTTACTATTAAAAACGTGCATGTTCCTTGTATTCTAGCTCACGAAAATATTTTTTTACTGTCAGCAACATAGATTCTAGCTTGAGAGTATTTTATGTTGTTAGCAGAAAGTATTTGCTATATTCCTAATTCATTTTAATCTTTTGGAGAAAACTTATATTAAATTATTTGCGGGTATGGAATTCATCCATAACTGTATAAGAACAGTATTGAGAAAAGACAACCTAGAGAATTGCACAAATAGAGAAAAACATTATATAACACGAAAATAAATTAATATATGAGGCAATGCCATTGATGATGGCAGATGATTGTCAAATTGGTCTCATCACCCAACACATCCCACCCTTCTCCCACTTGTTAACAATGATGCAGTTGTGGGAGTTTTTTTTTTTTTGTAGGTTTGTTAAAATTGTTTTTTTGTTTTGTTTAGGTTAGTTTTATTTTTTGGGGGGAGTGTTTTGTGTGAAAAGGCAGGGCACACACATCTTACATTCACCCATTTTTACGTTTTTATTTACTCTATTTGGACTGAGTGCAGTGACAGATAATATCATATTTATACCAGAATTATTAACTTGAATTAACCACACAATAATATCCTAAATATAACCCAATCAGGGTTGAACAGGTTTTTTTTTTTTAAATTAAAATAATATTTTATCATTTAAAAACATTGATATTGCGTGTGTCCAAGTTTCTTAGGATATTTATATAATTTTAGCAACATAAATGTTACAATAAGTTCTAGTTCATGAATATTTTATTACATTAGAAATGGAAATGTTAATGTCTTAACAGTGAGGTGTGTTTAGATTAGACAGCATGTGAAGATGCATATATTAATCTAACAAAATAATTACATTTAATTTATCCTTATAAACTTTGTTAATTCAGAACTTTCTAATATTTTGCTGCCAACATCTGACTACATTGTTGTGTTTTCATTCATGTTTTGTTCATCTTTACACCAGTTTGGATTAATAAAGAAAAAGAACTCAACACAAATGTACAAAACTAAAACATCACATGATGAGTGCAGCAAATTGAAACTTGAGGTATGATGAAAGAAGCTTTAGTAATAATTAACTGCTGAAACTGTACATCACATAACCCTCACAAAAAAAAAAAATAGATACGATTTTTTATACAGTTGTATTTTTTAAAACACAGGGATTTACAGATCCACTCAACTCATCTCATAATCGGAACCTCTTTCTACCCCAGTAAAAACGAAGTGTCAAAAGTGACCCAAAGAGCACAAGGCTCCTAGCATAACATGTAAAATTCAAAATGTTTGGCAAACAGTGTGATTAGCCAACGATTTGTGCGTTTACAGATCACATGGGAAGAGTACTGTTATCATTGGAAAGTAAACACATATTAAAATATAACACATTATTAAATGGCAACTCGGCAGTGGATAGGACAAACACTGAGAAACCTGTGTTGATAGCATGTACTTAGGCAGTCCTTGTTCTGGAATCCCCCAGGGTATTGAAGGTAGAGGAGACCAATGAACAGGGGGAGAAGACATATCATGACCTTGAGCTGATGTCACATGACAGATGACTTGGCAAGTTTGTTTGAAAGGCTTGGAGATTCTTGGGGAGCTGACTGTATCGATGAAATGATGACATTTATAAACAAGTAAAAAGTGCTTGAAATATAATGTCCATTTTCAAATGTTGCGCTCCAAGGAAATAAAAGATAAACTAATGGTTTTCATGTTAAAATTAAACAATTGCATTTTATGTTTGTGATTTCACTATTTTTCAAAAGAGGACCTTTCAATGCATTGAAAATAAAACATAGAAATTACAATAAAGCAAGTTGCAGTTCTCTTCTGTCTTCATCTTCGTTCAGCCCTGAAAAGGACGTTGTTGTTTTTGTGTTCCATTTACAGCGAAGCTGCGGCGATATTTGCACCTTTCGCAGACACGACACATCTTAACTTCAGTACGGCATTTTGGACCCGGTTTAGCCTTTTCCCGTCTTCTTTCGATCCCGACTCACTCACTAGACTGCAGTGGATGGCCAGCCTGTTTCCTGGACCACCACTTGAGTGGAGTAGTTTTCTTGGTGTCAGCTCTGGTTCGCTGACTCAAGCAGTGGTAAAGCTATGGGTCGCTAACTGCATTTCTCACTGTTGACGCATCGTAGGTCCCAAGTGCAGTTCAAAAGTCAGAACAACCAACTCCTACATCAAGTCAGTTCTATTATATAATATACCTGTGATGCATGGAGAATATGTGATGCTAGCAGATTTCTACTTTTTTCTAGGAACATACATGGCTATCAGATTTCTAGCAACATAAGAAGCAAATAGATTTTCTTTTCTACTTTCTTCTAGCAACATAAGAGGCTAACAGATTTCTACCTAGCAACATTTAGAGGCCTGCAGATTTTCTTGTCCTTATAAAAAACATAAAGAAGCGGATTTCTACTTTTTATTTCCTAGGAGCATAAGTGGCTTGTAGTTTTCTTCTTCTCTCTTTTTAGTCTTCAGGAGCTTTTGGCCACCATTACTGCTGGCTTTTTTGCAGAACATCTCCACCAGTGCACATAATGTGATCTAGTAGTGCTGGTTCTATAGCGATTCATGTTGAACAATGAATTATCCAGTCTCAGACACAATCTCATGTTAGTTGCCTCTTATGACTTGCCTGAGGAAGCAGTAATCCTAATATTTGTCTCCCCTGAGATTTTGAGTAACCACACTAGCACTTGCAGTTTTTTTTAGTAATGATTCTAAGACCGCATGAATGGCTAAACAGTTAGTGCTTTCCTCTCATGGTGAAATTACTAGGTTTCAATATCAAAAACTGGTAGCGTCAGACTCCAGTCTTCCAGCTGTAAATGGGTACCTGACTCTACTCTCAATTAAGGGAAGGTGGCGTGGAAGGGAACTGTTCACCCCTACCTCACCTATTATCTTCTTCTTTCTTCTTTGATCCTTAGCCGCTGACCGTCAAAGCAGTCAGTGGCCATCACGCCTAGTGGCTTCTTGTAGGGCAACAACAAATTGATTCCACTTTGCACGGTCGGTGGCCATCCTTCGTACAGTGCCCCAACTGTGGTTCATTCTTTGCATCTCAGCCTCCACAGTCCTCCGCCAAGTTGTTTTTGGTCGGCCTCTCTTTCGTTTTTCTTCAGGGGGTCCATAGCATAGCTGTTCTTGTGATGGCATTGGGATCTCTTCTGAGGACATGGCCAACCCAGCTCCAGCGTCTGCCAGCTATGATCGTGTGCATCTCCTCTTGCTTGCTCCGAGTAAGCAGATCTTGGTTGGTGATGGTATACGGCCAAAAGATTCGGTGAATTTTTCTTAGGCATGTTGTATGAAAAGAGGACAATTTCGACGTTTCCTTCTCTGTAACTCTCCAGCTTTCCGCACCATAGAGAAGCACAGAAAGCTCACAGCTCTGATATAATCTTAATTTTGTGCTTGTGCTGTATTGAGAGGACTTCCAGATGTTGTTTAGGCTAAAAAAGGCTGTTCTTGCCTTATTCATTCTGATGTTGATGTCTTTGCCTGCCCCGCCATCTGGGGTTACTATGCATCCTAGGTATGTGAAGGTGTCTGTCTGTACCAGTTGCTGATTCCTTACTGATATGGGCTCAGGGTTGCTCACATTGAGCGTCATGACCTCAGACTTCTTTAAATTGATGTTCAAGCCCACCTGCTGGCTATACTTATTAAGTCTATCCGTTTTTTCCTGGGTAAGTTGATGTGAATGTGTTAGCAGTGCAATGTCATCTGCATATTCCAGATCTTCCAATGTAGAAAATGTAGTCCATCTTATTCCTCTTGGACTGCCCTCTGTTGTCTGGCGCATCACCCAGTCTATGACTGTTAAAAATAGAGTGGTTGATAATGGGCATCCCTGTCGTACTCTGTCTTCACCTCAAAGGTTAGGTTGCTCTGCCCAACACTACACGTAAAGTTGGCATAGAGGCTTTTTATGATTGACACTATGCAGTTTGGAATTCCATAAGCCCTCAGTATTTTCCATAAACTGTCCCTATGTATACTGTCAAAAGCCTTTTCAAAATCAACGAAATTAATGTACAGCTGTCTTTGCCATTCTGAGCACTGCTCTATAACGTTCCTGAGGGTAAATATATGATCTACACATCTTCTGTTCTTTCTAAATCCTGCTTGTTCTTTCCTCAGTTTGTGGTCTATTGCTTTTGAAATTTTCTGTATAATTATCCTGCCTAGTATTTTGCTGGGAACTGAGAGAAGAGTGATTCCTCTCCAATTATTGCAGTCTGCAAGATCTCCCTTCTTGGGCAATTTGACAATTATTCCTTTGCTCCACTCTGTTGGTGTTGTCCCTGTTTTCCAGATTTGTGCAAAAAGCGGTTCTAATTGTTCTGCTGCTAGCTCAGGGTCTGTCTTAAATAACTCTGCATTTAAGTTATCATGACCAGGAGCTTTTCCATTCTTTAACCCTTTGTCCTTTTTTATCATGCACTATGTGTGAAGATCTGGAACAGTGCAATCTGGCCCAAAGCATGGAAAAGATCTGTGTATATCCCTCTCCCAAAGAAAGGCAATTTAAAACTGTGTACCAACTATCGTACTACTGCCTAAATAAGTCATGCCAGCAAAATCCTCTTGCGGATTATCATGAAGAGGATAGAAAGAAAGTTAGAACATGAAATACATGAAGCACAGGCGGGTTTTAGACAAGGCAGAGGTACGAGAGATCACATCTTTAATGTGAGAAACATCCTCGAGAAATGCAGAGAATACAATGTAGATCTTCATGCCTGTTTTGTAGATTACACCAAGGCCTTCGACTGCGTACAACATCAGAAATTGTGGAACATCATGAGAGACATGGGATTTCCAGCGCATTTGATCCATCTAATTGAAACACTATACCATGATGAACAACAAGCAGCTGTCAGAGTAGCGGGAGAAACATCAGGAATGGTTTGAGGTGAAAAGGGGAGTAAGACAGGGTTTGCATCCTCTCGCCATACTTGTTTAGCATCTATGCAGAAAATGTAATGAGAAATGTTTCGGAGTGACCAAGAATGTGAACATTGCGATCCGTTCACAATTGGTGGAAATGCGATCCCAGAACTCAGGTACGCAGATGACACAGTTATTCTTTCAAACAGTACCAAGGGACTAGAACAGTTAATCCTGTCTGTCAAAAGACAGTGAGGATCAGAACCTTTTTCTGAACACAAAAAAAAAAAACAAAGATTATGTCCACAGACAAAACAAGATACCAACCAAAAATTACCATCAATGATGAGGAAATTGAAAATGTCACAAATTTTGAATATCTTGGCTCCATAATTAACAACAATGGAGACTGCTCAAAAGAGGTCAGAAGGAGACTGGCCATAGCAATGCAGAGGTTAAATAAAATGAAGAACCTTTGACATAACACCAACAATTTAATAAAAGTAAAACTTCTGAGAACGTGCATCTTTCTGGTAGCAACATATGGATGTGAATCATGGACCATTACTCAAACATTAAAGAAAAAAATCGAATCTTTCAAAGCAAAGTGTTACAGAAAAATTCTCAGAATATCGTGGACCAAGAAGAAGAAAAATATAGACATCCTACACGACCTGAACATTGAGGAAAACTGGCTCATAAGCAATATCATGTTCCGGAAACTGAAATATTTTGGCCACATTAAACGCCATAGTGACTTAGAGAGAGCAGTGATGGAGGGTATGGTACCTGGAAGGCAAGGCAGGGGCCGACCAGGACGACGGTGGACACAGGACATTGAAGACACCTTGAACATGACATTGGAGGAGGCAGGAGTGCTGGCTAGAGATCGAGAGTCTTTCAGGCGGGCTGTGATGAGAGCGAGATTCTGCAAAGGACATGCTACATGATGAACCTTTTGATTGCTGTGATGATTTATTCTTTTCGTGGAATGTCTGTGTTAACATCTAGATCGTTTTCAGCCTCAGGAACATTCAGTTGTGTCTCTGGTGGTTCCTTGTTCAGAGTTTCTCTGAAATGCTCTGCCCATCTTGTTTCCTGTCCATCTGCTGTCGTGATGAGATTTCCTTGCTTATCTCTTACTAATGTAATATTGTTTGCACCTCGTTTTCCACTGATGAATTTAGTTATTTTGTATACTGCGCTTTGTTCATTTCTCAGTGCTGCCTCTTCTGCCTGTCTTGCAAGATCATCTAGGAAATTCCTTTTGTTGGCTCGGGTTTGGCGTTTAACTTCCTTGTCCAGCTGACTGTACTGTTCGCTGTATAGTTGCTTTAACCTGGGGGACTTCGCTTCTGTTTTCTTTCTTTTCATTTCCTTTCTCATCGTTATGGTGTTTAATGTTTCTGGTGTTACCCAGTTTTGCTTCTTCCTTTCCTGGAATCTCAAGCATGATTTGCTGCTTTCCTTATACATTGTTGAAATGGTGTTGAATTTCTGGTCTATATCATCAGTCAATGTCTTTTCCTGACTTTTGGCAAATTGATATCGTTTCTTTATGTCAGCCGCAAAAGCTTTTCTGGTAAGGGGGTCCTTCAATTTTCTGATGTCGAACCTTTTCTGTGTAGTTACAGTTGGTCCAGCCCTTCTTAGTTTCACTTTCAGTTTTGCTACTACTAAATGGTGATCACTTCCCACATCTGCACCTCTTCTTACCTTCACATCTTGTAATGCATGTCTCCATCTACCGTTAATCATGATGTGGTCTATCTGGTTTCTGTCCCGACCATTTAGTGATTCCTATGTTAATTTGTGAATTTCTTTATGTGGGAAAAGTGTTCCTCCAATGACCAGGTTGTTAATGCTACAGAAACTTATTAATTTATCCCCATTTTCGTTTGCTGTTCCGCTGCCGCATTTCCCCATTACTCTTTCATTATATGTATTGTGTGTACCAACTTTCGCATTTAGGTCTCCCATTACTATAATAAGATCATATCTTGGTGTGTCTGCCATTTCTTTCTGCAGTTGTTGATAGAATTCATCCTTGACCTCTTCATCGCTATCATTCGTTGGTGCATAGCATTGTATTATTGTAGTATTGGTGAATCTCCCTCTCAATCTTAATCTTATCAGTCTGTTGTTGATGGGTTTCCATTCCAGTAATGTCCTTTCTATTCCTTTCTGTAGAATAATGGCTACGCCTTCATTGTGCTGTCCATCCTCTCTTCCAGAGTAAAGTACTGTTTCTTCTGTTGCTGTTTTAACTTTTCCTGCCCCTGTCCATCTGCTCTCACTTATCCCTAGAATGTGTAACCTATAGTTTCTCATTTCTGCCGTGACCTGTTTTAGTTTTCCCGTCTCGTTCATTGTCCTGACATTCCAAAATCCTATTCTTGTATCATGTTTTGTGGTCAGGACATCCGTTTTCATGTCAGTGGCTTCCTTTCGGCTTTCACCACTGACAGTCATACGAGCCTCAGACTCCGGATGTCCATCCCACAGCAAAGTTTGTTCATTTGTTGTTATTTCCGTAACTTCATTTTTTTTTAAACATAGACAGGGGTGTCAGCCCTATGCTAAAACCCCCAACCTGGAGGACCAGGGTGTCTGCTTTAGTCTGACCCCTGCCCGTGCAAACCTGTCCAGCTTGGTAGAACCTTCCAGGAATAAAACTCCCGCTGGCATAGCTCTGGGGGTAATCAGGGTACGCAAGCCGCCACACCTCGACAAGGTATTGACACCCGTGATGCAGTTTTATGGTGGTCTTTAACACTTCACTCTACTTTACAGCAGTATCTTCTCTGGGCCTACATTTCTCTATTAATGATACTCAAGAAAACAATAGTCAGCAAGGAATGATACTCAAAGAACTTAATGAAACCAAGTAAGCTGCTGTGATATCCTGATTCTTGTTTTTTATTTTATTTTTTTCCTTTCCTACCCAGAAGAAAAATGTGAACCAGATGTTACAACTCGAACAAATTGAAAAACAAAGATTATGTAACGAACTAGAGAGTGTGAAGACAATCTTGCAAAATGAAAGAATCAGATTTAACAGGGATGAAAAGTCATTGAAAAAGGAGGTGAGTTTCACTCTCCACTTAACTTCTGGACATCTGCATCCATCAGACTCTAGCTACTTTTTTTTTAAACCTTTTACACCATCTTCTAGGTGTTATTTAATGCCTGTGACAAGAATGTGTGTGAATCATGCAGAGTGTCTAGAAAAAAAATAATATAGAGCATTTCCTACTAAAATGTAGGAAGAATGAACAACAGAGAAAACCAATATTAGATTATTTACAGGCATACAGTTCATCTATAACTGTGGAACAGGTGTTGAGAATAGATAGACCTAAAGAATTGTACAATATAGTAAAACAGTATATATATATATATATATTTTTTTTTTAAATGTATGCCCACTATTACTCGAGGCGAAAATCTCCAGTTAGTTATATCTAACCTGAGACTGATATTTACGTATCACTTTTTTCCCTGTACACTGACAGGTGTCCACTCGCCATTCAGGCAGATACCATCTTCGGAGGGTACCCATTAGAGCTGGGTCGGCTCAGGAGCCGCCAGTCCCTGGTCGACGACACTCCTTCAAATGCCTTCACCAGGGCTTGAATTAATCCAGTCCAAGTCCCGGTCGACGACACTCATTCAAATGTTCTCGCCCGGGCTTGAACCTGGATCACCTGATCGCCAGCGCAGTGTGGTAACCATTACACCAGCTCAGCTCCCAAAACAGTATATAACAAGATTTAAAATTAATTTTTAAGGATCAGTGTTAGTGTGAAGATAAGGGGTAGTCTGATGGGGTGCTAGTGTGGATGATGGCAGATAATTGGTGGATTGGGTGTCATCTCGGACACCGTCGGGCTTTCTCACTTCTTTTCACCTACTTAACAACAGTGCAGTTATGAGAGAATTTACGTTTGTTTGTTAATTGTTTCTTTGTTTTTTTTTAAAGGGGACTACACACACATACAGGAATTCACACAATTTTACAGTTTTGATTTACTATATTTGGACTGAGTGAATGAGGGAGAAGATGATATGTTATATTTAAATATCAGAAATCATATTTTATTATCTTGAATTTTCTACAATATATATCCTAATTAAAACCCATGAAGGGTTGAACGGGATACTTTGTCTTTACAAAAAAATGTATATTTCTTTATCTTAACCAGCACTTCAAGGGATACATAATTCATTTTCTTAATCAGCACACAAGTTTAAGATTTTTAGCTTCAAACCCAGTTCTTCTCCATTACTACATTTGGCTTGAATGCCCAGTCTTTATTTTTTTCCACCTTTACATATTCCAGATTTATGTCTTTTGTGGTCACTGGTTTTCTTCTAGTGACATTTATTTTCTCAGTATAGTATAAATTAGTGTTCTTTATTAACTTCCATGCACATAAATTCATTTTACTTAATGCATATCATGTCTGCAATGTTTATTATTAACCCTTTGTCTACTGCAAGCAGGACCAGTGGCATATTGGAATTTGTAACTTTGCCACAAAGCTGCCCTTGGTGGATTGCCAGTTTGAATCATTTCATAATTAATTATTCTTTTTGATAAACATATTCAGATTGAGGTTGACTTTTGTAAGTAATAAGAATATGAGAGAGACTGCAGTAAATTTATAAAATGATTTGATAAACACAATTAGTTAGTGGGTAGAGTTCTTTGAAGACGTGAGAAAAATCAAGCTCTAAGATGCAAAAAAAATAAAGCTGTTATACATGACAAAAATAAAATTCTAAGATGTGAGAAAAATAAAGCTGTAAGACATGAGAAAAATAAAGCTTGTGCTACAACCATAAGGTCTTCATCAGGGACCGAATGTATGAAAACATTACATAAAGAAAAAGTGAACTAATTGAAATGCATAAATTAAGATAGAAAATTAAAAATAGGAATGCAATGACAGTCACCTGAGTAGACCATGTTTGAAATCAAACACCACTTGGAAAAGCACAGGCTGCTGATTTATCTGTTTTTAAAAATATCCTTTGAAGGCAAGCCAAACACTTAGAAATTGTTTCAAAACTGTACATAGTGTTGTCAGATTCATTAGTTTTCAAAACTGTACATAGTGTTGTCAGTTTCATTAGTTTTCAAAACCTTGTTCATAAATATGAGGGACCGAAGACGCAGCAAGAGATGAATGCAGTCAGCGACTCATAGCTTGACTGCTTGCGTCAGGGTCAGCGAGCCAGAACTGACAAGACCTTACTGCACCTCCAAGTGGTGATCCTGGAAACAGGCTGCATCACTGCAGTCTGGCTGAGAGAGTAGGGATTGAAGAGGGACAGCAAACCCAGTAACAAAAATGCCATCATGAAATCTGATGTGTCGGGCCGAAAGGCACAAATATTGCAGCTTCAATGTAAACGGCGACACAATGTAACCAACGTCCTTTTCAGGACGAACGCAGAAGAAGAAGTTCAAAAATATATCACTTTAGTAAATATTTTTTTTTTCAACCTGGTACCTTGGTTCATGTGGTTGCTTAGGAAATTTGCTAATTTTATTTTTTTTAATGAGATGCTAAACCCTGTGCTCATAAATATTTAACTCTTTGACTCCGCAATTATTTTACACCCTGTGCCGTAATTTTAATTCGTGATAGACTAAAAACAACATTCAGAGAGTTGTTTTGGCCTGGTGTCAATGTGACCAACGCTCTGAGCATTGTTCCGGAGTCAAAGAGTTAATGCATGATCAGCTAAATAAAACTTTAAAGCTGCTGAAATGGTCTGTCTGATTTGTGTAATTAGTTTATTTATTTTACAGCATTGATGCTTTGCTTTGATTTAAAAAATATACGTAATTTAAATTTGGAAAAAATAATTTATTGTGTGAAACAAGTTAAAGAGCTAAAATTCATCATCATCAGCAGCCATCTCCACATCAAAGGTCAGTTGCAGTGGATTCCTAACGTCATCTGTCTCTTGTTTTGATGCTGCACTCTGACACACTCTTTTAGTCCATATCTTGATGTTATCTTCCCACGTATAGAGCTGTCTTCCTCTTGCATGTTTGCAAGAGGTGAACAAGAAGTGTTGAGACAAAAAAAAAATGACCAATTCTAATTATGACAATAGAACAATATGAGCAAATTCAGTCTTCATTATCAGTGTCATTGTTATTTTATTTTGTGTGTGTCATATGCTGTTCTGGTTTTATTTCTGCTAGATTGAACATTTGAAACAAGAAAAACAGTGGCTGGTAAGCTTTATTCACTATTTGTCTTGTCATTTGTGTGAGGATTGAAAACCGAATGAAAGTAGACTTGAAATCATTATCATCATCATAAATCATGAAAAAATGCTCAACTTTTACGTCTTTGGCCATTTTCAGAAGTCAAATTGAGTATGTTTAAAGAATGCAGCAGTCAGCCTGAGACTGCTGATATCTCCATAGAGTTTGTCCAGGAACTGTAGTGAATAGCCATATGTGATTTCCCTGTTTGTCATATGTTGGGCACTTTTGCAGTAGACGTTCAGCTGTCATTTTATCAGTGCCACAGTTGTACACAACAATAGATTGTATCTTTAGCTTGTTGTATAGGTTGGGGGTGTTGGGAAGTCAGGTATTGGTAGTACCTCTGGTGAAGGAGCTGTCATGCCCTTTTTAGGGCAGCTCTGCCACCTTTGGTCCAAACCTGGCATCCAGCTCTCACCTGTGGCTCCTCGTAGCTGTCAGCATGCGACAGCGGCCACCCCCGGACAACGGCTTTGACAGGCCGGCTAAACTAGGTGAGGGTAGCCGAATGGTTATAAACCTTCGGTGAGTTAGGGTCTGCCTACCCATGCATGCGAAGACTGGATTCGATAGACTGCGCGGAAGAAACCACCTGTTGGTTCAACGGGCATGACGGCGATTACCAGCAACGCGCTGTGGAGCGTAAGGAGCACGGCGAGGCACGTAGAAAGCCCTGGTCATCCACTGCACCTGACTTCATCTCCAGTCGTCTTGACTTGTCTTGCCACTGGATTGAGATGGACCCAGGCGAGAGAGTGAGGTCGACGAATTGCGCAACTCTTCCTCACTTTAATCCAAATCACCGCGCAAGTCACTCTTTCATCCATTCATCCATTCATCCATCCACTCACAACAAGTCCTGTGGCGATGGGCGAGCGGCGAAGCGGCAGGCGTGGGTACGCTGGCAGTCGTAGTCGCAGACCTACACACAGGCGGCTCAGGCCATATGGTCGTCTTCCACTGATCGGAGCAGCAGTGGGATTCGGCAGCCCCCTGAGTGTCTGAGCAGCCCTCTTTAGGAAAGCACTGCTCACCTCCATGGCATGAGGAAGGGGCTAGAAAAGGTGCCCTAAACATTGCCTGCTTCACCATTACCTAACCAGCTTACCGCGGTTGGTGGGTACCCTACTTTGGCGGTCGACATATAAGAAAAAGAAAGGACAGATTTTTCCCCCTCATTCTAGGCGCATGGAATGTGCGCACTTTACTTGACTTAAGATCCCGGATACCGCCGTTCTTGACAGAGCTGGTATCCCTAGTATTGATACTATTCTGATGCAGTCACAAATTCGCTGGGCAGGTCATGTAGTCCGCATGCCAGACCATCGACTGCCAAAGATACTCTTTTATGGTGAGATGCAGAAGGGTAAACGCTCCCATGGTGGCCAAAAGAAGCGCTTCAAAGACACGTTAAAGACGTCATTGAAAACCTTTGACATAAACCCAGACACATGGGAAGCTGCTGCGCAAGACCGAACTGCTTGGCGCACATCTCTTCGTAAAGGTGCAGCAGCATGCGAATCATCCAGAAGAGCAGCAGCAGAACAGCGGAGACAAGCTAGAAAGGACCGTGAAATAAAACCTTCACATGAAGCAAACATTCCCTGCCCACACTGTCCAAGATCTTTCCAGGCCCGCATCGGGCTCTTCAGTCACCTTCGTACCCATAGACTAACCTAACATATTCTTAAATAATTGGATGAACAGAGTGGTCTTCATCACCCGTGATGGACGAACAAACCATAGGTTGTATCTGAATCTGTTGTGGCCTTTGCAGTCTAAAGATTACCACTTTTTCTCTTCTGTTGAGCTGGTGATTTGCATCATATTTTTGGTGACCTACATGCTCTTCTTCCAACTTGTTCCTGTATCTGCTGTTGATAAACCTCTCTTGCTCTTCAAAAGTTATGCTTGTATTGGTTAAGGTAGCTTTCCACCTTCCTTTACCAATCTGTCAGCCCCTTCATTGCCACAGTTGTTGCAATGATATAATCCACTGTATCACAACTCTTTTGAATTGCTGACAGTTTGTAGAGTATTGTTCATAGGTTATTTAGGTCTGCATTATTTTGGCTCCTTATCACTGCAACTACTGACAGCACATCAAAATGAAAAGAGCAACTTGCTACTCTGTACTTTCCTCTGTCATTATGAATTCTGCTGCGGTTTTCAGTATGTCTGCTTCTGCTCTGAAATTACTTAAAAATGTCCTGGTGGACTAGCGGCTTTTTGTCTGTACCTTTAGCTAGACTCATAGACAGATATTTCATCTAAGTACCAGTAGTTAAAATATTTTTAATACTAAAAATCAAAATAATATTTGTAAGCATGATTTTATTTCATGAAAAATATTCAAAGTTTCATTCAGCTTATGTTTGTATGCTTGTTGATCATATAATACAATTGTGGATAATGAGAGCATTAATAGAAAGTAAATTATCATTGGACGTTATGAGGATCAAGTCATTGAAAATTATGAGAATGAAATCTGTGAACGTTGTGTGGATGATGTCTGTGAACATTAAGAGAATTAAATCTGTGAACATTGTAAGGATGATGAATGTGAACATTATGAGGATGATGTCTGTGAACATAATGAGGATTATCTTTGTGAAAATTGTGATGATGATGTATGTGAACATTGTGAGGATGATGTATGTAAACATTTTGAGGATAATGTGTGTGAACATTGCGAGGCTGATGTATGAATTCTGTGAATATTGTAACAATGAAGTCTGAGAACATTATGCATATAAAGGCTATGAACATTAAGAGGATCTGTGAACATTGTAAGGATGACGTCTGTGAACATTAAGTGGATGATGTATGTAAACATTGTAAGGATGATGTATGCAAACATTGTGAGGATTATGTATGTAAACATTGTGAGGATAATGTATGTGAACATTGTGAGGATAATGTATGTAAACATGGTGAGGATGATGTATGTGAACATTATGAGGATGATGTATGTAAACATTGTGAGGATGATGTATGTGAACATTGTGAGGATTATGTATGTAAACATTATGAGGATGATGTATGTGAACATTGTGAAAATGACATTTGTAAACATAGATATTTTTAAAAACTAACATTTAAATCAATTTTTTTTTTTTCGCAAAAACTGGAATAGAAGCACCATAATTTTAAAAATAGCTTTACATTAAATTAAGTCTTTGAAATTGTGAGAAATTTTTAAGATTGTCCTGTTACTAATTGATACAGAACTTTTATTCTTAATTATTTCTGTTTAGAAAGAAGGATTAGAGGCTGCACAGGATTTTTCACCGTCGACAGTGATACGAGATGACAGCAGAATTGGAAATGTTCACACAAGACCATGTGGGGATGTGCAGTGCAGTGAACAATCAGTGGATAGATCAGACGTGACTGAGTTGAAAGGGGTGTATCCTGAATACACAAA
The DNA here is from genome assembly GCA_024509875.1 of Oreohelix idahoensis. Taxonomy (NCBI): domain Eukaryota; kingdom Metazoa; phylum Mollusca; class Gastropoda; order Stylommatophora; family Oreohelicidae; genus Oreohelix; species Oreohelix idahoensis. The sequence continues at coordinate 89,920 of JAMPIV010000153.1, forward strand.
TAATCATGATATACACCAGGAACAAGGGGCTAGACCTAAACAAGCATCACAAAAGTCAAGTAGTGATGAAGTGCATGAGATGCAGGGAGCTAGACCTAAACAAGGGTGTAGAAAATCTAGTAAAACAAAAAACAATGTACCTCCCTCTGAAGAGAAATGTGATTTCTGTTATAAAGAATCCAGTACATTTGACTCGTATGAAAAATTCATAGAACATACAAATAGATGTGTACCCTAATTTGCTGATGAGCTGCCGGAAACTAGGAAATATAAAATCCTACTAGGACAGGACAAATACAGCCAACATTACAACCACAACGATATTTGTTAAGGACAACACACTTGAAAACAGCACATAAAGTACAAAATGATTTACATGCATAAACTATAAGGAAAACGTTTCTAGTATAAAAGAAACCAGGAAAAAAGGATATAATCACTGTAGAATTCTTATCTGAAACAATAGCAGTCAGTGTTGGTGGTGTCTGACATGACAGTGTTGGTGTTGTCTCACATGATAGTGTTGGCATTGTCTCACATGACAGTGTTGGTGTTCTCTTACATGATAGTGTTGTCTCACATGGCAGTGTTGGTGGTGTCTGACATGACAGTATTGGTGGTGTTGTCTCACTTGATAGTGTTGGTGTTATCTCACATGACAGTGTTGTCTCACATGATAGTGTTGGTTTGTTGTCTCACATGACAGTGTTTGTGTGTTGTCCCATATGACAGTGTTGTTGTTGTCTGAAATGACAGTGCTGGTGTTACCTTACATGACAGTGTTGTGTTTTGTCTCACATGACAGTGTTAGAGTTGTCTCACATGATAGTGTTGGGGTTGTCTCACATGACAGTGTTGGTGTTGTCTCACATGACAGTGTTGTCTCACATGATAGTGTTGGTTTGTTGTCTCACATGACAGTGTTGGTGTTGTCTCACAAGACAGTGTTTGTGTGTTGTCCTATACGACAGTGTTGTTGTCTGAAATGACAATGCTGGTGTTGCCTTACATGACAGTGTTGTGTCTTGTCTCACATGACAGTGTTGGGGTTATCTCACATGACAGTGTTGGTGTTGTCTCACATGATGGTGTAGGATTTGTCTCACATGAAAGTGTTGGAGTTGTCTCTCATGACAGTATTGGTGCTGTCTCACATGACAATGTTGGTTTTGTCTCACATGACAATATTGGTGTTGTCTGACATGACAGTGTTGCTGTTGTCTCATGTGACAGTATTCGTGTTGTCTCATGACAGTGTTGGTGTTGTCTCACATGACAGTGTTGGTGTTGTCTCACATGATAGTGTTGGTGTTGTCTCACATGACAGTGTTGGTGTTGTCTCACATGACAGTGCTGGTGTTGTCTCACATGACAGTGTTGTCTCATGTGACAGTATGGATGTTATCTCACATGACAGTGTTGGTGTTGTCTCACATGACAGTATTTGTTTTCTCACGTGACAGTTTTAGTGTTGTCTCATGTGACAGTATTGGTGTTATCTCACATGACAGTGTTGGTGTTGTCTCATGTGACAGTGTTGGTGTTGTCTCACATGACAGTGTTTCTGTTATCTCACATGGCAGTGTTGGTGTTGTCTCATATGACAGTATTGGTGTTATCTCACATGACAGTATTGGTGTTATCTCACATGACAGTGTTGGTGATGTCTCACATGACAGTGTTTCTGTTATCTCACATGGCAGTGTTGGTGTTTTCTCACATGACAGTATTGGTGTTATCTCACATGACAGTGTTGGTGTTGTCTCACATAACAGTGTTTCTGTTATCTCACATGGCAGTGTTGGTGTTGTCTCATATGACAGTGTTTCTGTCTTCTCACGTGACAGTGTTAGTGTTGTCTCATGTGACAGTGTTGGTGTTGTCTCACATTATAGTGTTAGTGTTGTCTCATGTGACAGTGTTGGTGTTGTCTCACATGACAGTGCTGGTGTTGTCGTGCATGACAGTGTTGGTGTTGTCTCACATTACAGTGTTAGTGTTGTCTCATGTGACAGTGTTGGTGTTGTCTCATGACAGTGCTGATGTTGTCTCACATGACAGTGTTGGTGTTGTCTCACATGACAGTGCTGATGTTGTCTCACATGACAGTGCTGGTGTTGTCTCACATGACATTGCTGGTGTTGTCTCACATGACAGTGTTGGTGTTGTCTCACATGATAGTGTTAGTGATGTCTCACTTGATAGTGTTTGTGTTGTCCCACATGGTGATGTCCCATGCAACACTGGGGTGATATCTATAATGGCAAGGCTGGTAATGTCCCATACAGCACTGGCGACGTTGTCCCACATTACGTTGCTGATTTTGTCCCATATTGTTATAAAAGAGTTATAACATGGGCTTTGATTCAAATTCAAACTCTAAAGCAGTTATAACATTTCTGTTCTTGTTTTTAATTTCTTTATTAGGTTTTTGTGCATAGATACGTTTAATCTTTATTTTTATACTGTTTTCACAATTTCCTGTCCCTGGCGAAGACTTTACAGTTGTTATGCGAGATGCACTTATTGCGTGTCAACTTTTTGTATTTCGTATTTTCATTCAGCTCATCATAGTCATACTGTGGGCTTATTCATATTATTTCCCTAACTTTGTGTATGTGACCAGAAGTGAAGATCTGCTGCTGATATAATGTAATATCTCAGCCCTTATTAATAGCAAACTGTGTATTTAAAGTGAGCATATGAAACTATTTCTGACTGAATAAAATCTCTTTTGGAATGTGGAGCTGCAACTGCAGTTGGATTTATGCAAACAAAAAACATTCACCAAACCAAGTTGTAGGCTATTGGAATGGTGGGGTGGCTTCTGAAGCATCTCATGATGATGTTGCTGGACGTATGAACAGTGTCACCTTAGTCACACCTTATGATATGGTTGATTAAAGATATCTTTCATATATAAATAAATAAGTATATATATATATCAGAGTTGTCTTCTCTTTCCTGACAAGTTCCCAAGTCGTATCTCAGTTTTGATCTGAAATGGTTTATAGTCACAATGGTGTTTTTTTTTTCTTTCAAACAATCACAACAGTCACTACAAATAGCAATGAAAAGTAACAATCTCTGCCTTCAGTATATTATTTATTGACTGCTTTTATTTGAGCAATGAATATTTGTGATTTTTTTTTACCCAAAAAAATTACTCAATTAGTAACAGTCAGAGTCTGACTGATGATGACGATGTTGGTTCACCAAAGTTGGCAAGTCTCAAGTTGAGTAGTTGCTAATAAAAAAATCTCGATTCGAGTCATGGTGGTGACTTTAGTCTGACTCGGGTTCTGCAAAATTTGTACACAGTGCAGTCCACTTAAGCAGAACTCATTTAAGTCGAATTTTATTTAAGTAAAGGCATTTCTGAAGGTCCCGGCCAAATGTCTTCTTTATCTTTGTTTAAAAAAACTCTGGTTAAGCCGAATTCGAATAACTAGAATTTTTGGATAAGTTGAGGTAATTTGTCTGTCCCAACTCAAATTTGGACTCGCATAAGTAGAAGTTCTGACTTCATCGCCTAAGTTACAGTACAACATGGCCGCACAAACCTTTGTTTTGGTGAACAGGTGATAACAGGTTAATAAATGTCTAGGCATCTGGCAGTATATTATACTACTAACATTCATGAAACCAGCAAGCACTTAATCATCAGACCAAGTGATAAAACACTGGTTCACCTCGATTTGTGAGAAAAGGGCGAGCATTAAAATATGACAGCGACGAGACTACTCGTTTGAGATATAAGATAAACAAAGAGTGAAACCCAAGGCCTGTGAATAGTAAATAATAAGTATAAACCAGTATTGGGCAGGCACTCATAAGAAAAAAGGAAGGAAAACACTAGACAACAGGTGACGCTTACAAAGGTTACTTTTCCTGCAATAGTTATTGCTCTAAGAATCTGTTCTGGAAACGCTGACAGAATACATAAAAGTTGTAAACCAACAGTGCAATTTGAAAGGTTTTTTCACTTGCTACCATGCTACTAGCAGTTAACTTGACACTGCATTTTAGGCTGTGCTAACTTGCTTTTGAAAACTTTAAAAGATGGAGAAATTAAACTTTAAAATCAAAATACCTGTTTCTAAATGGTTAAAATAATTGCTTCATGCTTTACCTCTTATTCTGTCATAAGGGTCCATCTTTGAGCAGAACTCTAATAAGCAGAATGTCAGATAAGTAGAAGTATCTTAGATAGTCCCTGTGACTTCTACTTATCCGGACTGCATTATATACTGTGTCATGCACATACATCAGTCACATATAGGTAGAAGAAGGTCATCTGTTTAACTGTATTCCCAACAGCCTACCATAATACATTTATTTGGTAAAAATTTCTTCATGTATGCGAAAACAAGTGCCATATACTTGAGTATAAGTCGATCCAACAAAAAGTGGACCCCTACACTTTAGGACTTAAAAACACTCCAAAATGAGAGATCCAATTATAAGTCAAATGAGTTTTTCATCAATTTCGAATTTCCGCATTGCATTGGAATTTCCTTGGCTTTCTGCAAATTTTTTTTCACTTTCAGGTTAACTCTTTCCGGTTTAAAAACGCTTGAAATTGCCCCATTAATATGTAAAATACACGAGAGAATAAAAGAATTCATTATAAATGTGAGAGAAAAAAAGGGCACAATGTCAGCCAGTCCTGCGTGCCCAATTCTCAACCCTTTGGAAATAAAGTTTTGTTCTTTCAATCGCCTGGAAAGTCTGATTACCATTGTTAGTTGTTGCTCGGTAGCAACAAGATCTCGTTAGGTAGCAAGTACTGAGTTATAGATTTCCGTTATATTAAAATGCTTCCGTTTTTCTGAATTTTTTTTTTTAAGAGACGATCATTATGATTTTCTTGTGATTTTTGTTTTTTTTAAGCAAAGGCTTTCCAGACAGTCAAATATTTGCTTTGGGATCTGAGAAGTGACTTGTTATTTGATCAGGATGCTAACCGTGTGGCCAAATCAGATGTGGATATTGAATAAGTGCCTGATTTAGACTCCGACAGTGACATTGACAAAATTGAATCTAATGAAAGAAGTACAAGTATTGCTGATAGATCAAACGAAGGAAACTGGTCGACAAGGTGTACACCAGTTAAAATTTGTGATTTTATAGGAGCTCAAACGTATATTACTTAAGATATTTTAATAAAAACATTTAATGAAGCAGCAAGTTTATATCTGCAGGATACCGATGTCCGACGGTAAGGGCGTGGGATAACACTGACTGGTTTCATACATTTTTTTATTATTTTTTTTTTGACTTGAATATAAGCCAGAGGTATGCTATTTAAGGTCCAAAAAGAGGAAAATTTCTCAACTCATAGTCAAGTATATACCAGTAACATTTTTTCAAGTGTTTTCACTTTATCAACCTAATTACATTCCTCAGTATCATAGTGCTCAGACTCTGAGCACATATTTACCACCTTCTTGATTTTTGCTGTTTCTGTGTTATTGTTATTTACTTATATATTTAATATTTTTGTGTCTGAGGCAGTTTTTAAGTTTCATCTAAGTACCAAAATGGACGCCAATGTTTCAACTTGATATTATAAAACAAGTAGTAAACTTATTTATAATCATCAGAATATCTCGTCATATATTTAAAATCACTGTAAAGTTTCTGAAGAATATTTTAAAGTTTTGTCAAATTTATTATCATGAGAAATATCTCATCATGTATAAAATCTGATTAACAAATATTTTAAAGTGTTGTCAATCAAATTTATTATTGTGGGAATATCTCCTCATACATGTAATGTCACCGCAAAATGGCTGAAGAATATTTTAAAGTTATGTAAAATTTATTATCATGAAAAATATCTCGTCAGATATGTAAAATCTTTGTAAACTGGTTGAAGAATATTGTTATTGCCACTTGTACTTACAACAGCCATCCCATCTTCTTCTTCTTCTTCTTAGATCCTTAACCGCCGACAGTCAAAGCAGTCAGTGGCCATCACGCCTAGTGGCGTCTTGTAGGCCAACAACAAATTGATTCCACTTTGCTCGGTCGGTGGCCATCCTTCGTACAGTGCCCCAACTCTGGTTCATTCTTTGCATCTCAGCCTCCACAGTCCTCCGCCAAGTTGTTTTTGGTCGGCCTCTCTTTCGTTTTCCTTCAGGGGTCCAAAGCATAGCTGTTCTTGTGATGGCATCGGGGTCTCTTCTGAGGACATGACCAACCTAGCTCCAGCGTCTGCCAGCTATGATGGTGTGCATGTCCTCTTGCTTGCTACAAGTAAGCAGATCTTGGTTGGTGATGGTATTCGGCCAAAAGATTCTGTGAATTTTTCTTAGGCATGTTGTGTGAAAAGAGGACAATTTTGACATTTCCTTCTCTGTAACTCTCCAGCATTCCGCACCATAGAGAAGCACAGAAAGCACACAGCTCTGATATAATCTTAATTTTGTGCTTGTGCTGTATTGGGAGGACTTCCAGATGTTGTTTAGGCTAAAGAAGGCTGTTCTTGCCTTATTCATTCTGATGTTGATGTCTTTGCATGCCCCACCGTCTTGTGTTACTATGCTTCCTAGGTATGTGAAGGTATCTGTCTGTACCAGTTGTTGATTCCTTACTGATATGGGCTCAGGGTTGCTCACATTGAGCATCATGACCTCAGACTTCTTTAAATTGATATTCAAGCCCACCTGCTGGCTAAACTTATTAAGTCTATCTGTTTTTTCCTGGATGTGTTGATGTGAATGTGCTAGTAGTGCAATGTCATCTGCATATTCCAGATCTTCCAATGTAGAAAATGTAGTCCATCTTATTCCTCTTGGACTGCCCTGTGTTGTCTGGCGCATCACCCAGTCTATGACTGTTAAAAATAGAGTGGTTGATAAGGGACATCCCTGTCGTACTCCTGTCTTCACCTCGAAGGTTAGGTTGCTCTGCCCAACACTACACGTAAAGTTGGCATAGAGGCTTTTTATGATTGACACTATGCAGCTTGGAATTCCATAAGCCCTCAGTATTTTCCATAAACTGTCCCTATGTATGCTGTCAAAAGCCTTTACATAAATTTTGTTGATTTTGAAAAGCCATCCCATCAATCCTATTATATTATTTTCCATTCTGTTCCACTCCTGATCTGTTTATTAAATTTTATGTACTTACTCATTTATTCATTACATTACAGTAGTTTTAACATATAATTTGTACATTGTATTATCTCAACTAACATAATTACCAATGTATGTTACGTCAGTCGGTCTCACTCAAAATAGTAACTCGCGCCAGAAAAAAAAGTGCGCAATGCACGGTGTGCAACTTGCGCGGCGTGGGTGTTATATAAAACAAATACATTGGTTTTATTTTTTTTTTATTCTTTCACAAAATTAGTAGCGCTTGACAAAGAAAAAGTGCGTAAAAATTGGTGTGCATGAGCCCTCACCCAATGTACAAATCAAGAAAACTTGAAAGTTGTTGTTAAAACCACTTATTATCAAGGAACACCCTTTGAAAACAATCCACGCACTTTCACACGAAATGTTGTCATGAAAGAACTTTTAAATTGAATCTAAAATAAAATAATTCTCGCCGTGTGTACGTTGGTCACAGCTGAGGAATGCAACCGTGTTGAAAATTTTTATTGTTTCCATTATATATACTCTTCCAAAAATAGTTACAATCAACAAAGAAAAGCGTTCAAATGACGGTGTTCATGAACATTTTGATTACTCTGTATAATGGAAAGAAACCAAAAACACTCTAAGAATGCACTTCTATCTGCTCATCCGGAAACAGAAACAGCACACTATAATTAAAAACCTGTCACGTTTGACCGGTTATTGCTAGTTATACTATAAACAGAGAGTAAAATTAGTTTAAAATATAACAAAACAAACCTACACATCATATGTATAAAATCACCATAAACTGGCTGAAGATTATCGTAAAGTGTTGTAGGAACTCGCTGGACATAAAGGTGGACACCAGAGATTGTGCAATGAGTGCTTGTTAATTACTTATATTTATGTATTTACTATTCACAAGACTCAGGTTTCCTTCATTATTTAAGTATTATATGCAACAGTAAAGTTTGTTGCAAGTCTTACTTGCAACAGTTAAGTTTGTTCTACATTGTGTCAAATGCAGACTTGAGGAAATATGACTGTAACTAAGCGGGTCTACCATGCCACTTTTGGGAGAATAATGTACCATCTATCTCACGAGGTAGAAAGTTAAAAATATTTTTTATATGCATCCGCCCACCATGCCACTTTTCGGAGAATAATGTACCATTTGTCTCTCTAGGTAGAAAGAGTTTAAAATATTTTTTTTATATTCATCCACCTACCATCTAAAGTCATCTTGTATACCACTGATGATTTCTATACCATAGAAGGTATGATGGTGTTATATAATGTATTATGATATGTAGATGCTTTTATTGCCCTGTCATGGCATCATTTATTTCATTCCATTCAGTTTTTTTGTTTTTTTTTAATTGATGAAGAAAAGTATCCTGTTCAACCCCTGAAGGGTTTTAATTAGGATATATTGTGTCTTATATTTTCATATAAAATGTTAGTTTAACTGATATATGAACGTGGTGGCATCACATCTCCTGTCGATTTATTATAAATAGAGTAAATTAAAGTTTCCTAATTATGTGTGTGTTTTTTATTTTGATTCAGTTGATTCAGAAAATGAATTGCTCCTGGCTGAGCAGTTTAAAAAATATTTTTTCTTTGCATATGTCTAGTCTTTTTTGTTGTTTGAACACAAAAGAAACGATGGTATGTTTAAGAAGGGTAATGATTGATTATATGTAACTGTACCATTAAAATGATGGTAACGGAAAGTGCAATTCAATACTAATGCATATATACATAAATAACTACATACAAACTCGTATGTATGATCTCGTACATGTAAATTTACTGCATGAAATTGACATATGCATTAATGTTGCGTGTTGGTAAATTTATATAAATATGCATATTCATACAAAATTAAGACCAGTCATAACCTGTGTGTGAACAAACAGTGAATTGATTTAATTTTTACACATCAATTATTATCATTATTACTTGCATGGGTGTGTAATTAATATAAAGTTTGTGTACAAGTTCACATAAATAATGACTACATTGTGCATGAATAGAGCACATTCACGCACACATATGCCCAGGCATACACACATACTTTTTTGTTCAAACACAAATATAAATGACCCAAATGTTCTTTTTTTTAAAGAGATCATCCTAATACTGTGAGTTGCTGAACAAAAATGTCCATTGTATTTTGACTTTTTCATGCTCCAGCATGTTTTCTGTATTTATTTTACGATATTTAGTTAAATTTGTTATTTCACAAATTTATTTAAAGTTATCTTTCCTTCTTTAACTGTCTGAAAGTTATCTTTTAGTTATGGTGCTATCCGCTATTTCTCAGTCACTGATTAAAAATAGTTTTTTTGGTTTGATTTATACTAGGACATACTAGGTTCTATATTGGTTTGATTTTCAGTGTCTTCTGTAGTACTCATTTGAACCTCTTTGCCACAAACATGATTCACATCCATCATGTTCTGTCATTGATGGCCTCTCTACACTGTTCATTTCCTATTATTTCAGGACTGTCCATCCATTTTTGTTCTTGAATGTCTTCTGGTCGTGTATTGTCAGTCTGCTGTTTATTGGTGTACGAACAAATTGTAGAATGTCTGCTTGGTCTTGTATTGTCAGTCTGCTGTTTATTGGTGTACGAACAAAGTGTAGAATGTCTGCTTGGTCTTGTATTGTCTGCTGTTTATTGGTGTATGAACAAATTGTAGGATGTCTTCTTGGTCTTGTCTGCTGTTTATTGGTGTATGAACAAATTGTAGGATGTCTTCTTGATCTTGTATCATCAGTCACCTGTTTATTGGTGTATGAACAAATTGTAGAATGACTTCTTGGTCTTGTATTGTTTGCTGTTTATTGGTGTATGAACAAATTGTAGGATGTCTTCTTGATCTTGTATCATCAGTCACCTGTTTATTTGGTGTATGAACAAATTGTAGATTGTCTGCTTGGTCTTGTATTGTCAGTCTGTCGTTTATTGATGTATGAACAAATTGTAGACTGTCTTCTTGGTCTTGTATTGTCTGCTGTTTATTGGTGTATGAACAAATTGTAGAATGTCTTCTTGATCTTGTATCATCAGTCACCTGTTTATTGGTGTATGAACAAATTGTAGAATGTCTGCTTGGTCTTGTATTGTCAGTCAGTTGTTTATTGATGTATGAACAAATTGTAGAATGTCTTCTTGGTCTTGTATTGTCTGCTGTTTATTGGTGTATGAACAAATTGTAGAATGTCTTCTTGATCTTGCATCATCAGTCACCTGTTTATTAGTGTATGAACAAATTGTAGGATGTCTTTTTGATCTTGTATCATCAGTTACCTGTTTATTGGTGTATGAACAAATTGTAGAATGTCTGCTTGATCTTGTATCATCAGTCACCTGTTTATTGGTGTATGAACAAATTGTAGAATGTCTTCTTGGTCTTGTATCATCAGTCACCTGTTTATTGGTGTATGAACAAATTGTAGGATGTCTTCTTGATCTTGTATCATCAGTCACCTGTTTATTGGTGTATGAACAAATTGTAGAATGTCTTTTTGATCTTGTATCATCAGTCACCTGTTTACTGGTGTATGAACAAATTGTAGGATGTCTTCTTGATCTTGTATCATCAGTCACCTGTTTATTGGTGTATGAACAAATTGTAGGATGTCTTCTTGATCTTGTATCATCAGTCACCTGTTTATTGGTGTATGAACAAATTGTAAAATGTCTGCTTGGTCTTGTATTGTCAGTCTGTTGTTTATTGGTGTATGAACAAATTGTTGAATGTTTTCTTGGTCTTGTATTGTCTGCTGTTTATTGGTGTATGAACAAATTGTAGGATGTCTTCTTGATCTTGCATCATCAGTCACCTGTTTATTGGTGTATGAACAAATTGTAGAATGTCTGCTTGGTCTTGTATTGTCAATCTGTTGTTTATTGATGTATGAACAAATTGTTGAATGTCTTCTTGGTCTTGTATTGTCTGCTGTTTATTGGTGTATGAACAAATTATAGAATGTCTGCTTGATCTTGTATCATCAGTCACCTGTTTATTGGTATATGAACAAATTGTAGAATGTCTTCTTGGTCTTGTATCATCAGTCACCTGTTTATTGGTGTATGAACAAATTGTAGGATGTCTTCTTGATCTTGTATCATCAGTCGCCTGTTTATTGGTGTATGAACAAATTGTAGAATGTCTTTTTGATCTTGTATCATCAGTCACCTGTTTATTGGTGTATGAACAAATTGTAGGATGTCTTCTTGATCTTGTATCATCAGTCACCTGTTTATTGGTGTATGAACAAATTGTAGAATGTCTGCTTGGTCTTGTATTGTCAGTCTGTTGTTTATTGGTGTATGAACAAATTGTTGAATGTCTTCTTGGTCTTGTATTGTCTGCTGTTTATTGGTGTATGAACAAATTGTAGGATGTCTGCTTGATCTTGCATCATCAGTCACCTGTTTATTGGTGTATGAACAAATTGTAGAATGTTTGCTTGGTCTTGTATTGTCAACCTGTTGTTTATTGATGTATGAACAAATTGTTGAATGTCTTCTTGGTCTTGTATTTTCTGCTGTTTATTGGTGTATGAACAAATTGTAGGATGTCTGCTTGATCTTGTATCATCAGTCACCTGTTTATTGGTGTATGAACAAATTGTAGGATGTCTGCTTGATCTTGTATCATCAGTCACCTGTTTATTGGTGTACAAACAAATTGTTGAATGTCTTCTTGGTCTTGTATTGTCAGTCAGCTGTTTATTGATGTGCGAACAAATTGTAGAATGCATTCAAATCACTGAATTGAACATCATGTGAGTGAGTGATAAACTGTAAAAGCTGACAGCATAGTTTATAATATCTCATCAACTTAACATTTTTGTGACCTACTTTTGTAAGTGATTTTTAAAAATTAATATTGCTCTACAAAATGACTAAATTATAAATACATTTATTTTATTCAGAATTTCTTTAAATATGGCCTTATATTCTGCATATTTGTCAGTTTGAGAGATGTGTACTCATTTCAGGCAGCACAAGAGTTGATGTGCGTGTTTATATTAAAGTGAGTACAGTGTTCACAGTAATTAAAGTGAGTACAGTGTTCACAGTAATTAAAGTGAGTACAGTGTTCACAGTAATTAAAGTGAGTACAGTGTTCACGGTAATTACTTGTTAACTTTGTCATTCTTTACATTCATTTTTCATTATGCTGATACGGAGCATGGAGTAACAACTATATCTGGCTTCCCTTTCAACTTTTCGGGAAACTTTCACACAATCATGTGCTATTGAAAGGGGGGGGGGGGGGTTGTAGCAATTTCTTTTACACATTTGTTTTATATATATATATAATGAGAAAATGTCTCGTAATATATATAAAATTATTGTGAATTGGTTGAAAAATATATTCAAGTGTTATCGTCTTATATGCAACAAATACTTACTTACTTAGTCGTTCCCCTTCTACCGTGAGGTGTAGATGTTTGGAAGAGAGAGCGCCAGACTATCCTATCGGCTGTCTTCCTCCTGGCCTGGTTCCATTCTAGTCCTCGGTCCTTCAAAGATTGTCTAATGTTGTCCTCCCAGCGAACTCTGGGTCGTCCAGGAGGTCTGGATCACTGGCTCTTTGTTTCCCATGCTTGTCATGGTAGCCGATCTTCTCCCATTCTGCAGACATGGCCAAACTATCTTAGTTGGGACTTTTCTACTTGGGTCTACAGAGGGTGGGATTTTAGGCCTTGACGTATCGTCTGGTTGCGGACCATGTCTCTTCTTGTTACTTCAACCACCTTCCTCAGATACCTCATTTCTGAGGTTTGGATCTGGCTTTTGTGGGTTGTAGTCATACTGTTTTACACATTTGCTTTACAAAATGCAATACCCAGCTGAACCCTGCATGCAATACCCAGCTGAACCCCACGTGAGTTTCAATTTAGGTATATAGTCTACTCTCTCTTTAAATGCTATCTCTCTATTTCTCTCTCTCTCTCTCTCTCTCTCTCTCTCTCTATATATATATATATATATATATATATATATATATATATATATATATATATATATATATATATATATATATATATAAAACGAGTAATATATATAAAATTATTGTGAATTGGTTGAAGAATATATTCAAGTGTTATCAGTCTTATATGTAACAAATACTTTTGTTTATTTCATGTATAAGAGTGGACATGAGGAAAAAATAATAATAACCAAATGATGTACTAGCGGCTCTTGGAAGAAAAATGTACTGTATTATGGTATGCCAAAGGTACTTAACATAATTACTAACTTTCTTATTCTACCCATGCATTCATTTCCTTTATTTTTTTGCTACCTATGGAGCAAGGAGCCAACACTGCAGTTGTCCCCCTTGCTTGAAGCTTTCACACAAGCAGTGGATTCTGTAGCAATTTGTTTTACATAATGAGGTTGCAACCCCATGCAGGCAAGTCATAAAAGGTGGTTAATAGGAGGTTGTGCATGGGGCTGGCAACCTCATGATGTAAAAATAATTGCAACAGAAATCACCATTGCAAGAGCACATGAAAGCTTTGGTACAGGTTTCCTGCAAGGGGACCAGCTGTAGTAGTAGTTCCATAAAAATCAAAAAGTTTTTCTAAGATTTAAAAATTGACTGTTAACTGAAGAGCCTCAGCGTGCTTCTTCTCTGGTTCTACTAAAAGTCAGTCACCATTGTTTGTCTTGTACTGAATCTTCATTAGTCAAGCAGGTAATTGCCTGGACCTCACTGTACAGGATATTACTTTATGATCAAATGAAATATTTTTGTTGTATGTGCAATATTAACTGTGATACCTGGATTATGTATGTGTAAAATACTAATTTTATTTGTTATTATGGCAGCAATAGTGTGTAAAATTTGCCATAATCGATAAATAGCATAATTATATTATTGAGCAGGTATATTTTGTATTCATTACTATGACTGTTTCTTTTCTGTGTGTGACAGTGTAACACCATTACTAATCCATATTTCTTTCCTGTGTGTGACATTGTAACACCATTATTAATCCATATGTTCCTCGTGATCTTATCCCAAACTTTTTACTTTAAATTTGAGTTAAAAAGTGGAAGCGAAACACAGATATCTATTTCAATGGTAGCCAACCAAGGATCTTTGGGAATCTTCTTTAGAAACATTGAGCTAAGATCTGCCTGGATAAAATCATGTCTGTTTTTAGGTTTTAGAACATTTGGAATGTGGAATAGATGCAGCCTAAATATAACCTTTTACGTCTGCCGGACGATCTGCCTCCTGTAGTTCCACTGAAAGAGCTTTGGAAAATTCAAACAAAATATTTGACCACATGGTAACTTCCCTTGAAAGAAAAGATAGTTTTTCTATCTCAAGCAGTTCACGGTTAAAGTGAATTTTTATTAGCTAGCTCAAGAATTTTCACTGGCAGTCAAGAAATAGTACCTTCAATCCTGGGAATACTTCGCTTTTAAATACCAGCGGCAGAAGCCTAGTCTGAAGTTGCCCTATTTTAGAAATTCTTTCCTTTTTTTCCCCTATATGTCACCTAGAAATCTACTAAGTCACCCCATGTGATCTACCAGTAGATCAAAATCGTGCGGTTGCCAGCGACTGATTTTTTTAAAAATAATTTGAGTTACTTCATTATGAAATTAATCATCTTTTTTCCATGTTTCTGTAAGCCTTTACCTATTCTCCTAGTTTTGCTTCATTATGAAATTAATCATCTGTTTTCCATGTTTCTGTAAGCCTTTACCTATTCTCCTAGTTTTGCTTCATTATGAAATTAATCATCTGTTTTCCATGTTTCTGTAAGCCTTTACCTATTCTCCTAGTTTTGCTTCATTATGAAATTAATCATCTGTTTTCCATGTTTCTGTAAGCCTTTACCTATTCTCCTAGTTTTGCTTCATTATGAAATTAATCATCTGTTTTCCATGTTTCTGTAAGCCTTTGCCTATTCTCCTAGTTTTGCTTCATTATGAAATTAATCATCTGTTTTCCTTGTTTCTGTAAGCCTTTACCTATTCTCCTAGTTTTGCTTCATTATGAAATTAATCATCTGTTTTCCATGTTTCTGTAAGCCTTTACCTATTCTCCTAGTTTTGCTTCATTATGAAATTAATCATCTGTTTTCCATGTTTCTGTAAGCCTTTACCTATTCTCCTAGTTTTACTTCATTATGAAATTAATCATCTGTTTTCCATGTTTCTGTAAGCCTTTACCTATTCTCCTAGTTTTACTTCATTATGAAATTAATCATCTGTTTTCCATGTTTCTGTAAGCCTTTACCTATTCTCCTAGTTTTACTTCATTATGAAATTAATCATCTGTTTTCCATGTTTCTGTAAGCCTTTACCTATTCTCCTAGTTTTGCTTCATTATGAAATTAATCATCTGTTTTCCATGTTTCTGTAAGCCTTTACCTATTCTCCTAGTTTTGCTCTCTTGGAAAGTTTACTGCAACATCATTTTTTACCTTAGCGCTCCTGTGAGAACATGGAGCCACTATTACAACTGGCCTACTTCCAGGAAGTTCACACTCAGCATTCACATACTTTTCTAGTTGTAGTTTCTGTGACAGTTTGTGTCACATGACGAGGTTGCCAGGACCACGGAACATCTTCATGTAAAACAAATTTCCACAGAAATCACAGCGGCACGAGCATGTGAATGATTAGTTTATATTTGGAACAAATTCTACTGTGTTTTAGAAGGTGGTACAAAGTTAGAATATTAATCATTGCAGTACAATTATTTTTGTTCTGTTGTGTATTAGATAGTCATGAAGAGAAATATTTTAGCATTAAATTTCCCTGATTCATATTTTTCTTCTGATAACATTGAGCTAAATGCAGAAATTCTCTAGTCTGTTCATTTTTTTTCTTTAATTCTACCTCAATACAATATCATTGCGGCTGTTCATAAATCAAATCAAAGATAAACTGTCACTTTTTGTACAGTGAGTCAACGTGGAACCAAGACACGTTCAAATTCTATCATATCCCTGACTCAACGTAAAAATAGGAGAATTAGCTAATGTCACCTGGTGTCGGTCTGAAAAATAAAGGACTAGGATCAGTTGGCTTTGATCTGAAAAACTATGAACTATTTAATCTGAAAAACTATGAACTATTTGATCTGAAAAACTATGAACTATTTAATCTGAAAAACTATGAACTATTTGATCCGAAAAACTATGAACTATTTGATCTGAAAAACTATGAACTATTTGATCTGAAAAACTATGAACTATTTGATCTGAAAAACTATGAACTATTTGATCTGAAAAACTATGAACTATTTGATCTGAAAAACTATGAACTATTTGATCTGAAAAACTATGAACTATTTGATCTGAAAAACTATGAACTATCATCAAGTGGCTTTTGTCTGAAAAGTAAAGTTCAAAACTGTTGATGAATCTGAACCAGAATAAACATATCATTAAAGTAAGCCAAATAATATGTTAACGTGCGTGTGCGTGTGTGTGTGGGTTTTTTTTTTGTTTGCTTTATAAATTTTTGTTTCCATTATTTATATTATCTGTATTCATATCTTTTTTTTTACATTCCCTGCTGTTATACTTCAATTATGTGTCTAATGTATGTATGTAAATGTTATATATATATATATATATATATATATATATATATATATATATATATATATATATATATATATATATATATATATATATATATATATATATATATATATATATATATATATATATAATTTCCCCTTTCATATTTTCATAATATTTCATTATGAGTACAGGTACTTACATTACCATTAGTCGTACATCTTCATGTTCACTATTTTTTTAAAATAATTTAATCTTGTTATTTTTCTTTCGGTGCAAGCCCCCCCCCCCCCCCTCTTCTACCCTGGGGTGTAGAGATTTGCCAGTGACAGCGCCATACTATCCTTTCGGCTGTCTTCCTCCCGGGCCTGGTTCTAATATGGTCCTCGATCCTTCAGAGATTGTTTGATGTTG
The DNA here is from genome assembly GCA_024509875.1 of Oreohelix idahoensis. Classification (NCBI taxonomy): domain Eukaryota; kingdom Metazoa; phylum Mollusca; class Gastropoda; order Stylommatophora; family Oreohelicidae; genus Oreohelix; species Oreohelix idahoensis. The sequence continues at coordinate 107,013 of JAMPIV010000153.1, forward strand.
TCCTTCCAGTGAACTCTGGGTCTCTGACTCTTAGTTTCCCATATTTGTCGTGATAGCCGATCTTCTCCCATTCTGCAGACATGGCCAAACCATCGTAATTGGGACTGTCCCACTCGGGTCTGCACGGGCCAGTTTTGAGGCCATGACGTATCATCTGGTTGCGGACCATGTCTCTTTTTGTTACTTCAGCCACCTTTCTCAGATATCTCATTTCTGAAGTTTGGAGCTGGCTTCTGTGGGTTGTAGTCATTGTCCATGAATCGCATCCATAAGTCAAGACACTAACTACTCAATATTTTTAATATCATTTATAATTTTTCCTCTTCTGAGCGTGTCATTTCTCACTGAGTTTTACCAGCTGACGAAAGCAATTTGCATTTAGATTAGTTCTTACTTTCTTGTCTCTGTTGATTTATGTTCGTTTCTCTCTGACAAAGACCGTGTCGTCGCATCTTATACATCTCTTTATTCTATATAGACGCTACCTGTTTTTAGTCATCCCGCCAAAACTTAATGTTGCAGTGCTCGCCAAACCTGGGTAGTTTATTATATGTCCATGTAACTTATTGTAAGTAGTTATATTTTTTAAAGTATATTTTTAAAATTTTAATATAAATGATTGTCAAAGCATGTAACTGAACACTTGTATTGTTATCATATGTAACTGTAGTTGATTGTTGTGGTTTGTTTTGGTTCTATTTAATCTAGTTATATAAATGAAAAAGGTTCTTTTTTTTAATCTGTTTATTTTTACACTGCGGGGCATTTCACTGTGCTGTATGTCTGTTAAAGACACATTTTCTAATTTTATTTTGTTTGTCCGATTTCATTTTTCTATATCTATATGTAAATAAAGTTATACTAATATCCATTTTTCTCTCTCTTTCTTCAAGTTACTCTTTGTATCAGTGTGTGAGTTTGTATGTATGTGTGTCTGTTTCCATTTTGGCCAGTGTCCATGAATTATGAAGTTTTTCTCGTGCATGCAATACCCAGCTGAACCCTGCATGCAATACCCAGCTGAACCCCAGGTGAGTTTCAATTTAGGTATATAGTCTACTCTCTCTCTAAATGCTATCTCTCTCTCTCTCTCTCTCTCTCTCTCTCTCTCTCTCTCTCTCTCTCTCTCTCTCTCTCTCTCTCTCTCTCTCTCTCTCTCTCTCTCTCTCACTTGTTTTGTGTGTTTTCAAGTTAGTTTGTGTTCTCAAGTAATTGTGTGTGTTTTCAAGTTATTTTGTGGGTTTTAATGTATTTTGTGTTTTCAAGTTATTTTATGTGTTTTCAGGTTATACACGTGTGTTTAAAAAAAAATTAGTTTTGAATGTTTCACGCAGTTGTTTTTATTGGTGTTTATCATTTTATCCGACTCGTATTCCCCCATCTTGTTTCCTCCCACTAAAACATGTACGAGTATGTATCGTTTTATTTGCATCTTGCCCCATGTAGTTCCCAGAGGTTTCTGGGAAGACAGAGACAGAATAGGCATACCGCTCCCTTGGGCATGTCATCAGAAGCGTCTAATATAAGGTTGTGGCTGGGAACCTGATCATGTTAAACAAATGAGGCTTTTTCACAACATGTATTGCGCGATTACAATAGCTGAGAAAGATAGTCCACAATAGAATTGTGGCAAGCAAATAGCGAAGCCTGCACACAACGAAACGGATTGAATGAATTAATGAACATTCAACAGGGAAATCCTGAAGGCATATAGTTTGATGTTACGTAACGTCATTTATGCTATTATATGCAAACGTTGCAATATTGCTTACATCGGCCAAACGGGCACACGACTGGGGTACCGATTCTGCAGACACCTCTACGACATCTCTCAGCTGAAATCCACACCTCTGGCCATCCCCTTCAATGCCCTGGCCACCACGGTGCCACTGACATCCAGGTGACAGCCATCAGATCCTGTTCCTCTGACGCCAACAGTCGGTTCCGCCTGGAACAATGCCTCATCCATCTTATGGGATGCCATAAACCCAATGGTTTGAACACCCTGCATTATTTTGTCTAAGGTGTCTTTTTCTATCTAGCCCCAGTTCTATTATGACTGCGATCACCCTTGACTATATATATATATATATATATATATATATATATATATATATATATATATATATATATATATATATATATATATATATATTTGTCCTCTCTCTCCATATATACATGTTTTTGTTTTTTTAATATACATTACTTTTCCCTCACTCGGTTTTCCAGTCCTTGTTTTCATTATTTTTTAATGTATGCTTATAATGTTCTATTCACTTCCGGTTTCCGGTTCAGTAGCGGACATTTTTTCTCCAACATGTGACACAAATCAGGGAGTATTTTTCTCTTATGTCTACAGATTCATGTTCTCCACTTAATTCTCACTTTCTTTTGCCTGTCCTGTCTTTTGTTTGTCTGTCAGTGACGAAGGCCTTGTGGCCGCAACGTAAGTTTTTTCCTTGTCCTACTCTTAGTAAGACGTATTACTATTTGTGTTTTAGTTTGGTTTTTTTTTTCCATGAATTTAGATAGAGTATTTAAAATTTTCTCACAGATGATTGTCTGATTTGAAACGTTCTTTAATAGAGAGTCACTTGGCAGCTTTGAATGGGTACTTTGCTGCCAGTAAGATGTCGATTGGTTTTTGCTCCAGCCAATGCTTGTTCTTTGCAGGTTATAGACTGGTTCACTCGTCACTGGTCACGTCTGGTGGCCGCAACACGTCCCTCGTAGTAGCGTAGGGTTATTGTGAAGATGGTCCAGCGTCTGTTAAGACCCTTCTACTGTAGGTGTCTAGCTTTGACTGCAGGCTTATACCACTCACTTATTTCACAGATAGCACCACTAATTGGTACCACCGACCCAAATTTAGGAATACTGACATCTGGCTCAGAGAAACAGTTAAAGCAACTTGATTAAGATGCCTCTTATACGTTGTCTGGGGTGTTACTTTACAGTAGACATCGACTAGGTTGAACGGGACGCGCCTCGCCAAAACGAGGCAAAACCTTATTTTAAAAAAAAAATAGACTCCCACTATGACTTAGTGTTCAGGTTCTAGGATTCCGGGCTTTCCGTATTAATAAAGGTAGAGTTGTCATTGTGTAAACCTACAAGATGCTCAAACACGTCGTCCGGTCCTTTAAAATGAAATCCTGATCATATTCCTTATTCTGGCTTGTCCGGCTGTCTTCTTGACGAGTTGAATTTCACAGTGCTGTAAACTCGCGTATCCAGATTTCAACTATATGACCAGGTTCCAATAAGAAATGTATTTTTACATCTCAAATGCCAAGCCAATAGCATGCAAGATGCGTATATTTCCCCTTCTCTCGCAAAAATTCTTGCGTAACCAAAGCAAAAATAAATGTGTTTGTAAAGTTTCTTTTCTTCTTTCCACTCTGTAAAGTGTCAGTCTGTATGCTCTGTAAGGAAGAGTGGTGTGTTGTTGAGATCAGGCATGCTCCAGTCTACCCAGCTGTAAATGGGTAACTCACCCTTGTCCTGAGTTAGGGAAGGCAAAGGCTCCAGGGGAAGCAGGCCCTAAACTTGGTCACTTCAACCGACGCAGGATGGTGTATGTATGAAGTAGAAGTGTAGAGTGTGATTACCGCGAATGGTGTACTGTTCGTGTGCTGACCAATATAACCACTCATACACTTGTGTCTACAAGGCACCAATGCAGACTGCTGGAATCTTTGTTTACTCAATTTATTCAGACGTACACACTGGGACATACGAGTACATCATGGTATGTTGACATATCAATTTGTAGGTATACATAGCAGATCTGAAGTCATGACACATTCAGAAATAATGGGCAGTACATCAAAAGTTCAATGTCATGATATATTAAGGCCGCATCCCCCTATCTGACTAAACGCGTCAGTGAAGGCAGATCGATAAATAACTAAAGTTACTTGACGTCCATAGTTTGTAGTATATATTATGAAACCACGAAAGGGGGGTTTCTAGCAAGATTGAGATCTCCCTGTCACTGTCCGATAATAGGATAAATAATCTGTTCTCTTGGCAGTGATCAAAACATATGATGACCGAAATCTAACATGGCTGCCTCCTTGAGTTGTCGTTCACTCATTCATAGGAAGGAGAATATAAGCCAGAGTTAATTTATAATGGGTATATAAATGATTTCATAAATGTTTCCATACAGCTCTACGGTGATCAGGTTAATTCACGTAGCCATAACCGCTGCAGGAAAGTCTGTCATCTTCGTCGACCCTAGCGATACGAAGCACAATGTTCCATCTAGGTCGAATCGACATGAGATCATCAATATAGGGTCTGGCAATACATGGAGTCCGAATTATACATTGTACCGTACCTTAGGAGAGTCTCTAACATAAACTATAGTAGAGATACCATCTCCTTTAGAAGAAAACCACTTCATGAATCATATTTCCTTAAGAATCTACCAGACCTTTGAAAAGCGCGTACCCGCCATTATCACGGTACATCGGAACTCATCACGACTTGTCAAGACAACTCATACTTCCGCTAGACCGGAATAACAAGAATCTAGTCCCTCCTACCCATCCAAAATATACAATATAGGACTGATTCTACTTGTACTAATAATATGTAATACATATGAATTCAGGCCATAAACACAATAAGCAAATTAATATATTTTCTGGCCCTAAAAAATAAGTACAAACGTAAGCGCAATATCCTTGCGCCGGATCAATATCCAGAACGATTACTCCTATAATCAAAAGTGTGAATCAAACATGGATTCTCTCGCTTTTACCATAGACAGCATTTTCATACACAAATGAATGAATGTCTATATTTTCCCCATATTAAATAGCCATATCGATTTTTGTAATATGTGCGTCAAAATATGCACGCAACAGATTACCACACCCCTCGGGAAAAAAAAAATGGTACTTTTTTTTTTTTTTTGAAATACATCTAGGAGCAACATACAATAGGCTCACAACGCACCAATACAATGCGCAGATGATAAGCATAAGTTTTATGACCTTAGAGAAAGTACTTCTCTAAGTATAAATATTTCCAGAGAGGTGTCACCAACGCATACTACAATATTAGCAATGACACAATTTCCACATTAGTTTATACATAAATTTCATCTAAGATATCTTAACATCATGATCATCAAAGACGAAAAACATTGAAAGATCAGCGGTGAATAAATATCAATGAACCGCTAAGTAGTGTTACAATCAATATATGATATATTACATATGTACATATGTGTACACATTTCAACATAGAAACAACTGTATCAAAGTTGTATAACAGTTATGAATCATGTGGGCATCTAGACAAAATATCTGCCATCACATTTTCTGACCCACGGATAGCTCGCACCGAAAAATGAAATGGCTGTAGAGCAATCGCGTATCGCGTTGATCTCGCGCTCTTCAGATTTTTACTCTGAATAGCCGTAAGAGCTTTCTGGTCAGTTTCCACAATGAAATGCGCGCCCAGAAGAAATCTTTGCAGTTTAAGGATTGACCAAACCATAGCCAATAATTCACGGTCTAGGACCGAGTAATTCTTCTCTGCGGCATTTAATTTCCGAGAAATATACATCACAGGATGCAGAGTTCCAGAGTACTCTTGCATTAGTGCAGCTCCAATCCCGGTGGATGAAGCGTCACTACGAAGAATAAATGTCTTATCCTTAGAAGGCAATACTAGGATAGGTGAAGTAGAAAACATAGTTTTAACCTTATCCAAAGAGGATTGACATTCTTGAGTCCAATGGACTACATTAGGAGACCCTTTCTTTAGCAAGGAAGAAAGAGGTGACATAATGGAGGACAGATTCGGGATGAATCGTCCATAAAATTGTATTAGACCTAAGAGACTTCGTACTTGCTTTTTAGTCTTAGGAATAGAAATGTTAAGTATCTTACTTGTATTATGGTCTTCTGTTTTTAGGAACCCATGACCAACACGGTGTCCTAAGAAAGATATTTCGCTAAAACCAATACATGCTTTCGATGGTTTCGCTGTCAGGTTATGCTCGCGTAAGATAGACAATAGTTCATTTATACCATTATAGTGATCGTTCCAAGTATCACTGAAAAGACAGATGTCATCAAGATACGCAATGACATCTGAGCGATGAGATAGGATTCGACGCATCATGCGTACAAATGTTGCAGGGGCGTTCATAAGACCGAAAGGCATGAAATTCCATTGGAATAGACCCCTAGGCGTCGAAAAAGCAGTAAACGGTTTGGCGTGTTCGGATAGTGGAACTTGCCAATATCCCTTAGACAAATCGAGTTTAGTAAAGAAGTGAGAATTCGATAGTCTCGTAAGTAGCTCTTCTAGTAAAGGCATAGGTTCAGCATCGAATTTAGTCACTTGATTCAATTTGCGATAATCCACGCAAAGACGTATGTTATTGTCTTTTTTCCGTACTATAACCATCGGCGAAGAATATGCTGATGTGGATGGTTCAATAATTTTTAACTCTATCATCTCATCTAACTCTTTCTCTACCTGTGCTTGAAAATGTATCGGGATAGGATACGGTCTGACTCTTATAGGACTATGGTCAGTAAGAATAATGTCATGTTGAATGACATCCGTTTGACCAGGAATGTCAGTAAGGACATCCTGAAATTGTTCTAACAAAGTAGAAACTTGTTTCTGCTCTCCTGGAGATAATTCTGGAGAAATTGCAACATCTTTCCATGATTCATTAGAGTGAAGAGGAATCATTGGAAAAGGTAAATTTACATCCGAGAAACTCGTTTCCTCATCCTGTATTACTGACAGAGATGAGTACTGTCCATGTTGGACTGGAAAATCGTCCGTTGCCTGGAAAACAGGTTGTAAATAATCAGGACGTTCATGGAATTCCGTGAGCATGTTGATGTGGAAGGTTTTACGCTTCCCGTCAATATCGACGATATAGTCAACATCGGAAACTTTTGATATTATATCGTACGGACCTTTCCAAGAAATGAGAAGTCTATTTTCCCTACAAGGTAGCAAGACAAATGCTTTGTCACCTGGACAAAGTTGACGCAAACATCTCTTTTTATTGGCAAATTCCCTTGCCTTCTGTTTCGCAAATTCAGAAGAAGCAGTTGCCAATTTGCATGCTTCAATAATCTTGTGTCTAAGTGCGATGACATATTCATAAGAGGATTTTGTGTCATCGACAATATTATCAGCGGTTATAAGATCATGAAGTAAGGACATAGGACCTCGCGGTTTCGCGCCAAAGACAAGTTCAAAGGGAGAAAATCCTGTATGTTCGTTGGCGACCTGTCTATATGCAAAGAGAGCCGCGGGTAAAACCCTATCCCAATCCTGAGGATGATCTTCTGTTATCTTACCTAGTAGGTTTTTCAGAGTTCTATTCAAACGTTCCACCATCCCATTGGACATAGGATGATAAATACTACTCAGCGATCTCTCTATCTTCAGAGTCGACATTACTTGAGACATGGTATCCGATATGAGTTGGGTACCATGGTCGGATAATATTTCTGCTGGAAACCCCAGACGAGAAAATATTAACCAAAGAGCATCTGCGACATCAGCAGTAGTTATGCTCTTTAGAGGAACAGCCTCCGGCCAACGTGTGCACATATCAACACACGTCAAAATAAATTGGTGTCCTCTAGCAGACTTTATCTTAAATGGACCAATGATGTCTATCGCCATTTTTTGAAATGGCCGAATGGGAATGTCTGCAGCCTGAATAGGTGCATCATGGCGTGGACCTCTGGATTTAATCTCTTGACATACTTTACAAGATCGACAATAGATTCGTATGTCCTTATTCACAGCAGGCCAAAAGAAAGATTGAAGAACTCTAGCTTTAGTACGGGAAAAACCCATATGTCCAGCACACTGCGAATCATGAGCGTGCTGTAAGATTTTAACTCTCATATTTTTAGGCACAAGGATTTGAGAATGAATGGACTTAGCGGAGTCTTGTACCATACGTACAAGTACGCCATTCTTCATCGTAATCCAAGATTTACGATTAGTATCCTTATTCGGATCACCTTTTGTTGCCAGAGTAAAGAATTTCTTTAGAGTAGGATCATCTTCCTGCTGTTTGATAAAGGAATCGTGGGAAATCTCCAAGGGATCATCTCGGATCTGCGCATCATTATCTTCAGAATGTGAAGATTGTGGCATATTAAGAGCTTGAGCCCTAGTGATTACTGCATTAGCCGATTGCATATTAACATTTTCCCAATTAGAAATTTGCTGTGGAGTGCATTCTTTCACTCCGTGAATGCGACCGATGATAAGATCAGCGATCGGATTCGGCAAGAGACATGCTTGCACCTCTCCTGTAAAGAAAGGCGTAGCAATATTGATAATGGCAGTGGAGTACTTCTCCAATGTGCCACCAAATGTTACACATTTGACTATATTGCCTGTAGCTCGAGAAGGATTTACGAGTGATTGCCTCACTCCAATGGTAGTGCACCCCGAATCGAAAAGAATTGATACCGGAGTACCATCTATTAGCCCCTATTAAAGACAAGAGCACCCCTTCCATTATGCGCAATTGACGCATGGAGAGCGGGAAGCGGGTGACCGCAGCTTAAAGTAGACACTGTGGTTGGATCGAATAATGTTTTGCATTGCGAACACTCAGATGCTCTAGCAAAATCGAAAGCGGAATTTGCTACACTGTTGGAGTCTTTTTTATCATTATTCTGATTATCGGTGTCGTGGAACTCCTGTTGTGCAGAGTTAGCCTGGTAATAAGATTTACCATGTCTTTTGTGTTGTGATCTACCTCGGTTACAATTGTCTCTATAATTATTATTGCCTCTGTTATAACCCCTATTTGGGTTTGAATCATAACATTCATGATCATAATCATCATGCTCATTATATTGAGTATCCCTGTAATATTGTTTCTTTTGTCTCCATGAAGCACTTGGGTAGTTCCTATAGCTACTCGCTTTCCGAGAATTTCTAACATTATGGGTACCCCTCGCGTGTCGAGGACTATCAGCCCGATTCCAGTTCTTCAAAGAAGAACTCTGATTTGAGCGGTTATCTTGGTTTTGATACTTATTCCAATTAACCTTTTTATCAAATTTATTTTTAGCTCCTTGGAATTTGTGTGAGTAATTCTGATTATATTCTGTTGCCGAAGCAACTGGCATACTCTCTTTAATGTTAGAGTTACTAAGAATCATGTCAGGGTGTGCCGTGGCATACTGGTCACAATATTCTTCCATTTGCTTTATTGTACCAGGTTTACGCTCATGTAAGAACTCTAGGAATGATTTATTTACAGAAGACATGACCTTGTCTCTTAGCAATAAATCCGTAAGACCATCAAATGTTTTCTCTGTTTTGGATAATTCAATCCATCGTGAAAGTGTAATTCGTGCTTTTGAGATGAAATCTGAGAATTCTACACCTACCTCAGGTCTCATTGTTTTAAACAAAAGACGATAACCTTCTTCAGACAGCTGATATCTCTTTATCAAAGCTGCCCTAACAGCATCATAATTATCTTTGTCGGCCTCTTCAACAAAATATAACTTACTCAGAGACTCCCCTTTTAGATTTTCAGACAACTGATTCACATACTGTGATTTGTCAACATTATGAGATCGACAAGCCCGTTCAAATCTAGAAAGCCAAAATGTTATGTCATCACTGGTAGGGTTAAACGCTGGTACCTTGACCTTGTACACAAAGGGTTTACCATTACCACCAGATGCCTGATTAACATTACTCATACATGTCAATTTTAATTTCTCTAATTCAAACTCATGTTCTCTTATTGCTTTTCTCTCTTCAGCTTCTCTATCTAATCTTCTCTGTTCTGCAGCAGCTTCTAATTTCTTCTGTTCTGCAGCAGCTTCTAATTTCTTCTGTTCTGCAGCAACTTCTAATTTTTTCTGTTCTGCAGCAACTTCTATTTTTTTTTCTTTTTTCTGTTCTGCAGCAACTTCTAATTTTTTTCTGCTCTGCATCAGCTTCTAATTTCTTCTGTTCTGCCTCAAATCTCCTTTCCTCCACTTGCATCTGCAATTTCTTAAGTTCAGCAGCAGTATCAGCTTCTTTTTCTAATCTTTTTTCTTCAGCTAGAGCTTTCCTTTCTTCTGCAGCAGCTTTTTTTTCTTCTATTTGAAGTTTTCTCTCCTCAGCCGCCGCTTTTTTTTCCTCAGCAGCAGCTTTTCTTTCTTCAACAGCAGCAGCAGTTTTTTTCTCTTCTGCAGCTAATGCTTTGTCATATTGAGCAACAGCCCATTGTTCTAAGTCTTTTCCAGTCTTATCAAGAGATTTTCCTTGTGCAATGAAATAATCTAATGTAGACATATTGTCTTCTTAAATCAGAAACCTGAAAAAGTAAATAAATTACCCTATTTCACTTTAATGGGAGACAAGTCTATACCATAGACTTAGTCTTAGTCCAAACTTGTATGGTTTATAATAACCAATGATAACTTGAGTACCTGTGGACAACAATAACTGTATCTCAAATACTGTGGGGACAAGCCTTACAAAGGTCTTGTATACCTCAATGTAATCAAAGATCACTTGAGTACCTGTGGAAAAAAATATTTCCCTTTACCAATCACTTTGGGAGACAAGCCTTACAAAGGTCTTGTACATTTTGTTTTATAACAATAACAATCATAAAGTACTGATCTGTACTATACTATCAGTGTATACCACTATACGTCATATGTCAACTAAAGACATTACAAAGGACAAACAAGAAAAGACAATATGAACACATTTGCAGAGATCAAATTAAATTAAATAGGAGAAATGAAAAAAAAATGATCACAGAAACCGTGATGATAACTGCAATAAGATAACAAGACAAATAACGCCACAGTGTATAAACATAAGGGTGTAAAAAACTGAAATGAAAGGAAAGATGAGACCTACAATTATACAAACAAATCAAACAAAACTAAGGAACACAAAATTATTAACAAAAACAACGAAGAAAAGAACACCTCATCACAACTAACAGAAATAGCAGCAAATTGTTGCTAACAAATTTCCAATTAAGAAAATGTGTACCTATAGAATACTAGTACCAGACCAATGTCACTCGGCATACCTTGTACTAGTCACACAGAACATAAACTAATTTAATACATAACAAATAACATGTAAGCATAAATAGCATATAGCATACAATATAATTTATGTCATGAATGGAATGTGTTGCAGGTATAGTGTTGTAAAGCAGGCACAGTTTATTTTAATACTAATAACTTGCCACTTTATTCAGTAATAGATTTAATTTTAAACTATTACACTGTCAATTTTTCTCTGTTGAGCATATGAAGATCCAACGATGAACTATGCACTTTATGTTCAACAACACTGTGATTCTTCTGTACGTTGAGAAATGTCAACAATCATCATCATCATCTCAGCCCGTAACCGGTCATGGGTCGTAGGGGTGCCATGGTGGAAGCATCAGCAGACAGGGTTCTCCACTGCTCTCTATCCTCAGCAATGCGTACAAGTGTGGAAAAACCGTGTCCTGCCCATTCTTTGATGTTATCAGCCCAGGATTTTCTCTGCCTTCCTCTTCTCCGTTTACCTTCGACTGTTCCCTGAAGGATCGTTTTTGAAAGGGAGTCATGACGAGTTACATGCCCAAACCAGGCAAGCTTTCGACGTTTCACTGTTGACAAAAGTGGTTCTTGGTGGCCTGCATAGGTGTTTATCTTCTCTCTAACATAGACATTTGTTTTGTGCTCTTTATAGCAAATGCGCAAAATTCTTCTATAACATTTATGCTCGAAAGCCTGAATCCTTCGCTCCGTCAACAATATATGTCAACAATACTGCTCCAGATATTTTCTACACTTGATACCACTGTCCTGTGTAATACTGTCTGTACAGCGAAAAACTGTCAACAAGCGCTGACCTAGATACAGCATCCTATCGGTAATACAGGTCAAGCTGACATCGACTGTATAGCTGTCCTACTGGTGTTGATGTGGTCAAACAAATGTTCTTTCAGCTGTAAACTGTGATTCTCAACACAAAACTGCGTAAGCTGGACCCAGGAATCTGGCTCGCCACTGTAAAGTTTCTTTTCTTCTTTCCACTCTGTAAAGTGTCAGTCTGTATGCTCTGTAAGGAAGAGTGGTGTGTTGTTGAGATCAGGCATGCTCCAGTCTACCCAGCTGTAAATGGGTAACTCACCCTAGTCCTGAGTTAGGGAAGGCAAAGGCTCCAGGGGAAGCAGGCCCTAAACTTGGTCACTTCAACCGACGCAGGATGGTGTATGTATGAAGTAGAAGTGTAGAGTGTGATTACCGCGAATGGTGTACTGTTCGTGTGCTGACCAATATAACCACTCATACACTTGTGTCTACAAGGCACCAATGCAGACTGCTGGAATCTTTGTTTACTCAATTTATTCAGACGTACACACTGGGACATACGAGTACATCATGGTATGTTGACATATCAATTTGTAGGTATACATAGCAGATCTGAAGTCATGACACATTCAGAAATAATGGGCAGTACATCAAAAGTTCAATGTCATGATATATTAAGGCCGCATCCCCCTATCTGACTAAACGCGTCAGTGAAGGCAGATCGATAAATAACTAAAGTTACTTGACGTCCATAGTTTGTAGTATATATTATGAAACCACGAAAGGGGGGTTTCTAGCAAGATTGAGATCTCCCTGTCACTGTCCGATAATAGGATAAATAATCTGTTCTCTTGGCAGTGATCAAAAACATATGATGACCGAAATCTAACATGGCTGCCTCCCTGAGTTGTCGTTCACTCATTCATAGGAAGGAGAATATAAGCCAGAGTTAATTTATAATGGGTATATAAATGATTTCATAAATGTTTCCATACAGCTCTACGGTGATCAGGTTAATTCACGTAGCCATAACCGCTGCAGGAAAGTCTGTCATCTTCGTCGATACAAAACACGACCCTAGCGATACGAAGCACAATGTTCCATCTAGGTCGAATCGACATGAGATCATCAATATAGGGTCTGGCAATACATGGAGTCCGAATTATACATTGTACCGTACCTTAGGAGAGTCTCTAACATAAACTATAGTAGAGATACCATCTCCTTTAGAAGAAAACCACTTCATGAATCATATTTCCTTAAGAATCTACCAGCCCTTTGAAAAGTGCGTACCCGCCATTATCACGGTACATCGGAACTCATCACGACTTGTCAAGACAACTCATACTTCCGCTAGACCGGAATAACAAGAATCTAGTCCCTCCTACCCATCCAAAATATACAATATAGGACTGATTCTACTTGTACTAATAATATGTAATACATATGAATTCAGGCCATAAACACAATAAGCAAATTAATATATTTTCTGGCCCTAAAAAATAAGTACAAACGTAAGCGCAATATCCTTGCGCCGGATCAATATCCAGAACGATTACTCCTATAATCAAAAGTGTGAATCAAACATGGATTCTCTCGCTTTTACCATAGACAGCATTTTCATACACAAATGAATGAATGTCTATATTTTTCCCATATTAAATAGCCATATCGATTTTTGTAATATGTGCGTCAAAATATGCACGCAACAGTGTTGTTTACAATTTACCGTATATGGTATGCCAGCTTCCATATATTATCGATCATGTTTACACTCACGACTACATAATCTATCACAGATAATGTCTTTCAAGATGGATAATTTTCCGGCAAGTCTGTCCGGAAATAATTTTCTCATTTACCCGATCTAGACAACAAACAGAACTATTATCAGTTTATAAGATAATCGACTGTGGTCATCTCAAGGTTGTTTACTCCTTAATCGGGCGCGCCCCATGCATTGTCTGGTAGGAAAATGTGTTACACATTAGTAAGCCACATTTCTCTCTACAGATTCCAGGTGTCAGTATGGGTTTTTTTTTAAAGTGATTGATTACCCTAATCAGCAAAGGATGGTCGCTGAAGTCCCGGCATGACAAGAATTGGGGGAAGGGAGTGTAAACGATAATTAAGTACAGAAAATGAGACTTGGGGCAATAATGTCGGCGATAAACGTGAATACTAGGAAAAGACAACGGACAATTCTGTCACACTGGCTTTACGAGACGCATGATCAACCGTTGTTAAGAACTGGAGTATACTGTAATTTATACCTGTTTTCATTGTTGTGTGTTAATTATTTCGTTCAGTATTTTTTTTTTCAGATATTCGCAGTTCCTTTATTTAAAACTAAAAGGCTAATTGCTTTCATCATCATCACCGTTCAGCTCCCCAAGGAGCATATGCCTTCAAACAACTGTTGCCAAGTCTTCCTGTCACGTGCCATCAGCCCAAAGTCTTTCCATCTCCTCCTCATTCCCTTCATGTCTGTTTCCAGTTCTCTTCTCCGTATGTTCTTCGGTTTCCCTCTAACTCTCTTACCCTGGGCATTCCAGAACAAGGACTGACTTGTAGTACTATCAACAGGTTTCCTCAGTGTGTGTCTTATCCATCGCCAGCGCCTTCTTCTAATCTGTGTGCACTAGCACTTGACTGGCCTGTGTCATCAGTTCCACATTTGTTATGTGCTTTTTGTTATAAGCTCATACTTTTCACAAATACACGCGCATCCACTCAAGTGCATACACAAACAGACAGATACACGTACACATACAAACACAGACTGGAAAGAAGTAAGCATGTGTGTTTATTGAAATTTGCTAATATGAACAAATAGTGGATTTTTTAGTACAAGACATGAAGGCAAAGTTAGCAAATGTCGCAGTAATTGGATTCTGTAGTCTATGTTTCATATCCTGAAATTAAGCGCCGGCGAAATGAGGAGATAAATGATGTACACATGCAGAGTTAAAATGTGACTTTTTTATTTTTTACACGAACGCAACCGTCAGCTTTATCTGCCTGTCCATTATTATTTTATACACACACCGGCCAGCTGTCAAAAAAAGGTGTTTTATGCAGTTCCCATAGTGAAATCTTCGATCGTCCATCGATCTATTGGAGCAGAATTCACTATCTGCGTTCTCCTTGTTCGAACACATGGACGAAGCAATTGAATAGGAATAGCGTAATCGTCTCTAAAGCCAGTGTTAAAACGAGTTTTTCATGTGTTACACTATCTTGACAGACTGGAGAATTGTGAGTTTACCCATGCGTTTACATTAACACTGCAATTATTCCAGATTTCGAAACACTTTTTTTTAGACCAATATAATAATAATAAAAATCTATAAATAATATTTAAAATACTGCCAGATCTATTTCGTTCATTGACTTCCTTTTTCGCTCCTCACAAAAAATGCTATTATTACTACAGCAGGCCTCTTTGCGCTTAAGCCCCCCCATTTCCCCCCCCCCCCCCCCTTGCTCTTGTAGCGAGAGTTTCCGTAGCTATTTTTTTTCATAATGAGGCTGCCAACCTTGTGGACAACCTCATAATAATCACCTGATGATGATATGTTGGAGTGAGCATTATTATTTCTTTGTCTCCTCAGAGACTTACTAGGATGGACATGGGCCAGTTTACTTAGCTTTAATTGTTTGTGAACCTAGAGTAATATCATTTTCATCTCTTGTAGTATAAATGAAATACAAACTGCATGATATTTGCAGAAACCATGTATGTTTCGTTAGTAAAGTATAAAATATAGATATGACAATTTTACACTAGGAAAAAAAAATAAGATTGGAAATTTTATTGTTTGAAGTGAAACATGGACCGAAAAATGTAAGACATGATCGCTTACGCGGGTCGGTAAGAAACATTACAGAGAAGAATAACCGATAATACAGCAAGGTTGAATATTGCAACTATTCATTTTATATAAACGTATGTGCAATGTTTTTATCGTACATAACATCATGTA
This sequence comes from Oreohelix idahoensis, assembly GCA_024509875.1. Taxonomy (NCBI): domain Eukaryota; kingdom Metazoa; phylum Mollusca; class Gastropoda; order Stylommatophora; family Oreohelicidae; genus Oreohelix; species Oreohelix idahoensis. The sequence continues at coordinate 122,860 of JAMPIV010000153.1, forward strand.
CTTCTCGCCGTTTAAATATCAGAGCAGCGTACTTTTGTGAACCGTGTAGTTCCCTGGAGTTTCCAAGGAAACAAGGAAAGAACAAACACAAAAATCAGAATCTTCAACTCAACTGTCAAGTCAGTCCTAATTGTATGGCTGTGAAACATGGAGAACAACAAAAACAACAACCAAAATGTTACAAACTTTCATAAATGGATGCTTGGATAGAATAGAAGGATTGAAATGGCTTGACACAATCATTAATGTGGAACTAATTACAATGCCGTTTCTTTGGATCTACCGGCTGTGTGGAGAGGGGGAACATGCTGCATGGGCAACAGCTTGATCTCCATATAACTGTGCCCAAGCTCGCGCCCTGGAGAGGACATCCAGCAACATGGGAGGATGAAGCTGCCGATCGCACTAAGTGGCGATGCTATTTGCGGCACCACCTCAGATTGGGCGAAGAGAGGCTCACACAAGAAGCAGAGGTGAGGAGAAAATGTCGAAAGGAGCACCAGGAAAATAAGCAGCTGAGGGCTGCCACCTCAGGGGCGCATTCCCATAGTCAGTTATGACTGAAGGGGCTATTATTATTATAATTACACGACCCAGACAGGTGCAGTGGAACAAAAGATGAGAAGGAGACGCTGACGATGGATAAGACACACACCGAGTAAACCTGTTGATAACATTACATGCCAGTCCTTATTCTAAACACCTCATAGTAAGAGAGATAGAGAAAGCCCAAAGAACAGATGGAGAAGATAGCCGGAGACAGATATGAACAGAAGAAGGAAAACCCGAGGCCTGTAAACAGTAAATTAATATGAGACAAACATAAAGGTATGTTATCAGGCACTCGTAGGAAATAAAGAAGTAGAACACTAGACAACAGAAAAACAACAGACATGAGTGGCTTACCCAGGATTCGAACCCTGGACCCTCCTTGCGACAACCCCGCCTAGCTATGCAAGCGAATCACACTATCCTCCCTGCCATCTACGCATCACCAAAAAATGATGCTTCGATGACAGGTCATTAGTGCGAATCGCAAGTCATAACACCGGAAGTTAACCATGGGCAGTTCCGCCTATTAATGACGCAATCACTTCTGTTGTTTATACAATACCAAACCTACCCTCTGTCCTGTTCTTACTGTTCTAAGTCTAATATCAGTTACTGGACACAGTATTAAGGTCTTTGTCTTGTTGGACTGGCCTATACTGTATAATAGGGGAACAACAGAAGTGATTGCGTCATTAATAGGCTAAAACTGACCATGGAAAACTTCCGGTGTTATGACTTTCGGTTCGCACTAATGACCTGTCATCGAAGCATCATTTTTTGGTGATGCATAGATGGCAGGGAGGATAGTGTGATTCGCTTGCATAGCTTGGTGGGGTTGTGGCACGGAATGTCCAGGGTTCGAATCCTGGGTAAGCCATTTATGTCTGTTGTTTTTCTGTTGTCTAGTGTTCTACTTCTTTATTTCCTGCGAGTGCCTGATAACATACCTTTATGTTTGTCTCATATTAATTTACTACGAACAGAAGAGGATGACATGAAAAGACATTGAGCCGATGGCGCGGGACAGCAAGACTTGACATAAGCTTTTTTAAGGCCTATGCTCTGTTGGAAGCTGAAGTGTGATGAATAAATTAATGAACTGAACCTGGTGCACTTCCATATAAGCGACTAAATTATAAGGTTGTAAATGAGGCTGGCAATCTTATCATGTGAAACGAAATGTTGCTGAAATTACTGATTCAAGAGCATGAGGGCTTTTACGCGAGCATTCAACAAGGAACGAGCTATAGCGATGATTTCATGCTTCGTTATGAGCCAGAATGGATGAATGAAATATACAGTACTTATATGGTATGAATTTAATTTAGGTCTATACATTAAAACGTCCACAAACACACACAAAAAACGTAACAGTTTTAACGATATATACCGTATTTTCTCATTATTGAAAAGAACTGTTTAGTGTGTTATCATGAAATGATCATCTATGTTTAATGTTTCATGAGGAAGAATACAATAACATGTCATACATTCAAATGATAATGTGCTGTGTTAAAATAAATTCGGAACCATTTGCGGTGATTGTCACTGCGGAACTTTCAACGTTAAGGTGTCTAGATAAACGGTGGTCAATTTATACACGTACATATAATGATTAAAATTATATCCCCTGGATGCACCAGCAGTAAGTATTTATTAATTAATATTCACTCGTATAGAAACCAACCTAGCTAATTATCAATTCATTAACTCACTTGTTTGTTGTTTTATTAAAATATTATTCGTATTTTTTTTTATTCCTCTGCTTTACCAGGTATTCACTTTTGAAATTAGGCGTCAATAGTTCATTCTTCAACTTCATTCATGAATTCTGTTTTGTATCAACCATCTATTTATGAACTCCACAATCCACTCTTACACTCCATCGTCCACTTTCCCATTACATCACGCATACACGTTTTCAGCGACTCATGCACTCTCGCATCGTCTTATATACTCCATTACACTACATCAACTATTCATACCTCCACCATCCACTCATATACTCCATTACACTACATTGGCGTGAAACGAGTGTGTGTAACCCCACTACTTTGTTAAATCATTATGTCGGGATACAAATTTGCCCCAGCCAATCAACGCACAGTTGCTGAGCCGGAATAAATTACAAGAAGTTACGCCAGGAAAAAACTTAAGCCCTGTTTTTTTCGGATGTGGGTCGCGGCCATCTTGTTCACGCAATATGGCGGAAAAAACGGAATAAAATTAGCCTGTACGAGGCATGGGACCAAACTGCAGAAAACCAATCAGCTTGCCCCACCAGGAACCAACAAAAAGCTTTCCTTAAGCCTTCATCTACCTATATAATCGGGCGGATTTTATGCATAATCACACATCACCGACACGACGCCAGAGATACCGACCGACTGAAGAGGAGAAGCTGTCACCTTGATTTATAGCTTACCTGGGTGCATTGACCTGCAGCCTGCTTCACTAAGTCGAGTCAAAACCTGGCCGGTTTAAAAATCTTAGAGGGTAAATATATTTTTACTATAAACTGGTAGGAAAATAGGCCTTCAGCAGATAATATAATGTTGGTATTTGTTGTGTGTCATTTATACTACCTACACCTGTATATATTTAATATATTTTGGTTCACTATGAATATATCAGGTTACTGATTGTATCTTGGGGGAATTAGGTATAATGATTGTATTTCCTGATATGATTGAATAGACGAAGACTAATAGGACTCATACTTCAATCTATTGTCTCCTATAACTTCAGTCTATTGTCTCAGATAACTCCAAACTGAAATATAATCAAAACAGTCCTTGTTAGGATCAACCTATTGTCTTCTATAACTTCAATCTATTATCTTAGACCAACTGAAATAAAACCAAAACAGTCCTTGTTAGGACTCAACCTATTGTCTCCTATAACTTCAATCTATTATCTCAGACCAACTGAAATATAACCAAAACAGTTCTTGTTAGGACTCAATCTATTGTCTCATATAACTCAATCTATTGTCTCACATACTTCAGTCTATTCAGATTACTCCCACCTGAAATATAACCAAACAGTCCTCGTCTCATATACTCCTATCATAAGAACATAACAATATTGTTAGGATATATTATAGCACTTGTCAGAGAGGGCCTGGTATATTATAGGGGGAAGGAATTGGTTGTATCACACCTAGGTGTACATATTATTGGATTTATTCATGTATTGAATTATATTATTGGATGTATTCATATATTGAATTTATATTATTGGATGTATTCATGTATTGAATTTATATTATTGGAGGTATCCATGTATTAATTTATCAGAAAGAATGTTTTACAAGTAGATACCTGTCTTGTCTCGCTATTGCTAAATCATACTGAGCCATGTTGTCATTCATCCTACATGCAGACACCTGAGACACGCTCATTTCACCCACAATAGAAATAGGTGGGCTCGAGGACAGAAATTAGCCCCTATTTTTCCTTGTTACAGGTTTTATTCGTGTCATCAAAACTGAGATCGTGGATCGTCAATCCAGCTGCCTGGAACTCCGCAGGAGCATAGATGTTGCACAGAATCTACATCTTTCGTCCCCCTCAGTCTTGGGTGGGCTAAAGGAACGATCCTCAGCCGTTGTTGTGTGAACCAAACAAAGAAGAACAGACCTTAGAGAGATGAGTACACATTAGTACCATTTCTGTCAGCATTGTGAGCAAAAGTTAGTGTCAGTGACGAGAAAGTGATTTAGCGTAGAAAGAGACAAGATTAACAGCGTAGCTAATAAATGTTATAGACGTAATTAACAGCACAGCTGATACATGTACTATAATTGAATAACAGCACAGCTGATATAATTTTTGTTCCTATAATTGGAAAACTTGTTGTAATATATTTATATATCTATATAAATATAAATATTTGTAAATCATATGTAAACTTACAAATCCATTACATTCCATTTTCCAACATTCACCCTTCAGCACAAGAGTAGATAGTGTATATACTAAATAAATAATAAGGAAATTGTATTTGAACAAATTGACAATTTTATCATTGTTAAGTAAAATCTGTTTCCTTGTCTTAATATCACAGTTAGTTACACAGCGGAGGTGGCAATTTATTTCGGTCTCCTCTCTACTAATTTTTCGAGATCCGATCATTCATAGCCGTAACTAATTTGTGATACCAGTAGTTCTCTCAGACACTGGGACTTCACCATTTTCTGCAGAAATTCTATTTCTGTAATTGTCAGTACTACACTGATCCTAGAGCCAAATAAAACCTCACCCCACACTGGGGGCTCGTTCCTGGGATATTTCTATATACCTTGAGCCATACTTAGTCTATTCATCTATCTACTAATTCTATCTTGTGCCACCCATAGATGAGATAAGGACATTTTTTTTTGAGAAAATCATAATAGGATTTTTTTTAAAATTATTTTCTTAGGAGGAGTACCATTTAGTACTCAGTAAATAGTTGATGCTCACAAAGTTGCACGGAAATTTTTTGTTCAATTAAATTAATTACGTTTAATTACAATAATTTGGTTATAGTAAATTTACATACCCTATCTAAGTAACGACATGGCTGATCTAGTGAAGTTCAGAACTGCGAACATGCAGATGGGTAAGGAATTAAATATGACAGGTGATGCTCTTACTCAGTATGTCACAACAGAAGTGGACAAACACATGGATAGGGAAGAAAGAAAATTGCAAGTAGAAGCTGAAAGAGAAGCCAAAAGACTGGAAGCTGAGAGAGAAGACAAAAGACTGGAAGCTGAGAGAGAAGACAAAAGACTGGAAGCTGAGAGAGAAACCAAAAGATTAGAAATTGAAGCCAAGAAATGGGAGGCTGAAAATGAGGAAAGGAAATTACAAGCAGAGAGAGACCATCAGTTGAGATTAAAAGAGCTTGAAATTCAGGCAAATACTGGCAATAATGGTGGTAGCTCACCTCACTCCGAGAGTAGCTCCAGCCAGAGCACCTCAAGTGGGGCCATGAATTTTCATCTGGACCCATTTGTTGAGAACGAAGACGCCATTGAGTCGTACCTGGATAGATACGAAAGACTTGCCACTACCTATGGCTTAGGGAAAGAAAAGTGGAGTCTTAAACTATCTCAGGGATTGAGAGGTGTGGCCTACGATGTATATTTGAAGCTCTCAAGAGATGACCAGGAAGATTACGAAATCCTGAAGCAGGCACTGCTTGTGAGATATGAAAAGAACTCAGAATCATATAGAAAGAAATTCCGAACAGCTAAACTTCTTCCAGGAGAAAACTATCACCAATTCTCTGCTAGATTGGAAACCTATTTGGAAAAATGGAGTAGTTTAGGAAAGTGTCAGGATCTGAAAGAAATGATACTGATGGAGCAAGTGAAAGAGTCCATGCCTCAAGAAATGAGGAAGTTTATCATGGAACAAGGAGCCGAGAGATTGGAAGATATTGTAACTGTTGCTGAGAGATATCAAGCAGCTCAGGCAGAATTATCAGGAAATAAGAAGAAGCAGGGTGAAAACTTCCAATCATCACAAAACTATTCCAAATATGAACAAAAGGACCATACTACAAAGAACAAATAAAGATTTGACCAAAAGGACAAAAACCCTCTAAGATCGGATAAGACACCTTACCGGAAGGAAGGAAAGTGGTGTAAAACTTGTCTAATGAGTAACCACAATACTGCGGACTGCAGAAGGAACAACCCTCCTTATTACGCTGCGTGTCTCACAACGGGGAACAAGGGAAGCAAGGAACTGGCAGTTAGTCAGAATGACCTCCATCATCCCCCTGTCTGTGAGGAAGTGACATGTAATGGCACTAAAATTCAGTGCTTATATGATTCAGGTTTGGAATTCGACTCAGTCGTGAGTGCAACCCTAGTGCACCCTGACCAACTTACCACAGAAACAGTGGACATACAAGGGGCAATGCAGGGAACCGGCACCATGACACTTCCCATAGCAAGGATCAACGTGAGAACTCGCTATGTGGAAGGAGTGATAAGAGCAGCAGTAAGTGATGATCATTTATACCCGCTGGTAATAGGATGTAAATATGTCTTTTTGGGTGACCCAATAAAACCTGTTGTCATGGCAGCAAACCATACCAGGTCGAGCACCAAAAAGGAGGAGGGAGATCCAATAAACATTCATCGTACAAAGATGAAAAAGGCTCAAACAGCAGATAGCACATTGAAGCCTTGTTTTGGCAAATTGCCAAAGGCCTATAACCCTCCAGAGAAAGGAGACTACTATATTGAAAATGGCCTACTCTACAGACAAGCTGGAAAACGACCTAAAAGGCATGGACAGCTGGTAGTGCCAAAATTCTACAGGGAGGAAATTATGGAGCAAGAGCATGATACATCAGGCAGTGGTCACAGAGGAAAAGGGGCCACTGGTCAAAATATAGCATTGCGATATTACTGGCCAGGAATAATTGAAGACATAAGTTGGTATATGAAATCCTGTTCAGAATGTAACCAGGTAACCTCATTCAGAAGCGTAGACCAGTTACAGGACCTAGGGAAGCATTGTTGCGGACGTAGGCCTACTAAGAAAATACACAAGAGAAAACAACAGGTAGATGCAATGATAAAGAGAAAACAAAATCACAACTAGTCTACTGTTACACCAGTAACCATGGCAACTCTCCGTATTGTACAGAGAGGGGACGAGAGACATCCCACCCCGACTAGATATTTGTCGGAACACCATGGCCTGGATCCTTTGGAAAATTTGGTTAGTCAGCAACCAGTATTAAAAAAGCTGCAGAAACAAACCCAAACCATAGGAGGTAGGAACCAAGGCTGTACCAAACAGTTGATGGAGACAGGCCCCACTTCGGTATACTGCCCCTTACAATAGAAATAGGTGTGGGTCCGGCAACGTTGTTGTATTGCCGTCCCCATACAAAGTCCACTGGAAGCATTGCTGCGGACATGGACTGAACACTAGCAAGCACAAGCACTCAAGGATGAGATTGACTATCTCTTAAAAGAGAAAATTATTTCAAAGTCTGAATCTCCCTGTAGCTCAAGTGTGGTGCTATTGAGAAAACCGAGTGGTGAACACAGGTTATGTATTTACTACAAGAAGCTATATGCTATCACAGAATCTCAGGTGGATCCATTACCTGACACCAACCAGCTATTCTCTACACTGAGTAAGGCTAGGTATTTATCGAAGGTAGATCTAAGCAAGGGATACTACCAAATACCAGTGAAACCAGAAGTTAGGAAAATGCTGGCATTTAGTACATCAGACGGACACTACGAGTTTAATGTACTACCCTTTGGGCTGAAAAATGCTCCCAGTATCTTTTCAAGAATGATGAGGAAATTATTGGAACCTCTACAAAATCCCCATATCACTAACTTTATGGATGACATTCTTGTTGCTACAAACACATTTGAAGAGCATATAGTAGCGCTCTCCGTGTTGTTTGACAGACTGAGAGCCACTGGATTGACTGCACGTCCAACCAAGTGCTATATCGGTTGTAAGGAGTTGGAATTCTTAGGTCACACTATTTCTTCAGGTCATATGTCTCCTGACCCAAAGAATATAGAGAAGTTAAAGAAGGCACCCAGACCTCAAACGAAGAAAGATGTGAGATCATTCGTGTCATTATGTGGGTTCTATCAAGAAGTACATACCCCACTTTAACTCTCTGTGTGCACCATTAACTGACTTAACTAAGAAAGGACAGCCTGATAAAATCCAATGGAATGCTGATTGTGAAAAAGCTTACACAGAGCTAAAAGCAAAACTCACCAGCAAACCAATCCTTACGCTACCCGATATCACACAGGAATTTGTATTAAGGACGGACGCTAGCAGTATAGGTATTGGTGCAACTCTCTTGCAGAAATCAAAAGCCCAGCCGGGGGAACTTTTACCAGTCGCCTACGCCAGTAGGAAGCTGAATGCAGCTGAGTTGAATTACTCGACCATAGAGAAAGAATGTTTGGCTCTAATTTGGTCCATCGACAAATTTTCACCTTACCTGTATGGGACACACTTCATTGTCCAAAGCGATCATCAGCCTTTAACATTCTTGGCTGCATCTAAAAAAATAAATTCGAGATTGTTAAGGTGGAGTCTGCTTCTGGTGCCTTATTCCTTTACCGTGAATTACATTCCGGGAAGAGACAATGTAGGAGCTGATTTTTTAAGTCGACACCCTATTACTCTGGAAGGACAGACGCAAAATGATTAACTACAGCAGGTGTTTACACTTCAGCTATGACAGGTCACAGCTAGGAAAGGATGGGGCTATGTCGTGAAACGAGTGTGTGTAACCCCACTACTTTGTTAAATCATTATGTCGGGATACAAATTTGCCCCAGCCAATCAACGCACAGTTGCTGAGCCGGAATAAATTACAAGAAGTTACGCCAGGAAAAAACTTAAGCCCTGTTTTTTTCGGATGTGCGTCGCGGCCATCTTGTTCACGCAATATGGCGGAAAAAACGGAATAAAATTAGCCTGTACGAGGCATGGGACCAAACTGCAGAAAACCAATCAGCTTGCCCCACCAGGAACCAACAAAAAGCTTTCCTTAAGCCTTCATCTACCTATATAATCGGGCGGATTTTATGCATAATCACACATCACCGACACGACGCCAGAGATACAGACCGACTGAAGAGGAGAAGCTGTCACCTTGATTTATAGCTTACCTGGGTGCATTGACCTGCAGCCTGCTTCACTAAGTCGAGTCAAAACCTGGCCGGTTTAAAAATCTTAGAGGGTAAATATATTTTTACTATAAACTGGTAGGAAAATAGGCCTTCAGCAGATAATATAATGTTGGTATTTGTTGTGTGTCATTTATACTACCTACACCTGTATATATTTAATATATTTTGGTTCACTATGAATATATCAGGTTACTGATTGTATCTTGGGGGAAATTAGGTATAATGATTGTATTTCCTGATATGATTGAATAGACGAAGACTAATAGGACTCATACTTCAATCTATTGTCTCCTATAACTTCAGTCTATTGTCTCAGATAACTCCAAACTAAAATATAATCAAAACAGTCCTTGTTAGGATCAACCTATTGTCTTCTATAACTTCAATCTATTATCTCAGTCCAACTGAAATATAACCAAAACAGTCCTTGTTAGGACTCAACCTATTGTCTCCTGTAACTTCAATCTATTATCTCAGACCAACTGAAATATAACCAAAACAGTCCTTGTTAGTACTCAATCTATTGTCTCATATAACTCAATCTATTGTCTCACATACTTCAGTCTATTCAGATTACTCCCACCTGAAATATAACCAAACAGTCCTCGTCTCATATACTCCTATCATAAGAACATAACAGTATTGTTAGGATATATTATAGCACTTGTCAGAGAGGGCCTAGTATATTATAGGGTGAAGGAAATGGTTGTATCACACCTAGGTGTACATATTATTGGATTTATTCATGTATTGAATTATATTATTGGATGTATTCATATATTGAATTTATATTATTGGATGTATTCATGTATTGAATTTATGTTATTGGAGGTATCCATGTATTAATTTATCAGAAAGAATGTTTTGCAAGTAGACACCTGTCTTGTCTCGCTATTGCTAAATCATACTGAGCCATGTTGTTATTCATCCTACATGCAGACACCTGAGACACGCTCATTTCACCCACAATAGAAATAGGTGGGCTCGAGGACAGAAATTAGCCCCTATTTTTCCTTGTTACAGGTTTTATTCGTGTCATCAAAACTGAGATCGTGGGTCGTCAATCCAGCTGCCTGGAACTCCGCAGGAGCATAGAGGTTGCACAGAATCTACATCTTTGGTCCCCCTCAATCTTGGGTGGGCTAAAGGAACGATCCTCAGCCGTTGTTGTGTGAACCAAACAAAGAAGAACAGACCTTAGAGAGATGAGTACACATTAGTACCATTTCTGTCAGCATTGTGAGCAAAAGTTAGTGTCAGTGACGAGAAAGTGATTTAGCGTAGAAAGAGACAAGATTAACAGCGTAGCTAATAAATGTTATAGACGTAATTAACAGCATAGCTGATACATGTACTATAATTGAATAACAGCACAGCTGATATAATTTTTGTTCCTATAATTGGAAAACTTGTTGTAATATATTTATATATCTATATAAATATAAATATTTGTAAATCATATGTAAACTTACAAATCCATTACATTCCATTTTCCAACATTCACCCTTCAGCACAAGAGTAGATAGTGTATATACTAAATAAATAATAAGGAAATTGTATTTGAACGACTTGTCAATTTTATCATTGTTAAGTAAAATCTGTTTCCTTGTTTTAATATCACAGTTAGTTACACAGCGGAGGTGGCAATTTATGTCGGTCTCCTCTCTACTAATTTTTCGAGATCCGATCATTCACGGCCGTAACTAATTTGTGATACCAGTAGTTCTCTCAGACACTGGGACTTCACCATTTTCTGCAGAAATTCTATTTCTGTAATTGTCAGTACTACACTGATCTTAGAGCCAAATAAAACCTCACGCCACATACATCAACTATTCATACCTCCACCATCCACTCATATACTCCATTACACTACATCAACTATTCATACTTCCATCATCCACTCATATACTCCCATCGTAAAATGTCAGTTTCTAAATCACAAGAGCTTTTATATTTGGATGTGCGCTCTAATATAGCCGACGGACTTTGTGTCTAGGTTGAACGGAGCGTGCCTCGCCAAAATAAGTTTCGCCTTTTTAACAAAAACACTCACATCATACACACAATCATCCACTGGTACAATCCATCACCTAGTTATGCATTCTTTTACTACACATACATTCTATTATCTATTCATATACCCCATGTACAATTCATACACTCTATCACCAACATATACACTACATCATAACATTATGCACTCTATCAAGTACACATACAGCTCTATCGTCTACACCACATCATTCATGTATACATTTTGTCACCGATTCATACACATCCTCGGCTACTAATGGACCACATCGCCCACTCTTGTGATATGACACTCTATATACTGTATACAGATAGAGGTAGTCTCATAGCACAAACTGCCGTAGGCGAGTGAAGTGTTAGAGACTTTACCGTACTAGATTCAGCTTTTTATGAGTACGCATGACCAGGTCCCTTCTTCGCTGCCTTTTACCTTCCCTAACTCAAGAGAAGAGACATGTTCCCATTTACAGCTGGAAGATGCTACCAGGTTACGATCCCGGAACACGGTAACTTTGCCACGACGTTCAGGAAAAAATCTGATTGTCAGAAGTGGTCCCCCCGTCTGAAACGTGTTTCTGCTTTTTAGCATCTATAACGCTCATGTTTGTGTGTATGTGTGTGTGTGTGTGTGTTTGGATGAGAGAAACAAGCCGCAACACTTGAGTCATGAATCCCAAGTGTCACCATCCTGCTGGTTTTTTCTGCATGCATTGGGAATTGAACCCATTCCACCTTGGTTGGAATTTCCAAACTAGCTATATCCTCCTGATGTTTCCATTCTGTCAACTTGAGGTGTTTATTCAAGTAATAATTTTACAGACAAACTTAATCTTCTAAAGTCCGCTGGCCATAACGCTTGTTTATGATATATTTATATTATAATTTGTATTTATTCCGTGCAGTTCCCCCGGAGGTCTCTAATGAGACACAGAAAGACTGGGACTACTGCTCCCTCAGGCATGTCGTACAAGGCGACTAAGACGAGGTTGTGTATGAGGCTGGCAACCTCATCGTGTGAAACAGATTGCTATAGAAATCACTGCTGCAAAAGCATGTGAATGTTTGATGCAGGTTTCCTGCAAGGGGAGCAACTGAAGTGGTGGCCCTGATCCATAAGGAGCGGAAAGGCGTAACTAGGGTGGGGCAGGTAGGGCACGTACCTTGGGCGCCTAATTTGAGGGGTGGGCGCCAATCAGAAGGAGAACTAAGTGTCTTTCTTGCCACGGATTACCTCCCCTGCTTTTCAGTAGTGGTCCACCAGTGGCCAAAACGCAAGAGTATCTAAAATGGGTCATCAAAGGTGTCTTCCTTCGCACAAGATTACTCTTGGCAGAGTTGTAAATAGAAGGGTAAAGACGCTTCTATCTCAAGGCAGTTTCCACAATATAATTCAGAAGTCAAGAACAATACTGTATAGGGCCGAGCAATTGTTAACTTATATCTGTCCGTCGCCTTTTGTGAAGAATTAAGCAATGGTTATAGCCCGTTCAAGCCCCCAGCTGGTGTAAATCCAGCGAAATTCCCTATTACAAGAAGTAGCTCTATTGATGTAAATATATCTCTAAATTTATACACATATATATTAGAAGGGTCTTCCTCATACGTTGCTTTCACATTTATAATAACTGAATCAACTATGATTGTTATGTTTTAAAATAGCATGTAACAAATTTAATAATCAATTAGTTTTAACAAATTAAAATAAATAGAATGATGGTGAATTTTAGATGAAAAATCAGTTTTTGTCTTCACGTAGACTTAGGTGAGGATTTAAAATTAAACTTTAATGTTAATGTCCGTTTGCTGGTGCCTTTTACAAGCACTTAGCTGGTATGAGTGAGTCCTGAAGCCTTGGATTCGTCAATTCTTTTGTAATGATGACACTTCACTGTCTGATAGTTTCGTTTCTCGAACGGTCTAATAGCTTAGTACCACGATCCATCTGATAGCTTAGTACCACGATCTTTCAGACAAAATAAAAACAAATACCTCTACTAAATACATTTGTGGTCTGCAAATTAAGATTTTGAAAAGAAAGCAATTCGTGTTTTAAAAAAGTCTTTCCTTAGATTTATCCAATGAAAACAAAAAGATGCTGAATGTCACGGATTGTGGTCCAACAATGGCCAAAGCTCATGAGTATCTAAATGGGTCGTCAAAGGTGTTTACCTTCGCACAAGATTACTCTTGGCAGAGATGTAAATAGAATTGTAATGGTGCTTCTAACCGAAGGGAGTCTTCACAAGATAATTCAGAAGTCAAGAACCATGCGGCATAGCGCTGAGCAATAGTTAACTTATATCTGTCCGTCGCCTTTTGTGAAGGATTTAAGCAATGGTTTTTAGTCCGTTCAAGCCCCCAGCTGAGTTAATTCAGCGAACTCCTCTTATAACGGTGTAGCTCTGTTTAGATGTAAATATATATATATATATATAAATATATATATATATATATATATATATATATATATATATATATATATATATATATATATATATATATATATATATATACACACACACACACACACAAAATATTCTGGCTTGTAAATACAAGTTTCTTCACTGAGACGTAGGTGAGGATTTATCAAAGAGTCCGTTGCTTTCGCCTTTTGTACAAGACAACTTAACTCTTGGTGAGTCCTGTCGCCGTGGTTTCCGTCACTTCTTTTTGGTGATGAGTGCACTTCTCCACATACTAGCGGCATCGTAACGTTAGTACTTCAACCCGTCTGATGCTTGTAACCACGTACCCACATTTTTGGGTTATACACAATCTCCTCGCACATGTTTCTGATGGACACGAGCAATTTCGGTGCATATGCTCTCGAATCAATTTCGTCTGAGAAAGTATAGTAATTCCTTCTTATGACGGGTATTCTGTGATACACTTGGCCTGGGAAACTAGTAATTCCTCTTCAACGAGTGTTCTGCGATACACTTGGAAACTGTAATAATTCTTCTTTGACGGTACGTAATTATAATTACAAAAATATGTTAGCAACAATATAAGTTTCATTCTTTTAACTATACTGTTAAAAAAAAAAAACGCAACTTTTTTGGTGTTACTTTTATAAAAGATATTCGCTGATTGGACATCAGTCAACCTATCGACTGTGTCCACCTGGTCATTAACTCCTCGTGGTTACCTGACTTGTACTCATCTCGTGATTCGTGAGGTCATGAAGGAGGTCAAGGTCAAAACAACATTTTTGACAATAACTCGTGACAGGTTCATGAGAATCCCGTGAAACTTACTGAACACAAAACTCTCTGACCATATTATTGAATGCCTATAAAAAATCGATGCTCCTCGAATAAATTCAGTTGAAAACTCAATGCGCAAGTATGGCTCATCTCACTACAGAACAACGACTCATCATCATTGGACGTTTACAGACTGGACAGTCACAAAGTGTAGTGGCCAGACAATTTAATGGGGTTAGAAGCACCATTAGTCGCCTTTGGAGGCGATTTCAAGAAACTGGCTCAGTGGCAGACCGGCCGCGCAGTGGAAGACCCAGAGTCCCAACTCCTGCCGAAGACCGCTTCATACGGCTGCGTCACCTCAGGAATCGACTTGCATCTGCGTCCTCCACAGTCCAGTCAATGTCAGCAGCTCGTCGAATTTCAGATCAAACGGTCAGGAACCGGCTGCACGACTCTGGTCTTTGGGCTAGAAGGCCCTACAGAGGTCCTGTTCTTACGGACCGGCATCACCAGAACCGACTGCAGTGGGCGAACCAGCAACGTCAATGGACCGTTGGGAATGACTGGAGACGGGTTTGGTTTAGTGATGAATCATTTTTTGTGCTCCAGCGACACGATAGACGGAGAAGAGTTTACCGCAGAGTCCATGAGCGCTACGCCCAGAACAGCGTTGATGAGGCTCCTCCACATGGTGGTGGAGGTGTACTGATGTGGGGGGCGATCAACTTCATAGGAAGAAGTGACCTGGTGCAAATTGAAGGACGCCTGAATGCCCAACGATACGTCGCTGAAATTCTTCGTCCTCACGTCCTTCCACTTCTGGCTGCACGAGGGTCCATTTTCAGCAGGATAACGTTCGACCTCATGTGGCACAACTCACCACCCAGTTCCTCGCTGACAACAACGTCCAAACCATTCCGTGGCCAGCCATGTCATCAGACATGAACCCCATAGAACACTTATGGGATGAACTCGACAGACGACTCCGCCAGCGAGACGTGGCTCCAGCCAATCTCCGACAGTTGTCTCTTGCACTGCGGGAAGAGTGGGCAGCCATCCCACAACAACAGATCCAACGGCTAATCGGATCCATGTCAAGGAGATGTCGTTCTCTGATAGAGGCCAGAGGAGGCCATACACCTTACTGAAACGGAGGCCTCAGTCGCAAAGAATAAAAGTCCAAACCAAATTTAATGAACATCATTTCATTGTTAAAGACTGAAAGTTTCTTCATGCCAAGATTGAAACTTTAATTCTGTAAAATAAAATTGTGGAACAAGTTTTAAATTTGGTGTCCATTACCACTGCAATAATGTTGCGTTTCTTTTTTTAAACAGTATATAAAAGTGTATTTTGTTTTTATTATTTTGTAACCGGTATTATAACGAGTAATTAGTTTGAGTACCATTATAAGAATTCAGCCAGAATTCTGAAGAACAGTTTTCAAGGGGCGCCATTTTTTTTAAATTTGCCCTGGACGCCATCAACCCTAAGTTCGCCAATGTATAATTTACATGTGTTTCTATTATATATGTTTCTTTTGATGTTCACTGGTCTGTATGTTACCTATAACACGCCACGTTTTTGCGAAGTTCATACAGTGTGTGAATAAGACCCAATGTTTGTACTGCACTGCCTAAGCTAGAACGATCGAATACGGTAATCGCGTTGACAATACGCACCTTTTCGAAATACAGAACAATGACTGTTTTGTCACGTCGATACAAGTACGTTTAATTAAACTCGGGACACGTCTGCTATCTTAGTCGTGACTACAGGGAGTAACTGCATGCCAAAAATAATTGACAGTATTTATTTGTTATCAGCGTCAAATATGATCACTATCTAAAGCACAGGAGGGGATATGGCCAAATAATAGATTAAATTCTTAGAAAAACTGCGACACAAAAAAAGAGAGAATGTGTAACAGATAACTTCAGAAAGTTTAAGATAACAAGACATGCATTCTTCTTCTTCTTCCTCGTTCGCCTTCAGACTTCCACATTTATGACTCTAATAAAGGCAGTAGTCAACCCAAGGCTCCCAACATCTCCAAACAGTTTTTCGTTGATAGAAGTGGGTTGTTGCCATATGCTACTCCATGTAATATGAATACATTAAAGTACGAACCACACATTGTAATATAATGCGAATCTTGACATGTACGATATCCTGTAAATAAACATGGCTACGAATTGAACATGCTTTTACTGAGTCCCTTCTGAAACGTGTGTGCTTGTGTAGATGACGAGGTAATGATTATATACTTACATCATAACATTACATGGTGGCAGCGGTCGATACCGGACTGACGCAAAACAGCTACACGATAACACGTGAGTACAGTATTCGGCTAATTTTCGTCATCGAAGTCAGCCATGGCGGCGAAACAATATCGCAACGCACCGCAAATGAGATTCGCCGGTCAAGACGATAAGAGTGAAGCTTTCTTGTTATGGCGCCAACGCATAGATCTATATTCCAAGACCACTGGTCTGGAAGGACAAACCCTAACTCCATATATCCTAGAAGCATTGGACGATGAAGGTTTGAAAATCTACAACAGTTTTGCTACCGCCATGCCGGTTGAGTCGGCAACCGACCCCGTAGCCATATTGGACGAATTTGAAAAGCGTCTGATCATAAAGCACACAAACTTTAGAGCGGCAAGATTAGAGCTTCACCACCTGCGACAGAAACGTGGTGAAAGCCTAGATGATTTCTTCACTCGCATTAAGGAGAAAACAAGAGTATGTAATTTAGCAACGAAGAAGAAAAAGAGCGAATTATTGAACAGATTCTTCTTAGCACACCAATGCCAGAATTCCAGAAATGGCTACTGAGCCAGAGTGATACGCTAACTTTACAACAACTTCTGGATGAAGGCAGGAAACACGAGGCACAAGCACTAAACATTAAACAAATTCAGCAAGGTACATTAGCAGCCCAGGTGGATGCAGTGAAAAGCTATAAACCTAGACACAACAAAGCAACTGGTTCGAAACAACAAGAAAAACACAACACAAGCAGAGGTGCTATGTGTAAATGTTGTGGCCTAAACCACATACAAAACCACTGTCCAGCTAAAGACTCTACATGTCATTACTGCAGAAAGAGGGGCCACTGGATAAAATTATGTTTCAAGAGGAAACAAGACAGTGCTCAACACAAACTTCACAGCAGAAAGTCGTCAAAACAAACACACTCTATGATGACTGAGGACCTTGACTCCAGTGAAGAAAGTGATCCTTCCACTTTTGATACTGTGAAGATACTAACTTTCAGTAATGAACCAAAGAGAACGCAGGCTTTCTGCAAGGTACAATTCCGAATACCAGGAATTAAAAGGCACAAAGAAAGATATATTCGGTTCAAGATAGACACAGGTGCCCAAGGTAACACTCTACCCTTAAGAATATTCAGACAGATCATGCCTGACAAGGTGGATAAGCAAGGATTTCCCACAAGGGATGTAAAAAGTAGGAGTGGCAGGACAAAGCTAAGAGCTTACAATGGAACAAGTATAGACTGTTTCGGAGCAGTAACACTTGAATGTTTATACAGAGACTCTGAATGGACATCGTCAACATTTTACTTGGTAGATGTTGAAGGACCTGCAATTTTGGGTTTACCAATGTGCGAAAAGCTGAGTGTGGTAACTATTAACAACATTAAAGCTGACAAAAAAGAACATCTTACTCTACACGTCACTGCGGCAGATGACCTTAACCAGCGATTCCCAGAACAGTTCGACAGAATAGGCAAACTTCCAGGAAAGGCAAGATTCTTTTTAAAAGACAACGCTGAGCCAAAGATAGACCCACCTAGAAAGTATCCTATACATGTTAAACAGAAACTTGCCACAGAACTAGAAAAGATGGTGCAGAATGATGTTATTAGAAAGGTTGAAGAGCATTCTGATTGGTGTAGTAGTATCACAACCGTTCTGAAGCAGGATGGTTCTCTTCGGGTTTGCCTTGACCCAAAACACTTAAACAACAGTCTAAAGCGCTGTCCACACAAAATGCATACAGTGGAAGAGATAACTCACAGATTCCACAATGCCAAATATTTTTCTAAACTAGATGCTGTACACGGATACTGGAGTGTTGAGATAGCAGAGGAAAGTCAACTCCTTACAACTTTTCGAACACCATTCGGCAGATATTGTTTCAAGAGACTCCCATTTGGTTTGAATGTATCACAAGACATCTTCCAACAGAAGATTGACAACATTGTTGAGCAATGTTCTGGTACAGTGGCTATTGCGGATGACATTGTAGTCTGCGGCAGGTCAGAACAAGAACACGACCGTAACTTGATTAACTTGATGCATGTAGCACAGGCCAATGGGCTAACATTCAACAGCAAAAAGTGTACAATTAAGGCAACGGAGATACAATTTTTTGGATTGGTGTACACCCAGAATGGTGTAAAACCAGACCCTAAAAAGGTTGAAGATATTCATGACATGCCAACACCAGCTACAAAGAAGGAACTGCAACAATTCTTAGGTGCTGTCAATTTCCTAGCACAATTCATACCAAATTTGTCAGCTGCTGCAGAACCTTTGCGATCTCTACTACAGAATGAAACTCCGTATGAATGGTCAGAAGACTACCAACACATATTCAACCACTTGAAGACCCTCATATCATCTGATGCATGCTTGAAATACTATGACATGCAAGCACCCACTTTTCTCATGGTTGATTCCAGTCTGAAAGGCCTAGGAGCAGCACTTTTGCAACCAGACAAAAATCCTGAAGTGCACTATGCCAAAGAACTTCGTCCTGTAGCTTACGCAAGCAAATCATTAAGTTCTGGCGAAAAGAAACTTGCAAACATTGAAAGAGAAATGCTAGCTGTACGTTTTGGAATCAAACGCTTCCACACATTTCTTTTCAACCGCCCATTTACAATTCTCTCAGATCATAAGCCACTTGAGATGATTCATAAAAAACCAATAGCTTCAGCACCACCACGACTACAAGCTCTGTTATTGGAAACACAAGGTTATGATTTTAATATTCAGTATATCCCAGGAGAGGATATAGGTCTTGCAGATGCTCTCAGCAGATTACCAAACCCCAACAAGACAGCAGATCTTACCCCAAACATCAAAGTTGATTTTGTCAAGTTTAGCGATAATCGGCTTGAACACATCAGAGAAGACACAATGAGAGATCCTATCCTTAACTCTCTCAAAGAACTGATATACCATGGATGGCCAAGCTCTATCAGGGAAGTTCCAACACACATCCGTCCATACTACTCGATGAGGGACGAGTTAAGCATCGAAGATGGTCTGATCCTTAAAGGAGATCGCATTGTTGTACCAGAAACACAACGCGATATCATCCTTAAACAGCTCCATAATAGTCACCTTGGTATTGTGAAGACACAACTGAGAGCAAAGAAAGATGTTTACTGGCCACAGATAAACAAGGACATAGAAACACTATGTAAAAACTGTTCAATTTGCCAAGAACATGCAAATAGGCAGTGCAGAGAACCTCTCATACCATCAGACATACCATTGAGCCCTTGGAGCATTATAGGAACTGATATTTTCTCAATCGACAATAATGACTATCTTATTATTGCTGATTACTACAGCAAATTTCCCATCATTGAGAAACTTCCACAACCCTCACCATCAGCTGTTATTGCAGACATTACAAAGAAGTATTGCAGCATGTTTGGCATCCCAGATGAAATTAGATCAGACAACGGTCCACATTTCTCAGGTCAAGCATACAGAAACTTCACTAAGGACTGGAAGATCAAACACACAACATCATCACCTAGATACCCTAAATCTAATGGTTTCATTGAGAGACAGATACAAACTATCAAGTCAATCATGAAGAAAACAAGAACAGAGGATGTACACCTAGCACTTTTGAGATGGAGAACAACACCGGTAGACAGTAAGATCGACAGTCCAGCAGAACTTATGTTTGATAGAAGAATTAAAGACCTCCTACCATCTAAGGTCCACTTCCGTCCACAACATAGAGACAGCACATATGATCAATTTCAGCATCGTCAGCAAGTTCAGAAATCCAACTATGACAAATGTGCTAAAGACTTACCACCATTATATCCTGGTCAGCATGTGACTACCTACAACCACAACAATGACACATGGTCAAAAGCAACAATCATTTCCAGAAACCCTGAACCCAGGAGCTATACTTTAAGACCAGACAGCAGCAGCAACCTCCTGAGGCGAAACAGAGTGGACATAAGAGAAATCCCACAGAATACAACAGAACAGAGAATTCCCATGCTTTCAACAGACAATGCAGTAACTCCAGACTTTGGTGCCCCACAAAACCAACAAGCGCCAAGGCCGAAATCACAACCAACTCAAGCTAAACCAGGGACTTCCGCAGAACCACCAGCCCTTTACACCACTCGTTCTGGCCGTACAGTGACACCTCCCAGCCGATACAGACAGTGACATATATATACTCACACTGAGCATTACACATACTTATCCTTTCTCACATGAAACATTTCGTTGGAAATGTTTACACACATTTTTTTTTCAAAAAAGGGGGGATGTAATATGAATACATTAAAGTACGAACCACACATTGTAATATAATGCGAATCTTGACATGTACGATATCCTGTAAATAAACATGGCTACGAATTGAACATGCTTTTACTGAGTCCCTTCTGAAACGTGTGTGCTTGTGTAGATGACGAGGTAATGATTATATACTTACATCATAACATTACACTCCATATACTACATGCATTCGATACATAAATAAATGGGCGAATATAGGTAAACAACGGGCACTCGTAAAACAGATAGAAGGAGTACACTAAACTACAAAGTAACAGAAGTGATAGGCTCACCGGAGAGTCGACGGACCATTCAAACGGTGCCATTACCTCACTGCGACAGTGAATCGTGAAAGGATACATCGGTAGATGGGAATGACGGTGGAACAAGGTCCGCCATTTTGCGGGAACGCTATTCCACCGGACGCGTAATCATATCGCTTGGCAACTCGTTCACACTTTTTTCCTTTTTTTTTTAAATGAAGGAAAAATATCCACTTCAACCACTTAAAGGTTTCAGTCAAGATATGTAATGTCTCTAATTTCTAATTCATTCAATACCATAATTCCCACCGTGAGTACTTCAGTCGGTCGGTCAGTCACATTTTGCACATCGTCATTTGCGAACTTTTTCTATTTTCGAGAGAGTACATTAACTTTCAAGCACAGCTAAGGGGGTGCAACTGTGGTTGAAAGTTAGACAATAATTGTATTGTTTCCCCTCATATGTGCTCTCCAGAAAACAGAAAAGTGCGCAAATGACGGTGTGCATGAACAGTTTGATTATGGAAAGAAGCCAACGACACAATTGATAAACAGTACATGAACTAGAGTTTCGTCAAACTTCAAACGTTTTTCTCAGAGGCAGTAAGTCGACCAGTGCAAGATTTTAAAAGATGCACGAACAATTACGAGACATGGTGTCATAAAAGAAATGTTAGTTATTTAGTCAATTTACGGTCCATTAGATCATTATCACTGCTCCACATGTCATTTAGGTAAGGTTACTCCATGTCTTCATATTTAATTCATCCATATAATTTTCACTACAAATATCTAATGACGGTTGCCTGCATTGAGATGACCAAATAGTGATAGTACCGTCTGTAATACATGTAACAGAAACAACACACTATAATTAATAACCTGTCAATGTTGACGGGTTATTGCTAGTTTCTCAATAATTATGCTCACGTCAATTTCTGTTACGTACAAAAACACGACATCGAAATCATACAGCACGGAGACACTTGACCTAATTTATCGACCAATGACTCATAAAACTAAAACTACACCTTAAACTAAGTTTATTTTTTGCAACGAAAATGCAGACAAAGACCTAATACCATACCCCTTCCTTAATCTGCCCCTGTTCCGCCACCCACCCCCGCACACTCCCCACCCCTCCCTCTAAAAAATGCCATCAAGAAGCGAAAATGCAGTTATAGACCTAACTCTTATCGCCTCCCCCGCTCCGTCCCAATGCCGTCGCCCAATCCCCCGAACCCCAACCGGCATCCCCCCCACCCCCACACCCCTCCCACCCCCCAAATTCCCTCCTCCCCCAAACAGAAGATGTAGCTACGTTGCAACTGGATTCATTACGTGCATTAAAGAAATTCTGAAGAAAACTGGTATGACACAAGTCATAGCAACACACTTCGCACAAGAACGGAAATGGCGTCTTCCCATGTGTCTTAGCGGCACAGATTGTACAGAGAAGGGGTCGGCAAGCAGACGATCTGGCCTACTGTTATGTCACAGGGATATTGGTTGATCTATATGTGGCGGGGGAAGGATATAATCGTTAAGCTGCGAAATTTTGAACCCATTCCCACCCCCGGAATTTAAAGGCGCAGTATCTCCAGGAGTAAAGGTACTTTTTCCGCTTTAGCAGCAAAAACCCACGAGATAGCTTATTAACATTAACTTTATTCGTAAACTGCAAAGATATAAAATGATATTTTCTTTTAATTGACATTAGCATTCTGTAAGATATCATTTAGTTTGAATTTTTCACCGCTCTTTCGCCTGAATTACAGGAAGAAGATTGTCCAGTATAGAGATGTATGGGCTGCACCAATTACAGAAAGTAGATTGTCCGGTATAGAGATGAATGAGCTGTACTAATTACAGAAAGTAGATTGTCCCATATAGAGATGGATGGACTGCACCAATTACAAGAAACAGATTATCCGGTATAGAGATGTATGAGCGGCACAAATTACAGGAAGGAGCTTGTCCGGTATAGAGATGTATGGGCTGCACCAATTACAGGAAGTAGATTGTCCGGCATAGAGATGTATGGGCTGCACAAATTACAGGAAGTAGATTGTCCCGCATAGAGATGAATGGACTGCACCAATTACAGGAAGTAGATTGTCTGGCATAGAGATGAATGGGCTGCACCAATTACAGGAAGTAGATTGTCCGGTATAGAGATGTGTGAGCTGCACCAATTACAGAAAGTAGATTGTCCGATATAGAGATGTATGGGCTGCACCAATTAAAGGAAGCAGATTGTCCGGCATAGAGATGTATGGGCTGCACCAATTACGGGAAGTAGATTGTCCGGTATAGAGATGTTTGGGCTGCACCAATTACAAAGTAGATTGTCCGGTATAGAGATGTGTCTTCTTCTTGATCCTTAGCCGCCAACCGTCAAAGCAGTCAGTGGCCATCACGCCTAGTGGCGTCTTGTAGGGCAACAACAAATTGATTCCACTTTGGCTCGGTCGGTGGCCATCCTTCGTACAGTGCCCCAACTCTAGTTCCTTCTTTGCATCTCAGCATCCACAGTCCTCCGCCAGGTTGTTTTTGGTCGGCCTTTCTTTCGTTTTCCTTCAGGGGTCCAAAGCATAGCTGTTCTTGTGATGGCATCGGGGTCTCTTCTGAGGACATGGCCAACCCAGCTCCAGCGTCTGCCAGCTATGATGATGTACATGTCCTCTTGCTTGCTCCGAGTAAGCAGATCTTGGTTGGTGATGGTATTCGGCCAAAAGATTCGGTGAATTTGTCTTAGGCATGTTGTGTGAAAAGAGGACAATTTCGACATTTCCTTCTCTGTAATCCTCCAGCATTCTGCACCATAGAGAAGCACAGAAAGCACACAGCTCTGATATAATCTTAATTTTGTGCTTGTGCTGTATTGAGAGGACTTCCAGGTGTTGTTTAGGCTAAAAAAGGCTGTTCTTGCCTTATTCATTCTGATGTTGATGTCTTTGCCTGCCCCACCGTCTGGTGTTACTATGCATCCTAGGTATGTGAAGGTGTCAGTCTGTACCAGTTGCTGATTCCTTACTGATATGGGCTCAGGGTTGCTTACATTGAGCGTCATGACCTCTGACTTCCTTACTTTGATGTTCAAGCCCACCTGCTGGCTAAACTTATTAAGTCTGTCCGTTTTTTCCTGGATGTGTTGATGTGAATGTGCTAATAGTGCAATGACATCTGCATATTCCAGATCTTCTAATGTAGAAAATGTAGTCCATCTTATTCCTCTTGGACTGCCCTCTGTTGTCTGTCTTATCACCCAGTCTATGACTGTTAAAAATAGAGTGGTTGATAAGGGGCATCCCTGTCGTACTCCTGTCTTCACCTCAAAGTTTCGGTTGCTCTGCCCAACACTACACGTAAAGTTGGCATAGAGGCTTTTTATGATTGACACTATGCAGCTTGGAATTCCATAAGCCCTCAGTATTTTCCATAAACTGTCCCTATGTAAGCTGTCAAAAGCCTTTTCAAAATCAACGAAATTAATGTACAGCTGTCTTTGCCATTCTGAGCACTGTTCTATAATGTTCCTGAGAGTGAATATATGATCTACACATCTTCTGTTCTTTCTAAATCCTGCTTGTTCTTTCCTCAGTTTGTGGTCTACTGCTTTTGAAATTCTCTGTATAATTATCCTGCCTAGTATTTTGCTGGGAACTGAGAGAAGAGTTATTCCTCTCCAATTATTGCAGTCTGCAAGATCTCCCTTCTTGGGCAATTTGACAATTATTCATTTTCTCCACTCTGATGGTGTTGTCCCCGTTTTCCAGACTTGTGCAAATAGTGGTTCTAATAGTTCTGCTGCTAGCTCAGGGTCTGTCTTAAATAGCTCTGCATTTAAGTTATCATGGCCAGGAGCTTTTCCGTTCTTTAACCCTTTGATTGCTGTGATGATTTCTTCTTTTCGTGGAATGTCTGTATTTACATCTAGATCGTTTTCAGCCTCAGGAACATTCAATATAGTCCATCAAAATAGAGATGTGTGGGCTGCATCAATTACGGGAAGTAGATTGTCCGGTATAGAGATGTATGGTCTGCACCAATTACAGAGAGTAGATTGTCCGCTACAGAGATGTATCTGCTGCACCAATTACAGAAAGTAGATTGTCCGGTATAGAGATGTATGGACTGCATCAATTACGCGAAGCAGATAGTCAGGTATAGAAATGTATGGGCTGCACTTAATCCTAATTCCAAATAATCAGAAGCCTGAAAGCAGACATTATCAAAAAAATAACGCACACATTATGGTATGTATAAGTATTAAGGTCTTTGTCTTATGTAATCTGACCTATACTGTATAATATGGGAGCCACATAAGTGATTGCGTTATTAATTAGCCTGGATCATTCCTAGGTACATATCCGGTGTTACGTGGGGAAAATCGTGCTAATGACACCTGTCCAGGAATCACTATTTTTGTGGTGCCTAGTTGGCAGGAAGGATAGTACGACTCGCTTCCATAGCTAGGCGGTGTTGTCGTTCGGAACATCCTGGGTTGGAATCTCCTTTAAGCCTATCACTTGTGTTGTTTTTATGTTGTCTAGTGTTCTACGTCTTTATTTCTCACGAGTGCCTGATACTCGTACATACCTTTACCTGTGTATTATTTATTGACTGTTTATAGGCCTAGGGCTATCCCTCTTTAAATAATGTTATAAAGGTAGGTCTTTAGATAGCTCAGTGTTTCTAAAGTAGATCTAACAGCTAATGGGTTGCCTGCCCCTGGTATTGAGACTAGCGAGCCATCTCGTGTGGCTCTTGAAAAATTGTGATTATTATTTCAATTATATAATATATACGTATATTATTAAATGAGGGATGCCATGTGATTTTTTTCTCCATGCGGCTCTTCAATTTTTTTTAATGGAGACAAAAATTAAATATTTGGCTCTTTGTCATGGAAATGTTCCCGACCCATGGTCTAGACAAATGACAGAGTCAGATCATGAACCAAAATTACAGATACCTGGTAGGGCATCTTTCTGTCTGTTCTTCTTCATTACCACGCTTCTATTAAACAGAAAGCCTTCTTATTTAATAAATTATATGTGCTATTTTTCTTCTTCTTCTTCATCATCTTCTTCTTCATCTTCTTCCTCTGCTTCTTCTTCATCTTCTTCGTACCCTCTTATACGTCTACTTGAATATGTTCAAATACTTGTAAAGCAGTGGTCAACTTCAGGTTGTTTGCATCTCCATAGAGGTTTATTTTCAGAAAATAGTACTGGTGACGGCCATATGTGATTTATATGTTCCTCATATGTTCTATGTTCATATTTCATCTAAGCACTCTCTCTTCAACCAAAGACATACGTCATTTAGTTATATCTGGGCTAAGCATAGCCTTCTATTAATCAGTTAGTGGAACTAATGAAACAAGATGTGAAGACAAGACGCTGGATATGACACACTTAGAGAAAAACCAGTTGATAGCATTACAAGGCCGTCTTTTCTGGAACCACCAATGTAAAAGAAATAGAGAAAGACCAAACAACATATGTAGAAGGGATTTAGTCATATGCATGAAGTCGATTATGTAGACATAGGAACATCTTGAATGGATAGCACAAGACAAGAAGGTTCGGCGTGTATTGGCTTAACGCCTATGTCCCACAGGGAGCTAAAAGATATTAAATGCGTGAATCAGTTATTACATCATGGTTGATTGAACAAATGTGTGAATAAACAGGGGCGGGTGATCACATGAATATTTTCTTTAGCTGTGAAGGGAGAGACGTGAAGGCAGAGACGTGAAGGGAGAGACGTGAAGGGAGAGACGTGAAGGGAGAGACGTAAAGGAAGAGATGTGAAGGGGATGAACAAGATATGGAAGGGCCTTGAGCTGATGGCACGGGACAGGCATAAGTTTGTTGAAGGCCTATCCTCCTTTGAAGTTGAAAGGTGACGAAGCGGGGGGAGGGCGAGGAAGAAAAAGAAAGGAGGGGGCTTAGAATGTTTTGTCTATTGTATGTCTGTTATCTCACATCTGTTCAGAAAATGACACATGCCTGATAATCACAAGAGTTTCGGCTTAACGCGGATGCCACAATGCTGTGTTTGAAAGATGACCTTCGATAATATGTGAAATATTTAACGTAGGAGGTATTGATTGTGTTCTCGTAAACACCAAAGTCTAGAAGACCTGAAGTCAAGTCGTCGCTTAGTTACGGTTATTATGAGCAACCTTTTGCATCGTCACGATCATTTATGATTACAGTGCTCGTTATCTGCACCATCAACTTGATACATGGTGATTGAAAAGAAACACTCCACGTGTAAATTGTTATTTCTTCACTCGTATCTCTATGTGTAAATTGTTATTTCTTTACTCGTATCTCCATGTGTAAATTGTTATTTCTTCACTCGTATCTCTATGTGTAAATTGTTATTTCTTCACTCGTATCTCTATATGTAAATTGTTATTTCTTCACTCGTATCTCTATATGTAAATTGTTATTTCTTCACTCGTATCTCTATGTGTAAATTGTTATTTCTTCACTCGTATCTCTATGTGTAAATTGTTATTTCTTCACTCGTATCTCTATGTGTATTTCTTCAAATTGTGTAAATTGTTATTTCTTCACTCGTATCTCCTCTATGTGTAAATTGTTATTTCTTCTTCACTCGTTATCTCTATATGTGTAAATTGTTATTTCTTCACTTTCTTCACTCGTATCTCTATGTGTAAATTGTTATTTCTTCACTCGTATCTCTATGTGTAAATTGTTATTTCTTCACTCGTATCTCTATGTGTAAATTGTTATTTCTTCACTCGTATCTCTATGTGTAAATTGTTATTTCTTCACTCGTATCTCTATGTGTAAATTGTTATTCTCCATGTGTAAATTGTTATTTCTTCACTCGTATCTCTATGTGTAAATTGTTATTTCTTCACTCGTATCTCTATGTGTAAATTGTTATTTCTTCACTCGTATCTCTATGTGTAAATTGTTATTTCTTCACTCATATCTCTGTGTAAATTGTTATTTCTTTACTCGTATCTCCATGTGTAAATTGTTATTTCTTCACTCGTATCTCTATGTGTAAATTGTTATTTCTTCACTCGTATCTCTATATGTAAATTGTTATTTCTTCACTCGTATCTCTATGTGTAAATTGTTATTTCTTCACTCGTATCTCTATGTGTAAATTGTTATTTCTTCACTCGTATCTCTATGTGTAAATTGTTATTTCTTCACTCGTATCTCTATGTGTAAATTGTTATTTCTTCACTCGTATCTCTATGTGTAAATTGTGTAAATTGTTATTTCTTCACTCGTATCTCTATGTGTAAATTGTTATTTCTTCACTCGTATCTCTATGTGTAAATTGTTATTTCTTCACTCGTATCTCTATGTGTAAATTGTTATTTCTTCACTCGTATCTCTATGTGTAAATTGTTATTTCTTCACTCGTATCTCTATGTGTAAATTGTTATTTCTTCACTCGTATCTCTATGTGTAAATTGTTATTTCTTCACTCGTATCTCTATGTGTAAATTGTTATTTCTTCACTCGTATCTCTATGTGTAAATTGTTATTTCTTCACTCGTATCTCTATGTTTAAATTGTTATTTCTTCACTCGTATCTCTATATGTAAATTGTTATTTCTTCACTCGTATCTCTATGTGTAAATTGTTATTTCTTCACTCGTATCTCTATGTGTAAATTGTTATTTCTTCACTCGTATCTCTATGTGTAAATTGTTATTTCTTCACTCGTATCTCTATGTGTAAATTGTTATTTCTTCACTCGTATCTCTATGTGTAAATTGTTATTTCTTCACTCGTATCTCTATGTGTAAATTGTTATTTCTTCACTCGTATTTCTTCACTCGTATCTCTATGTGTAAATTGTTATGTCTTCACTCGTATCTCCCTATGTGTAAATTGTTATTTCTTCACTCGTATCTCTATGTGTATCTCTTGTTAAATTTTCTTCACACTCAGCATCTCTATGTGTAAATTGATATGTCTTCACTCATATCTCTATGTGTAAATTGTTATTCACTCGTATCTCTATGTGTAAATTGTTATTTCTTCACTCATATCTCTATGTGTATCTCTATGTGTAAATTGTTATTTCTTCACTCGTATCTCTATGTGTAAATTGTTATTTCTTCACTCGTATCTCTATGTGTAAATTGTTATTTCTTCACTCGTATCTCTATGTGTAAATTGTTATTTCTTCACTCGTATCTCTATGTGTAAATTGTTATTTCTTCACTCATATCTCTGTGTAAATTGTTATTTCTTCACTCATATCTATGTGTAAATTGTTATCTCTATGTGTAAATTGTTATTTCTTCACTCGTATCTCTATGTGTAAATTGTTATGTCTTCACTCATATCTCTATGTGTAAATTGTTATTTCTTCACTCGTATCTCTCACTCGTATCTCTATGTGTAAATTGTTATTTCTTCACTCGTATCTCTATGTGTAAATTGTTATTTCTTCACTCGTATCTCTATGTGTAAATTGTTATTTCTTCACTCGTATCTCTATGTGTAAATTGTTATTTCTTCACTCATATCTATGTGTAAATTGTTATTTCTTCACTCATATCTCTATGTGTAAATTGTTATTTCTTCACTCGTATCTCTATGTGTAAATTGTTATTTCTTCACTCGTATCTCTATGTGTAAATTGTTATTTCTTCACTCGTATCTCTATGTGTAAATTGTTATTTCTTCACTCGTATCTCTATGTGTAAATTGTTATTTCTTCACTCGTATCTCTATGTGTAAATTGTTATTTCTTCACTCGTATCTCTATATGTAAATTGTTATTTCTTCACTCATATCTCTATGTGTAAATTGTTATTTCTTCACTCGTATCTCTATGTGTAAATTGTTATTTCTTCACTCGTATCTCTATGTGTAAATTGTTATGTCTTCACTCATATCTCTATGTTCATTGTTATTTCTTCATCTCTATGTGTAAATTGTTATTTCTTCACTCATATCTATGTGTAAATTGTTATTTCTTCACTCGTATCTCTATGTGTAAATTGTTATTTCTTCACTCGTATCTCTATGTGTAAATTGTTATTTCTTCACTCGTATCTCTATGTGTAAATTGTTATTTCTTCACTCGTATCTCTATTTCTTCACTCATATCTCTATGTGTAAATTGTTATTTCTTCACTCGTATCTCTATGTGTAAAATTTCTTTGTTAAATTGTTATTTCTTCACTCGTATCTCTATGTGTAAATTGTTATTTCTTCACTCGTATCTCTATGTATATAGTGTTTTTTTTACTCGTATCTCTATGTGTAAATTGTTATTTCTTCACTCGTATCTCTATGTGTAAATTGTTATTTCTTCACTCGTATCTCTATGTGTAAATTGTTATTTCTTCACTCGTATCTCTATGTGTAAATTGTTATTTCTTCACTCGTATCTCTATGTGTAAATTGTTATTTCTTCACTCGTATCTCTATGTGTAAATTGTTATTTCTTCACTCATATCTCTATGTGTAAATTGTTATTTCTTCACTCGTATCTCTATGTGTAAATTGTTATTTCTTCACTCATATCTCTATGTGTAAATTGTTATTTCTTCACTCATATCTCTATGTGTAAATTGTTATTTCTTCACTCATATCTCTATGTGTAAAAATTTCGTATCTCTATGTGTAAATTGTTATTCTCACCGTATTCTATCTTAAATAAAACAAGCATATCTCTATGTGTAAATTGTTATTTCTTCACTCATATCTCTATGTGTAAATTGTTATTTCTTCACTCATATTCAACTAATTTATATAAAACAAGCATCACAATAAAGGCAATTAACTGCCATTTTATTAAATAAAATATTATATCACATTAACATTACAACTCAGCTTGCGATCTGGTTTGTTCAACACGTGATCTCATTGTGGCCAGCAATTTTTGTGGGCAGCCATTTTTCTGTCTCTCGTAACGACAGTTTATATTTCATTTTGTTTTTTACTTAGTGGGGGTTGTGGCCAGCAATTTTTGTGGGCAGCCATTTTTCTGTCTCTCGTAACGACAGTTTATATTTCATTTTGTTTTTTACTTAGTGGGGGGTGGGGGGGGGGGGGGAGAGAGAGATAATAAATGGCGATTATTTCTCACTGTTTTGAAATTTGTTTCATGCGTATCCAGTGGATTCAAGTGAGGGTATACAAATTTAAAAATAGAAACTAACTTTTCAATCACCCTGCATATGCACGAGCAAGTGGGAAGCCGAGCATCCAGGCCAAAAAAAAAAAAATTAATGCATATAACAGCTCAGTAGAAGTGAACAAGTGGTAATCTTCAGACTTCGCATTGGCCACAACAGATTGAGATACCATCTATTCAACAAGCTAAAGATATAAACTACCGATGTGTGTAACTGTGGCATCGATAATATGACTGCTGAACATCTACTTCAAAGGTGCCCAATATATGAGAAACAGAGAAAGCGCATATGGCCATCACTGTGACGAAATGGGCGACCTCTTCACGATCTTTGTTTCACTCCGGCAGAATCGGTACATTTGTGGTACTGAATTTTATTATTTGCTCTCAATTGTCGCACTTTTCTTTCTTTCTTTTTTCTGCTTGTGTGGCAAATATTTTGTAGGTTCAAACGTTTGTTGATACTCCTCTCCGTGATGTCACCTGTTTGTTACCCGGTCATCCTAGCTTGCGGTGAGCAAGTGAGATAAGATAGTCACCGGCGTGTTTAGATTGAACCGCTGATAAGAGACTCGTTTTGTAACTCAGCTGGGCAAACACGGAGTTTTTGCGCACTCATAAGACAGATAACGAGATTACTGTTTGTGTGACACATGTGGGCAGACAAGTGTGACATAATCGCTTCCGTGACAACATTACTTTCTAATATAGTAATAAGTATTACAGCTAACCTATGTTGTCATGTGTGTCTACCGATCTGCCTGTGAGAGTGTATGCAAGGCATCAGATATCCATATGTGGTAATACGTGACCTTTGCAGGCATGCACTTTATTTCACGTGGGACTATTTTGAACATATCACACCCTATCTGCGTGATTTGAAATGATTGGATCTTTCTGATTAGATTCATAACAACAATGAGTGAGAAGATAGGAATAAAGTCTGACCATTTCGCAGTTTTATTTCACTGTGAATTTCACGCTCGCTAAGACAACATCAGACCTCGTCAGAGTGAAGACTAGATTCATAATTCATTTTTTTAACCGGACCTTTTATTGGAGAACCAAATAAGACTTACAAAGCACAGGAAATCTCTACATTTTAATAATGAACACCGGGACTAGGAAACTGAAGAAAGACACGATGTCAGAGGGAATTGAAGTTAAAATTAACTTGACGCGTATACGAGGCCGATTCAAGTTTCTTTTATTCATCTGTGCAACACGTCTGTAGCCAGGGTTGGCGTAAGTAGTGCATTTTACATTTCATATTTACTACTAACTTGTGAACTAACATATATATGTATATATTACCATGTGAAGTTTAAAGGGTGAAACTCGCTATTGGATGTCAAAATCATTTGAGGCTGGCAACCTCAGCGTATAGAACGACGATTCACGAACCACCATTGCACGGGCTGTGATTGCTTTATTGATAATTTCGTAAAGATAACTAAAAGCATAAAGTAGTTCCAGGTTTACTATGGAGCAGGGAGGGAAAAATGAAAGAAATTATGTACATTCTAAGTATAATACTTACATTTTCAAAGCTGTGTAAATGTCCCTATAAACATATTCACTTTAAAATTAATGTACGTTTTCAAGCTTTAAACCAGTGTAAATACGAGGGAAGGTCAAAAAGTAATGCCTCCTATTTTTTATGGATATAAATACTAGATCGGTGTGCAATTTGTAAATTTAGCAGGATTCCTCAAACTCTCTTCTGCACTGTATAACATTACCAACCTGTTTCAGTAACAGGTGGCACCACTGTAACAATTTAAAAATGGCTGCCAAAGACGTTCGGTTAAAACAACGTTATGTCATAGGATTCCTCAATGCTGAAGGCGAGACCCCAATTCGCATCCACGAACGTTTGAAGAATGTTTATGGAAATTCAACAGTGGATGTTAGCACTGTCCGACGTTGGGTACATCGTTGTGACGAAGCTGAAGTAGGTCAATCCTCAATGGCTGACGCAAAGCGGACTGGCCGTCCGTCTACCGCAGTGACTCCACACAACATTCATCGAGTTGATGGCATCATTCGTGGAGACCGTCGGGTAACACTGGATGAACTTTCTTCCATGTTGTCCATTAGTAAAGGCAGTGTCCAGAACATCATTAAAGACCTGGGTTATTCAAAAGTTTGTGCACGGTGGGTACCCAGAATGTTGACAGACAGACATGAAGAAACAAGGAAAACCATAGCCATCAACCTCCTGCACCGTTACGAAACTGAAGGAGAAGAGTATTTATCGAATATTGTGACAGGTGATGAGACTTGGGTTCATTTTTTTAAACTAGAATCCAAGAAGCAGTCAATGGAATGGCATCACACAACATCGCCGACAAGAAAGAAGTTCAAAAGTTCACCATCTGTAGGGAAAGTTATGGCCTCCGTGTTTTGGGATGAGAAGGGTGTGATTCTTCTCGACTTCTTGGAACAGGGAAACACGGTGAAGGCAGACCGTTACATTGAAACTTTGATGAAGCTTAGAGGTCGTCTTCAGCGACTTTACCCATTAAAAGATCAGAGAACTGCACTACTGTTGCACGATAATGCCACGCCACACACCGCTAAACGCACCATTGATGCGATTGCAGGATTTGGCTGGACATTATTACCACATCCCCCTTACAGTCCCGATCTTGCACCTTCTGACTTCCATCTGTTTGGACCACTGAAAGAAGATCTTTGCGGACATCACTTTGAGGACACCGAGACCCTTAAACGCGCCGTACGCCAGTGGTTTAGGAAAAAGGACACAAATTTTTACTGTGCGGGGATACATGCCCTTGTGAGAAGATGGACAAAAACTGTAACAAATAACGGAGACTACATAGAGAAATAAATTTTTGAAGTTCAGACTTGGGGCTACATTTCAATGTGATATTCATCTGCTTTCTTGCTATTGAATGAAATTAAAAATTACGAGGCATTACTTTTTGACCGTCCCTCGTATCTATGTGAAAATATTCATTTTAAAGTATTGGAAGTTTCAAACTTTTCAATCAGTGTAAAACGCAAATGAAAACATATTCAATTTATATTGTGAATACTTTTCAATCAGTGAAGATGTATATGTAAACAGGCTCTATCTGTATTATTAACCTTTTCATTTGAATATAAAGTAACTATGAAAGCTATTCTATTTAAATGTAAGGAAAGTTTTATCCCGAGGGATTAAATTTCATTCTCATCGAGGGTAAAGTCTGAGTAATTGGGATGGTGGTATGAGAAGATAGGAACCCATAGCAATGGGGTGGAAAACGCCATACTCAGAAGAGCGTTTCGTTATATTCTTTTACCATAGTTATTGTGTGTACCAGCAGAAAGTACTATCTCTGGAACAAGAAGGGAACCGTGGCCTAAGCTTTAAGACGAAGGACCCACGTGGTAGACTCTCCTTGACGCTTCTCTGAAACGAGCTACCTCCGACAACCTTGATCAGAGACGAGCGTGAGCAGAGTGAAAAGAACCAAGCCATTAGAAGGAGCAGAACCGTCACTGGCAGCTAAGTTCAAATCTATGCTGCTACTTGAACTTCTTGTAATATATCACATTCCCTAAAGACTGTGATGATAACCTTTTTCTTGATCATAACTATTCAAATTATTTCCAACTGTTAAAACCTAAAGTGATTATTAAAGTTTGTTATTTGTAATGTTACAAATTTAACTTCGATTTAATCATTTTAAAGTTACTGCATGTTTGTCTCAGTCAAATTACTACACACTTTCTAAACAGAGCTATACTAAAATAATAGAATTCCACTGAGTAAATCAGGGGTGGGGGCTTAAACGAGCTGAACTTAAGAAGCGCTTAAATCTTTCACAAAAGCGTCGGCAGAATTACAGAGTTAACATACTCAGCCAAAGCAGTATTGTTCTCGCTTATTCTGAATATCTTGTGAAGACTCCCTTTGTAATAGAAGTGTCATCACCCTTCTATCTACATCTCTGCCAAGAGTAATCTTGCGCGAAGATAGAAACCTTTGAAGCCCATATTAGATAGTCTTGAGTTTTGGCCACTGTTGGACCACTGCTGTAAAGCAGGGGAGGCAATACCGTCACAATCACCGGTACCATTCCTGGAAAAACTCTAGAGAAATACCAACAGCCTCAAGCTTACCGCTGTTTTCTTTGAACATATTCAAGTTGACGTCTGAAAGTTAACGAAAATGAAGAATCACGCTGTAGTTATCTGAATGCTTTGTGCAGGCTTCCTGCAAGGGAACCGACTACAGTGGTGACTTTATGCTCTATAAGGAGCACAAACTGTGTTGTCTGTCTGATTGAGCGTTCCTGGTACAAGGGTGTGTTTGTAGGTGTGGAGACTCGAGTTGGTGTGGGTGTGTGGTTGTGGGGTGTGTGGGTGGGTGTGTATGTGTGTGTGTGGAAGTGTGTGACTCTGTGTGCATCTCTGTGTGTCTGTGTGTGTGTGCGTGTTTGTGGGCGCTTGTGTTTGTGTGTGTGGGCACGTTTGTGTATGTGGGCGTGCGTGTGCGTGTCATTTTCTCTCAGACATAAGACACCTATATTAGTTTCAGTCCGTTAAAAACATAAAAATGCAAATTAAGGCGTAAATATAAAAAAGAACATAATCACTGATGCTTTGTTTTCCTTAAATCATTTTTTCCGAGCTCCCAGCGTGCAGTGATGAGCTTTTTTTTTTAACATGGCCTTATCAACCTGACGCTGCCAAAGGCTTGCACGTAGTTTAGGTTTGAGACCAGAGGGCTTAGTTAAAACAACACAACTTGTTCAGTTTACACGAGGAAAACACGCTCGTTTTGTGTGCAGATGTAATTAACTTTTCAATAAATACATGCTTTAGAAAGTCTGTATTTGCAGAAGGATCGATCCATCCGATTACGGCACTGATAGGAGAAGAGAGATGGTATGCGTAGCTGTTTAATTTGAGAAATATTTAAAATTTTAAAAACTACGTTGCGTTAGCGGGGCCCGAAAGGGGAGCAAAGAATAGTGACACTGTTAACTTACCATACATGTTGTTGTCGTGCTTAGATAGGTTTTAAAGTTATATAAGGTCCCGCCTGAGTATAGGAGATGGTGATAATACGTGAGAAGTAAAGTGTAAGAAAATAGAGTTTCATGAGTGAATAGTTAAGAAGATCTGTCTCTGGACTGAATAGTTCCTCTAGTCCAGCCTATCTATACGACTATATTTTAGTATAAGACAATCTTGCACCCCCTTATATTGAGAAATATTAGTTTACTAAACACCTACACACACACACAGCTATGTGACAACAAGAGACACAAACTGAAAACTGTGGTTAAATGGGTATGGGTCTGACCAACACACAAAGTTAGTTCTTTTGTTGTTTATTATCACTGAACTTTACAACTTCGAATATCTAAAAGAGAAAGATCAAATACATCAGAATTACATGCATAGAAAAATAACAGAATACCTATGCCCTCCCCTCCTTGAGAAGATAAGAACACACCAAGTCAATAACCCCAAAGGTTAAAGGTTAGCAATAGGTTACAGTATAGACAGTAAAGAAAGAACACAGTTCCCACTAAACGTTATCCAATAAAATTAAACAACAGTCAACAGAGTGCATATGATGCAGT
This sequence comes from Oreohelix idahoensis, assembly GCA_024509875.1. Lineage (NCBI taxonomy): Eukaryota > Metazoa > Mollusca > Gastropoda > Stylommatophora > Oreohelicidae > Oreohelix > Oreohelix idahoensis. Next base: position 159,963 of record JAMPIV010000153.1, read on the forward strand.
GTTGCCTGTACTAAAGAAGAATATTTCTCTCTCTCTCTCTCTCTCTCTCTCTGTCATACGTGGCCACACAATCTCGCTTCTTACCCTATTCTTGTTGAGACAATCTGTTGGACGTAAAAATCCATGAATATATGTAAGGTCCAGAGTAACTATTGTCCGAATTGGGCCCCAGTCCCTCCTTTCAATAATTACATTTTATAAGGGGAACGCCTTATTTGGTGGTTGATTTCCTGGATACACAATGTCACCTTGGATAGTTAAAGCCGAGAATCTCTGAATATCTGGTGTTCACCGTAAACAGAAGGAAAACATCTGATTGCTAAAAAAAAACTGTTAATTATTTTTACTTAATGATGATGGTAAATCCTATCGGCTGGCTCTGGTGAGTGCCGATTCTGAAATAGCGTAGCTCTTCTGGATAAATATCCTCTTGGAAACGACTATCAGAAGTCGGGAGAACAGTTAGATCGTACATACCCCAGTGGGCTGATAAAAATGCAAAAATGTATATCTGGGTATTTGTAAGTCCAGTTAAAATTTACTATTAAAATGTTCGTTAGTCTCTGTGGCCCGTCCTGTTCACAACTGAAACTTGGAGACTCGTCAGCCAACAGAAGACAACTTTAATCCAATCAGTAAAAATGGAGACAAGGCCCAAGATAAAGCCAAATTTAAAAAATCGCTGGTCGCCGTTGAACAGGTCATGCCCTAATGGATATAGGAACATTATGAAAAAAATTACTGCTAATAATATCTACATATAAGCACACGGAAGGGGACGAGACAATCTCTCATCCTCTCCGTCAGTACTGATTAAAGTTAAAAGGCGCACGTTATGTCTAGCCTATCCTATCGCGCGTCTTTTAGAGGGTGCAAGTTTGGTTGAGGCATGCAGCCTTTTTCCTCTCCTGCTCCGGTCAACGATCAGCGCATAATGTCAATTATGATTAAATTATCCCTAAGCGCACTCAACAAATATCGCCTGTCATTAATAACTATTAGATTGTCGGCAACTGTATGTTTAATCGCATGAGATATTCAAACACAGTCACTTACTAAATTACTCGCAATGAAATAAAAGTGAATTGTTTTCCGTCAATTATCAGTCGCCTAGTGTATTTATTAGTCCACTAAACCGTCTCTTTCTGTGTGATAGCGGGTGACTAAATTTACATTACAACTGAAACCTCTGGAATAAAAATAGCTACGCGTTATTTAATTCGCTAGTTTTAACACCTAGAAAATCACAGTGAATGTAACATGCTAAAACTTGTAACACTTTAATACGCTTAAGCACAAATTTATATATTACCAGAAATCCAGAAAGAAAACACCACGAACTATTAACACATCTATTCCCAATGGTTCTAGATAACGTGTTTAGACTCTCCGAAAACATGTGAGCGACTCTGATAACTGATTTGAGAAAGACGCAGTTTATATACGATCATGTTGTTATGATCTCTAAAAGATGTGAATTCTCACACTCCGTTTTCCAGCAGAGAAATCTGAAGCTACGTTTCCCAGATGAAGGGTTCTACGGTCGCTTCTGTCGGCCGTTGCTAATTGACAACAAAAGCTTAACCCGTGTAGCGGGCTCCCGTCCGAGATTTTTGCTGTTTCTCGAGATCAAAGGATTTACTCCCCTTATAGAGAATCTTCAAAGGCCGTTACTCTTCCTCGTGTTTTCCACGTGTGATCTGCTCATTATCGTAATATTGACAGATCCGCTCGCGTGAGAAACTTGCGTAAACGAACGTGGTTCGCCCCCTGCTATGAATGACAGGTTGCGAAACAAGCTCGTTTGATATGGTCAAGTAAAAAGAGGCGTGGATTAAAAGGTGAGTCAGACAGGCAGAGAAATGCGTGACTTTGTTAGCGAATCTTGAAACTACGCCGAGGTCACAAAAGGCTGTCGGATACAGGAGGCTTTATTTCCATTATACGTCACAGTTGTAAATAGCGACTAAGAAGGGTTGGGTCTATTACCCCATCCAAGAAAACTTTAAGCCTCATAAAATTCAACAACCAATATGGACAACTCAATTAAAGGACATGAAACTCAGACATCGAGGCCAGAAGAATGTCTTCTGGTAGGGAGGCGCATGACTCAACCCAGAGAAAGTCGAAAGGAGCTTGGGTTGCTGACTCGCCTTTTTTTTTTTCTGTCGAAAACTTCCAGATTTAGCACTTGGGATGTTAGTACACTGAACGGACAGGGGAAAGCTGCACACGTGGCAGCAAAAATGGAGAACTACATGCTTTATATCTTGGCACTGTAGGTAGACTACACAAAACAAACAAAAACATGATGAAGAAAGATGGAGACAGAAACTAAAATGGTGAGGATGATCTGGAAGATCTTTCGCTGATGGCACGTGACAGAAGGTCTTGGCAAACGTTTTGTTGAAGGTCTATGCTCCGTAGGGAGCTAAAAGATATATAAATGAATGAAAAGTGAAAAGGGTATAGGTAGTACCACTATACTGTCGTAAGGGAATGACATGTTAGAGATTTCACCTGTACTAGGTGAGGAGGGGCGACCATTTTCCTTTCTCGCTACTTATGCCTATCCTTATTCACGAACAGAATTAGGTTTTTATAGTCGAGTAGGCGGCAGCGTGACGTGACCTCGTTTCGAACCTGGTCATTTTACCATGAGAAGCAAGAACTTTAATCACTCTGCCACGCTGATGCTCAAGATACGCCTGACAAACGATATTTCAATGGCTGGACGTCCTTATTGTTTGTGACGTCACTATTATGAGCTTGTCAGGCATTCTCGATACAGAAATCTTTCTTTTTCTAAATTAAAAAAGGGAGTGGGGCTAACTGGTCGGAATGTTATCTTTTCAAAGTCTCAGCATAGCAGCGTTCTACGTCGCGTAGTTCCCTGCGAAGAAACAGATAAAGTAGGCATAGCAGCGTTCTACGTCGCGTAGTTCCCTGCGAAGAAACAGATAAAGTCAGCATAGCAGCGTTCTACGTCGCGTAGTTCCCTGCGAAGAAACAGATAAAGTCAGCATAACAGCGTTCTACGTCGCGTAGTTCCTGCGAAGAAACAGATAAAGTAAGCACAAAAGCATTCTACGTCGCGTAGTTCCCTGCGAAGAAACAGATAAAGTCAGCATAGCAGCGTTCTACGTCGCGTAGTTCCCTGCCAAGAAACATATAAAGTCAGCATAGCAGCGTTCTACGTCGCGTAGTTCCCTGCCAAGAAACAGATAAAGTCAGCATAGCAGCGTTCTACGTCGGGTAGTTCCCTGCCAAGAAACAGATAAAGTCAGCATAAAAGCATTCTACGTCGCGTAGTTCCCTGCGAAGAAACAGATAAAGTCAGCATAACAGTGTTCTACGTCGCGTAGTTCCCTGCGAAGAAACAGATAAAGTCAGCATAAAAGCATTCTACGTCGCGTAGTTCCCTGCGAAGAAACAGATATAGTCAGCATAGCAGCGTTACTTCGGGTAGTTCCCTGCGAAGAAACAGATAAAGAATAGGATCACTGCTGTCTCCAGCATGTCGTAAGGGGCTACGAGATTGAAGTTATGCAAGGCGTTTGCAATGTCATCAAGTAAAAAACAAATTAATATAGAAAACATCGCTGAAAGACCATATGAAGTGCTCTGGTGCAGGCAACCTGCAAGGAAAGCCAACTGTTGTGGCGACCACATGTTTCTTAACGTGCTCAAAGGAAGAAGTAAACAGGGACAATGGTTTGGGGGTGGGGGGTGGAGAAGGAGGAATGGAAACTACAACGCTTCAAAGTAATGGATTATTTCTGTTTCTTTATGGATAATGAAAGCAATAGATATTTAAAGCCCCAACAGGAAGAGAGCAACACAGACTATTGTTCTGATCAGAGCTTAGTTTTTAAATTACCATGATAACACATCTTAGATACCAGTGAACGCCAAATGCATTATCACTGTTACGGTGTCGAAAACATGTCGACACCGAGATAATTTTTTTTTTTAACTTTTGCTTTCGTAAGCTTTATTTACTGGTCGAAAATATGGCTGGAATCAAACCAGCAATGACTAAAATCTGGACGCATCTATATTCTTTCATTCATCCCCTTTCAGCTCCACGTGGAACATAGATCTATAAATAAATGCTAAACCTTCCTACCCTGTGATATCTGTTGATGGTCTGTATGTATGTGTGTATGTAGGCCTATGTGTTTATGTATGTATATACTCCAAACTTCAGAAATGAGATATCTGAGGAAGGTGATTGAAGTAACAAGAAGAGACATGTTCCGCAACCAGATGATACGGCAAGACCTCAAAACCCAGCCCCTGCAGACCTGAGTGGAATAGTCCCAAGCACGATGGTTTGGCTATGTCTACAGAATGGGAGAAGATCGGCTATCACGACAAATATAGGAAACCAAGTGCCTGTGATCCAGACCTTCAGGACGACCCAGAGTTCGTTGGAAGGACAGCATTAGACAATCTCTGAAGGATAGAGGATGTCGCGAGAGGTTAAATAATTTATGAAGAATATAGACAACAAGGTGTATCAGGTGATACAAGGATAGTTGCCAGAGAAGAGTCTGGTCTTATAAGAAATACCCCATTCTCAGAAAAGAGCAATGGTGTATAGAGTTCATAGGTTTAAAGTCAGGCTGTAAAGAATGACTGGCCGAGATAGTAATATTCAGTACCAGTATTCTATGGTGCCTCTCTCGGAATTATACCTATGGGCTGTTATAGTATCTAGGGAAATTAATTAAATTCAAAGTAAAATGACTCCAATGCTGACATAAAGTAATCAAACCAGTGCACTACAATTTCTTAATTTTATTTATGTACATTCATCCGTTGTGTTTTGTTTGTGTAAACACAAAACCAAAAACTAAAAATACACTGATGGTGTTGCATGTACATGTATGTACACCAACTAAAAGTCAATTACTAAAATAAAGTCTTTTCCTTGTTGCTAATGCTCCCTTGTTATGAAAATAGTCTTAGTTCAACTAATCACTCTGGAACCAATGTTTATGATGGTACTTGAATTTATCTTCAGTATTTGGGTGGTAGATATTGAAAACTGTCACAATGACTTCACTGTTACTGAGATCACTTGAATTTACCTTCAAAGTGTTTCTATGTTATGTAGCTTTTTGAAAACTGTCACTCTGACTACAATGTTACTGAGATCACTTGAATTCAAAATATTTCTATGTTATGTAGCTTTTGAAAACTGTCACTCTGACTACAATGTTACTTAGATCACTTGAATTCAAAACATTTCTATGTTATGTAGCTTTTGAAAACTGTCACTTTGACTAAAGTCTATATTGTTACCAGACTAATTCAAGCATCACTGTTTTCATCACTACAAAGTTAAAACGGGTGTGGTACGCCAATGCTCTGCGAGTCAGTCTTGTCTAATGGGACTTAACTTCTTCGCTTCCGCCTTTTAACTTGGAGCAGGAATATAAGATGGAGAAGCCCAACACTGAGGGTCCCCACTCTTCAAACTGATGTAGGTACGGGGTGCTTGTTCAAATCCTACACCGCTAGGTACAACACCAATCTTCGTCTCTGCTAACAAGATGAGTGACAGGATACCTCTGACCTGAAATGTAATAGGTCCTACATAGCATGTGGCTCTAAAATCCTCATACCCAGATCGTAGATTAGTGAGGCAGTTCAGAATAAGTGATGGTAACACAGGAAAGGTAGACTCAGTGAGTGACAAATAGGTTTATGCAATAATATAACACAACATTACAACACACACACTTTCCTAATATGTCCATGATTGACATCACTAAAACTGCATAGGCCTTATGGTGAGTGTTGAGTGTATACTCAAACAATACATTAAATTACAATCTTTCCTCTTTTACTTATTCCTGATAGTATTGTCCAGTCCAGCAATCAGAAAAGGCTTTAAAAGCTTCTGAAACTAACAACCCTCATTCCGTCCGGCCTTAGCTTAAATGTCGAACACTTCACTGGCAAATGGCAAAGGAGCTCTGTGGTAGAATCTGACATCTGTCCTCTGACGAATTTGTTTATGGCGGTTCAAGAGAAATATTCTTTTTTTTTTTTTTTTAATTAATGTGTTTGCTACTTCATTTTGTAGCACGCCCCTTTCAACCATCTACCATGTACATGGATTTGTTGGTTATATCAGGACGTGTTTCTTTTATTGTAATATGTTTTTGTTTATATTTGTTTTATATTATATTATCTCTAGTCGGTATTTTTCCTTTTGTAGTTATAGTTCAACATGGTTTTTAAAAAAAGTTCCAATATATGCTATTTTCTAAGTTAGTATGTTTTTGATTTTTACTGGATGGTTTATTTGGTTAATCTGTGTGTTTCTGGGGCGAGTCTTTCACCAGTTTGGACTAAGAGAAATATTCGTTGTTGTTGTTGTTTTGATGAGTTGATGGGTGGAGATCGGGCACTGAGCATCTGATCATTGTTGCCTTTTCTCGTTCCATCTTGGTCTACCCTGTTCAACCTGAAAGTTGGTTATAATTGGGGTATTTAGTGTCATTTAATTTACTAATTTTGTTTTCAATTTAAATAACTGTTGCCTTTTGCAGTTGCTGGTTTTTATTTATATTAGTATTTGTCAATTTTATTTTCTCTTTTGTATTGTTTCTAGATAACTGTTGTCCTTTACACTTGGTTTTAATTTGTATTAGTATTTGTTCCTTTTGAGTTGTTGTCCCTTTTTTTTTTTAATACCTTGTCTTTCCTTGTCCTATGAGTAGTTATTTTTTGTTAATGCTTAGTTAGTTCTTGCTGCTTAATTTCTATTTAGTTGGATGATTTTCCTGGAGTTCTAACCTTATATTTTTTCCTTTGTTTTATGTATATATCTTTTAAGTATTGATTGGGCATCTCTTGGGGCATCTATACTTAAAATCTTATCACCTGTTAAGTCTATATTGTGATTTCTGTAGTAAGTTTTTAATTCAAGCCTTTGTTGTTCATACTTTTTACAGTGGATCAGGTAGTGGTCTATGTCATTCTCTTCCTGACATTCTTGGCAGTGTGGTTCTTCTACCATGAAGTATGCTGCACCGAGTCGGAGACGCCACAGTTTTTTGTTCGATGGTATCTTTAATTCTTCTCTGACCTGGCATGTCCTCGTTGGTTCTTTCAGCAGTTTGAACGCGTGTCTGCCTTTTCTACTTTCCTTCCATGTTGTCTTCCATTCCTCGTTTATAGTTTCCTTCACTTGGCTCTTGATCCCTGACCTCCCCAGTCCTGCTTTTATATTGTTTTTACTTGTTCTTCCCTTCTTGGCGTTCTGGTCTGCCAACTCGTTGCCAGCTATACCTATGTGTGCTGGAACCCACACTAGCCTCACACTACATCCTCTGTTCTCTAGTGATGTATTAATTGCTAGAATTTCTTCCTTTATGTCTGGCCGGCTACATTTACCTGGGTGTTCTAGTGCTTGTAGTGATGATAGTGAGTCTGTAAATATCGTAACAGCTTCTGGTGGGTTATCTTCGATTATTTCTAGACTTTTAAGAATTGCTACCATCTCTGCAGTAAAAATCGATGCCCCTTCCGTTACACTGTAGCTCTTTTTTATTCCCCATTGTGGTATTACAACTCCGGCACCTAGTTGCCCACTATCACCCTTGGATCCATCAGTGTAGACGGCCAGACTTTGTTTAGTTAGTTGCTCTATGAACTTTCTACTTATCATTTTGGCTTCCTTATCTTCTATGTTTTGTTTGATCTTTTCAGTAAGTGAGTAGTCTATGATTGGTGTTTTTAGTTCCCATGGTGGTATTTTGCTTCTGTATTTATTACTATTTTCAATTGTGTTTGATAGTTCTTTGAAATGCATTAGGTCTTCTATAGTTCTCCACCCTGTTGGATATCTATCTTTATTTAAGGGGACGTCCCATACACTTGGTTGGTTTTTGACAAATGTTTTATGTGCTGGGTGGGTCACTTCTTGTGCTACTTTACTCCAATAATTTAATCTCAGTTCTTTCCGTCTTAGACCAAGGGGAGGTATGCCGAGAGCTACTTCTAGAGCTTCTACTGGTGTCGATATAAATGCACCTGTAATGGTTCTCATGGCTGCATTTTGAATCCTGTCCAGTTTTGCTTTGTTAGAAGCTGCAGCTGAGTCATAGACTATGCTGGCATAATCCAGTTTCCCCCTGATGAAGGATTTGTAGAACATAAGCATTATTTTATTGCTGGCCCCCCATCCATTACCTTTTACAATCCTTAGTATATTTAGGGGTCCCCTACAGCTTTCTACCAAATTGTCTATATGTTTATTATAATTTAGTTGTTTATCTAAAGTTATGCCCAGAAATCTTGTTGTTGAGGAGGTACATATTTTCTGTCCTTTAATGGTTATATTGATTTTGTTATTTTTTTTTAAATTTCCTTTGCTGAAAATCATACCTACTGTTTTGTTTACATTAATTTGGAAGCCCCAACTTTTCATCCACTCTGAAACTTTGTCTATTTGATTTTGAAGTTTTTTGTAAACATGGTCCAAGTTTTTTCCAGATCGCCAAATGGCACAGTCATCTGCAAATTGTGATACTACATTCTTTATGTCATTAAATTCATCTGCTAAATCATTTACAGCTATAGTGAAAATTGAAGGAGAAATCACTGATCCTTGAGGAATCCCATTCTGTTGTTCATATATTTCTGACCTATCATTATTCACCTGTACAGCAAAGTACCTGTCCTGTAAAAAGTTTTCTAGATACCTATAGGTTTTACCAGTAATGCCAATCTTTTTCATTTTGTAAAGAGCTCCATCTCGCCAGCATTCATCATATGCCCTGGCTACATCTAGAAAGACTGCCACTGTTTTCTCTTTCCTCTTGAACCCTAGCTTTACATCATGTTCTAATCTTACAAGCTGGTCTACTGTACTTCTGTCTGCTCTAAACCCTTTGTTTCATCTATCTGGTCTGGTATTTCTTTTAAAAACTGTATCCTAAGTCTTTCTCTTCTCTCATTTTCTTCCTGTCCAAGGCTACTTTTTGCACTGACTTTATAGAAATACTCGGCAAGGGCATTAGCTTTTTCTTTATCTGTTTCTGCTCTCTTTGGTAGTTTGATTGTTGGCATTATTGTTTTCTTATTGTTCCCTTTGATTGCCTTAAGCTTTTTCCATACTTCTCTAATTTGAGTGCTAGGTTTAAGTGACTGACAAAACTCCTTCCAGTTAGTTTCTTTGGCTTTGAATATTATTCTGTTAGATTCATTCCTAATAAGTTTATACTTATCATAGTTTTCTTCTGTTCTGTTATTTCTATATTTTTGTAAGGCCCTTTTTCTTCTCTCATGAATTTCTGCACAGCTTTTATTCCACCAGGCAACTGGTTCTTTATTCCATTGAGTTTCTCTTTTCTTATTAATGTTATTTATTGATTTAAGGTGTTGTGGCATATTTTTATTTGGTATATACTTTATTGCTATTTTCAGAATTTCATTGGTCAGTGTTTCTGCCCACAAGTCAGTATCATCTGATTCCATGTCTTTATATTCCATCCCCTCCAGCTCTGATTGGAAAGCTTCCCAGTTTGCTTTTTTATAGTTGAAGGTAGGTTTCTCTGGTTCTGGGTTTGGAATGACATTTTCATGCATGGTTATTACAATGGGCAGATGATCTGAGTTTGTGTCTTGTAACACTTCCCAATTTACATTCGCTAGGTTGTTAGTTGCTATACTTATGTCTATTGCTGAGTCTGCCCTATTAGCTTGTGGATTAATTCTTGTTGCAGATCCATCATTTAGTATTAGTAGTTCATTGTTTTCTATGAAGTCAAGTAGGCATTTTCCTGCATTATCTGCATGTTGTCCACCCCAAGCACAATGATGGGAATTAAAATCGCCTACTATGATTGTTTTGGGGCCTAGTCTGGTACTTATGGCTAGTATTTCTTCATCTTTAATTGTGCCATCTTTAGCATATACATTTAGAATTGTTAGATTGTTTGGTTCAGCTGCTATAGTAGCCTGGATACCTTCTATATTGGTTGTATTAAATACTTCCCAGTCTATGATTTTAAATTTTTCGCTAACTAAGACTGCGACACCTCCTCCTCTACCTTCTTTCCTATCGTGTCTAAGTATCTTAAAGCCCTTACAACTATATCTATTATTTGGGTTTAAATGGGTCTCTTGAAGAGCATATATATCAGTAGTTAATCCAGTCTCTGATAGTAGGGGTGCAAAATTTTTTTTAATACCCCTACAATTCCACTGGATAATTCTAAATCTTTCTAAATTGAATTTTAACATCATCTAGTTTACCTTTTATTTTGGTTAGCTATCAAATTTGCTCTTATTCTGCATTTCCTGTACTTGTGGACCCACTATCCATCAAGTTGTCAAGAAAATCCTTATTTAAACTTGTCATTATTTCCCTAACTTCTTCCGCTAAGTGTGGTAAAAGTCCCTCAAATCGTTTTTTGATAGTTTCTATGATAGTTTCTTCTAGGTTGCTTTTGTTCTTTTTGACCACTTTCCTATTTTCATCCAATGCTACATTCCCTTCTCTTCCTATGTTAATCTCCTGTTTTTCACTTTCCATTCTTTTTAGTATTATTTCACTTTCTTCTTTTTGTTCAGACAGTTTGACTAGTATCATTTCATTTTCTTCTTTTAGTACAGTCAGTTTAGCTATATCCTGGGAAATTTGGTGCTGTATGGCTTTCACTTCTTGAAGCACTGCCTCTGCACTTTTCAGTGCACTTGTGTCGTTCGAGGATGTAGTTGAATCATCTGACTGGTTTTTTGGTACTATTTTATTATTTTCTAACTTGTTCTTACTTTCTTTTACCCTCTGTGTTTTAAGCATTTTGACATCTTCTTGCACACTCTTAATTATTGTTATAACTTTAGTGCTCGTATAGGTATCGTTTTCCTTTAATTCTTTAATGACAGTTTTAAAAGGGGTTTGGGTTGTTATAGCTTCCTTCAGTGCTTTTTTGGTCTGCTGATAAACTGGGCAGCCCTGGAATCTGGCGCTATGGCTTCCTTTGCAATTAATGCATTTTCTGTTTGCATTATCCTTTTTATAGTCAGTATCTGACTTTGCCTTTTCGCATTGCGTGAAAGGGTGTGCCCCCGCACAAAACCTACATACTGCCTTCCCCCTGCAAGTGTGGCGCCCATGACCAAACTTCATGCAGTTGGAGCACTGCAACACTGGGGGAATGAAGGCTTCTGTGTTTTTTTGTGTTTTCCCAAATAGTACCGTCTTGGGGGGTTCCCTACCTTCTGTTGTTATCACTACCACTGGGGTAACGATACTCCCTTTCACCATTATTCTGTCCACGTGTACCAGCTTTATGTCTGGGTTATGTTTTGCGAGGATGTTCATAACTTCCTCGCTTGAAAGGGTAGTGTTTATCCCTTTTAACACACATCTACTGGTCACTTTTGCTAGCTCTATCTTTACTTCTATGTCGTGTGCAAGAGTCACTGTTTTTGCTTCTACTTTGAGTTCCTCTAACATCTCTTTTATTCTGTCACTCTGATTTGGGATAATTATTATGCCAAAATGGGTTTTTGAAATTTTGGCTATCGCCTTTTTGCCTAACACAGGATCAAGGATGTTTATAATTTTGTCTTCATCTAATGCCTTGATCTTGACAGCCTCACCAGCTACTTGCGTTATCTTTAAACGACATATGTTTACTACATCTGTATTTTTGGGATCTGCCTGGGTTGCTAGATGTCTTGAGTCTTTTTTGGTACTTTCATTGGTTTTTTTTGGGTTATTTTTTTCTTCTAGTTTATCATGTCTGGTGTCCCTACCTTGGTTTTTAACTGCTTCTGCCCACGTTTTGCCTTCTTTTGTTGTTTTTACTTCTGAGCCTCCTTTCAGTTTATCCCCTCTGGTTTCATGACTTGTTTTGTCCGCGTTTACCTGGCTGTCCTGATTATCCTTTTCCCTGGGTCCTTTCTTTCCGTTCGCTGTGCTGGTTCCTGATCTTTCTCCTTTGTTGATTCTGCTTTTTGTTGTTTTTCCTTCCGCGCCTCCTTCCCGATTTTCCATTATTGTTTTACTCGTGTCCTTTAGTTCTGTTTTTTTTTTAATTCAGGGTTCGTGGTCCTGTTTCTTTCTGTCCGGTTTAAAGTTTTGTCTTTTTCTGAAGTTTTGTCTTTTTCTGGAGTTTTGGCCATCGTTTTCCCTTCCTCGGACTGTTTTCTGGTGAATACTACCATTGGTTATTTTCTCTGTCTTTTAGTATGCTACTATTTGTTGTCTTTGAATTATATTCTGATGATTGAATATTATATGTAATCTTTGGCTTTTGGTTTATTTTGTTATATATATATCTTTACCCCACTACGATTCTTAAATTAAATAGTCCCCTAATACTTAACCTTAACTACAGTAGGCCTACTCTAATACTATCAACAAAAGTATAAATTATTCACCACTTAAATATGTCTTTCAAGATGGCTGCCTGATCTCACTCAAAGAATTGCCACGTGGCGCTATTTAATTTCTATTATTTTAATTTCTAAAATTAACTGCAATACGCTAACACTGAGGATGGATAAAAATATCAACTTATCTGATAACTTGTGTAGTTCTAAGGATGTCTTCACTGTGTCTCGTCCTAAAAAGAACGTATCAAGCTTGTGTGGTTTGAGGTAAGCAAAAATGCGTGTTACCCCTGTAGTAGACGGAAGTGGAAGTGGATAGGAGAGAAATATTCCAGATTTGCTTCCCTTTTTATTACCGGTGACGGGCGATTAGAAGACAAGCGATTCCATTGGCTGCCCAGGTCAGCTTATGTTTACCAAAATTTCTGTAAAACAACCGCTTTCTCCCCGATCTGTCAATCTTACAAAACTTCGATAATTTATTCTTCCGGTGTTTCCCAACCGATTCCTTCCATCCAGGTCTTGTTTAAACCTGCCGATTGGGTGCTACCATTTTAACAAGCTATCCTTTTTCTGCCTCCCTTGTAGCGTTTGCAATCGCAGTCCAAACCGGGGAAAACAGCCCTTAAATCAATATATCTAAATGAAAGCTTTGGTCGAAACATTTGTTGACATACCGATATAGGTTGGTAAGCTCTCGTTAATTGCCATTAGATATTGGTTCAGTACTACGCTACAGAGGACTAGACTGAAACCAGGTCAGAAGGAGGGCAGCCTATAGGGTGTTATAGCGCTCTCTCTGGCAAACCCCTACACCCCAGGGCAGAAGAGGGACGACTAAGTAAGTAATATATATATATACACACACAGTCAATCCTCGCTATTCGCGTGTTCCGTGTTCGCGGATTCGCGAGATAAAGTGTAACCTATTGTTGCCATTCGCAGGTACCTCTCGGGTATTTGCAGCCATGTGCAGTAGGCAAAAATTTTCGAGTCGCCTACCAAGCAGCGTCGCAGATGGGGCCCAGCAATTAGAGGCTGCCTTCTTGTTCTCGCTGCTTTCGTTGGGCTTACACATATCTTTGTCGAGCATCTTTTCATCCATGTTTTTGCAGTTTTTACGCCGTTTTTCATAATTTTTGAAATTTATAATGGCATTTAAGCGTAGTGCAAGTGTGTTGGCGAGCGTGCCTAAGTGCAAGAAGGCTGTGATGAGCCTTAGTGATAAAGTACTTGTGTTAGATAAGCTTAGTTCTGGGATGTCTGTAGCATCCGTCGGCAGCGAATTCTTTGTGAATGAATCCACCATCCGATCCATCCGCCATAATGAAGAAGATATACGTAGAGCTGTGCATGAATCGGTACCAGATAGTTCAAAAATTACATTTGTGGTTCGTGATGAGGTAATGAAAAAAAATGGAAAAACATTTCAGCTTGTGGATTAATGAGATGGTGAGTGATAAAAATAATGTGTTGTGGATACCACCACTATCTACCTTAAAGCCAAGCAGATCTACGAACGTGTCACGAAGTGCCAAAGAAAACGTGAAGGCCATCTCGGCTACTACTGGCTGGCATGCTCGCTTCAAGAACCGATACGGCATGAAAAACTTTAAACTTTCCGGTGAGGCAGGTTCAGCAGATGCTGAAGTATTTAAAAAATACCTGCTTCAGCTCATCGACGAAAAAGGCTACCTCCTTGATTGGTACACCAAAAGATTGTACATACTGAACTATTGCAAAGAAAAGTATAAATGCATTTATAAAATGCATTTATAATATGCACTGTATAATAAATAAGCTGTTATTTACTAGAATGGTACACGTAAGGAAGAGCTTATGGTGATTGGTAGCAAACGTGAATTGTGAACAGTGTCCTGCAGGAACCTAATTCCCTTTTCCCCATAGGATTAATTGTTTCGTATTAGGGAATTTCCGTATTCATGAGGTTTTCAAGGAACCTAACCCCCGCAAATAGCAAGGATTGACTGTATATATATATATATATACACACACACACACACACGCAGATCAGTGCCCTCTAGGTGTCAGTAGAAATAAACGCTGAACCATCTACTCTCGGTTTGCAAGTGTCGTTAGGACAAGGTGAGTAACATGGCGCGTACAGTACCAATAGAGCTGATTGTTGCAACTGACCTGCGAAGCCGAAGATGACGGCAAACAGCAAAATCAGGCCTAATGTTACAAACAAGCACTTCCTGAGAGTACAATAGTCAGCATACCCCGAACCAAAACGCATTAGCTTAACAACAATTTTTAATGGTGCAAGGGACTTGGGAGGTGGAATTAGACCTAACTGGGCGAAGGACATATCCAGAAATAATCAGTTAGTCTTGGAGACGACCAAATCTTCTGCAGCACCCCACGTGGCCACTCCAGAATATAACGATTAACCTCCTAGTGCTATTTGAATCTAAATTAAATTACAAGATTACCCCATGTTGTCATGCACTTGAATACAGTTTCCTGTCACTAAAGTTATTGAAACAATGTTACAAGTTTCAAGCAATTAATTATTTGTATTTATTTCTACCATAAATAAATTGAAAGTTATTTATTCCATTTATGGAGCATGGACATATTTGATTGTCCGATGACATCTGTGGACCATATTTGGTAGATCGATGACATATGTGGACCATATTTGATTGTCCGATAAAATCTATGAACCATATTTGATTGTTCGATGACATGTGTGGGCCATTTTTGATTGTCTGATGACATCTGTGGACCATATTTGATTGTCCGATGAAAGTTATGTACGCTTCCTGGAAAAATTGTACATAAAAACATACTTTTAAAATTTACATTTTTAACTTTAGGTTATGTACTCGGACTCCCTGGGATCCATTCCTCGACCCCACAAGGGGTACGTGGACCACAGAATAAGAAACACTGCTCTAAATTGTGTCGCCACCAGTAATCAAATCAGTGGAACAACTTGGTCTGTTATTTCGTTCACCAAAATACCGAAGCTTTGTTGTTGTTTTGAAGTTTGTGACATCTTCATTTAGCTACTGTTTTTTTTTTTCTTAACCAGCGGCCTTTGGGCTTTCAGCCCTTCGGCCCAATGACATGTCATTGCGAGGCTGGGGAACCTGAGGACTTTCCTTCCAACCCGGTCAGGAGCTTCGCTCCTTCCCATCCACTGGCACTTGTCTGGTTCTTGTCATCAGTTTCACATTAGCGATCTTGTCATCTCTTGTTCCGCTGGCACTTGTCTGGTTCTTGTCATCAGTTTCACATTGGTGATCTGTCGTATCATTTCAATTCTTCTATTTTACTCAAGCATCACTTTCTGAAAGTATGTAATTTCTTGATTATTATTTTTTTTAATTTGTTCTCCTTGTTTCAGAACAATACAATAAGACTGACTTGACATTTGAGTTAAAGATTCTGATTTCTCCGTTGGACTCGATTTCTTCTGACTACTGTGTATTTCCCGGAGCAATTACAACATCTATTATCTTTTGGATCCTTATTTGGCAGAAGACACGGGCGTTAGATGAGACACACACTGAATAAACCCGTTGATAGCTCTACAAGGTAGTCATTGTTCTTGATTACCCACGGTAAGAAAAATGTAGAGAAAAAAACTCACGGTGACGAGAAGTAGACATAGACATGAAGGGAATAATAAATACGTAGGAAGCCATTGCCCAAATAACGCAGGAAAGGAATGGTTGGCGTGTATTTTTTGAAGGTCAGTGCTGTATGGGTCGCTGAAAGTCGTGCATGAAAACTAAGACCTAGAGCACCCGCAGATCTACAGAAAAAACATCAAAAATCGCACTACTACATTAAACACTAAAACATCATCTGGAGGAAGAATACAAAGAACGCTATTTACATTAGCACTACCTGAAGTTCTGGACATATTTTATGCTACGCACAAAGGCGTTCTGATATAACCGAAGGACGTATACCAGTGTTTGAAAGTGGAGTACCACGAGAAAAGATGGCTAAAATTAGGGAGAAACACAAGTCTTTAGTCATTCTCGAACCCCCTTAATTTGTGCTGGGCTCAATTGGCGCATACCTGTGTACCAACACTAATATTGTTTAATTAATTTTTAATTAATTTTTTCGCATCTCTGTGTCAACCAGAATACCGCTCGAAAGACGGAGCGAACGGGAAAGCCGAAGCGGACGCAGCGAACGGAGATACGGAAAACCAGGGGCGGCATCTCTCCTTAGTCTGGCGGTCAGAACCCTGAAAGTCTCCTGAGATCTAAAAAGGTGTCAAATTCTAACATGTCCCCCCAATCTTGCATTCCAGTTAGATATATACAGACCACGAAGAAAGCCATTTTATCATTTGTTTGCCAGAGATTTAAGATTCCCTAGCTATAGTAGAATTTTGCTAGATTTCCATCTGAATTGGTGGCTACATTGGAGTGATTTCTTTTTCTGTGCACAGTATAATATATTTGTTAAAGTGATCAGTGGTCTAGTGCTTTCATTTTATTTCACTGGATTTTGTGTTTATTTAAATCTATTAAATTAAACTGATCTCAAAAGTTCCAGTGCTAAATTTAATGATATATCTATTATAATATTTAAAAAAAATAATAGATGCTTAAATGCTAAAGTAACTTTTAAAGTCGCGAAGGAATTTATAATTAATAAATTTAGTTAAGTCCTATATATATAGATGTGTGTTTTAACCATTAGACTCGCAAAGTGTTTTCTTAAATACATAATTAAATACGCGAGTGTATATAGATAGTCTTAACGGTAAATTTATCGCGCGTTAGAATATTATTTGATTTTTGCGGTATGATTATGTTGTCATGGTTTTTCTATCTTTTTCTATAGAATGATCAAATAACCTTTGCGATCCCAGCAAGAAATCATACAGAGTCTTCCAGACTCGGTTCTTAAACTTCCAGATATATTGATGAAACATTTTAAATATAATCTTGTGGCGGTCCGATGCGGCCTAGCTATCATAATTACATGAAAGAAAGCCCCCCAAGAACATTTAAATAAACCATCAAATTAAATTACAATCTGTAAGATAAACTGGAAGAAGAACAGTTGCCAGTAGCGATATTTTATTCACTGCTCTGCTGTGAGAGAGTACATATTTACCTGAACTGTGACTGGGCCTAGTTTTTCTTTACTGGATTTAAAAAACTTACCGGTCAGTTGCTATCATCACGCATTGAAGGAATTTTACCACCAGCGGCGAAATTAAAGAGACCACTCCATTCTCACCCCTGTATCGAACTGTGACAGTGCCATCCCATAGACTCCTTTTATATAATAAAACACAAGAATTCTTAGGCTTCACGTCCGGCGATAAGTTGGAATATTTGCTATCAGCCAACCTCGCTAAATCTGGGGCTGGACATCGAAGTACCAGACATTTTCATATGTCAAGAGTGTAATTGCTGTTTATATAATTTTATGGAGTGCCTGATGCTACAATCGGTAAGTGAGTGTGAGCATATGAGTGTGGGCCCTCACGAGCGTGCATGAATGACAGGAGATTTATTTTTTGCAAACCATTTGTTAACTTGCCTACCGGGTAATACATTTTCTGTATACCCTGCATTGTTCCTTTAAGTGGGATATCTTGTTACCGCTCTTTTCCCCCCCCCCCCCCCCCCCATCCTTTCATTTGCTTAGTAAAGGGAAAAACAATTGGGAATAACAGGATATTTTTCTACCACCCATACCTAATATTGTAACCCCTCTTTCAGAGTAATTAAATTTACTGTTGGGTTACATTACCTATGTTCCTGATAACTATCTATCTTTGGACTGGGTTTATCTTTGTCTAATACAAGCGGGAAGGGCATAGTCCATACCAATCTTCTTCACCCCCCCGCCCCCCTACCTTGTTAATTGTATTTTCTGTACTTATGGTATTTTTCCTGTAACACATGATAATTGTTGTGATTGATTCTAATGTTAATAAACAGCATAAACTTATGTAGTACTGTGTTGAAATACCAAAGCCCAAATTTCCCATATCTGTTTAATATAGTTTGTATTCACGTACGTCTGTGTGTTTGAAGCACCAAATCGGTGTGAGCGCAGGTGTGTGTCCGGAACAAACAGAAAATACATCTTTTAAACATTCACTGCTTAGAGACAAAAATGGATGGTTAGTCGTCATTAATCAGTAATTCGCCATATTGTTTACTATATATATACATACATACATACATACATACATACATACATACATATATATATATATATGGCTTGATGTATGAGAAGAAGAAAGTTGGAATTTTTTGCGACACTAGGAAAGACTGAAAGGAAAAAGAGGCGACAAAGAGAGCAGATGATGGACAGTTTGACATCGTGGCATAGAAAGAAGTCAACAACAGATTTGATAAACAGCACTTTGGACAGGATGTTGTGGAGGGACGTGGTCACCTACGCCACCAGGCATGGTGCTTGAAGATGAAGTAGTTCCCATTTGTCTTTCTCTACAGAGTTCCGGTCAATTCTAATTGCCTTGTGGTTTATTCCATCTTGCAGTTTCGTTCAGAAAAGTATTTAATCTTCTGTACTCATTTGCCTGTTCCTCCCCTCCAAGCTCTACCGCCGACTGTGAATCTCTTTAACTATGTCTTTGCTTCTTTGTTTTAAACCTTGTTTACACATGCCTTGAAACAAAAAGATAAAAACCTTTATTACAAACGTTATCGCACAGCCGAAATGATACACGGTCAACAGCGCAGAGATAGGCCTGCTTTGCGTTCGGTTTCCACAAACATCCATCGAGGTTTAAATGCGAGCGAAGCAATGGAACCTACTTAATTAAACTTTAACATACCGTACGAGTATTGACATTATCTTGAGCGAAGAACTGACGACCTTAGTTTTTGCTGTTGAATTTGACAATCGACAGACTACATATAATCGCAAAGTGCACGAACTTTAATTTAAACATGGTGGCTAGTATGTAATACAAAAGGCAATACTGAGTAGGTTATCACAAAGCTGGACGCTTTAGTAGTGTGTATCTAGTGTATGGATATTGAGGAACAGACTACCACACTGAACTGTACGTATACATATAAACTGTGATTTTGGTCAAGTTCACAGCGCTATGTTTTCATCTAATTTGTGCATGATTATTTTGTACTTCAATGGAAAGATGGTGTTCGCGTAGGCTGACATTATCGTAGCAAGTATAAATATTTAAGCCGCTTTAATTACCGACTATCAGCATTCTTCTTCGTATTTCTCTTCTTCTTCTTCTTCTTCTTCTTCTTCTTCTTCGTTCGCTCTCAAACAACATATACCTGTCTCGTAGAGTTGGTAGTCCGTCTCAGGCTTCTCTAGTCACCAGACTATTTCTTTTTCAACTGAGTTGAAGAAGGCTGTGCTGTCACCCTGATCCTCTCATGGAGCCGACAGTATTAAAGGGGACGTTCTACCTCCCCTTTCCTACATGGACACATAACTGTTTGTCCTACTTTCAATTTGTTGTCAATAAGATTGACTTGTCATTTGAGTTAAAGATTCTGATTTCTCCGTTGGACTCGATTTCTTCTGACTACTGTGTATTTCCCAGAGCAATTAAAACATATATTACCTTTTGGATCCTTATTTGGCAGAAGACACGGGCGTTAGAGGAGACACAGATTGAATAAACCCGTTGTATTTGAGTCTGCAATGGCAGTTTCTTAGTCTGAAAATTATCACTTGATCTCTTCTTGGCAATGAGTAGTATTGCTTTCCTGTATCGAGTCTGGGTGTTCCTTATGTCATTTTTCTGTAAAGTTATATTTTACTATTGAAGTTATCTCTTTCATGTACTGCCCTGCCACTGACTGTCAGTGAAGCCGCACAAAGAATTCAGTAGCCTTCTTCTTTATTATTTTTCGCCTTTCAGCTTCCTGTGGAACTTGGACTTTTCTCCACCTTATTCTGAGCAATCATTTCAACGTTTCTCAATGTATTTTTTATTTAGCTCTTATTTATTTTACCAATTCTCTTATAAATGTAAGCGATCATTTATGAAGGTTGTTAACTTTCTTGTTGTCGCTTTTCTGACTGTTTGCAATGTTTAAAATTATTTATGATCGGGTCAAATCCATATTTATGGAAGAAATGTTATTTTTATTACGAAATAATGTAAAATACGGAGAAAACAACAAAAATATACGTTTTTTATCGTCTAAAGTGCAGACGTGAGGAAATCCAACAATAACTGAACATGGGTAAATGGTTTCTCTTGGGAGAATAATGTACCATATCTTGACGTAGTATGCGGCTTCTGGGTTCAATCAATCAATCTTCAACAAACACACGCCAAGTCATCCTGTCACGTGCCATCAGCTCAAGTTCTTTCCGCGTCTTTCTCATCATTTTCACGTCTGTCTAAAGTTTTCTTTTTCTGGATTAGACAGAGTAAATTTTTTTTTAAATCGCTTTAAGATTGGCTATTTTTATTTGAACATTTCATGAATGAATGTCTTTTTGTTTTGTCACACCCCCCCTCCCCTAGGGCTGCTGAGCTTCTCGTCTTTTGCAGCCAACACCAAGTTAAAGACTCCTTGGCGGGCCGCAGACAGGACTTAAAGGGGGGGGGGGGGGGGGGGTATAAAAACATTTCCGCACAAAACATGTTTGGTACAGTAAATTTTCCCCACAAATGTTTTTCATCAAGGGTTTGAAACCCCCCCCCCGCCCCCCCCCCCCTCTCCCCCCCCCCCCCCCCCCCCCCCCCCCCCCTCCCCCCCCCCCCCCCCCCCCCCCCCCCCCCCCCCGATCTACGGCCTTCTCCTTGGTATTATCTACACTGTAGATCTAGGCTTTTCCTGTGGCTTTTCTGCCATTCCGAAATGTGTTGAGTTGAAGTCATGAGCTCCAGTTTCTCCAGCTTGGCTTGATCTTAAAGGATCGTCATATCTGGTCCCAAGCTAGGAGTAAGATGCATGTGGCAAACAGTGCATTCCCCGCCATCAAAAGGGGCTCTCCAACTATGCAGAGCTAACATAATGTGCTCTGGTTGTGGGCTCTCCCAAGGAATTGTCACGTCCTGCACAGGGACACTTCTCTGCGCCAACCCCACCACCCCTCCCCCACCTATCACTGGGTCCAAAGTGAGATCCTCCTGCATACGGTCAACCAGGTCAAAGCCAAAGAGAAGAGTTACGTCTGGGACTCAAGAGACTCCTCCAAGCTTAATGTGCAATGCTGGGTTCTCAACAAGTTTCACCACAGGGGGAATCCTTGGAAGTGTGTGGATGTTTTCAAGAGTCAATGAGGGTATAATTAGCCTCTCAGACAGAGGTTCACTTCCACAAATGCATATTATAGCACTGTGCATAGCTGGCGGTCATATAAGGATGACTCCAGATATGCCTCCATGCACGATGCACTTATCTACAGAAAGCTTTTACCCTACTGTCTATCTAAATTTCTCATTGTTTCTTTTCCTCACTGTTTTCAAGTTTAGTTTTTTTTTTAAATCGAGCTCGTTCGAGGAAATATTTTCTTCTGAAACAATTTTAAAGAGCTCTGATTATTCAAATACCTTTCACTTTCATGTATCACTAGTTTTCTGGGTACAACGAGTCTTGTGTTGTATCAAATAAAGCTCGTTCGTTCGTTCTGCTTTTTCTATGGTGTAATTGTTCTAATCCAAGAGGTTGATGAAAACAAAAATCTTTAGCGCAAATGTCACGCTGTCCTATTTGGATTGCTCTGAAATATTTAGAATTTTAGAAAGTCACAAATAGAAAGACACGGACTTTCATAACTACTGGATGCGCTTGCGCAGAGCAGAAAAATTGCAATGGTATGACAAGATCACCCATGTGGAACTGATGACAAGATCACCAATGTGGAACTGATGACAAGATCACCAATGTGGAACTGATGACAAGATCACCAATGTGGAACTGATGGAAGGAACCTGACAAATACCAGTGGAACAAGAGGTGAGCAGAAGATGCTGGCGTTGAAGGGGACACTCAAAGAGAAAGGTAGCCGATAGCATAACAGGGCAATCTTACTTCTAGAATCCCCTCGGTGCGAGAAATAGTGGGAGACCAAAAAACAAAAGGAGAATAGAATTGCGACATAGACATGAAGGGGGTAAAGAAAACATGACAGACCTCGAACGAATGACGTTTTTTTAAAGCCTAAGAGATAATAAATGAATAAAGAGGTAGTACTTACTTAGTCGTTTCCCTTCTACCGTGAGGTGTAGAGGTTTGGAAGAGAGAGCGATAGACTATCCTAAAGAGGTAGTGTAGTTTTTTAATTCTTATAAAACAAAGTGTGGATCTCCAAACGTTACAAATGGTTCTTTGCTGCTTTGAAGAAGATCATTTCTTGCTGTGTAGAATGTTTGAGTTTTTCCTGTATCTGGTATTAGTTTCACAAGTTATCTGCTGGTGGACTTTGTCTTTTTTTTCGCGCATTGAAATTGCTGCTTCATTCTTTTTTATTTATTTATTTTTGCTTCAATTGAAGGAGCGATAATTCAGCTGCTTAAACTCTTTCCGGACCAGGCAGTTTTAAGGTTGTACCCGCGTACCAGAATACGTTTAAAAATTTGTTTCCATGTGTGCTGTTTAAAAAAAAAAATCAGTAGTAATATAAATTTAGGAGAAAACGTCTTATAATATTTGCTGTCAAAGTTGTTGAAGTGTTGTTGGTCTGATCTGCAACAAGTAAGTTTTATTGCTGTTTTTGTTGTTGTAGAGTGTAAAGTGTATACACGGGGAAATCAGATCACAACCAAATAGGGGTAATATGCGGCTTTCGGGAAAATAAAGTGCCATATCGTGGCGCAGCAAACGGCGTGTTGGCTAAACAATAATTTCTGAGAAAAGTGTTTAACTGTGTCTAGCACATTCCTAAATTCGAGTTGTTACCTTCCTAAAATTTATTACAGTTGGCATAGGGGGTCGGCCACATATGACGGCGCGCAATTTATGCCATTTTTTAACCGCCCTCTCCTCTTGTCACATTTATTCACAAAAACTCAGACCATCATTTAAGTGACGTCACAAAACTCTTAAAACCTTTTTTTTCCCTCCCTGTTTTTTTTTATAGTTTTAATACTGGAAAGAAACCACGTGACCGAATGTAAATGAGTTAGCTAGTCATCATCATCTTTCAACGCCATAAGGAGCATGTTTTACGCAGTCTTCCTGTCCTGTACCATCAGCTCAAAGTCTTCCTGTCACGTGCCATCAGCTCAAAGTCTTCCTGTCCTGTATCATCAGCTCAAAGTCTTCCTGTCACGTGCCATCAGCTCAAAGTCTTCCTGTCCTGTATCATCAGCTCAAAGTCTTCCTGTCACGTGCCATCAGCTCAAAGTCTTCCTGTCCTGTATCATCAGCTCAAAGTCTTCCTGTCACGTGCCATCAGCTCAAAGTCTTCCTGTCCTGTATCATCAGCTCAAAGTCTTCCTGTCACGTGCCATCAGCTCAAAGTCTTCCTGTCCTGTATCATCAGCTCAAAGTCTTCCTGTCACGTGCCATCAGCTCAAAGTCTTCCTGTCCTGTATCATCAGCTCAAAGTCTTCCTGTCACGTGCCATCAGCTCAAAGTCTTCCTGTCCTGTACCATCAGCTCAAAGTCTTCCTGTCACGTGCCATCAGCTCAAAGTCTTCCTGTCCTGTACCATCAGCTCAAAGTCTTCCTGTCCTGTACCATCAGCTCAAAGTCTTCCTGTCACGTGCCATCAGCTCAAAGTCTTTCTGTCACGTGCCATCAGCTCAAAGTCTTCCTGTCACGTGCCATCAGCTCAAAGTCTTCCTGTCACGTGCCATCAGCTCAAAGTCTTCCTGTCCTGTACCATCAGCTCAAAGTCTTCCTGTCCTGTACCATCAGCTCAAAGTCTTCCTGTCATGTACCATCAGCTCAAAGTCTTCCTGTCATGTACCATCAGCTCAAAGTCTTCCTGTCATGTACCATCAGCTCAAAGTCTTCCTGTCCCGTACCATCAGCTCAAAGTCTTCCTGTCACGTGCCATCAGCTCAAAGTCTTTCCATATCTTTTTCATCTCTTCATGTCTGTCTCTAATTCACGTTTAAATGTGTTCCTAGGTGTTCCTCTGCCTCTCTTACCCCGGGAGTTCCAGAACAAGGTATGCCAGGTAAAGCTATCAGCAGGTTTGCTCAATGTGTATTCTATCCATCTCCAGCGGCTTCTTCTCATGTCTTTGTTCTTCTGGCACTTGCCTGGTTGGTGCCATCAGATCTCCATTAGTCATCTTGTCATACAACTACAATACTTCTATTTTAGACAAGCACCAATTTATGAGAGCGGTCTGTGGTTAGAGCACAGGCCTCTCGCGGCAAACGTAGCGAGTTGGAAACATTGTGGCATCACGCTACAGTTTACCCAGCTGTAAATGAATACTTGACTCTGCTCTTGGGTTAGGAAAGGCAAAGGCAGCGAGGAGATGAACTGGTAACTCGAAGCTCGACATATTATTGTGAACTTTATAACACTTCTCTCCCCTACAGCAGTATCTGCTATGGGACTGCCATTTCTACCCATTTAACAAGTTTTCAGTTTTGTTGTTGTTGGTTTTGTTGTTCTCCATGTTTAGAGCCATATACTAGAACTGACTTGACATTTCAATTCACGATTCTAATTTTTGTGTTCTGCTTGGCTTCTTTTGATCTCCATATATTTCCCAATGCAAAAAAAGCTTCTCTAATTTTCTGTATTCTTATTTTGATATCATTGTCTGTTCCTCCAACTGTCAATACTGCTGCTAAGACATATGCAGGATTTTACATCTTGTAGTGATGTTTCTTCATATGCAATATTGTTATCGTTTCCTGCATTTATTCTCATTATCTTTGTTTTCTGCCTGTGTATTTTCACGTTCACTAGTTGTGATATCTCATCAAGTATTTATATTTTGTCTTGCAACTGATTATGATTATGTGCAGACTAGCCAGTTCGTTGCCAAAATGGTTAAATGTGGGTTAACTAGTGCAGACAAATTAATTTTTCAAGTAAAATAGTGTTTAATTATTCACGCTTTTACTAAGATTTTCCCTCCGTGTGCAGCGTCTCAACACGATACAGAGCTCAATCTTTGTAGTACGCAATTAAATGCATTTACATTTGATTGCCACCACTCACACATATACGCACGTACGCGCGCGCATACACACAGAGAGATTGTAAATGCTTACATCAATTGGTTCAGCTTGCTTAATGTTTATGCATGTGACGGTATTGCCTACCCTGCTTTGCAGTAGTGGTCCAACAAAGGCCAAAACTCAAGAGTATCTAATATGGGCTTCAAAGGTGCCTACCTTCTCACAAGATTACTCTTGGCAGAGATGTAGATAGAAGGGTAATGACACTTCTATCACAAAGGGAGTCTTCACAAGATATTCAGATAAGCGAAAACGATGCTGCTTTGGATGAGCACGTTAATTCTAGAATCTGCGAACCACTTTTGTGAAGAATTAAGCCATGATTAATTTTAGCTCGTTAAGCCCCCACCTCTGATTTACTCAGTGGAATTCTTATTATTTTGGTATAGCTCTGTTTAGAGTGTGTGTAGTAAATTGACTGAGACAAACATGCAGTATCTTTAAAATGATTAAATCGAAGTAGTCTGGGGTAGTCTGTAAAATTAAAAATAACAGAATTTAATAATCACTTAAGTTTTAACAGTTTGAAAATAATTGAATAGTTTAGAAGAAAAGTTTCATCATTGATTGATAATAGGGACGATGAAAAAAAATTCACTTTGGCAGCGTATATTTTGCATGTAGCTACCAATAGTAGTTTCTGCTCCCGCTGATGGGTTCTGTTTACACTGCTCTTGCTCGTCGCTGGTCAAGGTTGTAGGGTGTAAGGAAATGTCAAGGAAAGTCTACAAAGTTGATCCCTCGTCTTAAAGCTTAGGCCACTGTTCCCTTCTTGTTCCAGAGATAGTACTTTCTGCTGGTACCACCAATAACTATGATAAAGAATAGAAACGAAACGCTCTTCTGAGTATTCCGTTTCCCGGCACATACTTTTTTGTCCCCTTTCTTCTATTTTACCATCCCATTTATCTCAGAATGTACCCTCAATGAGAATTAAATTTAGTCCCTCGGGATAAAACTTTCTTCTACATTTAAATTAGTAACTTTGCAGCGAGAACCAAACACTCTATTCACTCGCCCCCCGAAGCTCATGTGCCTACAATAAGCAATTTTCTTTTAAACAAAGTGGAGGTGGGGAGGTGGGGGGGGGGAGAGGGAGGGGAAAAGGTAAAGCCAATGGCAAACATATATCCCTGTAGAAAGACTAAACAGCAATTAAGTAGTGATGACGCAACATTTATTACATCAAAGACAGAAAAAATAATTTTACACACACACACACACACACACACACACACACACACACACATATATATATATATAGTGTTTGGTTCTCGCTGCAAAGTTACTGAGTTCAAAAGTAGATAACGTCACGCTTCTGTCTACATGGGCACCTGACTGCTTTTTTTAGTTAGGAAAGGCGAAGACAGCAAGGAAGGGAACTTGTCACCCCACCTCATAAAAGCTAAGACCTAGTATGTGTGAATTATTTAGCAGTTCCGCCCCCACGGCAGTGTATGCTATTCAGCTATGTTTTATCGTATGCACAGTTCCTGCTGAGGTGTTTTTTTGTTTTTTTTTTAAACTCTAAGGAACACCTCTTTATCAGGCGTGTACTTAAAGATATCAGGATTCCTGCCGTTCTTATTACCACATTCTTGAAAATAGTATCACCATTATATCAACATCTCTGATACCACTTTGACAATCAAAATTGCGATCCCTCCCTTATTTGTTATCACGTGACCCTCTCGTATGACGCTAACCACTGCAATAGGTATTTTAATCTAATCTTGTTTTTGAGCTTGTCAACGGAATTGTAATAACGGCTATTTTAAAAACGACGCAAACTGAAACTATATAGCTGGACTGTATACCCTTTAATTTTTGGTGAACATTAAGACTGATAATCTTCTGCTGCCTTTTGGACCTGCAGAATTGTGTATAAGAACACCAATATTTCGCTTATAAGTAGTTTCAGTTATATATGTCTTTATGACAAAAGCATACAGTTCTTGCAAACGTTGTTGCAACAGTAATTTAATTGGATTCATCAGTATGATATTAATTCATGACAAATATTAGATGCTCGCATCATTTCACAAATTACTTTCCGGTATTTATAGAACCCTCTACACCTCACGGTAGAAGGGGAACCACTATGTAAGTATTTATAGAACACTGTAACATCTTCCTTAAATCTATGGTAATAATAATTGTTACAGTAATGCAATGATATTTATAAAATGTAATAAATAAGTAATACATTTATTAATGAACTTCTTTTCCGTTAAGTCTCGTATAACTACACTCATTTCTCTCGTAAGAATACAGAAGACAAAAGCTTCTTTGCTTGCACTGGGAAATCAAATCCAGCACACGAATAAGAATTTCAAAGTCAAATGTTAAGGCAGTTGTGTTGTATGTCTCGCATAGCACATACAGTTTCTCACTGAAATTGGCCGGTGATATCATTGCTTCATTCAGTCCCTCTTGTATAGCGGACAGTCTTGGAGGACAGGTTTCTCTATCTGCATGTTTTCCCCTATGGGACGTGTATGTCTGCCCGATGTTAATTTATTGAACACATTGCGTTCGAGTCTTGAGTGATCGGCTTTTAGTCTAAAAAATATAATTTGATCTCTCTAGTTGGTAAGAAGTAGTATACTTCTGTTTTGACGGGGTATTCTGTAAGCTATGTTTTCTTCCAAGCTATTTTTTATTGTTGCTTTTGCCTCTTCATTTGTTGCCCTGTCTTTGAATTTTGCTTCCTCTTTTGTCAAGTATGTTTGCCTTCTGGTTTCCATATGCTGTATCTTGCTAGATTAAGTTGCTTAACAACTAGTCAATGTCGAGGTGTTGGCTTTCAAAGCATGTATACACTGCTGTCACAAAGTGGATTTAAGTATAGAGTTTGTCTGAATATATAGACAAGACCATAGTATGAGAAAGTCTGAGAAGATAGATTTAGATGAGAAATGACAGTGAATGTGGACGGATGAGACTATTGGCTTCGAGGGTGAGAACCAAGATTGACTCTCCCTCGCCACTTCTGACGTAATAATTAGCTATAGCCTCACCACCTCTAACTACCAATAAAGGAGATAAGGTTTTACTAAAGTTCCACAGACACAACTATACAAACAAGCACATACGTACAGTATAATTATATAGAAACTGATCCAGTGAATTGTTATAGTTTATTAAACAACAACATCAATCCACAGTAAAAATAATAATAGTGCGAGTTCGCACCACCTGGAAAAAGAACAATTTCAAATGAAAGACAAGTAAAAAGAATAAATTCCCATACACTCTTTCAGTCTTGCATACAATAATAGTAATACCAACTAACTAAGTATAACCCTATCTATTCCGGGTGGGGGTCTCTAAGTAGAGCCACCACTCTCGACTACACTAATGTTACTAACTGACACTGTCCTGCTGACTATGCCTGAACTAACTGTCTACACCGCTTCAAAGCGCTTTAGGCGATGAAAACGCTACTAACTAACACCACTGGACTGCTACACTAGTGGACTTTTATTACAGCACTAGCTCAGAGGCTGTACTCTAAGTATACTATCTGACCCTACTGGTCCCAGCTATTTTTCTCTCCCTCTCTCTTGATTCAGTGACTCTCTGACGCTACTGTCATCTTCTGAGGATCTGATGAGTTGCTGTTTGGAAAAGTATGATTTCCTTATCTCTTTTCCGTTATATAGATAAAGGGGTCTGGTTCACTACCGCGATATGTGATGGCCGAAGGCGGTATATTGATTCAAGGCTTTATTATGGCCTTCTGGTGAGCACTAGGCAACGCGCCTATCTGATGTGCTTTAGCGAGCTAAGCGCTCCTGATTTTAGAACTCGTTCCTGCTGAAGAATGAGCTTCACTGCATGGGAACGTCTTTTTTTTACCTCTGGCGGTATCTCGAGCCCTCGGCTCCTGAGATGACAAATTGCCGTTGGTAAATTGTAGGGGCAGGTTACACCCTTCCTATGTGCCGTGAAAATGCTGTAAAATAAAGAAATAACAACGACTATACAACCAATTCAAATATTCTCACCTTAACACATAAACACCTTAATTAAATACATCTCCCGTCTTCCCCTACACAAATCAACTCACCCGCGATAAACAACAATTCCTACCCAAGGGTCATTAAATTACAATCCTCTCCTATCTCTTCCCCCACCTCAACGTAAATATATGTCTGGTAGGAAAACCCCCAGACAGCGGCTGACCTAAATCTTTTGTGCTGGCTTCCCTCAGCGTCAAACATTTGCTTCGTTGAAGCAACCCGTTCCCCGGTCCTACTTCTTACAACTGACCCGGGAAGATTATTCAATTAACACAATATAACTCCGCACAATTTCTACACCAATTCAGTAATACTAATTACACCCCTGTCTACAACAAAGTAATACACAGTTTTAAAAAATACCCAAATACGCTCACGTATTTACCCTGCACATTATCATAATCAAAACGCGGTGATACGGCCGTTATAATTACATATTACAAAACACCCGTTTATCTTAGCGCTTAACCTTACACAGTTAACATTTCAAAAAGCCTTTACATAAATCCGAGATACTGCTACTTATTCACAGAACCGTTATATGCACAACTTACATTACTATTTTTTCTATAAGATAGCAATTGATGGCACTTCACGCTATTAAAATTAAATTAACTCCCAGAAAATAACTTTACCTTACCGTGCTATGATCTTACAGAACTATCTACTCGCTAATAAGTTATGGACATACCCAATTTATCGAGTTTCTCACGAAGAGCAGACGAATATGGCGATGCTTTCACAGCAACAAAATTTCAGACCAGAGAGAGCGCTACCTGATTTGCTCAGTTATTTATAATTGGATTACCCACGCTATGACCCACGCCATGAGTCGTTGCGTGGCGTCCCTCTGGGGTCGCCCTAGACCAATAAAATTGCTGCATTTTAATAAACTCTGCCCTCCGCCAGTGATATTGTAAGCAAACTCATGAGTCATGTTTATATTGCTCACGTGCAACGGATTGCGTCATGTTAGCTAATCGTTTCTGACTGTTTTCCGTTACCAGAATAAATTTGATTGGTTATAGCGGTTGTTCTACGTGCCTGGGTCGTGGTTCGACACCCACCCCCGTTTAAACCGGGTCGGTGCTCCAAACGTCTGTAAATTTTACCCAGCCAAATAATAACTCAAACTCCTAATAAAATAAAAATACACGCAATTACTTTACCGAGAAAAGAAGACTGGTGCGAGTATTAAAATTAAACCCCACAGTAATTCCTCATAAAAACCGCAAATAATTACCTAGAGAAAAAGAATGGGGCCCGTTGAAAATAAAATCACAGTACTCCATCACAACTGCTTAAACAGCGCAGACTACGCTGGCTTGGCAGATGTTCCGCAGCTGAGATTCAAAGATGTGTGCAAGAGAGACATGCTGTCACCCCAGGGGCGCATTCCTATAGACAATTATGACTGAAGGGGCTATTATTATTATTAGTCAATGCAGTCTGAACGTTTAACCATTGGCGCTTGTGAGTATCAACATGTCAAGAACTGAGAAGTTTGCAAGGACTCAAAGTTGTCACTGGCTGGTAATCTTTGTACTTTCCGCTGTGATTGGTCATACGTCTGCAGGTAAGTCTAGTCAGTTGATATGTTATTTCTAATAGTTCGCTGGTCTCTAGCGGCAAAGGTGCAGGGTTCAAATCACAGTACCGACACGCTCCACTCTACCCAGCTGTAAATGGGAATCTGACTTTGAGTTAGGATAAAAAAAGGCAGCGAAGAAGGGAACTGTTCACCCCACCTCTCGATACTGAACCTAGCTTGGGGAAGTCTCTAACACTTCACTCTTCTACGGCAGTATCTGCTATGGGATTACCTTTTTTTACAGGCTTTTCTTTAACTTGCAACGTATGTCACTCTCTTGTCACTCTCTTGTCACCTTCAAATCTTGCAACCGATTTTTCAATCACTTCCAGATAAACAATAGCTCTGAACTTGGCATAGTTGTGTATTCCCCATGACAATACAATAATCGTAAAAATAATAAAATTTAAAAAATTAAATTAATATTAATTTTGTTTGTTTGTACTGTATCATCAGTGAAATGGGTGATAACTGCAAATAATCTAGATGTATTCTTTCCAACAAGATTGTCCTCTTGAGAGAAATATTGAAACTTCTCTCCCCCCCGCCCCCCCCCCCCCCCCCTTTTTCCAACCACACACTATCGCATGCGCGTGCACAGACATACACACAACTGACAACTACATTTTTAAAAATGTAATTTACATCTCTTTTCAAAATTAAAAAAAATAAAAAATAAAAATAAAAAAGTATTAACTTTCCGTGTAATATACTGAATAATGAAATCCGCCTCCTGTGCTCTTGACTCGTCTATCGCAAACTGATAATGTCATAGCGGATCGATTACATTTGACGTAATTTTTTTTTTTTTTTAAATAACACTAAAATGAAGAAAATAAAAAATATTTTTTTTAAATTTAAACACAGGCTTTTAATGCACTAACAATAGCTCTGAAACTTGGCTTGGCATAGTTGTGTATTCCCCATGACAATACAAAAATCAGTCGTAAAAATAATAAAATTAATAAAATTAAAATTAATATTAATTTTGTGTGTGTGTGTTGTATTATCATTGAAATGGGCGATCACTGCAAATAATCTAGATGTATTCTTTCCAACAAGATTGTCTCTCTTGAGAGAAATATTGAAACTTCTCTCCCCCCCCCCCCTCTCTTCCACACACACACTATCGCACGCGCGTGCACAGATATACACACAACTGACAACCACATTTTAAAAAAATGTAATTTACAACTCTTATCAAAATTTACAAACAAATATTAACTTTCCGTGTAATATACTGAATAATGAAATCCGCCTCATGTGCTCTGGACTCGTTTATCGTTTATCGTTTATGATAATGTCATTAGCGGATCGATTACATTTGACTTAAATTTAAAAACAACAACAAAATAACGCTAAAAAGAAGAAAATAAAAAATATTTTTAAAAAAAATTTGAACACAGGCTGTTATTCCACTAAAAAGCCACAAATAATTTTTCAAGGAGTTTATAGCTTGCAGTAAAAAAATGTAACATCAAATTGACAAAAAGCCTGGGGCACTGATTCTACATGAAATTAACTTCTGCTTTATACTTCATTACACACTTATGGATAAAATATATGATAAGCGCTTAAGCACCCCACGCTTTTTGTCAATTTAATGTTACATTTTTTTACTGCAAGCTATAAACTCCTTGAAAAATTATTTGTGGCCTTTTAGTGCGTTAAAAGCCTGTGTTTAAAATATGTTTTTAAATATTTGTTATTTAACCAATTTTTCAGCTCTTAGTGTTTCATTCTTAATATTAAGAACAATTGGAGGATTAGACCTACAGTAAAACTATGATAAATGGTAAGTGAACGAAAATAAGTAGCGTACGTCTTTGTCGACAAAGAACAGGCCTACATTACGACAAGAATGTCGTCTTCAGTGGGCAAACGTACCGAAATCGAGGAAAAAATGAAAACTAAAATAAATGCATAAAAATATAATGAAATGATACGAATCAATAAGGAAGATTGCTACCGTTTCTCTGGTATATCTAAGTTTCATATCGGTGAGCCTGACATACAGTTTTAATCTTTTTATTTTGCACAATCATCTATTTATAAAAGCCTGGAATGTCTTGAATATCAGGCCAGTGCTATTGTATGGCACAGAAACATGGAGATTAACAAAAACAACAACACAGAAGTTACAGACTTTCAGTACTGGGTGTAGAATAGAGGGATAGAAATGGATTGACAAGGCTACTAACGTGGAACTGATGACAAGAACTAGCAAGTACCACTGGAACATAAAATGAGAAGAAGACGCTGGCGAAGGTTTGACATACATTGAGACAACCTGTTGATAGCATTACCAGGCAGTCCTTGTTCTGGAATCCTTTGGGCAAGAGAAGTAGAGGTCGACTGAAGAACACATGGAGAAGAGAACTGTAGACGGAAACGAAAATGATGAGAAAGACAGGAAAATACCTTGAGTTGGTGGGTATATGCCAGGAAGGTTTAGCATGTGTTTGTTGAGAGTGTATGCTCCCTGAGGAGTTCAAAAGTATTTATTGATTGACTGTAACTACTTAGTTAAGTTTTTTTTTTGTTATTATTGTCCATGTTTCAGAGCTATACAACAGAACAGCATTGACACTGGACTTCAAAATTCTTGTCTGTGTGCTTGATTTGATATCCCAGTACAAGCAAAGTCGCTTTTGTCTTCTGTGTTCTTATTTTGATATGAATGCCCGTTCCTTCAACCTTGCCTGCGTTGCTGCCAAGGTATAGTAGGGCTATGAGTCTACATCTTGTGACTTGACTTTGATACACAGTCACTGAGCGTCAGCTCTTGGTGACGTTTACACCCTGTAACAGTGTTTCATGACGCATAAATTGGCCATTAGTTGAGTATTTTCTTTTCTCTTCGCGCTGGATTTTCAGACTGTTCTCCAGTCTCATTTTGTCTTGCTTCTGCTTTCTGTTTTAGTGTGACAAAACGTCTGAACATGCTCTTTTGTGTGATCTCTCACACCTTCAGCCCTCCGGCAGAATCCTTTCCTTTTCTTCATTTTTCTCACTCATCGCTTTTATTTGGCATAAATCATGCCTTTTCATTCGTTATTTTCCCTATTTTGCTCTATGCTGGACACAGCATGGTGAAGTCTCTAACACGCTATTCCCCTATGGCAGTATTTGCTACAAAAGTATTTACTATAGGGCTGTCTTTATCTTGTTTGCCACTCCTCAGACGTGTTTACGTTCCGCCAGCTGAACTGTGGTATTATCGTAACCATACCCAGTCGTCAGACCGGTCACCGGCTTATCGCATAATCTGTCTGACCACCTGTAGAAACGTGTCCGTCAAACATTTGACCCCCTTGGAAAGCGGCTGATCGTGTTGACACAAGCTAGTCTGAAAGAAGACAACACGGTCTGACAAGACATCTGTCTAGCGGAGGCATGCAGATGAAGGGGATAATTAAATAATTTGTCGGGACAGACATCTGGGCAGAAATCCATACGTCAGAAACACAGGGTCACATTATTATGATAAACAGAGGTGCGCCGGAAGTCTTATGTAACGATTTGACATCACTGTTGTAAGAGGCCACGCGTGTATATTAAATTTAATATTTTCAAATACGCGTGGGATAAGTAATGATAAACTTCCCCACTCAAACAGTGCTAGATAGATTTGATTGGTTCGCCAGAATCTACAATGATTTGATTGGAACATTTGGCGAAAACACAGCTGGGAATTGAAACTAAGAATTATGAGATATACTGTAGGAATCAGACACAGAACAGCACAGACTGCATCGCAGCGTCAACTAAACACCTCCTACAAGCCAGTGGAAAGAGGATAGGATTTACAATTCCACAACTATAAGTACCAGATCAAGTATTGGGCAACTTTGGAATTTACGAGTAAACCCGCAATTTTAATACAAGACCAGAAACTTGGGAATTTTATCAGACCAAGCCATAAGAGGAATTATACCAACAGTTTTCCCAGGCAGGATTCATAGAACACCAGCCGTCAGAGGAATTAACTCATATTTCCAGACCTAAAGTGATTCGAACAACCATCTAACTAAAGGGCTGTGTATCCATTCTAATCTGTGCCGGGAGAAGTGTGTATTCCCACAATTTTGGGGTAAGTGTAAACAATTTATTTACTAATGTAAATTTTACATGTTTCTTGCTAAGTGGTTTTTTATGAGGCTGGCAACCTCAACATATGAAAAGAGTATATGCATGAACCACTACTACAAGAGCTGGTGATTGTTTCTGACTAGTCGTGCGGGGAAACCCGACAGCAGAGATGATCCCAGAACTCAGACGGGTGTAAGGATGAGTAATGAGTGATGATTACATCACATGTGCCTAAAGTGTAACATATTACCTTGTGAGATTTATATACCTTTTTAATTGTAATTCAGGCAAATCATTGTTCATGCACTCCAGACGCAATTTCCTAGTTGACACCCAGAAGGATATTGGTGAATTTTCATCAAATTCCCTGAGTTACATTGTGTGCTCGGGAATGTAATTCTTCTGAGAGGTTAACATCGGTGGGTGGAGCGCATGATAATGGGCCTGTTAGTTTGCAGAGAACAAATGTACTCAGCAGAAGGCATTTGTTTCTATCTGTCACAGTTCGTGGTTACAAGACATCAGACTTAAGTACTGAAGTTCCTACGCCACTAGTGTGAGAGAAGAGCATCACCACCAACCGCCGAAATCGGACAAATTGAGTGAAGAAGTGCCCTCATCACCACGAAGTGACGAAAACTACGGCTGCAGGACTCATCTGGATCTACGTTTTGTGTAACAGGCTACAGCAAAAATACGAACATTATTAACGCCCTACCTAAACCTTAGTGAGGAAACCTTAATTTCAATTTTCACCCAATTTTCCATATTTATTTTCCCATGTTAAAGACTAATTGACTATTAAATTTGTTGTATGTTATTTTAAACAAAACAATAATAGTTGATTCGGTTTATATGTACGAAAGCAAACGTCTTTCTTGATGAATACTTATATATAAATATAGCCATTACTTATAAGAGGGCATTCGTTGGATTACTCCAACTGGGGGCTTGACGGGCCAGAACCATTGCATAACCCCTTCACAAAAGGCGACGGGCCAGATAATAAGTTAACAAATTTGCTCAGCCCTTAAGCAGCGTTTGTTCTTGACTTCTGGGAATATCTTGTGAAGGCTCCCCTACGGTAGAAGCGCCATTCATCTTCTATCTACATCTTTGCCAAGAGTAATCTTGCACGAAGATAGATACCTTGGACGACCTATGCTTGCGTTGTGACCATTAGTGGACTACTACTGCAAAGCAAGAGGAGGCAATCCCGTGACATTTTGGGATAGAAGGAAAAGATCATTGACAAAGTCCATCTGGTCGAGCTTTTTTTTTTAAAAAAGTATGATGAGTGACCTAAATTCAAGATGCTACATAAATCAAGGGCTATGAAACGATTATGGATAAACATGGATTAAGAACAGTGAATAAAAATTGCGAAATCTTCACACAATTCTTTGCATCAAGTGAACTAATTACGGAAATAAGCAAATTTTTTTTATTGAAGTTGATGGAAACAAAAACATTTACATCGTGTGAATACGCTGGATTGGACATTCGCAACTTTGGTAAATTAAGAATGCAAGCAACCATTATTGACTAGTATTTGTTTTCCACACTGATCTGTTATCGGCCATTTTAAACAATCAAGTTGTTATGATAGGAAACTGGTTGCAATAATAGCATGTATCAATTATTTATGTATTCAATGGAGTGCTCGAGTACATTATTAACAAACTTCATGAAAGAACGTGAACTAAAGCAATCAAATGGGGGGATAGTGTGATTCGCTTGCATAGCTAGGCGGGGTTGTCGCAAGGAAGGTCCTGGGTTTGAGTCCTGGGTAAGCCACTCACGTCTGTTGTTTTTCTGTTGTCTAGTTTTCTACTTCTTTATTTCTTACGAGTGCCTGAAAACATACCTTTATGTTTGTCTAATATTTATTTAATAAAATGATCATCTCGCTTTAAAAAAAAATGAAAGTATCTTTACACCTTAATAACATCATGTGGAAGATGTATCTCAGAGATCAAGAGTGGAATAACCCATGCACATATGTATACATTTCGACTTTTCTTTGTAGGAGTTTACTTACTGTCAACAACGTCTGTTAAGGCAACAGTTTCACATGTAATGCAATATAATCTACACTGATGGTACATTTTGATGTCATTTTACACTATGTCCAGTTCTTTAGCGCCCAGAGTTAGTAGAATTAAAAGAGTAAATGGATTATTCGTATAGTGTATTCTGTGACTGTCTTAACTCAGACTGTCAGACGTTTCTGTACTATTCCCTACGCTAGTGTGTATACTAATAATGGTTTAAACACGTTTAGTAATGCAATATTTTTTTTTAATCTGAACGAGTTAGAGAAGACAAAAGATAATAAGATAATGATACCATACATTTGTCACTTAAATAGGTGTGGTCGATCTCTCGTTGTTGAGATTATTTAATACTGTCACTTTTATTTCCTTCACTTTCTCTAGTAGGTTCTCCAAAATTATCAATGTTTTTTTGTTTTGTTTTTATTGGTTATTTATTGTTTTGAAGAGATTCTTTTTACTTTTATAACATATCCATGCTTTAAAATCTTCCTGTTACATTTAAGTTGTATTATGTGCTTATTATATATATATATATATATATATATATATATATATATATATGGGAGCCGCGCTGGTGTAATGGCTTCGGCGTTGTACTGGCGACCAGGTGTTCATGGTTCAAACCCGGGCGTCAGCGTTTGAAGAAATGTTTACGTCCGGAAATTTGACTGAATAGCCTGAACGGCTCCTGTGATAAACCCTCTGTGGATGGGAAGGAGCGAAGCTCCTGACCGGGTTGGAAGGAAAGTCCTCAGGTTCCCCAGTCTCGCAATGACATGTCATTGGGCCGAAGGGCTGAAAGCCCAAATGCCGCTGGTTAAGGAAAAAAATAAAATATATATATATATATATATATATATATATATATATATATATATACATATATATATATATATATATATATATATATATATATATATATATATATATATATATACTGAAGCACATTAAAAACGCACCACTATTATATATACTGATGCCGGGAAGCTGGGAAAAAAATTGTGGGAATAGATTTTCCCCGTGTTTGTCATAAGGTAGAGAGCGAATGGCTGCTGGAATGGAAAGTGCATGATTCAACCCACGGGTTTGTGTACAGACTACATGAAAACAATGAAAGTTACACGTGTAACACGATTCCCAACAGCTATGACCCTGAAAATGTGTACGCGTTGTGGCAGTATCATCATCATGTGACGTATTCTTTCCAGAACGTTGTCTCCATTACAGCTGCTCTGAACGCATCACGATTCTGGGCAAGTCGACCTGCATCAGCCAAAGACAAGTTCAGACTCTCTGTGATGTCCTGGGTCCACCGTCGTCTAGGCCGACCCCTTCCCCTTTTTCCAGGGACCATGCCCTCCATCACTGTTTTTTTCCAGACTATTATGTCTTTTTATATGACCGAAAAATTTCAGCTTCCTTATTGCGATGGTATTTAGGAGCCAATGTTCCTGTACGTTTAGTGAGTGCAGTACTTCTCTGTTGGTCTTTTTTTTCTGTCCATGGTATTCTCAACATCTTTCTGTAGCATTTCATTTCGAATGATGTAATCTTTTTTCCAACTGTTTTATTGAGTGTCCAAGTCTCGCAGCCGTATGTTGCTACTGGGAATATACATGCTCTGATCAGTTGTAACTTTGTTTCTTTGCTTGTGCCTTGCCATAGGTTTTTCATCTGTATTAGTTTATGTGAAGCAATTGCAAGTCTTCTTTTAATTTCTACTGCACAGTCGCCAGAGCTGTTGATGATTGATCCTAAGTATTCGAATTCATTAACACTTTCCAGTTCTTTGTTATCAATTTCAATTTCTGGTTTGGTCTTTACTTTGTCTGTTGTCAATACTTTGGTCTTCTTGGTGTTTATGTATAGATTCTGGGCCTCGCTGTGTTTTTTGGTGGACAGAATTAATTGTTCAAGTCCTTCTGGGTTGGTCGATAGGAGGACTGTGTCGTCAGCATATCTGATTTCCGGGATCTGGTACCCGCCGATGTTAAATGAGTCAAACTCTGTGTGTTCTTGGTCATCTCTTACGTTTCTCGTGATATTCTCGGCATAAATGTTAAACAGGTAAGGGGAAAGGGTACAGCCTTGTCTTACTCCTTTCTGTACTTCAAACCATTCTGATGTTTCCCCCTCTACTCTTACGGCTGCCTGTTGTTCTTGGTACAGCAGTGCGATGAGTGGTATAAGGTGGTTTGGAAATCCCATATTTTTCATAATAGCCCATAACTGCTGATGTTGTACACAATCGAAAGCTTTGGTGTAATCAATGAAACAAGTATATAGGTCAACGTTGAATTCTCTTCACTTTTCTATGATGATCCTCATGTTGAATATATGATCTCTAGTGCCTCTACCTGGTCGAAAACCCGCTTGTACTTCGTTTATTTCTGTTTCTAGCTTTTGCTATAAAAAGGCCGTTGAGACAAAACACCCAGTATATGTGCTTGAAATGCCACGACTATCTGAAAACGACAGCCAACGAGCCATTGGTATGTTGGAGACCGGAATGAGCTCGCGGGCCATTGCCAGAAGGATGAATTGCCACCACAGCACTATTGTACGTCTCAATGAACGTTACGGAACCACTGGCAGTGCCCGGGATAGACTTCGGAGTGGCCAACCACGAGTTACTACCCCTGCGCAAGATCGTCATATTGTGCTGAGTCAGCTAAGGAATCTCTCTCGGCAAGTCAAACAGCAAGAGCAATAGTGGGTAGACGTGGGCAAGTCTCTCGAATGACAGTCATACGACGACTCAGAGATACAGGCCTTATTGCAAGACGACCTTATGTTGGGCCAAACTTGACTCACAGACATCGTCAGCAGCGCCTGCAATGGGCAGAGCAAAATGTCAGATGGACTAGACTGCAGTGGAATGCTGTCCTATTCACAGACGAGAGCAGATTCAGCATATCCTTTGCTGATGGACATATGCGGATTTGGCGACGGTGTGGAGAGCGCTTTGCAGATTGCTGTGTTCGTCAGCACAACCGATTTGGAGGTGGCAGTATTCACATTTGGGGAGGATTCAGTTTTCACCATCGCTTGCCTCTTCACGTCTTCTGTGGAAATGTTAATGCTGTGACATATCGAGA
This sequence comes from Oreohelix idahoensis, assembly GCA_024509875.1. Classification (NCBI taxonomy): domain Eukaryota; kingdom Metazoa; phylum Mollusca; class Gastropoda; order Stylommatophora; family Oreohelicidae; genus Oreohelix; species Oreohelix idahoensis. The sequence continues at coordinate 200,321 of JAMPIV010000153.1, forward strand.
TCAGGTTCTGGATGCATTGGTTGCTCCTGCGTTCACAAATTATCCAGACTTGCAGCTTCTCCAGCAGGATAACGCACGTGCGCACACCGCATGCATTACGCAGCAATATCTACAGCAGCAGAACATTGTGACGATTGATTGGCCTGCCCTATCACCAGACATGTCCCCTATAGAACATCTGTGGGACGAGCTTGGACGCAGAGTCAACAGGCAAGGTTCTCCAGCTAATCTGCAACAGCTCGAAGCTGCTCTTACACGTGAATGGGACTTGATTCCCCGGAATTTCCTTCAGAGACTTGCGCGTTCCATGCGGAGCCGCTGCCAAGCTTGTTTGCAAGCACACGGTGGACATACCAGATACTGAGGATAGTGTGAATGAATTTTTTTATTGGTTGCATTTTTGGTTTTCTCTCTTGCCTGCACAGAATGCAATGAATTTCATAACAATCAAATGACAAATTAATGACCAGCATGGATTCATAGGAAAATGAATAAAGATTCCAAATATGTAAACTTGTAAACACTTATATTTACATTTCACACTCTGTTCGTGGATTATACAGGTTGTGCATTTTTAATGTGCTTCAGTATGTATATATATATATATATATATATATATATATATATATATATATATATATATATATATATATATATATATATATATATATATATATATATATATATATATATATATATATATATATATATATATATATATGTGTGTGTGTGTGTCTGTGTTTGTGTCTGTGTGTGTGTGTGTCTGTGCGCGCGCGCACCCACACACATCATCAGATATTAGAGATTTACTGTTATTAAAATTAGCTGACTCTCTATAAACTCGCCAAAAACGTAAATATTTTTCAGTTAATATCACAAAAATTTCTATTAAGTCGCAGCCATTTCAACTGGCTTTTCGCCAGAAAGAAACTTTTGTTGAGAGACTAATTGACTTGTACTTATCGCTCAGAAGCATCATATTTCTTGTGACATATTACTTTTAATCGGGTTGTGTGAATATTAATTCTTGTGTATGAGTCTTAATCTTGTTTATGAAAAACTACGGGGAGAGGGAGAAGATTTGGTTTTTTATAAAAGCTCAAACCTGTGAAAGTCGTCTGATTTCGATATGTACGGATAGAAATATATTGTGTGGTTTTAGATATGAAGTACAATATACAATTTTCTCTGATAGTTTCAGTAATTTTCTCGATGAACGGGTGCAGTGGAAACTAACTATAACACGACAGTGTACTCAACTCTTAAAGAACGGGAAACCAGTTTTTGGCGCCGATTTTCCAAGGCTGGCATGACAGCACCCACTAGCCAGGTCAGACGTCGTGGGTCATCATGGGTTGGGCAGTTTTGGAGAATGACTTCAAGCGTCTGGATTCTGGTTCCACATGGACATTCATTCGTTCCACATGGACATTCATTCGTTCAAAATGGACATTCATTCGTTCCACGTGGACATTCATTCGTATGAGACTTCTTGGGGCAATAGAGGTGGCCTAGTAATCAGCAGTGGCCAGTTCTCTGACGGAAAATGTTTGTCTGCTGGTGTCTATTAAGCTGGTGGATTGGGTCATATCAGTTGTATATCTCACCTTACACTGGCATTTGTACTTGTTGGGGATGATGGTTTTAGCTTCTCGATGGGTGTGGTAATGTGAGAGGTTATTGATGTTACTACACTAAGGGTAAACAAAGTGAGGTCCAGCTGTGTAAGTTCCCTGAGTCTAATTGATGATGATGATGTCAGGGTCCCTATCCGCTACCTCTCTAAGATCTCACTCTGTGTTAAATAATCTCTGTGATGTTGTGTGGCTAGTGTCTAGGGTAATGTATCTATTGTGATGTACAAACAATGTCAAACATAACTTTAACTCAATAAAAGTAAAGTAAGTAAGACTATTGGTAAAGTTATATTAATATATTACAATTTTTTATTTTCCTGTACCTCAATTCTTTTGGGACAGGAATGTTTTCAATTCAAGAAAATTTTATTTACAACATATAAATAAATAAAGAGGACCCTTTGTCCATAACTGGTATATTAAAGTGTCACTGTATGTGTATCCCTCAGTCTGATTTAATAATTTCTATAACAAATAGTCAATTATGTGAGGGTCTGTTGGTATCATCACGCCCACAGGAGTTTCTGTTTTGGTTGTGAAAATTGTTACAATGAGATCTCATATGCCCATTTAAAGGGACTTGACCTGACAGCCTGTCTGAGGTGGATGACTGTAGACTATGCAAGGTCAACACAAGAGTTGGCTTCTGACCCCAGATGCAGCATGCAGCTTTACTGAGGCTTCGATGTACACAGGGTCTGGCTGCACCAGTTTTCCTGCCACCATTTAGTAATAGGCAATATAACCCGCAAGTAAAGAATAATCACACAATCACAGGATTGACTAGCAGCATATGGCTCAATTCCAGACTGCTGTGTCGTCCAGACGGCAAAGGCATTTGTCACCAACGCTTTGCATCTGCTCTCAACCTGTCTGTGTTTAAGTTTTTCTCAAATGGCGGACTTATTCAAGCAGGGTTAAAAGTTATCAATTCCAACCAGCCAATCAAAAGACGCGTCAAAAAAAAAAAATTTTGGACCATAAACATTGAGCGTTGTTCAGTGTGTTTGCTCGTCTGATTTTATCTATATATTATATATCTCAGTTATCTATAGACAGATTTTTAATATCAAAATTGATTATTAAACGGCCAGCTGTCCTCTATCTACTTTTATAGGTTTCCTTTATTTATTTCTCCCCGTTTTCATCGGTGTAATTTTTAAGTAATTAATTGTGCTTTTTCCCGACTGAAAATATTAATAAAATAAATGTTTCTACGTCAAGATAGTTTTATTAATGGGAAATCTTTATAGTATTATGTTAATCAATATCAGCGCTACAATTCCAGATATCTCTTTCCTTTTAATTCCCTTTAGTTTTTGAGGAATAAATTATTTAATTTTTGTTAAAAACACATATTAGGCATTTTCCTCACTCCAACCAAAATTTTATCGTCACTATAAAACGAGGTAACAATCCGATTGGTTGTTAATTTTTACGACGTTCGTTAATAAATATTGGGGGGGGGGGGTGTTTGGGGGTAGTAACCTTTTTAACTTGGTGTAGTAGAAAAATTCAAATTCTTTAGTCAAATTGTTGGCGGTTGATTTTACAGTGGCCTTGAGACAAATTTCAAATGCGGTAGTTATTAATATATTCAAAAAATGCGTTACTAGCTTTTAAGGGGGAAAATTTTTGAACGTGTTGTCTTACAGATCCACTTTACGACAATGGGGCAATGAGTGACTGAATTTTCCACTTTCCTGCCACTTCAAATAAAGCATCTGCTCTCTCACTTCCGGTGATCCTACAATGTGGGGATTGTCGTATGGTGTATGTTGGGACAACTACAACAGTAGTTTTCACCAGAAATAGCCTATGAAATATTATGAAGAAGGTCTCCAGAAATTGGCGCTCGTGAAGAAAGAATAGAGACCTATTCAAAATAAGGACAAGAAGAAGAGAATGCGAATGCTTTCCACTGGACAGTGTTTGCTAGTGAATTATGGAATGAGTTCTGTTTCCCACAACCGTAGCTTCTACCCTTAGATCCCGTAACAGAGAGAGCCCCCCAACCTCATCTGAATGTAGAAATTTACCTAAATGTAACTATTTAACACCGACAACACGAGTGATACATTAACGAACTAGATAATGATCAAACGATTATTAGGTTTATAAATCAAATATCTACACATACAGGGTCAGTAATTAGAACGTGATGATGGTGAACGACGATTCACACAAAAACACACAGATGAGATATTAATATTGTAGTTAGTTAAATAGACGAATGAATCTGTGTGAATCGAAATGAGGATATGATCTGATACGCGTTACCAAAATGATGAGTAAGCTACACAGTCCATGTGTCTCTAAATGCTGCTCCCGGGTCGGAGGATTCACATGTATGCGTAGAATGTCTCAGGTATTTATAAGTTGGGTTGAGTGGGTTATCTCCAAGACGAGGACGTTCTGATGAAAACTTGTGTGGTACTGAGAACGTTGACGAGATACAGTCCTTCAATGTTTGACAATATCTCTGTAGCGTTGATAAACAGTTGACAGTTGCCGTATGAAAAATGTCTGTTGTCTAATCTCCGAAGGGTACTGGCCAGACTGGAGATTGTCACCCAGGAATGAACGTCTAATAAGGCTAGGCTTTTGGGATTTTTCTCTACACCACTGTGACGGTATTGCATCCCCTGCTTTACAGTAGTGATCCAACAGTGGACAAAACTCAAGAGTATCTAATATGGCCCTTCAAAGGTGTCTACCTTCACACAAGATTACTCTTGGTAGAGTTGTATATAGAAGGGTAATGACGCTTCAATCCCACGGGAGTATCCACAAGATATTCAGAAAAGTGAAAACAATGCTGCATTGGCTGAGCTCGTTAATTCTATGATCTCCCGACAACTTTTGTGAAGGACTAAGCAATTATTATTTTCAGCTCGTTAAGCCACCACCTCTGATTTACTCAGTGGAATTCTTATTATTCTGGTGTAGCTCTGTTTAGAGTGTGTTTAGTAATTTAACCAAGGTACGTTTGCATGCATCCAAAATCGTGTAGGCAAGGCAAGATGTGCTAAGACAGTAAATCCAAAATAATTCTGGAATCCTTATTTCTGCACCGATTTACTCAAATGAATGAGCTCTATCACTATGGATATCCATTTTATTCTATAGTTAATCTGACTATTCACTGGGGCAGCCGAAACAGAGAAAAATACAACATGGTTCATGTTCCACTGTCTTCTATTCATAATAACTTCGGCTCTACAACACATCCAGTGAATCTATTGCTACCTGCCTAAAGCTAATGATCCCTATTATCGAACTGAGTCCTTCTTTATCTAGGTATTCCATGATTAGTTGCACACTGCCTTCCGAAATATCTTTAACATCTACACTTTTGTTTCCTTCATGTCTAGCGTTCCTTCCGACACTATTTATACCAAACTGGGTTTTCATTGGCTAGTTACATCCACGGGGTTTGTACGGTGATAATTTTTGAATGATGCCGAGATATCAGTCAGACTTCATTACAGCTATGGAGTTTGGCATGCATTGGATGATTTGACATTCGTAGTAGCTTTTCGCTGTGAGCAAACACTTTTTCCTCACATCTGTCGTCAAGGGGGCAGATGTTGGTGTATTTCTTCATTGCCTGGATTGGAGTGTTCATTCCTCCAGTTATTAGTCTAAGTCATGCACTTTGCGCTTTAGCTAGACGTTATGTGTTTGTTTTTGATGCCATGGCTCAGGCTGACATACCATAGTCAATTACACGCCTGACTGTGCCTGTATAGACTATTTAAAGAATGCTGGTATATGCCCCCCAACTTGTTCCGGCCAGTTTCTTCATAAGGAAGAGCTTCCTTTTGCTCTCTGTTTTACTGATTTTAAGTGTGGTTCCAGGTGAGTCTCTTATCCAACTTGACCAAGGTATGTTGGGTTTTCCTCGTTTGGAAGCTCACTTCCATTTATTTGCAGTTGGACCGTTTCTTGGAGGTTTGACAATGAGAAGCAGATTGCTACTGTCTTGGAGAGGTTGATATGTAATCCCAAGTCAGATGCCCATTTGCCGATGGTATTTAATGCTATCTTCATCCTTTGCAGTAGGCAAGTGTTCTGCGGCACGCCAGGCAGCAAAATCGTCAGCATGAGGAGGAGTAAAGTGTTAGAGTCTTCACTATGATAGGTCCAGCTTTATGAGGTGGTGTGACCAATCCCATCCCTTGCTGTCTTTCCATTTCCTAGCTTAAGAGCAGAGTCTTGTACCCATTTACAGTTCGGTAGGCTGGAGCGTGATGCTACCAGGTGTCGATCCCGGAGAACCAGGTAACTTTGTCGCGAGAGGCAATCGCTATAACCGCTCAGCCAATCGGACCTAAACCAATACACTTTAGACATGCTGAAGGCGCGCGGTACTATTCTTTCTATGCCTTCTCGAAGACCCTCAGGACGCAAACTGTGTCCATTTGGTCAGAGGCGACTGATATAAGGTTGTGCATGGGGTGGCATCCTCATGGTGTAAAACGATGCTGCTACAGGAACCATCAATGCAAAATTATATGACATCGTTTTGCACAGGCTACCAACAGGAGGTCAGCTTCAGTGGTGTTACTCCTATGCTCCTTGGGGAAAGTAAAGGGAGAAAAAAAGGTTGCTAATGAAAAGAAAACAAAGAACACAAAGCAAAACTACTTACCGATACTGCAGACCATAGGTAATGGAGAGACATGGTCATCTTGCCTATCGACGCTATTGATATTGATGAATTTTTAATGATTTTTTTATCAACTAACGTAATAGTTAAAATTCTAATTTTAATTGTGTGTGAATACTGAAGTAAATTGTGTGAACTCTTCAAAATTCACAGACGTTTTGAAGCATGTTAATCTACTTCAGTTTGTTCTCACCATCATCAATTCTTTGCATTTACCGAGGAATATAGGGTTGCATTTGTACTTTACTTTGGACCGTCTGTTTTCAACACTACTAATGAGACTCCGGTTATCTACCTTCCTCTTTTGAAGTTCTTTTGCTTCCTTGTTAGAGGAAAAAAAATCACGTCTCATTACTTTGGTTGGGTGTTTCCAGAAGGCGTGTTCGTTCATCTGCATAATCAGTTCTTAATTTCCAGCTGCGATGGTTGTTCCATAGACTGTGTTTGTTATTACCTATAGCGTTTTGAAATGAAAGTTGCGGTACATGCATCTTTTGTTGAACGTCTGAAGTTTTGTCGTGATAATCTTCTTGATGTGTTCATGATAACTGTTTCCATAACAGCCGGTGGTGACCATTCATCATGTGACGTATTCTTTCCAGAACGTTGTCTCCATTACAGCTGCTCTGAACGCATCACGATTCTGGGCAAGTCGACATGCATCAGCCAAAGGCAAGTTCAGACTCGCTGTGATGTCGTGGGTCGACCCCTTCCCCTTTTTCCAGGGACCATGCCTTCCTTCACTATTTTTTCCAGACTATTATGTCTTTTTATTTGACCGAAAATTTTCAGCTTTCCTATTGCGATGGTATTTAGGAGCCAATTTTCCTCTACGTTTAGCGAGTGCAGTACTTCTCTGTTGGTCTTTTTTTCTGTCCAGGGTATTCTCAACATCCTTCTGTAGCATTTCATTTCGAATGATGTAACCTATTTTGCAACTGTTTTATTGAGTGTCCAAGTCTCGCAGCCGTATGCTGCTAGTGGGAATATACATGCTCTGATCAGTTGTAACTTTGTTTCTTTGCTTGTGCCTTGCCATAGGTTTTTCATCTGTATTAGTTTATGTGAAGCAATTGCAAGTCTTCTTTTAATTTCTACTGCACAGTCGCCAGAGCCGTTGGTGATTGATCCTAAGTATTCGAATTCATTAACACTTTCCAGTTCTTCGTTATCAATTTCAATTTCTGGTTTGGTCTTTACTTTGTCTGTTGTCAATACTTTGGTCTTCTTGGCGCTTAGGTATAGATTCTGGGCCTCGCTGCATTTTTTGGTGGACAGAATTAATTGTTCAAGTCCTTCTGGGTTGGTCGATTGGAGGACTGTGTCGTCAGCATATCAGATTTCCGGGATCTGGTACCCGCCGATGTTAAATGAGTCAAACTATGTGTGTTCTTGGTCATCTCTTACATTTCTCATGATATTCTCGGCATAAATGTTAAACAGGTAAGAGGAAAGGGTACAGCCTTGTCTTACTCCTTTCTGTACTTCAAACCATTCTGATGTTTCTCCCTCTATTCTTACGGCTGCCTGTTGTTCTTGGTACAGCAGTGCGATGAGTTGTATAAGGTGGTTTGGAAATCCCATATTTTCCATAATAGTCCATAACTGCTGATGTTGTACACAATCGAAAGCTTTGGTGTAATCAATGAAACAAGTATATAGGTCAACGTTGAATTCTCTACACTTTTCTATGATGATCCTCATATTGAATATATGATCTCTAGTGCCTCTACCTGGTCGAAAACCCGCCTGTACTTCGTTTATTTCTGTTTATAGCTTTTGTTGCATCCTTTTCATTATGATTTGTAATAGTATTTTGCTGGCATGGCGTATAAGAGCTATAGTTCTGTAGTTTGTGCACAGTTTCAGGCTGCCCTTTTTTGGCAAGGGTATATAAATTGATCTTTTCCATTCCTTGGGCCAAATTCCGCTTTGCCAGATCTTGCAGCATAATGCATGGTATATACGAGTGCTGCCTTCTCCTCCTGCCTGTATCATTTCAGCTGTTATTTCATCACAACCAGGAGATTTTCCACTTTTCAAATGTTTGATTGCGTTCCGGACTTCCTCTATGGTAGGTTCTGGTTCACGTTCCGCTTCATTCATGATGTTGTTATCTGCCTCTTTGTTTATTTCCGTGTACATTTATTGACAGTACTCCTTCCATCTGTTCAGAATATCTTTACTTTCTGTTAGAGTGTCGCCTTTTTTGTCGTTTATTGCTCGAAGTGATGGTTTAAAGTTGCTGTTCTTCAATGTTCTTACTTCAGAAAACATATTCTTACTCAATCCCTGTTCGCGCATTTCCTCTATTTTCCTGCAGGTGTTGTTTATGTATTGTTGTTTGTCTTGTCTGACTCGTTTTTTAATCTGCTTTGTGTATTCTTGGTACAATTCCTGATTTTCTGTGTCTTTTTTGGACTTAATTTTTCTTCTTTCTACCACCAACTTCAGTGTTTCGTCTGAGATGTATTCTCGTCTCTTTATACTTCTTTTAGGAATTAACCTCTGTGCATTTGTAATGTAAACATCTCTGATGTTGTTGGTAAGTTCATCTGGTGACCATTAGGATTTTAAATAACCTTCCATGCTTCGAGCTACAAGGTGGATATCATGTTCTTTTGTTCTTACTGTTTACAGGTCAGGTTATTGCAAACGTTTCTGCGTCTTCCATGATGATTCAAGGAGTAGACCAAGGGCATGAGAGTTTTTTACACTTAATAAATGTCTCAAAGGTGCAGCCGGAACTGTGGAGCATAGTTGTGAACGAGCACCTGGATGCTGAAACGGTACGATATGCCAGCAGCTATATGTACATTTATCTTTAATTTTCAGCAAAATTCGTGTCTCTAGTGTGGTATGAAATACCATTTAAATTTAGATGGTTGAAATGAAGAAAAGTGGAACGTGTTCTTTGATGCTATCCTAATAAGTCGCCCACGTCGTTAGTTTTAGGTTAGGGTTTATGGTTATGTTTAGGATTAGGATTCCTAGGAGATTATATATATATATATATATATATATATATATATATATATATATATATATATATATATATATATATATATATATATATATATATATATATATATATATATATATATATATATATATATATATATATATATATATATATATATATATATATATATATATATATATATATATATATATTAGAACCTCTGTCTGTCTGTTTGAGAAGTTAATTCAGGGACGCAACACGTTTTTTGGTAATGAAAATTAGACATAAGTTGATTGTTTCCCTTAACATTAATTTTTGCGTCTATATAGCAATGGATTTGTCTCGATATCTTAAGAATGTAAGAAACGCGTCCTACTCAGTTTTTTTAATAGTTTTTGTCGTTCCGTTACCGTTTTCGAGCGGAGTTTTTGTTTTTGTTGTTCCGTTTCGTGTTATCAAAAACAAACAAACTAAAACAAGAACTCCATATGATGTCTTGAGAGTGAGAGGTATAGTGGAGGACGTGACTGAAGAAGGTGGGCTAGAGGTGAGAGGAATGGGACTAAATGTGATGAAAGTGAGAGGATGGTGAGATAACAATTTCCTTTTCAGCTGCGTTTTGCCATGTCAGTCTGAAGGGCAAACATTTGCCGTTGCTGGCTTACAACTGGAGGAGGAGTTTTCCTTTTCCCATGGACAGCTGTATGTATAATGTTCAAGAGTTGGAAGTCCAAATAATCTTTTTGCTTATGCCCACACTGGAAAGATGCGCAACATTGTGTATACTGAGATGTTGTAACCGTAAAGATTTTTTATGCTAGTGGTGAAGATTCGTTTTAGAATTACTAATGAACTATTAAATATTATAACTGATGACTGGTCTTGGAGATTGAATAAATGGTGATGGGTGTTACCTTAATGGTTACACTGTTCATACGCCCACACAGAGCAGAACATACTTCTTATATCACGCGAATGTCGAAATATCAAATTCTATACTACTAACATACCACTGCTACACACGAGATACTGTTAGTGAATTCAATCTATTTGTTGACATAGATTTCCGCCACCCAGGCTATTTATGGTCATGCGTTACTACCGTCACGCCTACTGTTCTCCTACCGTGTTAAATGTTGTAGTGAGTGTGCGTGGGTACATTCACACGCCACAGATACGTACTACAAGTCGTGGAACTGCAGGTGACATATAACATAGTTTATTGTCACAATACGTTCATATGAAATACACAGTCAAACATAACTCACAACAAGAAAGTACTATAGTCACATCTCCACTTCTCATAATCATTAGCGCTCTACAACATCAACACTAGATCCTCTCAGCAACGGTCGGCATCACCGTGCTAATGTAATAAATAAAGGCCTCCTTAACTATGCTTCATCAAAGACGCTCTCAACATTGGCGCTCCAATATAACTATGGATCCTCTCAGCAAACGGTCATCCTCGCCGTGCTGACAACATGAATAATCATGGCCTCCTTAAATCTGCTCAATAAAGACGCTCTCAACCTTGGCGCTTTAATGTAGATATGGATCCTCTCAATAATAACAAATGGCCTCCTTAAATATGCTTCATCAAAGACGCTCTCAACCTTGGCGCTTTAATGTAGATATGGATCCTCTCAGCAAACGGTCATCCTCGTCGTGCTGACAATAATAAATGGCCTCAAACGATGCTTCTAACATCAATAGTGAATACTCGCGGCAATTTCTCGCAAGACTGCACTCCCTGGCAGTTTGCAGTAATCTCGCCTTCACTCATCTTGACATTTATATAGTCAAACATAAGTCCTTACCTTTTCAAAAATACTCACAAACACAATTCTCCAATAAACTCAGGAATTATAGGTCTACACAAATAATGGCCTCTATAACTTTTGCACTGCGCAGGCATACTCAAAACACACACTGTAGGACCGACCTCTCCCGTCGGTACCCAAAAACAGACTGCTATTAGTTCACACACTAGTCCCGCCTAAAAAGACACGAGACTCGGCTGTTTAAAAAACACAACCCAGTCTCGATAATTGCATGGGCTAGTCACACGAGCTTACTCACAGCTCACGACAGTTCAGAGAAAACACATCTCCGCGATTTGAACTGCCCAGTGTTCGTCCCGCTTACCGACTTGGAAACTTCTCGATCACACGAGGGAATTCCCCTAATACTATTTTAACTTAACATCAGCTTAACCAAGCAACGTAACCCGCAATCGAATCTATTCGCTTAACATTTTCAAGATCACCTCCCCTTGCTAATATTTACTCTGTATCAGTTGCCACACCGCCCTGGAAAAAAAATGATTTATCATTTTTTTGTTGAAAATTTAAGTCCCAAAAATTTAGAAATAAATGAAGTTATATTATATGGCTACCAAAAAATGTATATTCAAAAAAAAAATATACCTATTAAAAAAATGTACCTATTAAAAAATAGTACATCTATAAACAATTTCAGCAATAAATGTAAAATTACAACTAAAACATCAAACATAATCAATCAAATATCCCAATGAATGTTACCGATGTAAATTACAACAAAAGCATCAATCATAATACAAGCATACCAAAATTAATCTTAATACGATACCAAGCTAAGTACATTTAGTACAAAAACAACCAATAGAAAGTGAAAGAACAAGATCAAGCAACAGAAGAATGATCTGTAGTAAAGGAAAGTAAGAAATCGGAAACTAAGAAACAATCAACAATACCACATAATAACCAATAAGTAAAACGATTTCATGAAAAATAAATACAAATTTATCAAAATACTAGTTAAATTATATTAAGTTATATAATTAACTCAAGAATACAACGAATGAAAGTATAAGTATAGAAAGAAGAAGAAGTATACAAGTAGAATGAAGAGAAATAAAGATGTGATACGAAAGTATAAACAAGTTATGAATACATATCGAAAAGACAACAAAAGATAGAATGAAATGAAGGATAGTCAACAAAGACGAATGGAAAGCAAAGGTATGAACGCATAGAAAGTCAATTACAATACATACTAATAAATGTTTAGATCAGACAATATCTTTCACAAATTAAATACAAACATAATTACAAGGCACAAAACAAAATGTCAAAGTATATCCATACTAACAGCACAAAATGAATAATTCATAACTAAACAAAGTCTATTAAGTAATTTAACTAAGTTACAAAAGTTATACTTAATTGAAAATAAATTATAAACCTTACACAAACAAATAATAGCATTTGCGATAACTAAGTTTTGACCTAACGCAAAATCAACCGCTAAATAATAAAAATACATCATAATATCAGATAAGACAAACTTCCAAAGAAGTAATATCCCTTTCAATCATAGGGCACACAAAAATAAATTACAATGCCAAAAAACACAATTTTCCCAAAATTACCATACAAAATATTTCAGAACGATAAGTTATCAAAAAATAAAATTATTATTTAAGTAATTCTAAGTCATAACTAATAAATTAACAATGAAATTAACTTTTAACAAAATGAGAGAAGCATAAAATATCTTATCTCTAGACAAACACTTAAATCAAAACATGTAAGTTTTTCTTTTTTTTTCGAAGAATACATCACCAAAAAAAAACACCTAAGAAAAATACAATGTCATCTGTATATCAACTTACCAACATACAAACATAACATAATGTTACAACAATCTATCCATCTTTAACAAACAAAAGTATCATATGTGTCTATCAATTTTACAAATAAGTACAATTTAATTTATAAGTTAATTCTGACTAACAATAGCGTTGAGCTTCAGTGTTATTTAACTGTAAATTTATATCTTACTCAGTCTAGTATGATATATACTATAAATAAATCTAAAATTTAATGGTACAATAGAATATGAAAAAGAAGTCCTATAAAAATATCTTCAAAGTTTTTATAAAAAATATTTATCAAATTAATTTGTTGCAAAAATGTTGAAAAAATCTTATTATTTAAATTCTAGGTACTATGCTAGATAATTTTACAACATCATATTACACAACATAACAATAAATTTATATAATTATCCTAACAATTACAGCTACAACCCGAAAAATATACAGAAAAATGAGCACAGGTTTGACACCGCTCACTGCATTTATCAAAAATTACACACAAATTATTACCAACACATATGTTACACACAATCAAAACAGAATAGTATACAATTGCATAAAAAATTGGACTGGTACATTCGAAACAGTCATATATGTTCCACACAAAAATATATATATATAGCAATCAAATGATGCATAAAGATGAACATCATAATGTTTCAAAGAAATTACAAATATTTTAATAGAACATCATATGATATATTATACACAGAATACAATAATATGTACTATTCTAAAAAAATAAATCAGCTGTAAAAAAAAATATATCCCGACAATCTGTCAATAATTCTTGATCCTCCAAAAAGTGACTCGTCAGATGTATAGCGAGACGCTCATAGGTTCTGCTTGATAGATAATCCACATTCTTCACGAATAATGTCAACAAGTGCGCCAACTCATCACAACGTCGCACGCTACGAAATAATACAAATGAAAATTTCTATTAATCATCTGTTAGATTTAATAAGGGAAAACGGAAAATCAACTTTCACGTTTACCTATCCCTTGGGGTGGAGTAGAGTCTTGGCCCCTTTTCACACACCTCAACAAGTCCTCCTTAAACGATGTAAACATCACCGAAGGCTTAGCGACCACTTGACCGTAACGAAAGTTCATCCTTGTTGTAGGCTGAAAAAAATTACTACGTTCACAAGAACGAGATGACCTTTCGACACCACTAGTGTGACAATCAATAGTATTATTACTTTGCTTGTTAATAACTTTGCTCTTATGTGGAGCACAGCTAACCTGGTTACAATTTCTATAATTGCTGTTAAGAACATTGTTATTTGTTCTATTGACACAGTTGTACTGTTTTACATCCCAGTTAGCATAATTATGATTAGCATTTCCTCTTGGATAAAAATATCTACTAGATGGAACTGGCTTTTTATCAAAAAGTTTATTACCAGATTGACAAACTTTCACATAATTATTTCCACTATAATTTCTAACACTCTCAGAATCACGATACTGTGATCTGTCAAATTGTTTATTGTTTTTAGGCAAAGAAACATTACTATATGAAGAAATCCCTTGGTACATTTTAACCTCAGGGTTATATCTCCTATCAAAAGTATTTTTATCCTTGTTTGTGGCAGTGTGTTTAAGAAATGGGTCACACTGACTTGACTGGGTATGACCGAAAGATTTAACCATATCTTTATTGTTTCTCACAAAATATTTTTCCTTCCTGGAATAAGGAGTGCTATTTTTCTTCCCTGCTATCAAGCCATCAGAGTTCTCACCTAATACTTGGTTTGTTTTTAACAACTTGAATTGAAATTTATTATTGTTTCTTTTGTTATCTACAGGGTTATCTAATACTGTAGATTTTCCTTTGCTAGCTTGCCGCCAGGAACCAATATCGCTAAAATCATCGGTATTGCATTGAAAGTTATATTTCCCTCGGAAAGATTTCTGTCCACTATTCTTAACTTTAGAGTCCGCAAAAAGTGTATAGGACTGACTTTTTGCTTTATGTCTTTCACTGTCAACACTGACAGAAGACCACCTTTTTTTCTTTAAGAGAATGTCAAGTAGACCATCTATTCTCATTCTGGCTTCTGAAATTTGAATATCCTTAAGTGCAATCTGCTCACTTAATTTATTGTTTAAACTTTCAGCTCTTAAAACTTTACAGCTTTCATCTGCTAGCATATTTTCAAACTTAGTGACTTTCTCTTTCTCAACCATCAACTCTACTAATGTCTCTTTCTCCTACTGTTCTTTATTTGCTCTCAAATGAGTCAACTCTAGTTGTAGAGACTCAATCTTAATATCATCATTGTCATTATACGCAATCTCATCATTCTTCTTAAGTGGTACAATATTCATGTCCTTAATTTGATCACTGAGAATCTCATTATCATGCCTCACCTCATGAAGCATTTGTATGTAAGTCTTCTCATGTTCATTGTTCTCCATTTCCAATTTGTCATATATTTCTCTCCTTTCTTGAAGTTCCTGAGTTAGGTTTCTAACTTCACTATTGTTATCCTTAATCTGAGTTTCTAACTCTTTGATTTTACACAATGCTACACTCAATGCTGTTTGAGTACTAGCAAGTTCTGAGTTTGATTTGCCTAAATCATCTTTAAGTTTAGAGACTTTTTCATGTAACTCTCTTACTTCAGCAGTACATTCTATGACACTTTCCCTTTGCTCTAGGGTACTCTGTTTTATATCCAATTGCTTCTTCTCTTCTAGCATCCTTTTCTTATACCTCTCATCACTTTCATGAATTAGCTTTTCACATATCAATCTTGTTATTTCAGATTCAGTCAGCTCACGGTCTCCATATCCTAATAGTTCACGGTATTTTTTTTCCTCAGGATCTGTATTATAGTCCATAGTGACTTACTTACTTAGACAACAATATATGTATTAATTAAACTTTCACCTCACCACGCCAATTATCTTTTTAAGAAATTGCAATTATTTCTTAATTACTGTACACCAATTCCTGTTATAGTACCCATATATGGCATACACTACCTATGCATCAACATATTTTACATCAGTCGATATAATTATCGAAACACAATGACAATTATCAACAGAATCAGTGATGGATAGTATAGGCAGACTTGCTGAAATGCAGAAAAGTGGCACAATCTATACAGAACAAAATAACTTATCTTAATATTCTTCCGTCCCTTCCGCCAACACTCCAGATATCACAAAGTTCTGCAGATAAAACCGTTCCAGCGCAGAAAGGTACACAAACTAGATTTTCTTCTCTTCAGGTTCTTGCAAAAGTGTAGAATGCGCTCAACACAGCATCAGCACGTACAGCATACAGGAAACGCAGCACAGCAACCTCCGTGACTTTTGACTTGAGATAATCTGCAAACGACTCCTCAAAAACACTTCACATTTAGTTAAACTTGACTGTCTACCATTATCTGTCAAATTCCCACTGTTATATTCTACCGTGTTGGACACAGTTAACCAACTAGGTCGAGGACTATGACACAATGCGAGGATACATAAGCCACGCCCACTTAGGGCTCTCCTATCACGCGAACTCCGTGGATTTCATTCCGTTAAATAAACTGGCCCACCAAACTGTAACCGTCACAGGTTAGGCTACCAGTATGTAATGGTGGGTTTGTGCTAGTGGTGATTCCTTTTAAAGTTACTAATGAACTATTAAATATTATAACTGAAGACTGGTCTTGGAGATTGAATAAATGGTGATGGGTGTTACCTTAATGGTTACACTGTTCATACGCCCACACAGAGCAGAACATACTTCTTATATCACGCGAATGTCGAAATATCAAATTCTATACTACTAACATACCACTGCTACACACGAGATACTGTTAGTGAATTCAATCTGTTTGTTGACATAGATTTCCGCCACCCAGGCTATTTATGGTCATGCGTTACTACCGTCACGCCTACTGTTCTCCTACCGTGTTAAATGTTGTAGTGAGTGTGCGTGGGTACATTCACACGGCACAGATACGCACGTACAAGTCGTGGAACTGTAGGTGACATATAACATAGTTTATTGTCACAATACGATCATATGAAATACACAGTCAAACATAACTCACAACAAGAAAGTACTATAGTCACATCTCCACTTCTCATAATCATTAGCGCTCTACAACATCAACACTAGATCCTCTCAGCAACGGTCGGCATCACCGTGCTAATGTAATAAAAAAAGGCCTCCTTAAATATGCTTCATCAAAGACGCTCTCAACATTGGCGCTCCAATATAACTATGGATCCTCTCAGCAAACGGTCATCCTCGCCGTGCTGACAACATGAATAATCATGGCCTCCTTAAATCTGCTCAATAAAGACGCTCTCAACCTTGGCGCTTTAATGTAGATATGGATCCTCTCAATAATAACAAATGGCCTCCTTAAATATGCTTCATCAAAGACGCTCTCAACCTTGGCGCTTTAATGTAGATATGGATCATCTCAGCAAACGGTCATCCTCGTCGTGCTGACAATAATAAATGGCCTCAAACGATGCTTCTAACATCAGCATTATAATAAATAGACAATGGATCCTTTTCCCAGCAAACGGTCATCCTCGCCGTGCTGACAATAATAAATGGCCTCAAACGATGCTTCTAACATCAATAGTGAATACTCGCGGCAATTTCTCGCAAGACTGCACTCCCTGGCAGTTTGCAGTAATCTCGCCTTCACTCATCTTGACATTTATATAGTCAAACATAAGTCCTTACCTTTTCAAAAATACTCACAAACACAATTCTCCAATAAACTCAGGAATTATAGGCCTACACAAATAATGGCCTCTATAACTTTTGCACTGCGCAGGCATACTCAAAACACACACTGTAGGACCGACCTCTCCCGTCGGTACCCAAAAACAGACTGCTATTAGTTCACACACTAGTCCCGCCTAAAAAGACACGAGACTTGGCTGTTTAAAAAACACAACTCAGTCTCGATAATTGCATGGGCTAGTCACACGAGCTTACTCACAGCTCACGACAGTTCAGAGAAAACACATCTCCGCAATTTGAACTGCCCAGTGTTCGCCCCGCTTACCGACTTGGAAACTTCTCGATCACACGAGGGAATTCCCCTAATACTATTTTAACTTAACATCAGCTTAACCAAGCAACGTAACCCGCAATCGAATCTATTCGCTTAACATTTTCAAGATCACCTCCCCTTGCTAATATTTACTCTGTATCAGTTGTTCAGTAACAATACTATTCATTAATTATGAATATGCATCTTTGAGGTATCTCGCAAGTGAATATAAGATCTACAACTACAACTCACCTTGCATGAAAGATAACAAATGCACCATACGGTACCCCAGACCATTTCTTAAAGGACACCCAAACAGACTAGGGTGGAAATCCCTCTTACAGGCAAAGAAGACCTGAAATTGGGGGTTTTCAAACAAAGGTTGGACAACACAACATAGTCAACAGATGGATAGTACCCTATGTCCCGTTGTTAACAAAGACATTTAATGCTCACATTAACGTTGAATTTTGAAACTTGATTAAATCAATTTAAAATGTGTGCAAGTACGTCAACAAAGGCTCCGATGCTGCTATGTTTGCACTTGAGGAGCTAAATGTTCGCACTGAAGTTACTCAATACCAGGTGGGTCGATACATAAGCAGCAAAGAAGCTTTCTTGCGAATTTGTGGCTTTCCCATTCATGAACGGCATCCAGCCATCCAACAATTTGCTGTCTACTTGGAGAATAGCCAATTGGTTTACTTTACCGCAGAGACTGCTGCCCAGCAAGCAATGGCACTAAAAGACAGAATACTTACAGTTTTCTTTAAATTATGTCAACAAGACCCCTTTGCTAGACTGGTGTACCATCAGCTACCATCATACTACACATGAAACAAGAAGCAATGGGGACGAAGAAAAAGAGGTACCAAAGTAGGTCATTCTGACATAATATGTGATCCTGTTATATGAAAAGTTTGCACTGTCCATCCCAGTCAACATGAGTGCTTCTGTTTAAGGCTACTCCTTCATGAAGTTAGAAGTGGCATTCATGTGAAGCTCTTCGGACTGTAGACAATTCAATTTGTGCCACATACAGAGAGGCTTGCTTTACACGATTATTGTTAGACGATGACACCCAGTGTGATGCAACTTTGTCAGAGGCTTCATTATCGCACACAGCTAGAAGCCTTAGATGTTTTTTTAGCCTTTCTATTTAGAACGTGATTCGGATAATTAAAGGCAGCCATGATAGGCGATAGAAGGTCCTTTATTGAGGATGATGCGTTCAGAAAAAACCAAAGGCAGCCATCATCGGCGGTAGAGGGTCCTTTATTTAGGAAGATCGTGATGCGTTCAGAGAAAACCAAAGGCAGCCATCATAGTCGGTAGAAGGTCCTTTATTGAGGAAGATCATGATGCGTTCGGGAAAAACCAAAGGCAGCCATCATAAGTGGAAGAAGGAATTATGTCCAGTGCCTTCATATCTCTTCTGCACACATCTTTGAATCTCAGCTGCAGGTGCCCGGCTGTTCTTTTGCCATCTGCCAGTTGTCCATAAAAAGTATCTATGGGGATGCAAATATCTTCCATGCGGCGGACATGGCCACGCCATCGTAGTCTACGCTGTCTAAGCAGTGTATACATGCTTTCAAGACCAGCATGTAACAGAACCTCGACATTAGTCGCTTTTTTAAACACTGTTATGGAATTTCAAACATGGGGAAACCACCATGTCATTTAAGAGTTAAGGAGGTTCATGTTGCGTTCAGAGAAAGCCAACGGCAGCCTGGACTGCTTGACTTGCGTCTTTTCATCTTTAAAAATCTCTATACTGAACAATGATAAGAGAATTAATGAGGAAGATCAAAATTAGACAGCTAAAATATTTTGGCCATTGTAAAGAGACATAACACCGGACACTGAAGACCATAATAGAAGGCAACGTTGAAGGCAAACGTGCAAGAAGAAGACATCGCTTTAAGTGGTACATCAAGTGATACATCAAGAGATAGATTGGAAAGAGTCTCTCAAAGTGCACCATCAAGACAAGCGACAGAAGACGTTGATGATCAATTGCAGCCGACCTTCGATGTAAAGATGGCACCTGATGATGATGAGACTGGACATGAAATGGGAAAGGGGGTTGGGGTGAGGAAAATACCCTGGTGTTGGACAGAAAACACACTGCGGAAGATAAATAGAAGATCGAAAAACCTTAAGAGTAACACTTCACAAACTACGTCAGCGATTCAAGGGAGTTGTGAAACAGCGGATCCCTTCGCACAGCGGCATCCCTGGAAATGAAGAGGCTGACGGGTTGGCAGGGGAAGGGGGAGGGCTACCTGTTACGTACATTTATTACCTAAGGGGGTAGTCTTCGGTCCTGCCAAATGTACGCACCAGTCTCAATATAGTTATATTATTTGTGCGTTCGATTGATTCACGCACTGACGTGCACAATGCAGTGTGAGTGGTTTTGGACGCACGGGTAACCTAATTGAGTAGATTATGACGTCATGTTTTGTATGGGGCAGTACGGACCATTGTGATGTCCGGGGAATATTTCTTGTGTTGTGGCAAGTATGGTGGAAGCCATCCTTATTGCGATATTGGTCTTCAGGTCGAAGCCAATATGGAAAGTATTATGTAAGTTGTCGCCCCTCATATTTGTATGATTAGTGAGTGAAACGTGTAGTTTAAGGCTGCTCCTTGTATCAGTCTAGCGGGGATCCATCTTGTAATGTTATCCCTAGAATGGACCTACGGAGTTGATAGCCTCTGAGATCGATCGTAGAAGGAGGATTTCTACGACGGAAAGAAGTTAATTTGATTGCAGTATTCATATGTGTAAACGCCTTTATTGTAATGCCAAAGTCGTGGCATGATTTTTGAGAGGTTAGTTAAAACCTAAAGATACTAACTCAGATACCTCTTCATATATGTACCAGTGAATATATATTGAGTATACGTTATATGGAACTATGTCTTGGATAGAAACAGTCTCTTATTGGACGAATGCGGGAGTTCGTGGTATGGGAGTACATGCTTAGTTGGATGACCTCAAGCAAGGTCAACGGACATTTTATCTAGCTTGAACATTACTGGATTCGTATTAATTGAATGTAAGGAACATGTTTGAAAGGATCCCACTACAGTACCAAACCATCATCATTCACCAGAGTATTCTTGTCATACATTTTATGTGATTGTCCTAGTCAAGAACAGTGTATCGTAGCGTTGAACTTATGTCGTCAATAAAGAATGTTAACTGTTCTACCAGCCTTCACAGTTTACTTCACTTCACGGCAGGCTTTGATTAACATGCCTGAAGTTTACATCGTTGTGTGTTGAACTTATTTGACAGTTGTGTGGATTCGCGTTTTATTATCAGCACGATAGAAAACCATCTATGGAAACTCAGAAGAAAAGCACTATCAGTAAATGGTGGCCAGTGTGGCTTGAATTGCTCAAGATTCAAAACTGGAATTACCTCAAAGTTCCACACTGGTTGAAAGTACGTGGATTCTCTAACAACTCATATCCTTTATAACGGCTACCTCAAGGTCAAGGTACATTGAACCTCAATCTCAAGTTCTACATCAGTGTATGACTACGTGGGACCTCAGCTGTTAGTCCTAATCTGGCAGAACTCAAGTATTCGAAACAGAGTATTTCGTTGTCTCAAGCGTACATCCACGGAGACGAGGCACATTGATTTTTTACCTGCACGCGAGATGAGTATAACGTGTTTTCGTTGTACACTTTATTACGTTTAGTTTTTGCCTCATGTAGTTATGTCCATATTTATATTTTTCATGTTACATGTTATATGTGTTGTATTCTTCGTGGGAGGTAGGGAGGTTGATCTGACGAACGAGATCCATCTCGAAGCCAATTCGGGCTCTTCGTCAGACGTTCTGTAGGGCTCATTTTGTAAGTTTCAATTGAGCGATAATTCCGGTACAAGGCTAGAAACCTTGCCGAAGTTCTGATCGCTAGTTGTCCCTTATAACAGTATCTGTTTAGCTGTTTCGTCACGTTTTTAATTGTTGTTTTCTTAGTTATTTTACTCGTGTTTAGTTTTATGATGAATTTTGTTTGTATTATGCGTCCGTCTAATCTTCCTGTCGTTCAGTTTTTTACAAAACCTATGTTTTTACACTGTGTTGTCAATTGTCTTGTGCATTATTGGTTCGTAGATGTCATCGTAATTTTTTACGACATTCTATTTTAGTTCCACATTTTCATTTTTATTTAATTTCTACGACTGTAGTCATTTGTCTTGATTATCGTGTCGTGTCAGTATTGTGCTATTGTCTGTCACGTTATTGCTTTCACACCATTATATGTTATAAATTGCATTATTAATTATTAATATTATTGCCTATTATATAACTTGATTTTACCGTTCTAGGACAGGAACGAAGACCACTAGTTGTAGTAACACTTTTAAGTATTATTATTACATAATAATATTGAATAATGTCTACCTTAGACTATTTTATTAAGCAAGCTAAGGCTCTTAATATACCTCCGGAAGAGATTAGATCATTTGCTATGACAGAATATAAAGAATCTCAAAGGTTGGAATCTCAAAGATTGGATGCTGAAAAGTTACGTTTGGAAAATTTGAAATCTGAGTCTGAGATGAAAAGAAGAGGAAATTTATAGCTGAGGAAGAGGAGAAAAAAATGAGATTAGCCGCTGAATTAGAAGAGAAACGATTTCAGCGAGAGGCAGAACAGAAGCAAAGGGAGGCTGAAGAAAGACTTAAAATTGAAATGGAAGTTAAACAAAAGGAAATGCAAAATAAACAAAAGGAAATGGAAGAAAGAAGATTAATAGCTGAACAAAATACATTACGACTTCAGCTTGAGATGGAAGAGAATGATAGAAAACGACAGCATGAACTGAAATTAGCAGAGTCAGAATATGAGAGACTTAGGTTAACTCAGGAAGCTAATTCTCAGAGAACTTTTGAAAGCCAAACTTCATCCAGACATGATCATTTTAAGGAAATTCACCTTAAATTACCAAAATTTAATCCCCCGTCTGATGACGTGATATTCTTCCTAGATAGGTTTGAGGCCACTTGTGTGTCTTATAACGTGGATAAAACACTGTATTGCACATATTTATCCAGGTTACTTACTGGGGATGCTTTAGCAGTTTATCATACTACCAGTATTAATGAGAAGAATGATTATAATGCTCTTAGAGCCGCACTTCTGAAGAAATTTTCAAATGTCAGAAGATGAATACCGATTAAGATTTCGTACATTGCTACCGCAATCAAGCAGAAATTTCAGTGATTTTCTGTCACAAATACGACTCACCCTCGAAAGATGGATCGAATTATCCAAAATTGAAAAGTCGTATGAAGGTCTCTTCGATTTACTGATGCGCGATAAGGTACTATCGTCTGTAAATCCTACATTTCTCGCATTTTTACACGAACGGAAACCTTTATCAATGAAAGACTTAGAAGAACATGCAAAAAATTTTGCACTGCTCACCCAACCATGGATCTGAGTAATGCACAGATTAAGAGTGAATTGCCTGTTGCTTTTGCAGCACAACAAAACAATTTCCCACGCAATCGTTCCTTTAGTACTGACAGGTATGTCAATAAGGGAAATAATTACAATTTTAACAATGATAACTTTTACAAAGGGAAGCAATTTCAACAATCTGCTCCATTTAATGTTTCTTGGAACCAAGCTCACAGATCGCGAGATTTTGGTAACAATAATTTTAAAAATAATCAAGGACATTATAATAAACAAAACTGGAGATCAAAATCTCAGGGTTCACAAAACAGACAATTTTTTGGAAATAAACCATTTAACCAACATCATAACGATCATTCTACAAATTATCGGACTCATCCAAATTTTAACTCAGGCAGAAACTACAATTGTGGCAATTTTAATGACAATAATCAAATCGATCGCGCCGACGAGATAGATCGTCGAGTAATACGGGTAGACATTCTAATGTCGCTTTAAGTGATACACAGGCTAACATTGAACAGGGTAAAGTAGCTGAAACTCACAATGCTATGTCTTGTTCTCTTGATTGTACCCAGGTGAAAGACTGTCCAGAATGCTCGACTCTTTTCCAGCCTAAGGCGATCACGACGCTGCGTTGCGGACATACCTTGCCTAGTCTACCTGCAGTCTGTACGGCCACTGCTGCGTCAGTACACCAGGGACAGGGCTCTCTTACGTTTAACAAGGGATTTGTCAATAACATTTCATGCTCTATCCTATTTGACTCAGGTTGTAGCACTGTGGGCGTCCGGACTTCGCTGATCAACCCAAGTTGTGCCACGGGCAGGGTTGTGAAATGTGTGACCTTTGGCGGCACAGTGGAAACATTTCCCACAGCCATTATAAAACTTCATACACCATTTTTTTCAGGACAGATCCAGGCTTGTCTTCTTCCTGACCCAATTTGTGATGTTATACTTGGTCGCATACATGGTATAAAAGAGTGTACACCACAGCAAATTGCTGAATGGGAAGAGCGACATATTCAAACTGCAAATGCAGTAGTGACTAGAGCGCAAGCTACTAATATGTCGCATGATACACCTATTGAACCTACAGTTCATACTACTTGTGATGATGATGCTCCTATTTCACGGGAGTTGTTTGCAACATTGCAAAAGAATGATGATTCATTAAAAAAAAATTTTCATTATGTGAACAAAAAGAATACCATCAACAAACTTGCAAAATCTAAACATGACTTTATACTTAAAAATGGGATTTTGGTTAGAGTAATATGGGAAAAGGATTCATCCTTATGTTATCAGATCTTAGTCCCATCCTCTATGAGATCTCGTATATTACGACATGCGCATGACTTGCAATGTGCGGGCCATATGGGTTTTTCGCGTACCAAATCCAGAGTGCTTTCGGCATTCTACTGGCCAGGCGTCCATAGGGACATCACTCTCTACTGTCGGTCTTGTTTGATATGTCAGGAAGTTAAGGTACGGGGTCCATTTCATGCGGCTCCTATTCAAGCTGCGGACATCCCGATTAGACCATTTGATAAAATGGCTATAGACATTATTGGTCCGATGCTTCCATCTGCTAGATGGCATACGCATATTCTTACGTGCATTGATATGTGCACTCGCTGGCCTGAGGCCATCCCTCTCAAGAACACTTCATCTGCCAGTGTAGCAGAGGCATTGATGTTAATCTTCTCACGCATTGGTTTTCCACGGAAAATCTTGTCGGATCATGGGGTTCAGTTCATTTCTGAATCCATGTCTCAAGTTATGAAGACATTAGGTATAGACAGATCTCTTAGTTCTATTTATCATCCGATGTCAAATGGGTTAATTGAGCGTCTCAATAGGACACTCAAGCAGTTGTTGGGTAAGATGACCCAAGACCATCCCCAAGACTGGGATCGGGTCATACCCGCGGCTCTGTTTGCGTATCGCGAAGTACAAAATCAAGCCACGGGGTTTTCTCCATTCCAGCTTGTTTTTGGCATGCAACCACGCGGTCCGATGTCGTTAATCCACGACTTATTGGTTGACGAGAATATTGAAGAGGAAACTCAATCCTCTTATGAGTATGTGATCTCTCTGAGAAAGAGAATCATAGATGCTTGTAGACTAGCTACTGCATCATCTGAACAAGCCAAAGAAAAAGCTCGTCTATTTGCAAACAAGTATAGACGTCTTCGCCAGCTCATACCTGGTGATGAAGCTTTTGTCTTACTACCTGCGCATAACAATCGTCTTTTTATTACCTGGAGAGGTCCTTTCAGGATCATCTCAAGAATATCCGATGTCGACTACATCGTTGATGTTAATGGTAAACATAAAACCTTCCACATTAACATGTTGAAGGAGTATTACTCACGTCCTGACTATCTACAGTCAGTGTTCCAGGCAACTGACGATCCTACACCTCCCATTCAACACTATTCTAGTTTGTCAGTCATCCAAGAAGAAGAATCTTCTTTCGATGATGTACAACTACCAATACCAGTTGTACCACTCCATTCCACTGAGAAATGGAATGATGTTACAATCTCATCTACTCTTTCGGCTGATCAACGTCAGCAAGTCTCTAATATTCTACACTCGTATGAGGATGTTCTCACTGACATCCCAGGTCATACGTCAGTCATCCAACATGACATTATTCTGACTGACGATACGCCTATTCGAGTTCGCCCATATCCTATCCCTTTACACTTTCGTGATAAGGTTGATAAGGAATTGGATGAGATGCTTCAATTAAATATAATTGAACCATCTTCATCACCATATTCTTCTTCTATGGTAATCATTAGGAAGAAGGACAATGATGCGTGATGCCATATGATGATGGATGGTATCCGCATGTCTGGTTTTGTGTGGTGTGCAGATGTGTTCAGTCAAAACAATGTTCATACAAAAATAACAGGGCAATCCACATAGGACGTCAGTAAACTCACGACGTATAAAGTCAATGATTCTTGTAACAGCCGTTGACGTTTTTCTTCATTATTTATTGTGGACGCCACAGTGACAAAATGGTTACGCGAATATGTAGACACATCAAACAGTCCTTATCACAGCAACATTCAATACAGCAATAGACGGTAGACAGCATTACAATGATGAGTCAGATGCATGTTATATTTCATAGTGCTGTAAATGTAGTCAGGTGAAAAACTCCATCCCTTTCTATAACAGCCAGGAGATAACCAGATGTATGAGATCAGTTCACTCTCCTTAGTTTGACTTCAGCAAGACAGACACGTCTGCCGAAGTATAAATAATGTCCTCAAAAATATCCTCTAGATAATAAAGGTTTTTCAAACCTAGTTCATTTAACAAAGTAGCAAGTAATGGTCCTTGGAACCTGCATCAACCGATGCAGCACAATACAGCGACATGTGAGCTAGGAAAACATCTCGTGACGACGACTTTCGAAGACAGGTTATGAACCAGAAATCGTTCACGACCAAAAATCGATAGAGTTAATGAAAATGTTAATTTACCTTGCCTTCCGGAAATACACAGAAATATTATGCCTCCCGGCATGTGCAAATACACTAGAGGTATCATCTCGAATAAACGAAATATCCATAAGAGGACTCTCACATTCCTGACAGAACAAAAAAAATAGCGGAGATCCCCTCTTCAACGAGGCATCTCTTTCGCCATTCCAAATCGCTCACTCCACTAGTGGTGGGCGGAAACCGATCGACCAAGAAGCAAGACAAGTCATGCGCAGTCCAGCGCAAAAAACCCACAGCTCAAAACTTAACTGCATTCGATACCAACGCGAGAAGACAAATGCTTACCGAGAAAAGTGACAATAAATTTCAAGCAGTTGTTGCCCTTGCGTTATAAAATAGATATTGAAATAAAACGATGTTGCGAGAATTTATCACGCAACATATCACCACCTCCTCCCGATAAAAAAAAAATGTGGAACATATTTTTTTTTCAATATCAAAGAGCATGCGATAAGCGGCTCAAAACGCACGAATTATGCGCTGATAATTAACTAAATTGCCAAACAATAGGCTAATTATAGAGTGTCTGGTGAGGATATACCTCAACAGAAAAATAAATATGTCTCAAAAAATATTCACATCGGGGAGGTGTCACCAACACACATCACGTTAGCATGTAAACACAATATACGTATGCAAGTTACTATAATCATCATTAAACAGCATACTCTAATATTGTCTTTAAAAATGGATGTACAAATCTGATAGGAAAATTTAAATAGTACATTCTTTGACATGTAATGACAAAAGTACATAGTAAAGTTAAACTACATGACGATCCAGGACATATGCTCTGGTATTCCGAGGGTAAGTACACAATCTAGAACTCGTCATGCTTGATACTAGTAAGGTAAGTCCTCAGCTCAACAATGACATTCTGAGAAAGTACAAGCAATATAATGCTAATTAATAACTAATATGCTTCATAAGGTACAATACATTATTAATAATTGTGGCTGTTTAGTAAACTAACGGCCCTTATATTAACCACTCAGTCTTCCTCTATCATCTTAAAAAAACGAACAGAAGAAGATGATAACAAAGCACGATGGTGTGTACATATAAAGTGAGTACAGATGTGCTAATCTATTGTAGAAATATAGGTGTGTTATGACTCTGTAATATATGGAAATATAGGACAGAAGTATTAGTTGGAGTCATGTGGGCATCTAGACAAAATGTCAGCCATCACATTATCCGCACCACGGATAGCTCGTACCGTGAAGTGAAAAGGTTGAAGAGCTATAGCATATCGAGTGGATCTCGAACTCTTCAAATTCTTAGTCTGAATAGCTGTAAGAGCTTTCTGATCAGTCTCTAGAATGAAATGTGCGCCCAGGAGGAATCTTTGTAGTTTTAGAATTGACCAAACCATCGCTAACAACTCACGGTCTAAAACCGAGTAGTTCCTCTCTGCCGCATTTAGTTTTCTAGAAATGTACATAACAGGATGCAGAGTATTTGCATATTCTTGCATCAGTGCTGCTCCAATCCCAGTGGATGAAGCATCACTCCGAAGAACAAAAGTCCTATCAAGAGTAGGTAATCTTAAGATGGGAGGAGAAGAAAATATATTCTTGATTTGGTCTAGTGAAGATTGGCATTCTTCAGACCAACGGACCAGATTAGGCGAACCTTTCTTCAACAATGTTGATAGAGGTGCCATGATCGAAGATAAATTTGGAATAAATCTCCCATAAAATTGAATTAAACCTAAGAGACTCCTAACTTGTTTCTTCGTTTTAGGAACAGAGATGTTCAGTATTTTGGACGTATTGTGGTCTTCTGTCTTCAAGAGACCATGACCAACACGATGACCCAGGAAAGAGATTTCACCAAAACCAACAAAAGCTTTAGAAGGTTTTGCTGTCAAATTATTCTCACGTAGAGTGGACAGTAAGTCATATAACCCTAAATAGTGATCTTCCCAGGTATCACTGAAGAGACAGATGTCATCTAAGTATGCGATGACATCCGAACGATGTGACAGAATTCGACGCATCATGCGAACGAAAGTGGCAGGGGCGTTCATGAGACCAAAAGGCATAACATTCCATTGAAATAGACCCCTAGGTGTAGAAAAAGCAGTAAGAGGTTTGGCATGCTCTGCTAAAGGCACTTGCCAATAACCTTTAGACAAGTCAAGTTTAGTGAAGAATCTAGAATTAGAAAGTCTAATCAGTAGATCTTCTAACAAAGGCATCGGTTCAGCATCGAACTTTGTGACCTGATTCAATTTGCGATAATCAACACAAATTCGTATGTTCTTATCCTTCTTCCGGACAATAACCATGGAAGAAGAATATGGTGAAGTCGATGGTTCAATTATATTTAATTGAATCATTTCATCCAATTCCTTTTCCACTTGCGACTGAAAGTGTATAGGAATAGGATACGGCCTAACCCTAATTGGATTATTGTCGGTAAGAATTATGTCATGTTCTATGACATCTGTGTGTCCAGAAATGTCAGTGAGAACATCCTGAAATGTTTGTAACATCGACGAGACTTGTCGATGTTCGTCACCAGAAAGATTAGGAGAAACAGAAACGTTTTTCCAAGATTCGTGGAATGTAATGGAACCACTGGAAGGGGAAGGTTGACATCAGAGAAGGTAGCTTCCTCATCCTGTATGACAGACAGGGATGAATAATGACCGTGAGGTGCAGGAGCATCATCCGTTGCCTGGAAAATAGGCAGCAAATAGTCCGGACGTTCGTGAAATTCCGAAAGCATGTTTATGTGGAAAGTTTTATGCTTTCCATCAATATCGACCACATAGTCAACATCGGAAATCCGAGAGACTATTGCATACGGACCTTTCCATGCAATAAGAAGTCTATTTTCCCTACTGGGGAGTAGGACGAATGCTTTGTCACCTGGACAAAGTTGTCGTAGACATCTATTCTTGTTAGCAAACTGCCTTGCCTTCTCTTTAGCAATTTCTGATGAAGCAGTTGCTAGCTTACATGCCTCAATGATCTTTTGTCTAAGAGCAATGACATACTCATATGAGGATTGAGTTTCATCGCTAATATCATCGGCAGTGATGAGATCGTGTAATAAAGACATAGGGCCGCGTGGACGCGCGCCAAAGACAAGTTCGAAGGGAGAAAATCCTGTGTGTTCATTAGGGACTTCTCTATAGGCAAAGAGAGCCGCGGGTAAAACCCTGTCCCAATCTTGAGGATGATCTTCAGTTATCTTACCAAGCAAAGTCTTGAGCGTTCTATTCAGACGCTCAACTAACCCATTAGACATAGGATGGTAGATACTACTGAGAGATCGTTCAATATGTAAGGTAGACATTACCTGTGACATAGTGTCAGATATGAGTTGAGTGCCATGGTCTGACAATATTTCTCTGGGGAACCCCAAGCGAGAAAATATCAACCAAAGAGCATCTGCGATATCTGTAGTAGATATGCTCTTAAGAGGAATAGCCTCTGGCCAACGTGTGCACATATCGACACATGTAAGGATAAACTGATGTCCTCTGGCCGACTTGACCTTAAAAGGGCCAATAATATCTATGGCCACTTTCTGAAACGGCCGAATAGGAATGTCAGCAGCCTGGATAGGCGCAGCATGTCGTGGTCCTCTAGATTTGACCTCCTGACATACCTTGCATGATCGGCAGTAAATACGAATGTCCTTATTGACAAAAGGCCAAAAGAAAGCCGCAAGGACTCTCGACTTCGTACGGGCAAAACCCATATGTCCAGCACATTGCGAGTCATGAGCATGTTGTAATATTTGGACTCTCATGCTCTTGGGAACAAGAATTTGCGAATGTGCCGACGTAGTCGAATCTTGTACCATACGTACAAGTACGCCGTTTCTCATTGCAATCCAAGATTTTCTATTTGTATCCTGATTCGGATCACCTTTCTTCGCAAGAACGAAGAATTTTTTTTAAAGAAGGATCTTCTTCTTGCAATTTTATGAAAGAGTCACGAGTAATTACTAAGTGACTATCTTGGCTATCAACTTCATTATCACTATTCAGTGAAGTTTCGGGTGTTTGTAGAGCTTGTGCTCTTGTAACTACTGCATTTGTAGCTTGCATGTTATTATCTTCCCAAGCAGCAATCTGCTGTGGGGTACACTCCCTAACTCCGTGAATACGACCAATAATAAGGTCCGCAATAGGATTAGGTAAGAGACAAGCATGCACATCTCCAGTAAAGAAAGGAGTGGCAATGCGAATTACAGCAGTAGGATATTTTTCTAGAGTGCCGCCAAATGTGACACATTTAATAACCCTTCCTGTAGCACAAGATGGATCTACAAGCGATTGTCTAACACCAATAGTGGTGCATCCGGAATCGAAAAGTAGTGAGACCGGAGTATCATTAACAAGACCCTTATGTAGAATTAAAGAACCCCTCCCGTCATGCGCAACAGCAGCAGGAAGAGCGGGAAGTGGGTGACCACAACTCAAAGTAGTTATGGTACCCGGTTCGAATAAAGTACTGCATTGGGGGCATTTGTTTGCTCTCTCAAAGTCAAAAGCAGAACCAGTGACAGCGTCAAAGTTTTTACTATCAACAACATGATTACAGGCTCCCTCAGTTTCCTGTTGTACAGCATTAGCCTGCTGATATCTCTTTTTTTGTGTTGAGATCTACCCCGACTATTATTACCTCTGAAGTTATCAGAGTTATTATTATCTCTGCAGTTATTATTGTCTCTATTATAATTGTTATCCTGGTTCGAATTCCAGTTTCCACGATTACTATCATGTTCACATTGATGCGAACATCTATTTGTTTGGTTTTGAGGTCTTCGGCAGGAATAACCTCTATTACCATATCCTCTTTTGAAATGCCTATAATTATTAGGGTGATAGTAACGACCACTATCAGGTTGTCTCCAATTCTTCGAAGAAGAATCACCATGAAATTGGTTTCCATGATTTTGACAGAAATTACCGCTACTCTTTCTATCAAAATTTTGTTGGAATCTACGAGCAAAGTTTTGGCCATACGGAGCTGCCGAAGCAACTGGTAAACCTTCTTTCACCTTAGAGTTACCCATGGTTATGTGTGGGTGCGCAGTTACGTATTGGCAACAGAAATCTTTCATTTCTTTTATTGTTTTAGGTTTACGTTCATGAAGGAAAGCAAGGAAAGACTCATTGACAGACGACATGACTTTGTCTCTAAGTATTAAGTCCATAAGTCCTTCATAAGTTTTTTCCGTCTTAGATAGTTCGACCCATCGTGAGAAAGTAATGCGTATTCTTGCAATAAACTCGGAGAATTCAACTCCATTTTCAGGTAACATGTTTTTAAATTGTAGACGATAGCCGTCTTCGTTAAGCTGATATTTCTTTAACAAAGCGGCCCTGACAACCTCATAATTGTTCTTGTCAGGTTCATCCACCATATTTAATATACTTAGAGCTTTACCTGTCAGTATCCCTGATAACTGATAAACATATTTTGCTTTGTCTATGTTATGAGCTGTACATGCTTGTTCAAATCTGTCCAGATAGAACATTATGTCATCACTGGAAGGACTAAATGTTGGTAACTTAATCTTAAAAGTATCATTATTAGCCTTACCAGAAGATGAACCCTTGTTTGAATCATTACCATTACTCATGCTCGTCAATTTCAATTTTTCCAACTCTAAAGCTAAGACCTTTTCTTCATGTTCCATTTTTGCTTTCTCTTTCCTCTCATCAGACTCTCTCTGTAATCTTCTTTCCTCAGCCTGAGCCTCTTTTTGAAGTCTTTCATTTTCAGCTTCTTTTTCAAGTCTTTTATTTTCAGCCTCTTTTTCAAGTCTTTTATTTTCAGCCTCTTTTTGAAGTCTTTCAGCTTCTAGCTGTAGCTGGAGTTTTCTTTCCTCAGCTTCTGATTCCCTTTTTTGTTTTTCCATTTCCATTTGGAATCTTTTTTCATCCACCTGCATCTGCAGTTTCTTTTGTTCAGCTTCCATCTGCAGTTTCTTTTGTTCAGCTTCCATTGCTTTATCATATCGAGCAGTTGCAAATTCTTCTAACTTATCACCAGTCTTCCCAAGCAATTTACCCTGCTCAATAAAGTGCTCAAATGTAGACATGATGAGTAATATATAAGTCCAAAACCTGAAATAATTAACTAATTTATTTCAAACCTAAGTGTAACAAGTCTTAATTAAGCACTTGTATATTCACATCACCTTATATTATCCCAGTCTCTGTGGGAAACAAGTCTCCAATCAAAGAACTTGTATATGAAATATCAGCACTCAATTCTTGATCATAAGTGCACTTCTCATTCAATAGTGCACGACACTATTCATCATTCATTTATCATCAGTGTAGTAGTAACAGTGCATTAGCATAGCCCATTAACTAATTACTATAACTGTAAACAATGACTATGTAAACACATGCAGAATGTAAACATTGAAAATGTAAACAATACAAACAATGTAAACAATAACAATGTAAACAATAACAAAGATCAGCAACAATACAAAAACGTTCGCGGAAATCAACTAAAAATAAAGCAGAAATTAATGAAATATCACAAAAAATGTGACGATATCTGCGATAGAATTAAACAAAATACATGACACCACAGTGTATAAACAAAAATGTTGTATGAAACTAAATTATAGACAAGAGTAGGCTAACAAATACAAACAAATCAAAACAAAACTAAAGAATGCGAAATAATAACGAAAACAATATTAAAACATGTCATCACAGCTAACATTAATAGCAACAGAAGTCGCTTAGCAAATTCCAGTATCGGAAATTTGCAAACCTTACAGAAAACGCTCACAATAGACGACCTCTATGACGTGGCATAATCTAACGGAGACACCACCCAACCGAGAACCCGCTGAAATATAAACATATAAATATACGAATAACATATAAACATATAACATATAGAATGAGATGATACACAGAAGACTCAGCAGAAGTATAAGGGCACAGTTTACATACAAACAGGCCACTTAACTTATAGGCTTCCAATCGTAGAACAGCAGAAAAAACGGATGTCAATCAACGTCCTAAAGAGCGAAGCTCCAACGATGATGGCACATCTGAACTGCTTCCACTGCTAACACGATGGTACAAGAGCTTCTGAAATACTGTGTGTTGAGTTGTTTCGGCACTTGACCTTCTAATCCAAAAGTAAGTTGATGGAAATCGGTACTTGGCCTTCTTCAGAAAACAACCCGTTTCAACCGGCACTTGACCTTCACAAAAACGACAGCACTGGAACCTTGACAGCAGCAACTTGCTTGACTTGCGTAAAAGATAACAGCAGTCCGAGTTATCCGGCAACATGTAACAACGCCGGGTACTGTCAAATTCTTGTTTCCGTCAAAAAGTTGAAATTTTGACTTTTACCGGGCAACGCCGAGTACTTTGAAAATTTTGAAGATGTTGACTGTATTGAAGAATGTTAATTTCTTAAAGGATGCTGATGAATTCTTGTTGAAAATGAAGTGGGTAAGGGACCCCGTGTTTGCTGGTACCAGAATCAAACCAGCTTATGGCCACCAAATGATGCGTGATGCCATATGATGATGGATGGTATCCGCATGTCTGGTTTCGTGTGGTGTGCAGATGTGTTCAGTCAAAACAATGTTCATACAAAAATAACAGGGCAATGCACATAGGACGTCAGTAAACTCACGACGTATAAAGTCAATGATTCTTGTAACAGCCGTTGACGTTTTTCTTCATTATTTATTGTGGACGCCACAGTGACAAAATGGTTACGCGAATATGTAGACACATCAAACAGTCCTTATCACAGCAACATTCAATACAGCAATAGACGGTAGACAGCATTACAATGATGAGTCAGATGCATGTTATATTTCATAGTGCTGTAAATGTAGTCAGGTGAAAAACTCCATCCCTTTCTATAACAGCCAGGAGATAACCAGATGTATGAGATCAGTTCACTCTCCTTAGTTTGACTTCAGCAAGACTGAACACATCTGCACACTACACAAAACCAGACATGCGGATACCATCCATCATCATATGGCATCACGCATCAGACAACAATATACGTCTTTGCGTAGATTACAGGAAATTGAACAAAGTTACAAAATTCGATGCGGAACCGTTACCTCTTTTAGACGACTTATTGGAGAGATTATCTCATGCCACATTCTTTTCGAAATTTGACCTTTCAAAGGGCTATTGGCAAGTGCCACTAACTCCTAAAGCAAAGCCATTCACCGCTTTCTCGACGCCACGTGGTCTTTTTCAATGGAATTGTATGCCATTCGGATTAATGAATGCGCCAGCTACCTTTGTACGCATGATGCGCCGCATATTGTCTCATCGTCCCGATGTCATTACTTATATTGATGACATCTGTCTTTTCAGTGACTCTTGGGATGAACATATTCATGGATTAAAAGCTTTACTGTCTACCTTACGAGATTATAACTTAACAGCAAAACCTTCAAAGGCTTTTGTCGGTTTTCATGACATCTCATTTCTGGGTCACCGCATAGGTCATGGTTTCATGTATACAGAAGACAGTAACGTCTCTAAAATTTTAAACATCTCAGCACCTAAGACAAAAAAACAAGTTAGGTCTATTTTAGGACTAATACAGTTCTATTCAAAATTCATCCCTCATTTGTCTACTATAACTGCACCTTTTTCGTCTCTACTGAAAAAAGGCACATCTAATGTAATAAAGTGGTCGCAGGATCACCAAACGGCGTTAGACTATATAAAACGATTTTTTTCAAAAGAACCTTTTTTGAGGTTGCCTAACAAAAATCTCACTTTCATTCTTCGCAGTGATGCATCTTCTTACGCTATTGCTGCAGTTTTGATGCAGGAATATAACGGCCCCTTATTTCCGGTAATGTACGTGTCCAGAAAACTTACGGAGAGCGAACTTAAATACTCCGTTCTAGATAAAGAGCTCCTGGCATTGGTGTGGGCAATCACAAAACTGGAACGTTACCTCCTTGGCTCACACTTTGTGGTGGAATCTGATCAAAAAGCTCTTACCGCACTGAACTCGAAGAACGTAAAATCATCGAAGTCAGCGCGTTACGCTATAGCGCTTCAACCATTCAATTTTGAAATACGAGCTATTCCTGGAGTGAAGAATGTGTTCGCAGACTGTTTGTCGAGATGCCCAAGCGAACTTGTCGAAACTAAACCACTTCCAGATGTTGAAACATCCTCACCGATAACATGAATAACTGTGTACATTTTCATTGATTATACATCTATAAAGACTGATCATATAACTGAAGTATTCGTATAAATATATCTTTCAGGATATACTTACTTATGGATTATAACATTACTTCTTGTGTAGTAACGTTTTATTAGAACGGGAACAGTGGTATTAGAGTAACATTTTATTAGTACGGCAACATTGGTACTACAGTAACTTTTTATTAGTATAGAAACATTGTTAAGAGCGACAAATATACATTTGTTATTCCTATGGAACATATTACACGACATATTGTGTTCGAGAATATATTTTATCGTGTATGGAACATTGAGAACATCGTCTCGTCGATTACTAACTAGTTGTAACTGAACATTGACAATGAGTGATATTGGAATTACTTAGAATATATTGGTAACTGGTTATTTGTTAGTAATTAAGATATATATAAATTACTATAATTCAATTTAATCTATTTAATTAATTATGGATCACACATATACTAACTTTCTTAGTAGTCACGTAATACCTGCATTCACGGGTCTTAGTTATGATATCTCACTGTTAGATCACTAGTCAACCGTACTAGTGTTAGAAAACATTAAGTGTGTTGATTCTTAAAGTGTTTAATTTTGCATTGCTTCATTTTTGCACATTGTATTTTCAATTTTTCTGTTTTATTGATTCTCTTGTCATTGATTATCATCAGTGTTGCTGTTCATTTTCATTTTGAAATCATATGTTTCAAATTTTTTTTAGAAAACTTAGTTGAATTTTATTATCATCTTTTTTTTTATGGTTTTTTCATTTTCATTGTCAACTTCTTTTACTTCGAATATTACCACATCGTTCCAAAGTAGGTCGATGGTGGATGTGTGCTTTAATGCATACTATCATTTAGTTATATTGTTTTCGTTTAATATTCTTTTCTTAATATGATATAACTTTATGCATTTCATAAATCTTGTTGTAATTTTGACTCACCTCTCTCGGGTACTAAGTTCAAAAAAATTAATAGAATTAATTTTTTTTAAGGGGGGTGGGGGGTGGGGGGGGGGGGGGGGGGGGGGGGGGGGTAATAAGGGAGCTGTTACGTACATTTATTACCTAAGGGGGTAGTCTTCGGTCCTGCCAAATGTACGCACCAGTCTCAATATAGTTATATTATTTGTGCGTTCGATTGATTCACGCACTGACGTGCACAATGCAGTGTGAGTGGTTTTGGACGCACGGGTAACCTAGTTGAGTAGATTATGACGTCATGTTTTGTATGGGGCAGTACGGACCATTGTGATGTCCGGGGAATATTTCTTGTGTTGTGGCAAGTATGGTGGAAGCCATCCTTATTGCGATATTGGTCTTTAGGTCGAAGCCAATATGGAAAGTATTATGTAAGTTGTCGCCCCTCATATTTGTATGATTAGTGAGTGAAACGTATAGTTTAAGGCTGCTCCTTGTATCAGTCTAGCGGGGATCCATCTTGTAATGTTATCCCTAGAATGGACCTACGGAGTTGATAGCCTCTGAGATCGATCGTAGAAGGAGGATTCCTACGACGGAAAGAAGTTAATTTGATTGCAGTATTCATATGTGTAAACGCCTTTATTGTAAAGCCAAAGTCGTGGCATGATTTTTGAGAGGTTAGTTAAAACCTAAAGATACTAACTCAGATACCTCTTCATATATGTACCAGTGAATATATATTGAGTATACGTTATATGGAACTATGTCTTGGATAGAAACAGTCTCTTATTGGACGAATGCGGGAGTTCGTGGTATGGGAGTACATGCTTAGTTGGATGACCTCAAGCAAGGTCAACGGACATTTTATCTAGCTTGAACATTACTGGATTCGTATTAATTGAATGTAAGGAACATGTTTGAAAGGATCCCACCACAGTACCAAACCATCATCATTCACCAGAGTATTCTTGTCATGCATTTTATGTGATTGTCCTAGTCAAGAACAGTGTATCGTAGCGTTGAACTTATGTCGTCAATAAAGAATGTTAACTGTTCTACCAGCCTTCACAGTTTACTTCACTTCACGGCAGGCTTTGATTAACATGCCTGAAGTTTACATCGTTGTGTGTTGAACTTATTTGACAGTTGTGTGGATTCGCGTTTTATTATCAGCACGATAGAAAACCATCTATGGAAACTCAGAAGAAAAGCACTATCACTACCTCAACTTGACACAAGCATAACTTATGAAGATGCCAAGAGTTTTATCTGGCGCAAATACAGGAGCAGGTAGGAAGCAGAGCATCCAGGGCACCAAACAAATGATGCATATTTCCAGCTCCACGGAGGTGAACGGCTGGTAATCTTCAGACTTCGCACGAGTCACAACAGATTTGGATACCGTCTGTTCAACAAGTTAGGGATGGGAGCTGCTGATGAGTTTAGCAGTGGTGCCGATGGGATGACTGCTGAGCGTCTGCTTCAGGGGTGCCCGGCGTGTGAGGAACAGAGAAAGCACATGTGGCCATCGCCAGTACTATTCCTGGAAAGACTCTACGGAGATATGAACAGCCTCAGGTTGACCGCTGCTTTCTTTTGAACATATTCAAGTTGACATCTGAGGGGGAACGAATGAGGAGGAGAAGAAGAAGGGGAAGACGAAGATCGCAAAACACACGGAAAAGGAATTGAGGACAAACATGTAAAGGATTTAGAAAGAACAGAAGATGTGTAGATCATATATTTACCCTCAGGAACATTATAGAGCAGTGCTCAGAATGGCAAAGACAGTTGTACATTAATTTCGTTGATTTTGAAAAGGCTTTTGACAGTATACATAGGGACAGTTTATGGAAAATACTGAGGGCTTATGGAATTCCAAGCTGCATAGTGTCAATCATAAAAAGCCTTTATGCCAACTTTACGTGCAGCATTGGGCAGAGCAACCTAACCTTTGAAGTGAAGACAGGAGTACGACAGGGATGCCCCTTATCAACCACTCTATTTTTAACAGTCATAGACTGGGTGATGCGCCAGACAACAGAGGGCAATCCAAGAGGAATAAGATGGACTACATTTTCTACATTGGAAGATCTGGAATATGCAGATGACATTGCACTGCTAGCACATTCACATCAACACATCCAGGAAAAAACGGATAGACTTAATAAGTATAGCCAGCAGGTGGGCTTGAACATCAACCTAAAGAAGACAGAGGTCATGACGCTCAATATGATCAACCCTGAGCCCATATCAGTAAGGAATCAGCAACTGGAACAGACAGATGCCTTCACATACCTAGGATGCATAGTAACACCAGACGGCGGAGCAAGCAAAGACATCAACAACAGAATGAACAAAGCAAGAACAGCCTTTTTTAGTCTAAACAACATCTGGAAGTCCTCTCAGTACAGCACAAGCACAAAATTAGGATTATATCAGAGCTGTGTGCTTTCTGTGCTTCTCTATGGCGCGGACAGCTGGAGAGTTACAGAGAAGGAAATGTCGAAATTGTCCTCTTTTCACACAACATGCCTAAGAAAAATTCTCCGAATCTTTTGGCCGAATATCATCACCAGCCAAGATCTGCTTACTCGGAGCAAGCAAGAGGACATGCACACCATCATAGCTGGCAGACGCTGGAGCTGGGTTGGCCATGTCCTCAGAAGAGACCCCGATGCCATCACAAGAACAGCTATGCTATGGACCCCTGAAGGAAAACGAAAGAGAGGCCGACCAAAAACAACTTGGCGGAGGACTGTGGAGGCTAAGATGCAAAGAATGAACCAGAGTTGGGGTACTGTACGAAGGATGGCCGCCGACCGAGCAAAGTGGAATCAATTTGTTGTTGCCCTACAAGACGCCACCAGGCGTAATGGCCACTGACTGCTTTGACGGTCGGCGGCCAAGGATGAAAGAAGAAGAAGAAGAATGTAAAGGATAAAGAAGACACGGAAATACGTTGAACGGATGGCATAGGACAGAAGTGTTTAACATGGTGGTCCATAGGACAGAAGTGTTTAACATGGTGGTCCATAGGACAGAAGTGTTTAACATGAATTTTTTGAAAGCCCGTGGTCCACAGGGAGCAGAAGGGTGTTGAATGAATGTTTGGTCTCTCCGGTAATAGAACAATAGAGTTAACACTTTTATTCAGAATACCTGAGTCATTACTGTCGTCTAATTTATTATTCCTCATAACATTCATGGAATTTATATTTCAGTGTTGGCTGAGTGTATTATTTGTAACGTGTAATTTGATAGCTCTGGATTTTACTTTATACTGGTAAATAATATAATATACATTATGTATGATAAATATGAGAAAGGAAAATATACATTACAATAAGAAAGAGGTTGGAAGCAGCAGAAAGATGTATTAAATGCATCAGACTACAAGGCAAGTAAACCAAGGAAATATTTAAGAAAAGGCGAAGACAATATTGTTATCTGAGCAGTTCATTTAAACCAAAACCGTGGTAGCAACTGACAATTTCAGTCCAAAAATAGAAGAGGAAGACATAAGGAGAAACACATCGATAAAATGACCACCTGGCATTGCAGACCAAATAAATCTGGCGTAATTGAAGAGCTCCTATGTTTGGTCATCAATGCCTAGTGGTCATTTTATCGAAAATTCTTAACCCTTTGAAAATAAAGTTCGTTCGTTCGAAGAGCTCATCTGAATAAGTATAGCCAGCAGGTGGGTCTGAACATCAATCTGAAGAAGACAGAGGTCATGACACTGAATGTGGGCAATCCTGAGCCAATAACAATAAGGAAACAGAAGCTAGAACAGACAGGCACATTTACATACTTAGGATGCCTAGCAACACTAGACGGCGGAACAAGCAAGGATATCAACAACAGAATGAATACACCGAGAACAGCCTTTGCTAGTCTCAAAAACATCTGGAAGCCTTCCTAGTACAGCACAAACACCAAATTAAGATTATATGAGAGCTGTGTACTTTCTGTGCTTCTCTATGGTGCGGAATGCTGGAGAGTAATAGAGAAGGAAATGTCAAAACTGTCCTCTTTCCACACAGTGTGCCTAAGGATAATTCTCCTAATCTTTTGGCCAAATACCATCACCAACCAAGAACTACTTATTCGGAGTAACCAAGAGGACATGTACATCATCATAGCTGGCAGACGCTGGAGTTGGGTTGGCCACGTCCTCAGAAGGACCCTGATGCCATTACAAGAACAGCTATGCTATGGACCCCAGAAGGAAAGCGAAAGAAAGGACGACCAAAAACAACTTGGCGGAGAACTGTGGAGGCTGAGATGCAAAGAATGAACCAGAGTTGGGGCACTGTACGAAGAATGGCCGGCGACCGAACAAAGTGGAAGCAATTTGTTGCTGCCCTACAAGACGCCACCAGGCGTGATGGCCGCTAACTGCTTTGACGGTCTGCGGTTAAGAATCAAAGAATAAGAAGAAAGAAGAGCTCATAAAATTTAAAACCTATTCAAAACTATTTTCTGTCATGTTTTAGTTATAAATTTACGGTATTTCAAATACTGACTTTCTTTAAGACGTTTCGAATATTGGTGAGGGTTATATTAAAAAGAATTATTTTCAAAACGTCTACAACTAAATGGGAAAAAAAAACGTTGGATTTTACTCATAAAAAGCAATCCTAATTCTGATGCCTCCACAGATGCTGTAGAAAATACTGATACATGAACCAATACCTCCAACAAGCTCTATATTATTTTCATATTATTTTTTACTTCTAGATGCCTACCATGGAGTTTACTTTTCTGTGCAATGACAGCTCATCTTCTGTAAGTGTTTTCTTTGTTTGTTTGTTTGTTTTTTCTTTTCCCATAGAAAAAAGGAAACATGCAGAAAAAGTAAGTCCTGGCCATACATTTTATTTTCTTTATTATTGTTTGGAGAAAACATTTCGAAAATCAGATTCAAAGATAACACACTATCCGCGGAACAAAGATTAAGGCACCTTAACCCCGATTCGGAATTAAAATCTTTATTGACACATG
Source organism: Oreohelix idahoensis (assembly GCA_024509875.1). Classification (NCBI taxonomy): domain Eukaryota; kingdom Metazoa; phylum Mollusca; class Gastropoda; order Stylommatophora; family Oreohelicidae; genus Oreohelix; species Oreohelix idahoensis. Next base: position 242,399 of record JAMPIV010000153.1, read on the forward strand.
TATTCAACACTATGACTGTTTCTCTGTTTATTCATATAACTTTATCTCATTGTAACGTTGTGTGTATGTGCGCGCGCGTGCGCGGAAAAGCATAAAACATCGCGGTCAAACAGCCAAAACATCTCTACACCGCATTAGCTGAAGCAACATTTTCAATAGTGCCATTGAAATCAATAATTTATTAAAGATCTATTTCGTTTTTAACTAAAATAATAGGTATAATTTTGTTCTTACTTTCACATTGTTGAGTTCAGAAACACAATGATTATAGGTTCTTTTTTGTGCTTAGTAAACTTTCGATTAATATAATCCACGGGAGAAGAGTTCATTTTTCCCACATTTTGTCCACGTATTTTTTTTCTTCGGGGGGGGGGGGGGGGGAGAAACAATAATACTAGCAAGATATTTGTTTATTTCCTATCCTTCCATGTCTATTACAATCTGCTCTACCAAAATCAAACATTTTTGTCTAGGTTTCAGCAACTTTCTAAAAATTCTAAAGACCTACATTTTTTCCCCAAAGATATTCATTACAGTGGAAACAAAAACGGAATTTCCCCATCACGTTGCAGTGGAAAACGGTCAAAATATTCTTGTCCAGTTTAGCGTTTTCATCTCATAACCCTATAAGGAGGGGAAACCCGAGGCCTGTAAACAGTAAATAAATAAACAAACAACACACAAAGGTATGTTATCAGGCACTCAGTGAGAAATAAAGAAGTAGAAGACTAGACAACAGAAAAACAACAAATGTTGCTGTGAATATTGATTTTAGCAGATCATCAGGTATTTGACCACTTGTAGATGTCATTTAAGAGTTTTGTTATCACTTCTACTCCAAATTCTCCCAAAGCTTCCATTTCCTCTACTGTTACATTATCTGGTCCTGGCGCTTTGTCTTTCTTCATGTGGAGCATGGCATCCTCTACTTCTGCCACAAGTATTGGAGGTCCTTCGCAACTGTCCTGGTTGTTTAAATCTGGTCTTTTATCATCATACAGCTCCTTGATGTATTCTGTCCACCTTTCTATCATGTTCTCATGACCCATTAACAATGTTCCTTCTTTTGATTTCAAACAGCCAGTGACTGTTTGTGTCCTTCTGCCTGTTAACTCATTTATTTGCTTGTACATAGATTTTGTGTCTTTTTGGCTCTGCACTTCAAGCTCTCTGCATTTCTGGTTTAGCCATGCTTCTTTTGCTGTTTTACATTTGTTTACTATTTCCTTATTTAGTCTGTCATATTCTTCGCTGTTGTGACGGTATTGCCTCCCCTGCTTTGCAGTAGTGGTCCAACAGTAGCAAAAACTCAAGATTATCTAATATGGGCTTTCAAAGGTGTCTACCTTCGCACAAGATTACTCTTGGCAGAGATGTAGATAGAAGGGTAATGACATTTCTATCACAAGGCACCTTTCACAAGATATTCAGATAAGCGAAAACAATGCTGCTTTGGCTGCGCACGTTAATTCTAGAATCTGCCGACAACTTTTGTGAAGAATTAAGCCATGATTAATTTTAGCTCGTTAAGCCCGCACCTCTGAATTACTCAGTGGAATTCTTATTATTCTGGTATAGCTCTGTTTAGAGTGTGGGTAGTAAATTGACTGAGACAAACGTGCAGTACATTTAAAAGGAGTAAATCGAAGTTAAATTTGTAAAATTACAAATAACAAAATTTAATAATCATTTAAGCTTTAACAGTTTGAAAATGATTGAATAGTTTAACAGAAAGGATTCATCGTTGATTGATGATAGAATTCTTATGAAGAAAGTTCACTTTGGCAGCTTATATATTGAACTTAGCTGCCAATGACGGTTCTGCTCCTTCTGATGGGTTGGTTCTTTTTACACTGCTCACGCTCATCACTGGTCAAGGTTGTCGGGTGTAGCTCATTTCCCAGAAATGTCAGGGAGAGTCTACAAAGTTGGTCCCTCGTCTTAAAGCTTAGGCCACTGTTCCCTTCTTGTTCCAGCGATAGTACTTTCTGCTGGTACCACCAATAACTATGATGAAGAATAGAAACGAAACGCTCTCCTGAGTATTGCGTTTGCCTATACATAGTTATGTGTCACCTTTCTTATTCCTCCATCCCAGTTACTCAGAATTTACCCTCGATGAAAATTAAATTTAATCCCTCCGGATAAAACATTCTTTACATTTAAACTAGATAGCTTTAGCTTTACATTACATTTAAATGAAAAGGTTAATAGTACAGATAGAATATGTTTACATTTACATTTCCACTGATTGAAAAGTGTTCACAATATAAATTGAATATGTTTTCATTTATGTTTACACTGGTTTGAAACTTTCATTAATTTTAAAGTGAATATGTTTACATAGACATTTACACTGGGTTGAAACTGTAAGTATTATACTTAGAATGTACATCATTTCTTTCATCTTTCCCTCCCTGCTCCATATGAACTTGGGACTATTGATGCATTTAGTTCTTCTTAAGAAACTCGCAATAAAGCAGTCACCCGCCCGTGCAGTGGTGCTTCATGAATCATCATTCTAGACGCTGAGGTTGCCAGCCTCAAATGAATTGAACATCCACTAGCTATTTCCACGTATAAATGTTTACGATATTATATATATATATATTCTTCTTCTTCTTCTTCCGTCCTTAGCCACCAACCGTCAAAGCAGTCAGTGGCCATTACGCCTAGTGGCGTCTTAGGGCAACAGCAGATAGGTTTTCTTTGCCATTGTTTCCCATCACGCCTAGTGGCGTCTTTAGGGCAACGGCAAATCAACCCATTTGCTGTTGTTTCCGTAATCGAAGTGACTGGCAAACGGGTGATCAGCCCGTTGTGATATATATATATATATATATATATATATATATATATATATATATATATATATATATATATATATATATATATATATATATATATATATATATATATAAGTTCACAAGCTACTAATATGAAATATAGAATGTAAAATCACAACTTACGCCAATCCTGGCTCACAGACTTTTTTCCTCAGATGACTAAAGTTAAGGCACTGGATCAGGCCTCTTACACGTATTCTTGGGGCTGTTAATTTAATAAGTTCCCTCTCTGTGTTTCCTTCAGTTTCCTCAGACAGAGGCTTTCCTTATTAAAATGATAGAGATTTCCTGGGCTGTTTTTGTAAGTCCGTCAAGATTCTCCAATAAAAGGTCCGACTTGATCAAATGGAATTTCTGAATTCTAATTTCTGGCAAGTCTGACTGTAGTCTTCTTGGCAAGCGATTTCTCACAGTGTCTTAACACTGAACGTGTCAGATTATATTCTTTATCCTGCCCTTGCATCTGTCTGTAACGAAGCTAAGAAAGCGCCAATCGTTTCAAACAAAATATGGGGTGGGGGCGATTTCAAAATATTCCAGACATGGAAAAATTTTGAACGTAATGTAAAGGTCACGTTTTCCGTATATGGCAATCGTGACATTCAAATATTCTTGTCAATGATTACATATTTCTTACATCTACCAGGAAATATTACAACATTTCCGCTCAGGTGTGTCTGTCATCCCACCAGGTCGATCCTTGATCGGCGCTCCTTGTGTAAACACAACCTACTGTTTGACCATCTATGCTGTGTCTTATCACAACAATAATTAGTCGGTCACGCGAGCCATATCAGCGCTGAGTAAACTTGCGTGGTCATTTACGTGCGAAAACAGTCGCACCCTTGTGGTACAATAGGATTTCTGTCGGTCAACCTTGCATCACCATCTACTCTATCCGCAGGGATAGACAGGTAAACACACAGATGTGGTGGATTTGATGTTAATAGATGTTATCATTCAATATTTCTAGTGTACTGAATGAGGTCAGCTGTGAAGGTCCCTGATTATAACAAATTTTGGGTTGAGTTATCAGGGTACCTTTCTGCTGCCACCTTATGACCTCAATCAGACTTATTCTGGACTAGTATGTATGATAGCTACGTATAATGTCTAGGGTTATGAAAGAGTGTAATGTAGTGTAAGTAAAATTACTACAAATACATTTAAATTCTATCACATATATCTAGATATAAGACAGGGTCAATACCACAACCACAAACAAACTAACACTCTATTAGAAAACTTATGGAAGTCTGTGGCTGAATTTTATGTAATATACTAGATTACAATTTATTTGCCCTGATTCAGAATTTTCTGAGTCAGGACCAACAACAAAATGAAATTTATGGTTTTATTTACATAAATATTTATAACACAATGGATCTTCTGTCCATACAGAGGACTATTATAATCAAATTATATTTAGTTATTTCTCTAAACTGGGTGACACTGGTAACTAATGGTGGGGTGGGGTGTTGACATCATTTCCCTTCTTTATTTTAGTATCTTGTGGAAAAAGTTATTAAATAATCAAAGATTTTATGTCTCTGGTAATAAAGTCAGTGGATGACCGTTGTAGTGCCGACACATAGGCACTTATCTGTAGGTTGATGGTAGATATGATGCTGACAATTTCCTTCCGTTCACTCGAATGACCAGACTGACACAGTCCCTGGTGTAGAATAGTATAGTAGACCGCTTGGTCCAGAAAGGTTTCACTTCTCTCTCTCTCTCTCTCTCTCTCTTTCTCTCTCTCTCTAGTAAAATCACCAGGGTCCTGGTACTACAGTAGCACCAGAACAACAACAAAAAACCCTGAAACAAGGATGACCAAGACAATTATGACATGTTAAAGCAGGCTCTTTTGTTAAGATATGAAAAGAATGGTGAATTTTACAGGAAAAAGTTTAGAAATGCCAAGCTACTGTCGGGTGAGACCTATCACCAGTTCTCTGCCCGTTTAGAGACTTACTTGGAGAAATGGACTGCTCTGGGGAAAACCCAAGATCTTAAAGAAATGATCCTTATTGAGCAATTGAGAGAGTCCATGGCTCCAGACTTGAGAAAGTTTCTCATGGAACAGGGTGCAGAGAGGCTGGGTGAGTTACTTAATGTCGCTGTACAACATGTCTACAATAACATTCCACAAGTAATACATGACATAATTCAATGAAAGAAAAGGGTCAGATCTCTCTGACCACCCCATGTCAACCATTTCCTTCTGAGATAACAACTCATACCAGTGCTCCTGTTCTTTTCCCTAATGGCTACAACGCCTTTGACACTGCAACAATGATTCTCTCCCATAGAATATTGTAGGTTAGCCTTCCCACTGGTAACTGTGGAAATCATTTTAAGTTATACAACTCATGTCAATTTTTACTGCTTGTGTGCAACACCACATGCCCTGCATAAGTCTGCTAGGGACCTCTGTACTTAGTCGTAACGCCTTCCCAAAACAAGCAGTATCTCATACACCAAATTTAGTTGTAATAATAAGGTTAATAAAGTCATTCTTACCACTATTCAAAGAAATATCACAAACATACGTTGACTGGCATTAGCATTAAGGTAAGTTTAGCTTTGCCCCAGTCCAGACTGCCAAGAATTATTTCTTAACTCTAGGCACTGCTGTTCTCAACGCAGCTTGCTTTCAAAAACTTCTGTATCAACTGGCGACAAGCCTTTGCTTGCTTTTGCCAATATTATCAGACCGGCCCAATCAGCGAGGGTCTAGCTTTTTAATTCAAAATTTAAAAAACAAAACTCCAAACTTCTAGGAGTGAGTCTTCAAAATATATTTAGCTTTTTTGCCTAACCAATACCCTCCTTCCTATACTCTTCTACCATCCAATCGGATTTGAATCAATCTAATGCCTCTTTTTAAACTTGCGTCCCCAACTAACGTAATGGATAAATGAGCAAAAACAACAGTCTGTCCGTCTTAGCGTTCGTAGACATATAGTATTATTTCAATATCTTGGCTAATAATTAGACTACCATATATATTTAAATATATTATTGCTCAGGGGATCCTAAGCTATCTTTATATATGATTTTTATGGCCCTAATATTTGTCGTTTAGATTTTCAGTTTTGTCACTGTTAATCGTCAATTTCAACTTTTCCAAAAGTCGGCCATCTTTTCCCCTCCCTCTCTCATTTTTTTTCCATTCAAATAACTAACTAGTTGTGTTACGTCAGAAATACACTACTCGGCGAGAATTGAAAACTGTCTGTGTGTTTATATATTCTGATTTGTCCAACAGAGAGGTTATAGTATTAGTCCCGCGTGCAGAGCGAAGAGGGGTTTTTGCCAAGCGTTGGTAGTATTGGCGTTAATTATTACTATCGTTTCGTTCTTGCTACTGGAAAATGTCCGAGTTACTACTAATTTGAGCGTTAAAGTTAAAATCGTACGTTAATTCAGACGGTAGGTTGGTGTCACAGTTCTGGCAGATCGTTAATTGTAATGTCTCAAAACCGAAACTAAGAAAGCGTGTTAGATTTTACGGCGGGATCGTTTTTATAAGCATTTCCTCTGCACAAAAGGCAGCGCTATACTGGCGTAGAGACGACTTTAAGCAGACACTTACGGTCGGGTTTATTTATTATTATAGGATTAAAATCTTACTGAATTTAGCGATTATTTCACAGAATTCGCTACACACCTCCCTTCCTAAAACATGCATTCACTGCAGGTTCTAATCTGTGAGATAACTTAGCGCAAATGAAGTCCTACATGTTTTTCTGATTTTCATCACAAGGATGTCTACTCAAAAAATCGGCACCCACGTTCTGAGAGCCGGGAATATATTCAATCATAAATGAATAGGGCTGTAATAGTAATGACCATCTTAATAATCTGGCATTTTCATGCTTTGCCTGTGATAAGAATACAAGAGGCTGATGATCTGTTTGGACCACAAATGTCCTACCATACAGATAGATCTGGAATTTTTTTATAGCCCATATTAACGCTAAACATTCCTTTTCACTTGTTGAATAATTTTTTTCCGCTTTGTTCAACTTGCGGCTTGCATAAGCGACTGGGTACAATTCCCCGTCTTGTGAGGAGGACCTTTGCAACAATGTAGCACCTAGGCCCACATTGCTTGCGTCACTTCTCACGACAAATTCTTGATTCAAGTCAGGCAATTTCAATACCGGCCTGCTTGTGAGTTTTTCTTTTAACTCTTGGTATGCTAATTCACACTGTGCTGACCAATTAATTGTATCAGGTTGTCCTTTACGCGTTAAATCCGTCAGAGGAGCACATATAGAGTTAAAGTGTTTAATGTACTTTTGGTAGAAACCATACAACGACACAAAAGATCGCACATCTTTTTTTTTTGTGGCCTCGGTGCTCTTTTCAATTTCTCCAGATTCTTGGGGTCAGGGGTCATGCTACCCTGATGTACGGTATGTCCCAAGAATTCCAACTCTTTACATCCAATACAACATTTTGTTGGTCTAGCAGTCAAGTTAGCCTCTCTGAGTCTATCAAACAGCATATTCAAAGAGGTAACGTGTTCCTCAAATGTTTCAGTAGCGATGAGAATATCATCCATGAAATTCGAGATGCATGGATTTTTCAGGGGATCCAACAATTTTCGCATCATCCTCGAAAACACACTCGGGGCATTTTTCAACCCAAACGGCAACATGTTGAACTCATAATGGCCTTCCGAGGTGCTAAATGCTAAGTAAGGTCGAACCTCAGGCTTTACTGGAATTTGATAATAGCCTTTGCTAAGATCCACCTTAGAAAAATATTTTGCCTTGTTCAGCCTGGCAAATAGTTGATTTGTATCAGGTAATGGATCCACCTGACCTTCTGTGACAGCATTCAGTTTCCTGTAATCTATGCACAGTCTATGTTCCCCAGATGGTTTTCGCAACAAAACCACACTAGAACTATAAGGAGATTCACTGTGAGAAATAATCCCTTCTTGTAACAAATAATCTATCTCCTCTTTCAAAGCTTTTTCCTTAGCGAAAGGAATAGAATAGGGCCTCATACAGATGGGTGTTGGGTCTAGTAGTTTCATATCATATTCCAACAAATTTGTGTGCCCCGGCTTATCCGTTAACACGTCTGTATGTTTCTCTAGGACCTTTTGAACCTGCTCCCTCTGTCCTTTTGTCAGGTGAGTACTGATCTTCACCTGTGCAAACGTTTCACTGGGCTTCAGTGGATATTCAAATGAGGTGAGCGGGTCATTTTTCATTTCGGTTGCGATAGACAAGGCCATTAAGTGTGTTCCTTCCTGGATTTGCCTGTCCAGATATTTCTTCAGAAGGTTCACATGATAGACTTTTTCCTTTCCCTTCTTGTCTATCTTATAATTTGTTCTGGATACCTTTTCCAAAACTGTATATGGACCTTGCCATCCGATCTGAAGTTTATTGCTGCTGCCGGGCAATAGAAGAAGCACCTTCTCCCCTACAGCAAGCTCCCTATCCTTCGCTTTTTTATTATAATAAGCAGCATGCTTTTTCCTGGCTTGTCTCAAATTATCATTTGCCAGTTTCCAACTAGTTTTTAAACGAGTGGTCAGTTCGTTCACATATTGATATGATGAGGTAACAATAAGGCTTTCAGTGGACCTTTTATTGGCCTCCCAAATAACAGGGTTGCGGTATGCCATCCCGGTTGAATTAGTGAGGAACGTTTCTTCCGATACTCGCAAACATCGCAGCGGGCAATATTCTTTTCCCCGGGGTTTTTTTCCCCCAGCTTTCTTGTGAGAAATGAGAGTATCTCCATTGAACCTTTCCTACCTGGCCGTTAATTCCCTGAGGGGTGATACGGACTACAATGAAAGTGCTTGGCTTGAAATAACCTAAAACAACTTCTTCCGTTAGTTTCCCCGCAACTGTGAGCCGTTTCAGTCAAATTTGATGCGGGAATCCTAATCGGGTAAATATTGTAAGTAGTGCCTCTGCTACATGTTTTGAATCAATTGATGGCAGGGCTACCGCCTCTCCCCACATAGAACAAGTGTCCACCAGAGTAAGGATGTAACTGTTCCTCCTCTTGGTCCGAGTGAGATTTTTCCCCACTTGTGGGCAACTCCTCAAAAATATCCCGCATGGGCATTTCCCCTACAAAATTGCTCAGTCCAATGCTTTAGCTACTCTCTGGCATTCTGGACAGGATTTTAATATCTTTTGATATCTTCCGTTTTGGCCAGAAGTAATGACAAGCTCTACGCTGTCCGGTTGCGCTGATCCCCCTGTGACCACTAAAGGGAATGTAATGTCCTAATTCCAACACTCTCTCCCGATATGAAGTTGGAAGTACCAGCTGTGCATGGCCAGTTGTTTCAGTCCCAGTCTTCCTATACAACAATTTGTTCTTCATATAATAGTCCCCTTTGCTTTTAGGTGTGTGACATTTAGGTAATTTTTTAAAGCAAGGCTTGAGTGACCTGTCTTCAGCCTGTGCCTTCCTCATCTCTTCTGGATGAGTATTTATTGGTTCATCTTCTTCCTGTCTGGATTGTGAACGGGTCTGGACTGCTGCCAAGACCACAGGTCTCTTGGGATCCCCAAGAAGACATAACGGCACCCCAATATTAGAGGGTAGATGGGTGCGTCTAACACTGCTGCTCTGATTACTCCTTCCACATAGCGAGTTTTCACCGTTATCCTGGCAATGGGAAGTGTCATAAGTGGTATGTCCTTGGTCGCCCCTTGTATCTCCACTGTTTCTGTGGTATACTGATCCGGGTTCACCAAGTGCGCACTCACCACAGAATCAAAATCCAAACCGGTATCGTAAAGGCACCTAATGGTGACCCCATTACATACCACGTCCTCACACACTGGGGGGTGATAAGGTTCCTGCTGTCCAGTAGGTTTTACCTTTACTTCCTTTTTCCCCAACTTCATAGCAGCAAATCCAGCAGGTTTCCTGTTACATACTTTGGTGTCATGTCCTTCCCTCTTACACCATCTACAATATAATCTACCTTGATGAAAAGGTTTTCTTTCCTCATTTTTCCTGTCAGCGAATTGTGGGTTTTTATTTTTATAATCATTGCGTGGCCTATCAAAATTTTGCTTACCCTTATTACCTTGATCTTTGTTGTCAAATCTGTTAGAGTTTTGTGGAGCCTTATAATTGTCTAGATGTTTCTTTTTGGCGCCAGCTACCTCTGCCTGGGCTGCCTGATACCTCTCAGCGACATTAAGTAACTCACCCAGCCTCTCTGCACCCTGTTCCATGAGAAACTTTCTCAAGTCTGGAGCCATGGACTCTCTCAATTGCTCAATAAGGATCATTTCTTTAAGATCTTGGGTTTTCCCCAGAGCAGTCCATTTCTCCAAGTAAGTCTCTAAACGGGCAGAGAACTGGTGATAGGTCTCACCCGACAGTAGCTTGGCATTTCTAAACTTTTTCCTGTAAAATTCACCATTCTTTTCATATCTTAACAAAAGAGCCTGCTTTAACATGTCATAATTGTCTTGGTCATCCCTGCTCATTTTTGAGAAAACTTCATAAGCTGTTCCCCTAAGACCTTGGGATAACTTCAAGCTCCATCTTTCCTTTTCTAGCCCATAAGTTGTAGCTAATACCTCATACCTACTTAAATATGATTCAATATCATCATCTCTTTCAACAAAATAATCTAAGTGGAACCCCATAGCTGAGTTAGAGGCCCCCTGACTAGCAGTAGCATCAGAGGTAGAGGGGCTGTGACCATTTTCAGGAGCATGGCCTTGCAACTCTAACTCCCTTAGTCGCAACTCATGCTCCCTTTGTAATCTTTTATCTTCTGCTTCCCTCTCGGCAGTCAATCTCTTTTCTTCTGCTTCCCTCTCGGCAGCCAATCTCTTTTCTTCTGCTTCCCTCTCGGCCTTTTTTTCTTCAAATTGGAGCCTTTTTATCTCAGCCTCTCTATCAGCCTCTAAGGCTCTAGCCTCCTTGTCAGCCTCAATTTGTAACCTTTTGATTTCTTTCTCAGCCTCTAATTTCTTAACCTCCCTAGCATCTTCTAACTGCATTCTCCTCTCTTCAGCTAACCTATGTTCTTCCCTAGCAATGAACTTATCACATTCTGAGGTGACATAGTCAATCAAGACTTGACCCTCCATGTTCATGTCTCTGGCAGTCTGCACAGCAGCAGATCTGAACTTTACCAAATCAGCCATATTGTATCAAGCAAGGTTAACAATATACTAAGGTAACTTATTTACTCTAATTAAACAACAACTAACAAGTATACACCACCAGATCATCTACTATTTAAATTCCACAAAAGAATACTTTTAATTTTATTTATATGAGATTCCTATACATGTATTAGGGGAAGTTTACCTAATAAAAAGTTCAAATCTCGGACAAGCCTACCAATATATGTGGTGGATTTGATGTTAATAGATGTTATCATTCAATATTTCTAGTGTACTGAATGAGGTCAGCTGTGAAGGTCCCTGATTATAACAAATTTTGGGTTGAGTTATCAGGGTACCTTTCTGCTACCACCTTATGACCTCAATCAGACTTATTCTTGACTAGTATGTATGATAGCTACGTATAATGTCTAGGGTTATGCAAGTGTGTAATGTAGTGTAAGTAAAATTACTACAAATACATTTAAATTCTATCACACATATATATATATATATATATATATATATATATATATATATATATATATATTATATATATTCTATCATATATATATATATATATATACAGGGTCAATATATATATATACACACATATACATATACACAAACAAATATATATATATATATATATATATATATATATATATATATATATATATATATATATATATATATATATATATATATATATATATATATATATATATAAGACAGGGTCAATACCTCAACCGCAAACGAACTGACACTCTATTGTACAACTTATAGAAGTCTGTGGCTGAAAATTGTGTAATATGCTAGATTACAATTTATTTGCCCTGACTCAGAATTTTCTGAGTCAGAACCAACAACAAAATGAAATTTATGATTTTATTTACCGGTACATAAATATTTATAACACAATGGATCTTCTGTCCATACAAAGGACTATTATAATCAAATTATATGTAGGTATTACTCTAAACTGGGTGACACTGGTAACTAAAGGTGGTGTGGGGTGTTTGCATCATTCCCCTTCTTTATATTCGTATCTTGTGGAAAAGTTATTAAATAATCAAAGATTTTATGTCAGTGGACGATCGTTGAAGTGCCGACGCATAGGCACTTAACTGTGGTGGATAGTAGATATGATGCTGACAATTTCCTTTCGTTCACGTGAATGACCAGACTGACACAGTCCCTGGTGTAGAATAGTATAGTAGACCGCTTGGTCCAATAAAGTTTCACTTCTCTCTCTCTCTCTCTCTCTCTCTCTCTCTCTCTCTCTCTCTCTCTCTCTCTCTCTAGTAAAATCACCAGGGTCCTGGTACTACCGTAGCACCAGAACAAAAAACCCTGAAACAAGGTTATGATTCTGTAAAACAGATCTACAATATTTTTCCATAAACAATACATGGCATAATTCAATAAAAGAAAAGTGTCAGATATCTCTGACTTCCCCATGTCAACCATTTTCTTCTGAGATAACAACTCATACCAGTGCTCCTGTTCTTTTCCCTAATGGTTACAACGCCTCTGACACTGCAACAATGATTCTCTCCCATAGAATATTGTGGGTTAGCCTTCCCACTGGTAACTGTGGAAATCATTTTAAGTTATACAACTCATGTCAATTTTTACTGCTTGTGTGCAACACCACAGGCCCTGCATAAGTCTGCTGGGGACCTCTGTACTTAGTCGTAACGCCTTCCCAATCAAGCAGTATCTCATACACCAAATTTTGTTGTAATAATAAGGTTAATAAAGTCATTCTTACCACAATTCAAAGAAATATCACAAACATACGTTGACTGGCATTAGCATTAAGGTAAGTTTAGCTTTGCCCCAGTCCAGACTGCCAAGAATTATTATTTCACTCTAGGCACTGCTGTTCTCAACGCAGCTTGCTTTCAAAAACTTCTGTATCAACTGGCGACAAGCCTTTGCTTGCTTTTGCCAATATTATCAGACCGGCCCAATCAGCGAGGGTCTAGCTTTTTTAATTCAAAATTTAAAAAAACAAAAGCCAAACTCCAAACTTGTAGGAGTGAGTCTTCAAAATATAGTTAGCTTTTTTTGCCTAACCAATACCCTCCTTCCTGTACTCTTCTATCAACCAATCGGAATTGAATCAATCTAATGCCTCTTTTTAAACTGGCGTCCCCAACTAACGTAATGGATAAATGAGCAAAAACAACAGTCTGTCCATCTTAGCGTTCGTAGACATATAGTATTATTTCAATATCTTGGCTAATAATTAGACTACCATATATATTTAAATATATTATTGCTTAGGGGATCCTAAGCTATCTTTATAAATGATTTTTATGGTTATATTATTTGTCGTGAAAATTTTTATTTTTTTCACTGTTAATCGTCAATTTCAACTTTTCCAAAAGTCGGCCATCTTTTCCCCTCCCTCTCTCATTTTTTTTTCATTCAAATAACAAACCTTTTGTGTTACGTCAGAAATACACTACTCGGCGAGAATTGAAAACTGTCTGTGTGTTTATGTGTTCTTGCTTGTCCAACAGAGAGGTTATAGTATTAGTCCCGCGTGCAGAACGAAGAGGGGTTTTTGCCAATGGTTGGTAGTATTGGCGTTAATTATTACAGTCGTTTCGTTCTTGCTACTGGAAAATGTCCGAGTTACTACTAATTTGATGGTTAAAGTTAAAATATTACGTTAATTCAGACGGTAGGTTGGTGTCACAGTTCTGGCAGATCGTTAATTGTAATGTCTCAAAACCGAAACTAAGAAGCGTGTTAGATTTTACGGCGGGATGAGAAATATTTTTTATAAGCATTTCCTCTGCACAAAGGCAGCGCTATACTGGCGTAGTAGATCGAGACGACTTTGTGAAGCAGCAATTCTAAACCCTTTGAAAATAAAGTTCGTTTGTTCGTTCGATCGATCGTTCTTGCATCCATCAGTTGTAAAATTGCATCTGTCATCCACTTCTTCTTTGCAGTCCTCTTTACTTCTGTACAATTTCTTTTGATGTATTGATTCCTTTAGCATTCCCACTGTTCATCCTAACTCTGCATTTTTTCGATTGCATTGTACCTATTCTGTATTGTGATGTTGTATCTTTCACTCATTTCCTTATCTAATAAAAGTAAGGCTACGTTTAATTTGATGTTGTTTGAAGCTCGCTTTATTTCTTCAATTTTATTCTAAGTTTTCCAATCACTGGTACATGATCACTGTTGTAATCTGCTCCTGGCCTAGTTTTCACAGATTTTAAACTGTCTCTAAATCTCCTGCATATTACATTTACTAGACACAGTATTAAGGTCTTTGTCTTGTGTAATCAACCCTATATTGTTTAGTAGTAAAACTGCAGAAGTGATTGCGTCTATAATTGGTCTTTGTCGTCCTTAAGTACATATCCGGGTTACGTGAGGGGGTCTTCCTAGACTTCTGTCGGCGAAGTACTATTTTTGTAGTGCTTAGTTGGCAGAGAGGAGAGTAGCGATTCCCTCCCGTGGCTAATCGGTGGGTGCCGTTCGGGAGATTTTGGTTCGATTCCCTGTAAGCTTATCACTTCTGTTGTTTTTCTGTTGTCTAGTCTTCTACTTCTTTATTTCTCACTGAGTGCCTTATCTCAACACTACATGCTTGCTCACCAGGCATTGAGCGCTTAGCTTCTATTCCTCTGCTATTACATCCCTGCCGTAGACATACGCGCGGTATCTCACGGACAGGCATATCCCCCTAGTGTCTAGATCCAAATCGTTTCGTGTTTTAATTTAATGGCATGGTAATCTCTAGTAGATTTAAAGTATGGATAAAGAAACCTCAAAGTAATTCCGTTAGTTCATTATCTGGTCTAGTCCCCGGGGTCTCTGAAGAGTCAAAGAAAGAAGAGAACTACTCAACTCCCAGGCATGTCGTAGAAGGCTACTAATAGGAAATTGTGCCTGGAGCTGGCAACCTTATCATATAAAATCAACAAAAACTACTGCAAGACCACGTGACTGCTACCTGCAGGCTGTCCACATGGGCACGAAGGAAATGTATGATGATATATATGTGTGTGTGTGTGTATGTGTGCGCGCGCCGGTGTGTGTGTGTGTGTATGTGTGTGTATCTGTAACGTTTCAGAGTTGCCTATTACATTAATAAATGTATTTTTTGTTCATCATACAGGATTACAAAAAATATGGAGTGCATATTATAATTAATGACATTAATGAGTTCGCACCACAGTTTGCTGAGGCTGACTTCACAATAGGCATTTTAGAGGTTAGTATATCATATGACTTGTTGTGTTACTCTTTGGACTAGGAAATTTATTTTATATTTTCTTATTTCATTTTCTCCTTCATTCCGTAACCCAGATGATCTTTGGCGCACTACCTACCATTAAATCAATGCCTATTAACCAGTGATGCAACTCACAGGGGTGCGTGACCTAACATCTGTGGGTACAAGACTTGTCATATACTTAAAAATAATAAATATAGCAAATCATTATAAACACAGTCAGATACAAAGAACTCAAATATATTTGTACAAAATAGAGCACTGACAACGTGAATTCAATACCGACCGGTAGTCACATTAAAAAAAAAAATTTTTTTTAATACAATTTTGCCTCGTTTTTTGGCGAAGCGCGCTCCATTCAACCTAGACACATGATCCGTCGGTTATTATTTGTGAAATAATATTGTCTCAAGCCTAACTGAAAAGATACAGCAGCAGAGTGCTCATTGATCTAGTAAACGTATGAAGACTGTAAAATATACAAGTTTTAATGTTCATATTTTCTAACATTATTTATAAAACTTAAAACCTAGTCAAAGTTATTTTCTGTCATTTTTTCAATTATTGGTGAGGATTATATTAAATCTATATGAAAAAAAAATACGTTGGATTTTACTGATAAAACTACTGCTAATTCTGGCGCCTCTTATGAACAGTGATTTTTTTTTCCTTTCATTTCACGAAATCAGACATTGTTATTTCATTTTTCGCTTTTCTGGCAACTTTTGGTCGCTTGAAGATGATAGGGTACGAGGTTTCTTAAAAAGTTGTAAATGAGTGTTGGGCCGCTATTTAGTACGAATTGGATTACGAATGCCCTTAAAAAGGGAACAAATGCCCTTAAAAACGGAACGCGTTCGTAACCCGATACCTTAATTTACATTAAGATTACTAGCTAGCCTTCATATGACCCCTCCAGACTATCTTTACGATGTGACAGGTGTAAGATGTTTCTGAAGCAATTATCTTATTAACTTATTCATCATCATCTCATCTCAACCCATAACCCGTCATGGGTCGTAGGGGTGCCATGGTGGAAGCATCAGCAGACAGGGTCCTCCACTGCTCAATAACTTATTCAATATGTACAAATTTCGTAATGCAGCTTGATGTCTCCAAATTTAATTTTGCGTTTTGGACGGAGTGAAAAAACTGAGGTACTATCGTAATGACCTACATTACAGTCCTAACACTAGTAGCGACTTGCATCTTACAGTAATTTCCAGTCGGATTTGAATTAAGGTGATTGTTTGTTAGTTTGTTTATTTGTTCTTGATCTATACGTACAAACAATTTCATCCACTTGTTGACTGTTTCGAATGTACCTTGGTTGCAGTTTCCAAAGTTTATCCAACGTGTCAACTTGAGGCGGTGGTGAAATTAACAGTTTTATTGTATATACATTAACTGTTCTGAATTACTGATCCATTACGGAAGTTCCACAACAAGCATGACGTCAGAAGTTTAGCCAAGTCTTTTAAGTGCCAATGTTCTTGACTCTGCCGTCAGGCCCAATTCTTTCAGTAGATCATACACTGAGATAACCACTAGACTTTTTGCACCTCCTTCTCTGGCTATAGAACTAAGAGTGGTTAAAGTTCTTGCTTCTCGAGGTAAAAATTACCAGGTATGAAACCTGGTACCATCACACTCCATTCTGCTTAGCCGTAAATGAGTACATAACTCTGCTGTTTACTTATGGAAGGCAAAAGCAGCAAGGAAGAGACCCATTACCCCATCTCATAAAGCTGACCTAGTTTAAGGGAAGTCTCCAACACTTCACTCCTCTAAGGCAGTATCTGCTATGATCATGATTTTCCTATTTGTTCCTTATGGAGCATGGAGTCACCAATGCAGCTGCCCCCCTCTTCCTTTGTAGGAAGCCTGGACCAAGCTATGGTTCACCTGCTATGGAAGTGGTGGTTTCTGTGCCAATGTGTTTTACATAATCAGGTTACCAGCCATATGCACATCCTTATATTATTGGCATTGTATGATGCCTGAGAATGCAGGAGTGTTATTATTTCCTTGTCTGCTCAGAGACCCCTAGGAACTACAGCTAAGGGACTACCTTGACCTTCGCTATGGGTACGAATGTTGCTGTGAACCCTTCAAGAACAGTGCTGAATTGGACTGAGCAATTGTTAACTTTGCCACTGTCCACCGCCTTTTATGAAGAATTATTATGTATTTTAGCTCTTTCAAGCCCCCAACTGATTTAACTCAGTAAAATATTACTTAAATAGCTCTCTTATAGATATTTAAAATGACTGAGACATACGGGTGCAGTTCACTCAAAATGACTAAATTAACTACAAATGTGTATATTTACAGATAACAAAATGTAATAGTCAATAATCGTTAACAATTGTAAAATAAATAATGGTGGGGTGAATTTAAAATCTTTTAAAATCTCTTAACAGGTGAAGGTCTGATATAAAAATAATGTTTTCTGCTTTGGAAATACAATGTTCACTTGGCAGCTTTGGGTGTGTACTTAGCTGCCAGTATAATGATGGTTGGGTTCTGTTCCAGCCGATGCTTGTGCTTTGCAGGTTATGGACTGGTTCACTTGTCACTGGTCAAGTCTGGTGGCTGCAACACGTCCCTCGTAGTATCGTGGGGTAATTGCGAAGATGGTCCAGCGTCTGTTAAGCCCGTCTGCTGTAGGTGTCTAGCTTTGACTGCAGGCCACTTTTACCACTCTTGTTCCACAGATAGCACCACCAGTTGGTACCACCAACTAGTATCATGAAATAAGAGAGAAACAAATGCCCTCCTGAGTATTGGGTTTCCTGTACAAAATCAAGTGCCCTCCCCCCTCCCCACGTTTTCATCCCACCATCTCATCTGCCTCAGAACTTTATCCTCTCTGAGCATTAAAGTTAATCCCAGTGAGCGGAAAACATACGTTGCATTTATATTCAACATGTTTACATTTACATATGCACTGGTTGAAAATATTAATATAATAAGTATGTACATCATTTATGTCATCATCCACTCCCTGCTCCATATGGAACTTGGGATTACCTCTGCTTTTGGTTCTCTATGTGAACCCCGCATAAAGCAGTCACTAGCTCTTGCAGTGCTGGTTCATGAAACCGTCATTCTATGTGCTGAGGTTGCCAGCCTCGTATGACGTGGACATACACTAGCAGTTTTTATATGTTATTAATGCAAAATATAGAATTATAAAATGTACAACTTACCCCAAAATCTCTTTTGGGAATACCGACTTCTGGCACAGAGAAATAGTTAAAGCATTTGTTTAAGATGCCTCTTACGCATGGTCTGGGGTATTACTTTGCAAATAGAATCCCACTATGGCTTAGTGTTCAGGTTCCAAGGATTTCGGGCTTTCCATATTAATGAAATTAGAGTTTTCCTGGGATACAAGTCCACAAGATGCTCAAACACGTTGCCTGGTCCTTTAAATTCGAATCCTGGTCCTATTCTTGGCTCTGGCTTGTCTGGATGTCTTCTTGACGTGTTGAAATTCACAGTGCAGTAAACTCACAAGGCGCTACATTAAAAGGCAACATTCGGCCCACATCCAGATTGCTACTTTATGGCAAAGCTTCATTCAGAAATGTTGTATTTTTTACATTTCAAAGGCCAGGACAATAGCATGCAAGAGGGTATATTTCTCTTTCTCTCACGAAAAAAATTCCTATATAACAAATGCGAAAATAAATATGTTGTTTACAATTGCCATATATGGTATGCCAGCTTCTGTCTGTTATCGATCATGTTTACACACACGACTTCAAAATTTATCACAGAAAATCTCTTTCAAGATGGATAATTATTCTTCTGAAAGTCTTGTTCGGAAACGATTATAACATTGACAACCTGGTCAGACAGAACTATTACCAGTTGATAAGATAATCGACTGTGATCATCCCAAGGCTGTTAACTTATTAATCGGCCACAGGAAAATGCGTTACACATTTGTAAACCACACTTCTCTCTACCGATCCCATGTGTCAATATGGGTTCAAACTAAAGGGATTGATTACCCTAATCAGCTAAAGATGGTCGCTGGAGTCCCGACATAACAGTAATTGAGGGATTGGAGTGTAAACAATGAATCGAAAATACCAAATACTGTCAGAGGTGGGAACAACTACAGTAGAGAGCACAGAATGAATTATAGAATGGCACAGGTAAATGTCAACCCAGCCCCAATTGGGTACCAGAGCAACTCTGGTTAAGGCGGCCGGCATGATGCTGACCACATCACCCCTAGTGTGCCGATGGTCAAGAAAATATGGGCCTAACACCATATTCCCAATATGCCTCAATGGGCGTGTAACGGGATCCTTTAACTTTTTTTTTACAGGTAAATGTGTCATTCGAGGTTATTCTGTCACTAACGGTTAAAATGTTTTTTTTTTAAATTACAGTCCCAACAGAATGGAACACCCGTATACATTGTGAAGGCACATGACCTTGATTCATCTGATGTGAGGCAGTATGCGTATGAAATCATAGATGTAAGTAGATGTGTGTCACTACGTTTGTTGGTTTAATCTATTGTTTGTTTATTTATTTATTTTTTTTTTGAATGCAGTAAATAAACTTTTTGTTCATGCATAGGCTGTGGTTTGTGGCTAATGGGGTGGATACGGGGGAGGTAAGGCTGGGGTGGGGGTGCTTAAAAATATGATAATGATTACTATTACTTGAATGAATATACGGTAGAACATTCATAATCCGAAACGTCAATAATTTGAATGAATATACGGTAGAACATTCATAATCCGAAACGTCAATAATTTGAATGAATATACGGTAGAACATTCATAATCCGAAACTTCAATAATTTGAATGAGCCATCATTGGTCTGGCTCAGGCTCACTCTCCTCTAAACCTAGCAGCAGAAAGTGAAAATGGTGCCTGGGCTAAAGCAAAATATATCCTTCACAATGAAAGTTGTAGATGGGAACGAATGTCTATTTTTAATTCTCATATTCTTTCGATCAGTTCGTCCGTTTGCCTAGTGGTAGTGTGATTGTCCAGTGTTAACACAGTTTTTACTATTACCATACTGCAGCTATGGCGTCTTCTTCATCGAAGAAGGAAACAGACATGTTAAAAAAAGGAAGAGCTGGAGAAGAGAGGGATGGTCATAAGCAGCTCTAAAATGAAAATTGAGATTTTAAAACGGACTTTCAATAGGAGAGATAATGTCTTTAATAGCCAAATTTTACGACGTAGAAAGTGGGTCATAGTAGATATTACAAACAGCAGTTAAAAAAACGTTAAAGTTCGCATCAGAACTTGATTCAGATGATGAGTCTTGACATGCAGAGGTATTCACTGCAATAGTCTTCAATGGCCAAGTTGGTTACTCTTCTTGAAAAAAAAAATGAGAGACCTGGCAACAAAGAAACAAAGTTTAAAAAATGGTGCTTTCCAATGCTCTATTTGTCATGTTACCAGAAAATAAAAACTTGTTGAGTACAAACTCAGTATTTTTTACCACAAAATCCTTTTTACAATCTCCATAACAGTATTTCTGACACAGTATTTCTGACACAGTATTTCTGACACAGTATTTCTGACACATTCGAAAATCCGAACAAATCAAAAATCCAAACTACTCTGGGTCCCAATTACTCGTAGTTTGCATTATCCAGATTCTATTGTAACTACATGTTTTAACAACTCATGAAATTTGTGTTTTTCTTTGTTTTATCTTTATATATGGGGTGGGGGGGGGCGGAGTGGCTTAGAGGTGTGGCGTCCGCCTGTAATTATAAAGGTAGTGTGTTCGCTCCCAGTACAGGGAATATAATTTATGGAATTTTTTTCAGAACCAGTGGTTCTTAATGATGTCATACTCACCCCGCATCAATCTCCTGGGTAGTGAGAATGGTAGCCAGGCCTTCTCGGATAAGGATGAAAAAATCTCGAATGCAAGTTGCGCACGGAAATAATCCCTCAGCAGTTGGAAATCATAAAGAGTAGGTCATACAGCCGCTGCCCTGGCAAAATTTAAAACTTACGAAACCTACCAACCACAAAAATATTTGTAGAATGTGTGATTCATGTATACACATATTGGGATCCTCGCCGGTGCTATGGAGTTCGTGCACTGTGTTGAGATCATCCTTCTGTTATCTAAGGGAGAGAATCAGAGCACATAGAGTTATCCATGTGCAATGAATATGGTCCTTAAAACCAAACCAAACCAATCTTTCTCTATATTGAAAGGGAAATTTGTCTGTCATCAGATCTGCTCTTTATTATTATCATCAATTTGTTTAATCATTTATTGAGTTCAGTTATTTAATGAAGGTTTTAACTCATTATTAAAATTACTGAAGCATTTCTGTAGAAACGTGCCTAAAACCAATATATTTAGTTACTTATTTCAGGAATGCGTTTACTCGTTATTACAATGTTTTGAAAAATATAAAAGAACTTTAATACTTAATTTTGTGCTTAATTTCTTTTTTCAGGGAGCTTATGGATATTTTGAAATAACAAACAAATACAATGGAACAATTTTTCTTGTCAAAGCTCTGGATTTTGACACAGGAACTCTACGATTCGTTCTCAACATTTCTGCTACGGTAATAAGATTACGTGGAATTATTTCATGTCACTTCAGCATCATTCAACATTTGTTTTTATTTAATTGTGGCGTTGCGCAGTGTGGTGTGTGTGCTATTAATATATTGTCCTTTAATAAAGCGTTTAGTCAAGTATGTGCTGATTCATGCAAAAAAACAAAAAAACATTATATAAAAACAGCAAATGAAGCTTTGCCTGAGGAGGATTTTTTAAAAAGGTTTTAGAATCAGAATCAGCGAACTCAAAGAAGATTTTTTGTGTTTTCTTGTATTTTACCAAAGCTTCTAACACCGTGCAACCTGTATTATTTCTTGCCATTTTTACCAAAGCTTCTAACACCGTGCAACCTGTATTATTTCTTGCCATTTTTGTGTTTTGTCTTTGGCCCATGCATAGGAAACTGATGTCCCCTGTACACGGAATACCCAATTCGCGGTTCAACCCCATGTCATAATTTGGTTATGTAGTAAGAGAGAAGAAAATAGCATGGAAACAATACTTAGAAGCTAAAAACACAGCAGGATAAATAGAGAATATGTGATAGAACAGAAGCAAAGAACAAGGTGCTAGCAGGAAAACAGAAGTCCTGGGAAGAATTTGGAGAAAAGCTAGAAAAAGATGCGCAAGAAAACCAGAAATTGTTCTTTAAGACCCTAAAGAACCTGATGAAGGAAAAACAATGCCCTCTCAAATTTATAAAGAACAAGCAAGGCAAATTGCTTACTGTCCCAAAGGAAGTAATGGAAAGAATATTTCTCAGAACTCCTTGATGGTGAGCAAGGTCAAGCATCAGAAATGATAACCACTAGCACAGAAGAGGAAACGAATGGTGATGAAGATGACATAAAGATGGAAGAGCTGAAGGCAGCACTGGAGAAAATCAAGATGGGCAAAGCAGCAGGGCATGATGGTATAACACCAGAAATGGTTAAGTTCATGGGAGCATCAGGCGACCTATTACTCCTAAGGGTCCTACAGGCAGCGTGGTTTTAACAAGGCCATACCAAAGGATTGGGAGATTGCCATCATAACACCAATTTTCAAAAAGGGTGACAATCGACAATGTGGAAACCATAGAGGCATATCCCTTCTCAGTGTCCCTGGTAAAATCTACTCTAGAATTCTAGAGCTGAGACTCAGATGCCTAGCTGAGCCACAATTGGATGAGGTCCAGTGTGGATTCCGAGCTAACCAAAGTACTCAAGACCTAATCTTCACACTCAGACAGCAGAGTAAAAGGCCCTTGAGTATAAGAGCGAGATCCATCTTTGTTTCATAGATCGGGAAAAGGCGTTCGACAGGGTCCCCTGGAGCAAACTTTGGGACTGTTTGGCAAGGAAGAACATTCCAGCACCTCTGATTCATGCTATACAGAGCTTCTACAAGTCTTGGAGAAATTATGTGAGGACAGCAAACCATAAGTCAGAAGAGTTCAGGACCACCACTGGTGTAAGACAAGGTGATATCCTGTCACCTTATCTTTTCATACTCCTCATGGACGATGTCATCAAGGCATGTAAAGAGAGAACAAGAAAGTATTCAGTGGGGTACTGGAAGATGAGACAGGTCTATATTTCAGAGCTGGCATTTGCTGATGATGTTGCCCTGATTGCTAAATCAGAGGCACATCTCCAATCCAACCTGCAAGTCTGGAAGGAAGAGCTGAAGAAGAGAGGGATGGTCACAAGCAGCTCTAAAACAAAATCCATGGTGATATCATGAGAAGAAAGAAGACATCAGATTAAGGTGGGAGAACAGGTCCTGGAGCAGGTCGACCACTTTAAATATCTCGGAGCTATTATAGACAGAAAGGGAGGCATCAAAAGAAGAGTTGGCCACTCGAAAAGCAGCAGCTGGGAGACTTTTTCAGGCCATAAATCGAGGATTCCTCAGCAAGAGAGAGGTTGGTAAGAAAACGAAGATGGCTGTATACCGCTCCACCTATGTCCCAGTCTTAACATATGGATGCGAGTCATGGGCAATGATTACAACCCACAAAAGCCAGATCTAAACCTCAGAAATGAAGTATCTGAGGAAGGTGGTTGAAGTAACAAGAAGAGACATGGTCCGCAACAAGACGATACGTCAAGGCCTAAAATCCCACCCCCTGCAGACCTAAGTAGAACAGTCCCAACTAAGATGGTTTGGCCATGTCTGCAGAATGGGATAAGATCGGCTATCACGACAAGCATGGGAAACAAAGAGCCAGGGATCCAGACCCCCAGGACGACCCAGAGTCCACTGGGAGGACAACGTTAGACTTTGAAGGACCGAGAACTAGAATGGAACCAGGCCAGGAGGAAGACAGCTGATAGGATAGTCTGGCGCTCTCTCTTCCAAACCTCTACACCTCGCGGTAGAAGGGGAACGACAAAGTAAGTAAGAGAAACAACTGAGGAAATGTAAGGTTAGGAAAATGATTGCTTTAAAAAGAGAAGATACAGAGAAATTGTTTTTGAATACTGGAAGTAATTGTTCTTTTTGTAATTAGTCATGTGAAAAGGAAATAACCATTTTAAAAGGTGTATAATTTTTGTGTATTTGAAATGTATGGATGTCATTGTGTAATTGAAATGTTGGTTCATAGTATGATTAGGACAAGACACTGTGTGAGATGTAGGGCAAGAAACTGTGAGAATTGGGACCAAAAAATGTGAGACTTAGTTATGGCGAAAAACTGAGTGAGAATTAGGACGAGAAAGTGTGTGAGAATTAGGACTAGAAACTGTGTGAGAATTAGAACGAGAAAGTGTGTTAGAGTTAGGACGAGAAACTGTGACAATTAGGATGAGAAAGTGTATGAAAATATGTGAGAGTTAGGAGGAGAAACTGTGTAAGAGTTAGGGCAAGAAACTGTGAGAATTAGTTATGGCGAGAACGTGTGTGAGAATTAATACGAGAAAGTGTGTTAGAGTTAGGACGAGAAACTGTGACAATTAGGACGAGAAAGTGTATAAGAATTGTGTCGAGAAACTGTGAGAGTTAGGGCGACAAACTGTGAGAGAGTTAGGGCGAGAAACTGTGAGATAGTTAGGACAAGAAACTGTGAGAGAGTTAGGATGTGTGAGAATTAGGATGAGAAACTGTGAGTTATGGTGAGAAACTGTGTGAGAATTAGGACAAGAGAATGTGTGAGAATTATGATGAAAAACTGTGTGAGAGTTAGGGTGAGAAACTGTGTGAGAATTAGGACAAGAAAGTGTGTGAGAGTTAAGGCGAGAAAAACTGTCAGAGTTAGTTAGGGCGAGAAACTGTGAGAGTTAGTTAGGGCGAGAAACTGTGAGCATTAGGACGAGAAACTGTGGGAGAGGGCAAGAAACTATGTGAGAGTTAGGGCAAGAAACTGTGTGAGAATTAGGACGAGAAACTGTGTGAGAGTTAGGGCGAGAAAATTGGGACAGCTATGGCAAGAAAAGGGGTGGGATCTAGGGCGAGAAAATGGATGAGAGCTAGGGTGAAAAAAAGTTTAAACATTACCACCTGAGAAGAAACCGTGAGAGTTAGGGCACTAAATTGTGAGAATTAGAGTAATAAAGCTGTTAGAAAGAGTGTGAGAATTAGGGCGAGAAATATGAGAGAGTTAAGTCGAGAAATATGTGAGAGTTAGGGCAAGAAACTGAGTCAGAATTAGGACGAGAAAGTGTGTGAGAATTAGGGCGAGAAAGTGTGAGAATTAGGGCGATAAACTGTGAGTTAGGGCGAGAAAATGTGTGAGAATTAGGACGAGAAACTGTTGGAGAGTTATGGTGAGAAACTGTATGAGAATTAGGACGAGACTGTTGTGAGAATTAGGACGTGAAACCATGTGATGGTTAGGGCGAGAAACTGTGTGAGAATTAGGACGAGACAGTGTGTGAGAATCAGGACTAGATATTGTGTCAGAGTAAGGGCGAGAAAATGTGTGAGAATTAGGACGAGACAGTGTGTGAGAATTAGGACGAGAAACTTTGTCAAAATTAGGGCGAGAAAGTGTGTGAGAATTAGGACGAGAAAGTGTTTGAGAATTGGACGATAAACTGTGTGAGAGTTAGGGCGAGAAACTGTTAGAAGTAGGGCGAGAAACTGTGTGAGAGTTAGTTAGGGCGAGAAACAACTGAGGAAAATAAAGAATGTAAGGTTAGGAAAATGATTGCTTTAAAAAGAGAAGATACAGAGAAATTGTTGTTGAATACTGGAAGTACTTGTTATTTTTATAATTAGATGTCGTGTGAAAAGGAAATAACCATGTTAAAAGGTGTAAAATTGTTGTGTAATTGAAATGTATGTATGTCATTGTAAAATTGAAATGTTGGTTCATAGTATGATTAGGGCAAGAAACTGTGTGAGGTAGGGCGAGAAACTGTGAGAATTTGGATGAGAAAATGTGAGTTAGTTAGGGCGAGAAACTACTGTGTGGACGAGAAGCTGTGTGAGAGTTAGCGCGAGAAACTATGAGAATGAGGACGAAAAAATGTGAGAGTTAGTTATAGCGAAAAACTGTGTGACAATTAGGACAAGAAAGTGTGAGACTTAGGATGAGAAAGTGTGTGAGAATTAGGACGAGAAAGTGTGTTAGAGTTAGGATGAGAAACTGTGACAATTAGGATGAGAAAGTTTATGAAAATTGGACGAGAAAGTGTGTTAGAGTTAAGGCGAGAAACTGTGAGAATTAGTTAGGGTGAGAAACATTGAGAGTTAGTTAGGGAGAGAACGTGTGTGAGAATTAGGACGAGAAAGTGTGCTAGAGTTAGGATGAGAAACTGTGACAATTAGGACGAGAAAGTTTATGAAAATTAGGACGAGAAAGTGTGTTAGAGTTAAGGTGAGAAACTGAGAATTAGTTAGGGCGAGAAACAGTGAGAGTTAGTTAGGGAGAGAAGTGTGAGAATTAGGACAAGAAAGTGTGTTAGAGTTCGGACGAGAAACTGTGACAATTATGATGAGAAAGTGTATGAGAATTGTGCCGAGAATGTGAGAGTTAGGTCGAGATACTGAGAGAGTTAGGACGAGAAACTGTGAGAGAGTTAGGACGAGAATTTGTGTGAGAATTAGGACGAGAATGTGTGTGAGAATTAGGATGAGAAACTGTGAGAGAGTTAGGACGAGAAACTGTGAGAGAGTTAGGACGAGAAACTGTGAGAGAGTTAGGATGAGAAACTGTGAGAGAGTTAGGACGAAAAACTGAGAGAGAGTTATGATGAACAAATGTGAGAGAGTTAGGGTGAGAAACTATGTGAGAGTTAGGGCGAGAAACTGTGTGAAAGTTAGGGCAAGAAACTGTGTGAGAGTTAGGGCGAGAAACTGGGAGAGAGTTAGGGTGAGAAACTGTGAGAGAGTTAGGGCGAGAAACTGTGAGAGAATTAAGGTGAGATACTGTGAGAGAATTAAGGCGAGAAACTGAGAGAGTTAGGATGAGGAACTGTGAGAGCATTGGAGCGAGAAACTGTGAGAGAGTTAGGGCGAGAAACTGTGAGAGAATTAAGGCGAGAAACTGAGAGTTAGGACGAGAAACTGTGAGAGGGCGAGAAACTGTGAGAGAATTAAGGCGAGAAACTGTGAGAGAATTAAGGTGAGAAACTGTGAGAGAATTAAGGCGAGAAACTGAGAGAGTTAGGATGAAGAACTGTGAGAGCGTTGGAGCGAGAAACTGTGTGCGAGTTAGGGCGAGAGACTGTGAGAGTTAGGGCGAGAAACTGTGAGAGGGTGAGAAACTGTGAGAGAATTAAGGCGAGAAACTGTGAGAGGGCAAGAAACTGTGAGAGAATTAAGGCGAGAAACTGTGAGAGAATTAAGGCAAGAAATTGTGAAAGTTAAGGCGAGGAACTGTGAGAGTTAGAGCAAGAAACTGTGAGAATTAAGGCGAGGAACTGTGAGAGTTAAGGCAAGGAACTGTGAGAGAATTAAGGCAAGAAACTGTGAAAGAATTAAGGCGAGAAACTGTGAGAGAATTAAGTCAAGAAACTGAGAGTTAGGACGAGGAACTGTGAGAGCGTTGGAGCTAAAAACTGTGTGCGAGTTTGGGCGAGAGACTGTGAGAGTTAGGGCGAGAAACTGTGAGAGGGTGAGAAACTGTGAGAGTTAGGGCGAGAAAATGTGTGAAAGAATTAGGACGAGTAGATAGGGCGGGAAACTATGAGAATTAGGATGAGAAAGTGTGTACGCAAGAAACTGTGTGCGAGTTAGGTCGAGAAACTGTGAATTAGGATGCAAAATTGTGAGAATTAGGGCAAGAAAATGTGTGAGAATTAGGACGAGAATGTGTGGAAGAATTAGGACGAGTAGATAGGGCGGGAAACTGTATGAGAATTGGGATGAGAAAGTGTGTGAGAATTAGGACGAGAAAGTGTGTATGTGAGAGTTAGGACGAGAAACAAACAGTGTAAGAGTTAGGGCTAGAAACTGTGTGTGAGTTAGGGCGAGAGACTGTGAGAATTAGGATGAGAAACTTTGTGAGAGTTGGAGCGAGAAACTGTGTGATAATTAGGATGAGAAACTGTGTGAGAGTTAAGGTGAGACACTGTGATAATTAGGACGAGAATGTGTGTGAGAATTAGGATGAGAAACTGTGAGTTAGTTGGGCGAGAAACTGTAAAGAGTTAGTTAGGGCGAGAAACTGTAAAGAGTTAGTTAGGGCGAGAAACTGTAAAGAGTTAGTTAGGGCGAGAAACTGTAAAGAGTTAGTTAGGGCGAGAAACTGTAAAGAGTTAGTTAGGGCGAGAAACTGTAAAGAGTTAGTTAGGGCGAGAAACTGTGAGAATTAGGATGAGAAACTGTGTGAGAATTATGACGAGAATCTGTGTGAGATTTAGGGCGAGCAACTGTGAGAATTTTGATGAGAAAGTGTGTGAGTTAGGGCGAGAAACTGTGTGAGAATTATGACGAGAACTGTGAGAATTGGGACGAAAAAATGTGAGAATTGTGGCGAGAAACTGTGAGAATTTGGACGACAAACTGTGAGAGTAAGGGTGACAAACTGTAATAGAATTAGGGCGAGAAACTGTGAGAGTTAGGTCGACAAACTGTGAGAGAATTAGAGCGAGAAACTGTGTTGGGCGAGAAACTGTGAGAGAGTTAGGGTGAGAAACTGTGTGAGAATTAGGACAAGAAAGTGTGTGAGAGTTAGGGCGAGAAAAACTGTCAGAGTTAGTTAGGGTGAGAAACTGTGAGAGTTAGTTAGGGCGAGAAACTGTGAGCATTAGGACGAGAAACTGTGTGAGAGGGTGAGAAACTGTCTGAGAGTTAGGGCAAGAAACTGTGTGAGAATTAGGACAAGAAACTGTGTGAGAGTTAGGGCGAGAAAATTGGGACAGTTAGGGCAAGAAAATGGGTGGGATCTAGGGCGAGAAAATGGGTGAGAGCTAGGGTGAAAAAAAGTTTAAACATTACCACCTGAGAAGAAACCGTGAGAGTTAGGGCACTAAATTGTGAGAATTAGAGTAATAAAGCTGTTAGAAACTGTGAGAATTAGGATGAGAAATTGTGTGGCAGATAGGGCGAGAGCTAGTGCAAAAAAATGGGTGATTAATCAGAGATTAAGAGCTTAATTAAAGAATTAATAACAGATGAATGGAAAGCAAAATGGGATAAAAATCTGAAATGAAGACGTGTATATAAGATGTTAAAGGCTCCAACAAGAAAATGTCATATATCTAGGGATATTATTCCAAGTAATAAGAAACTTCTCACACTACAGGAGGGAAAAGGCTATTTCAAAAGAGAAGAATCTTACTGTGCAGGATAAATTCAAACAATAATATTGAGCATTTTCTTTTAAAATGTAAGAGGTATAAATAAATGAGAATCACAATATTAGATTTTGTGGGGGCATCAAATTTACCTATAAATATAGAAGATGTGTTGAGAATAGACAGACATAGGGAACTGCAGAATATAGTAAACAGTATTTAACAAGAAAACATTTAATATATAGTAATTGGGTAGGTGAAGGTCTGATGCTGTTCTTACAATACATATGAATTTTGACAGGTGAAAGTCAATTAAATATCTATTAAAGTCAATTATATAACTACGACACACCAGGCCTTTACACCCTCCCCCTTAATATTATTTTTGTTTGATGTTTTTGTTTGGTTTTCTTACGTTTTATCTCGTTTTTGTTTGTTTAGGGTTTTAGGGTTTTTTTAACATATAAGCATAATTGTTAATTATCATTTGCCCTATTTACAATGATTAGACAGGTGTGATGCCACTTTCCAATATTGGCATTTGTTCTTTTTATTTAGAATTGAAAACAAAAAATACTATATTTAGATATCAGAAATCAGATTTTATTGTCTTGAATTTACTGCACTATATATCCTAATTATAACCCATCAAGGGTTGAACAGGATTTTGTCAATAAAGAAATAAAAAAAGGAAATAGAAGACAGAAACTCTTAACAGAACTAAGGACAGAAGAGATAGAAAACGTAGGGGAAATGTCATACATAAACTCTGAAATAACAGTTGTAGAAGTAAAGTGATAAATGAAAAATCTTAACTCAGCTTCAGGAAAAAACATCCTGAGCATGAAATTTAAAAAAAAAAAAAAAGATACTATATTTAGATATCGGAAATCAGATTTTATTGTCTTGAATTTACTACACTATATGTTCTAATTATAACCCATCAAGGGTTGAACGAGATATTTTGTCTTAAAATAAAAAATATCATTGACTTACTTGGCATGTCATGGCTTTTACTGGTTAGTAATCTTCATATGTCTAGAATATCAATCTTGACCTGACCAAGCCCATCAAAATTAAAACCCAGTCCAAATGAATGTCACAGAGTTGAGTTCAGCCTAGCTGATAATAATAACCCCTGTCATCGAAGCATCATTCTTGTGGTGCTTAGCTGGCAGGGACGATAGTGTGATTCGCTTCCATAGCTAGGCGGGGGTGCAGCACGGAGGGTCCTGGGTTCGATTCCCCGGTAAGCCACTCACGTCTGTTGTTTTTCTGTTGTCTAGTTTTCTACTTCTTTATTATTCACGAGTGCCTGAAAACATACCTTTATGTGTGTGTAATATTTATTTTGAGTTCAGCCTAGCTCATTAGTCCTGAAGTTATTCTGTTTCTTTCAACATCAAGCAATAAAAAAAATGTACTGACCGTTAAATTGTTATTCATTTAAATATTTGTTCATTACCAACTACTAGTCTCGAGTAAATAATTTATTATCAGTGCACCAAACCGTTCATTAATTTTGTTTATCCTCTCTTCTCTGTTGTCAAGTAGGTTTTTGTATTTTTTGACTATTAATGAGTACATTTCACCTCGGACAAAATAGGGTGAACTCCGTGAGTACTCAAGTTTAATATCATGTTAGGGACCTAAGACGCACCAACATTGATAAATGCAGTCAGCGACCCATAGCTTGACTACCTTCGCCAGGGTCAGCGAATCAGACCTGACCAAGACCCTACTCCACCTCCAAGTGGTGGTCCTGGAAACAGGCTGCATCACTGCAGTCTGCCTGAGAGAGTAGGAATCAAAGTGGGAAGGCTAACCCGGTCCCAAAAAATGCCGTGCTGAAGTCGGATGTGTCGGCCGAAAGGCACAATTATTGCAGCTTCGCTGTAAACGGACACAACGCAACCAACGTCCTTTTCAGGACGAACGAAGAAGAAGAGGAAGAATATGATGTTAGAAACCCGATGTGGTTTCCAGGTTTCTATGAGGAAATGAAAGAATATAATGGCAGCTTCCTGTTATGCCATAAGAGACGACTAATAAGAGGTTTGAAATGGGGCTGGGTAACCATATTTCCTTGGGAGCCGCGCTGGTGTAATGGTTACCACACTGCGCTAGCGATCAGGTGTTCAAGGTTCAAGCCCGGGTGCGGGCATTTGTAGAAGCGTCATTGAATGGGATTTTGACTGAATAACCTGAACGGCTCCTGAGATAAACCCTCTGTGGATGGGAAGGAGCGAAGCTCCTGATCGGGTTGGAAGGAAAGTCCACAGACTCCCCAGCCTCGCAATGACATGTCATTGGGCCGAAGGGCTGAAAGCCCAATTGCCGCTGGTTATGAAAAAGAAAAAAGAAAAAACCATATTTGCTACCATGTAAGACTTACATTGTAAGTGAGCATCTGGTTGACAAAGGGTTAAGAGTGCCTACCTCTTGTAGCGAATTAACAAGTTCTGGGTTCAAAATCTGGTAGCATGATGTTCCAGTCTACCCAGCTGTAAATGGTTACCTGACACTGCTCTTGAATTAGATTTGACAAAGGCAGTGAGAAAGGGAACTGGTACCCTACTTTTTAAAGCTGGACCTAGTACAGTAAAGTCTCTAACACTTCTCTACCCTACAGCAGTACCTGATTCTGGTCTACCTTGACCTTGTAAGTATTTGGACCCTTGATATTATCATTTTCATCAATGGCGACATTAAACATCAATTATAAACTGCTCTGTATCACAAAACACACACCTCTTAAGCTGAGATTTCTTAATTTTATTTTTTTATCTGCAGGAGTACCTTGGAAGTGGAAATGGAAAAACCAACTACACGACTCTCACTATTAATGTTAATGATGTGGATGATCGTATGCCTGAATTCTTAAATCCAGCCTATACATTATCTATTCCAGAGGGAGTAAGCATTGTTTCCTATGCTGCTTTATACTTGATCTTCGTGCCATTTCTTTCTTTCTTTTTTCATTTATCGTCATCATTTTCCATTGCATTCCCTGGTTTGGTTTAGTTATAAGGACCATCTTCATTACACACGGACAACTCCCAGTGCTCCAATCTCCTCCCTTAGATCACATGAGGAGGATTTCAGCACAGTGTATGAATTCTGAAGCACTGATGAGGATCCCAATGTGTGTATACAGGAATCACAAATTCTATAAATATTTTTGTGGTGGGTAGGTTTCCTAATTAAATTCCTTATGGAGCAGAAGCACCACTGTAGCTGGGCCCTTAGCAGGAAACTTGCCCAAAGCATGCACATGCTCTTACAATGGTGGTTTCTGGGGCAATGTGTTTTACATGTTGAAGTTGCCTGTCTCATGTACATTCTCATATTAGTCGCTGTGTATAGCATTCTGAGGGAGCAGGAATCCTATTCTTTTCTTCACCTCATCAGAAACCTCTGGGAACTACACAAGGCATGTTCCTTCATACTTTATCTGAATGCCATTTTATTTATACACACATTAATTCTTTAGCTCCTTCTATTCTTTCCTTCTTATTGTATATCTTCATGTGTCTTTTCCCCTTTCTTTTGTACGTATAAAATGCATCCTGTTGTTTGTTTTTTTAAATCAACTTAAAAGAATTTTCCTGATTAACTCTTACTATACGTGAGCTAAAACCACATTTTTACGCGCTAGTTTAGCTATCGTTACCGTCGCGCGCCAGTTGAACTGGCGAGCCGTAAAATTGGTACTAAACCCGCGCCACTTCACGGGGCTTGCCGGATAGTAAGAGTTAAGAATGAAATTGTTTGGGTCCTAAATATTTATTCATAAGAAAATATTCAGATGGAGTTCAGATATGTGCTAACTTGTTTTCTTAATTTCTAGAACTATGGAAGTACAGTCTGGTTTAAAACTACTCCTGAGTTGTCAGCCAGGGATGGAGATTTGCACATCAATCAGACTATAAAGCTTGTGATTGGCCAAGGTGAGTCAGCTGACCTGATAACTGATCATGTGGGAGCATCTAAAACTATACATTTTCATTATCATTATTTTCATTTCTCTTATTTCTATGGGAGCCATGGTAATGCAGTGGTTAGTGCACTGGCTTCCTAGCTCGGTGGTCCATGGTTCAATCCCCAGTTATGGCTCCGGGGTCGACCCAGCCTCATGAATTGGGTACCAGAGCAACTCTGAGAAGGTTAAAGCAGCTGGCGTGATGCTGACCACATAACCCCTAGTGTGTCAATGGTCAAGAAAATATGGGCCTAACACCATTTTCCCAATATGCCTCAGTAGGCGTGTAACAGGATCCTCTCCCCTCTCTCATTTCTATATACACACATTGGGATTCTTGCCGGTGCTATGGAGTTCATGCACTGTGCTGAGATCCTCCTTGTGGAATATAAGGGAGGAGATCAGAGCACCGATGGAGTTGTCTGTGTGCAATGAAGATAGTCCTTAAAACCAAACCATTTCACTCCTTACAGAGCATGGAACCACCACTACATCTGGTCCTCTTGCAGGAAGCCTGAACAAAGCATTTAAATGCATTTGCAGTAGTGATTTCTGTAGCAATTTGTTTTACATGATGATTGTTTCTTTATCTCATTAGAGACCCCCCAGGAACTATACAGGCCATATGCATGGAAATAGAATATTATTTGTGGTGGAAATAAAAATAAGCCCATGTGTGAAGTCGGACATTCAGTCCCTCCATAAGCTGATTTACCTACCTACTGAGGGAAGCATATGAAGGACAACTTTGAGATAAGAACTGGAGTGCTGCAGGGATGCTTCATGTTACCATTTGTCTTCTGATTGGCTAAAGGTTTGATTATGAAGAGAACAACATCAACTAACGTAAATGGTGTTCACTGGATTCTGACAAAACAACTCAATGATTTAAATTTTGCAGATGACCTTGCTCTTATCTCACAACCATAACCAGGTGCAAGACAAAATGAAATACTTGATATTAGGTCACAGCAGTTGGGTTGAAAAAGACAAAAGATTATGAGAATAAAGATTTTTTTAATCACTCCCAGCCCTAAAGAATATAAAGGGCAAGAGGACTTTTTATTACACTGAGAAATATATGGCAATCAAAAGAAATCAAGCCCAACAAAGAAATAGGAATCTTTAAGTCAAATGTCAAAGCAGTACTATTGTGTGGCTCTGAAACATGGACAATAATGACAAATGTCAAAGCAGTTCTATTGTGTGGCTCTGAAACATGGACAATAATGACAAATGTCAAAGCAGTTCTATTGTGTGGCTCTGAAACATGGACAATAATGACAAATGTCAAAGCAGTTCTATTGTGTGGCTCTGAAACATGGACAATAATGACAAATGTCAAAGCAGTTCTATTGTGTGGCTCTGAAACATGGACAATAATGACAAATGTCAAAGCAGTTCTATTGTGTGGCTCTGAAACATGGACAATAATGACAAATGTCAAAGCAGTTCTATTGTGTGGCTCTGAAACATGGACAATAATGACAAATGTCAAAGCAGTTCTATTGTGTGGCTCTGAAACATGGACAATAATGACAAATGCCAAAGCAGTACTATTGTGTGGCTCTGAAACATGGAGAACAATGACAAATGCCAAAGCAGTACTATTGTGTGGCTCTGAAACATGGACAATAATGACAAAAAAGGACAAGGAAGAAGCTACAGACTTTCATAAATGGGTACTTGTGTAAAATAGAAGGATTATAATAATATGACAACATGACCAATGTAGAACTGATGTAGAACTGATGTAGAATTGATGGAAAGAACCAAACAAAACCAGTGGAACAAGAGGTGAGGAGAAGATGTTGATGTTGTATAGGACACACACTGAGGACACAAACTGATAGCTTAACAAGACAATACTTTTTTTCTAGAATCACCAGAGTAAGATAATAGAGGGATACAGAAAAAACAAAAAGGAGAAGGAAATGGAAGACAGACTTACAAATTGTTTAAAGAAGACAATGGAAGACCTTATAGATGGCACAGGACACAAAGATTTGGTATGAATTTGTTGAAACCTTATGCTCCTCAGGGAACTGACGAGTAATGATGATGATTGATGAAAAGTGACTTTTATGTTCCATTGTCATGGTGGAAAAATAGGAATGGAAGTTATCATTAAATAAATGCTGTTGATACTATAGTGATGGCACTGTCTTTTTTTGCAGTATACTGAACTTAATGATTAACTCATTAGTATCTATTTTATTGCTATATTTTGAATTTATTTCAGACTTCAAAACCTTGAAATTTCAGTGGCTCAAATGTGAATTCATAGTTGTGGCACTCGAATAAATTACTCTAATTGGTAATCTTTTTCAAAAAGCATAGCTGCTATGGTTTTTTAATTTTAACAGGTAGGCCGGCATGTGCAGTTAAGCAGTGAAATATTATTTGAATAAGTCAGCCCTCTTAAAAGTTAATTAAAATTTAGCTTAAGATTTCAGTCCCAGGGATAAAACATTCTTCTTGAATGCATTCTCAATGATTAAGTTGAATTTAGCACTATTTGAAATATACAAGCTCAGCTGTAATGTAAGCTCAGATGTAATGTAAGCTCTACTTTCTCTGGTTTCTTCTTTCTGTACCCTTTAGATCCACAAGGAGCATAGAACTTCAACAAACTTATGCCAGATTTTCCTGTCACATGACATCAGCTCAAGGTCTTTCCTTGTTTTCCTTATCATTGTCATTTCAGTCTCCAGTTCTCTTCTCCATGTGTTCTTTGGTCTACCTCTATTGCTCTTACCTTGGGGATTCCAGAACAAGGACTGCCTAGTAATGCTATCAACAGGTTTCCTCAATGTGTGTCGCCAGATTCTTGTTCTCATCTCTTGTTCCAATGGCACTTGTCTGGTTTTTGTCATAGTTTCACATTGGTGACCTTGTTGTACCATTTCAATCCTTCCATTCTATGCAAGCACCAATTTATGAAATTCTGTAACTTCTTGGATGTTGTTTTTGTTGTTCTCCATGTCTCACAGCGATGCAATAACACTGACTTGACATTTGAGTGGAAGATTCTGATTTTTTTTCTTTCTCCTTGTCTGCCATAATTTTCTTTATTACATATGCATTTTCCACAATAATTTTTGCTGCAGTATTCAGTCACTGCTTTTAAAACAATATCAAAAGTATTACCAGCATTGTCTGGAACAATACTTCTCAACCAAGTGGCATGCATTAGTCTACCCAGCTGTAAATGGGTATATGACTGCTCTTGAACTAGGGAAGACAAAAGCAGCAAGGAAGGGAACTATTTACCCCATCTCATAAAGCTAGTCCTGGTATAGGGAAATGTCTAACACTTTGTTTCCCAATTGTATCTGCTATTGGACTACCTTTACCTAGTAAGATGTCGTCATCCTCATAATTTTCCTTTTAGCTCCACAAGGAACCACCACTGAAACTGACTCCTTACAGGAAACTGGCACTAAGGCATTCATGGGCTATTACAGTGTTGGTTTCTGTAGTGATTTGTTTTAAATAGTGACAATGTCAGCCCCCATGTACAACTTGATATTAGTCCCCTCTAATGACTAGTGTCACCGGGAGCCACGGTAGCATAGTGGTTAGTGCACTGGCTTCCTAGCTCAGTGGTCCATGTTTCGATCCCCAAATGAGGTGGGATTTTTTTTAGGCCGCAAACGGCTCCTGGGTTGACCCAGCCCCAATTGGGTACCAGAGCAACTTCTGGGAAGGTTAAGGTGGCTGGCGTGATGCTGACCACATCACCCCTAGTGTGCTGATGGTCAAGAAAATATGGGCCTAACACCATATTTCCAATATGCCTAAATGGGAGTGTAACGGGATCCTTTACCTTTTTTTTTTTTTACCTTATGACATACCTGAAGGAACAGTAGTTCTATTCTTTGTCTCCTCAGAGATTTCCTGGAACTACATGAAGCATAAATAGCTGTGAACTTTATATTAATGATGGCCCAGTTTTGATCCTTCAGGTACAGATTGCAAACCATCTGAGATCAAAAGGCCTCTTGTAGAAAACACTGGCCTACAGGATATGAGTTTTAGCCATACGAACATTGAAACAGTTACATTTTTAATAGAATTGTATTTATCATTTTAAGGTACACAAACACTGTACAAAAACCTCTTTTCTGTGGCTGACAATGGCTTAGTTGGAGTTAACGGACATCTGAGTGTTGGAACATACAGCATTTTGATTGTGGTATGTACTCCAGCTAAAATATTTATTGTACTGGCACAACTATTGTAAGGAGCCGCGGTAGCATAGTGGTTAGTGCACTGGCTTCCTAGCGCAGTGGTCTATGGTTCGATCCCCAGATGAGGCGGAAAATTTTTAGGCCGCAGGCGGCTCCTGGGTCGACCCAGCCCCAAATGGGTGCCAGAGCTGCTCTGGGAGGGTTAGGGCGGCCGGCGTGATGCCGACCACATCACCCCTCGTGTGCCGACGGTCAAGATAATGTGGGCCTAACACCATATTCCCAGTGTGCCTCGGTGGGCGTGTAACGGGTTCCTTTACCTTTACAACTATTGTAGCAATTCTACACTAAATCTTATAGATATTGAAAAGTGAAACTTACTTTTTGGTGGCTGATTAAAAAATACACTTACGATATCAGTTATTTAGATAATGAATTATTTTACCATGATTTTAATGAGGATAAAGGTAAACAAACAACAACATTTCTTGTATGTCAATGTTGTACTGTATATGCACAGGAACAGAAAAATGATGAATGTGACTAGCTAATATAAAAATCACAAAAAAATTGTTGTCTTTAATCTTGATTGCAAACTTGATTGCATTGTCATTTTATGTGTTTACTTTAATTTTGTCTAACTAAACAAGCCGTGGTGTGAACCAAGATATGGCACATTATTTTCTCTAGGGCCACCACGTACGTCCTTATGTCTACACTTTATATGATTCCAACAAAGTTATTTATTGCCTAAAAGTCTTAATAAAACAGTTTGAAATATTCTTCAGGCAGTTAATTGCAATTTTTATATACCATATGTTACGAAATATTTTCCTACAAATATACATGTCAGCTGCTTGTTTTTTTTTTGTATTTAGTACAGTTACTTAAGTTTAATTATATTTGTCATAGCTTCTGAAATTCCGTACCAAAGTATGACTTCATCTTCATCATCACCCTCATGCTCCCCAAGGAACACAGGCCTTCATAAAACTTATACCAAGTCTTCCTGTCCTGTTCCTTCAGCTTAAGGTATTTCCATGTCTTGTTTATCTGTCTCCATTTCTCTTCTCTATACATTCTTTGGTCTACCTCTGCATCTCTTATACTGGGATTCCAGAACAAGGAATACCTGGTAATGCTATTAAGCAGGTTTCCTCAATGTGTGTCCTATCCATCTCCAGCATCTTCTTCTCATCTCTTGTTCCACTGGCACTTGTCTGGTTCTTGTCATCTCTTGTTCCACTAGCACTTATCTGGTTCTTGTCATCTCTTGTTCCACTGGCACTTGTCTGGTTCTTGTCATCTCTTGTTCCACTGGCACTTGTCTGGTTCTTGTCATCAGTTCTATATTAGTGATCTTGTCATAACAATTTAATACTTTTTTCTCTACGCGAGCACCAATTTATGAAAGTCTATAGCTTTTTGGTTGTTAGTTTTTTTGTCCTCCATGTTTCACATATGGTTATAATTATACAGAGAATCTCAAAAGCAGTAGACCACAAACTGAGGAAAGAACAAGCAGGATTTAGAAAGAACAGAAGATGTGTAGATCATATATTTACCCTCAGGAACATTATAGAGCAGTGCTCAGAATGGCAAAGACAGCTGTACATTAATTTCGTTGATTTTGAAAAGGCTTTTGACAGCATACATAGGGACAGTTTATGGAAAATACTAAGGGCTTATGGAATTCTAAGCTGCATAGTGTCAATCATAAAAAGCCTCTACGCCAACTTTACGTGTAGTGTTGGGCAGAGCAACCTAAACTTTGAGGTGAAGACAGGAGTACGACAGGGATGCCCCTAATCAACCACTCTATTTTTAACAGTCATAGATTGGGTGATGCGCCAGACAACAGAGGGCAGTCCAAGAGGAATAAGATGGACTACATTTTCTACATTGGAAGATCTGGAATATGCAGATGACATTGCACTACTAGCACATTCACATCAATACATCCAGGAAAAAATGGATAGACTTAATAAGTTTAGCCAGCAGGTGGGCTTGAACATCAATTTAAAGAAGTCAGAGGTCATGACGCTCAATGTGAGCAACCCTGAGCCCATATCAGTAAGGAATCAGCAACTGGTACAGACAGACACCTTCACATACCTAGGATGCATAGTAACACCAGACGGCGGAGCAGGCAAAGACATCAACATCAGAATGAATAAGGCAAGAACAGCCTTCCTTAGCCTAAACAACATCTGGAAGTCCTCCCAATACAGCACAAGCACAAAATTAAGATTATATCAGAGCTGTGTGCTTTCTGTGCTTCTCTATGGTGCAGAATGCTGGAGAGTTACAGAGAAGGAAATGTCGAAATTGTCCTCTTTTCACACAACATGCCTAAGAAAAATTCACCGAATCTTTTGGCCGAATACCATCACTAACCAAGATCTGCTTACTCGTAGCAAGCAAGAGGACATGCACACCATCATAGCTGGCAGACGCTGGAACTGGGTTGGTCATGTCCTCAGAAGAGACCCTGATGCCATCACAAGAACAGCTATGCTTTGGACCCTTAAGGAAAACGAAAGAGAGGCCGACCAAAAACAACCTAGTGGAGGACTGTGGAGGCTGAGATGCAAAGAATGAACCAGAGTTGGAGCACTGTACGAAGGATGGCCGCCGAGCGAGCAAAGTGGAATCAATTTGTTGTTGCCCTACAAGACACCACTAGGCGTGATGGCCACTGACTGCTTTGACGGTCGGCAGCTAAGGATCAAAGAAGAAGATGTTTCACAGCCACACAATAGGACTGACTAGACACTTGAATAGAAAATTATGATTGTGTTTAGACTTTAATTGACCTGTCCATGCTGTTCATTGAAGTTTTTGTGGTTTTAACATTTCTACAGTATGGGGTAACTAGCCCCATGCCCAACCCTCCTTAGTCACTTTTTATGACATGCATGGTAGGTCACAGTGTTATTATTCATTGTGCCACTTTCTAGCCCTGATAACTCATAATTTAAAGTTGAGGTTTATTTAATATAGTTTTTAAAATTTAGTAACACTTGGTATACTTTCTAAACTGTAACTATATATATTGTAACTTCCAAGGTTTAGTTATATTTGATATAGCTTCAAAAGTTTAAGAGTTTATTTATATTTTATATAGCTTAAGATGTATGGTTATTTAACAAATTTAGTTTTAAAATTGAAGTTTTCGTTTTGGCTCACAAATTCTAGAACAAAAGTTTAATTATACATCCCTTCTGTATTGATCTTTAAGAGTTAATAAAAGCAATGCTCTGTCTTTTTCTGTCTCCAAGGCTTATCAAACAGACAAGCCCGAACTCCGATATACCACAACAGTCGTGACTATCACAGTCACAGATGTTAATGACCATGTACCCATAATGAATCTTTCAAATTACTCAGCCAGTGTCTCAGAAGCTGCTTCTCCAGGCACAATTATTCTGACAGTTACAGCTCAAGATGAAGACTTGGTTAGTATTGTAATTAATAATTTTAACTTTCTTAAATTATTTTTTTATTCACCGTAAGCTTCCTGCAAAGGACAGGTTTTCAGG
The DNA here is from genome assembly GCA_024509875.1 of Oreohelix idahoensis. Classification (NCBI taxonomy): domain Eukaryota; kingdom Metazoa; phylum Mollusca; class Gastropoda; order Stylommatophora; family Oreohelicidae; genus Oreohelix; species Oreohelix idahoensis. The sequence goes on from JAMPIV010000153.1 coordinate 283,601, forward strand.
AAGAGTGTTCTAAGCCACCCTATTCTGGATATCCTACTTCAGTTTCTCTCCATGTTTTTCCATTTCCTTATTCCTATTTTTTCCCCCTGAGCAATGGGAGGAAAGTGGAATAGCATCAGATAAGCTTCATTTGCCTCCACTCATCCAGCATCTCAGGAGAGTTCAGCCTAATCTTTTTATAAATAGGGTAGGCCTATCGATTGTAATTTTATTTTTGATTTTGTGTGAAATTTACATCATAAAGTTATTTAACAATGATAGTACATGGACTGATATATTTACATAAGAAATTTGTTGCTTAATTTATTTTTTCATTGAGTATATAAAGTATATTTGATTTAGTGTTTGACATTTCCCAGTGTTAATCTTTTATAAATCTTTGTTTTTCTATTTTTTTTTTTTTTTCCTCACAGGATTTATTTTACTTTGAGTTTTTTGTTTTTAATGTTCGTATAAATTGTTTCTTTCGGTTATTGTGTTTCCTCCTACTATAGTTCATAATGTTTGAAATATTCCATATCCTTATTCCTAGCTTGCCATGTGCTTTGCTTTTGGTAGTAAGAGAGCAGGTGACAACCTTCTTTGAACCCCTTTTGTTAGAAGAATTACATTTGTTATTTCTTTATGGGCACTTTCAGGCATGTCATACAAGGCAACTAAGATGAGGTTGTGCATGGCGCTGGCAACCTCAGTCATGTAAAACCAATTGCCACAGACTGTTAGAGCAAGTTAATACTTGGTGCAGGCTTCCTGCAGGGACAAGCTGCAGTGCTGACTCCATGCTCCATAAGGAGCACAATGAAAAATGATGAGGACTTCGTTATGGGTTTATTGAGTGCTTTTGAGTTTTTGTTATTTGGAGCTTATTATTCATTTTAATAACTGTTAGCTTTTCATGGGGTTTGGAATGTTTTAAATGCAGAACCACTTTTCAGTTACTTCTAGCTGTTTTCATGAAAGTTGCTCGGAAAGACATGCTGTTGAGTTATGATACTTACAGTATTTCATTTTCAGGGCAATAATTCAGTGGTGGAGTTTCACCTTGGCAAGAATGCAAGTGGCATATTCAGAGTGGAAACTGATCATCATATAGGAATCATCAAACTGACTAGAACCTTAGACAGAGAAACCCAGCTGGATTATGCCTTTGAGGTTGGAATAGCTAAGTTGTATGTGTTATTTACTTATATTAGTTAATCAGACACATAGTTATTTAGAGATATATCTTTTGTTCAGAACAATACTGCTTTCAATTCCCCCACATATTGTGGTACAAATGTATGTATTTAGGATTTAAAAGTAATCCCAGGTTTCCTATTCTTACTGGAGAGACAGTAGTGTTTTTCCACATGCAAAACTTTTTTTACAGTAAGAGCATTAAAGCTTTGTTTTTAAGCTGGGATTTCTTACACTTTGGTTTTGAATGTATCATAGAATACATTTTTCCACCTATATTTGCCTTAGTGCATCTTATGGTCATAAAAATATGGTATATGGAAAGATAGTATATAGTAGCTAAAATATCTTCATTTTAGCCTGGACTTGAAAGAATTTTCTGTATTTTTAGTATGAGATACAAATATCAATGCAGCATTGTATTTAATGTATGTGCATTATAGATCCTGGGATCAATGCAGCATTGTATTTAATGTATGTGCATTATAGATTTTGGGATCAATGCAGCATTGTATTTAATGTATGTGCATTATAGATCCTGGGGGGGTCTCTGACAACACAAAGAAAGAAAGGGACTACTGCCCCCTCGGGCATGTTGTACAAGGGGACTAATATGAGGTTGTGCACGAGACTGGTAGCCTCATTATGTGAAACAAATTTCCATAGAAACCACTGCTGCAAGATCATGTGACTACGTGGTGCAGTCTCCCTGCAAGAGGATCAGCTGTAGTGGTGGCCCCATGTTTGTGTAAAGGAAACCAATGATAGTGATGATGATATTTAGTGTTTGTACCAAACATCTCTACACACACCCACCGCCCCCCCCCCCCCCCCCCCCCCCCCCCCCCCTCCAGTAGTATCTGCTATGGGACTATAGTTATGTTTTTTAAGCGATATTATGGAAATTGATATGTAGGCTTTTCTTACTAACTGTGGTGGGGTAAGTCACCGTTAATTTTTTATTCACTCTCAAATAATCACATCTGTCTCTTATAAAGCTGGTAGTCTTTGTCAGGATTGTCTCGTCACCATAGTGACTACTGAAAGTCTTCAGATGCACTTCTGCTGAGAAGTTTTGAATGAAAAATACAACAAAAGAGTCACACCTTAAATTGTGGAAAGTCTGAAGGCGTAAGTCAGGAGTGAAGTTGCTTGAAAAATCTGAAGTAGCACAGAGTAGGGAGAACTCAACTCAAATAATGTGATACAGAAGTAATGAAGTTCAAATAAGAGAAATTTGTGAGATAAGAGTAAGTAAAACTCAGATCTACACTATGGGAAGTTTAATTAAGAATATGAAGTTTCATTCTGACGTTGGAGCCCATTAAAACAGTGAAATATTGAGATGTTCTTACTTTAGATGAGGCCCTGTGTAACTTCTGGAGACTTATACTATTAAGACTACCCTAAAATCACTGTAATTACCTGCAAACAAACTGCTTACACAGAATGAACAGATGTGTTATTTCTCATTTGTTAATGGTATTGTTGAGCATAGATCCTTTAATGAGTTAACATGTGTTTTTCTGTGCAGGTGTGGGCAGAAGAGACCATGACCCTTGAACATTATAACAGTTCAAAAAGTGTTGTTAAAATCACTGTTCTGGATGAAAATGATAATGCTCCTGTATTCAGCAAACAAGAATACATATTTAACCTGACAAGAACAAACCACAAAGGATTCCGTGTTGGGCAGGTAAAATCATGAAATGTGTAGTAGTTAAAGAATTTTTCTTCCGTATCAGGATTTATGATAGAAAACTCTATACAGAGCATTGCCACAGTTTTTTCTTTTTTAATTTCCTACTTGATTTTTTTGTACTGTTTCCAAGTAGACCTAAAAGTCTTATCACAGATTTCTAATCTACAAGATGCTAATGAAATATGGTATGTGCTGTAGAAATTTTCTTCCCTATTTAAAGCTTAAAATTACTTTTTAGCCAACTTTTCTTGAAAAAAAAAACAGGTAGTTGAGCTTAGCTAACCTTTCTTGAAATTAATCTGCTTCTTTCCCTTTCATAAATTTTGAAAACTCATAAGGCAAACATAATATATTTCTGTTAAATAAGTGGCTTAAGCCAAAATGGGATATAATTTTTCTAAGGTAGGCTCGGTAGATTTAATTTAAGTAAAGGTTGTAAATTGATTTTAATTAATGCTATTTGCAACATGAAAATTACCAGTATTATAAGGGTTTTCTAAAGTAACCTGCTAATTGTTGCTCATCGTTATTGTTAATCAGACGATACGTCAAGGCCTTAAATCCTACCCCCTGCAGACCCAAGTAGAACAGTCCCAATTAAGATGGTTTGGCCATGTCTGCAGAATGGGATAAGATCGGATACCACGACAAGCATGGGAAACAAAGAGCCAAGGATCCAGACCCCGAGGACGACCCAGAGTCCGCTGGGAGGACAACATTAGACAATCTTTGAAGGATCGAGGACTAGAATGGAACCATGCCAGGAGAAAGACAGCCGATAGGATAGTCTGGCGCTCTCTCTTCCAAACCTCTACACCTCACGGTAGAAGGGGAACGACTAAGTAAGTAAGCTATTTGCAACATGAACATTTATTGACAATGTTGAATAGTAAAGCTACTAAAAGCCATAAGCCAAAGAAACATGAATGAAAAATATAACCTAAGACAGAGTTTTATACAAGACATTGAAAAAACGTTATTTAGGTTTTTTCAATCATGATCTCTAGTGGAACCACAAGCAATCTTGCGGAAAGTAAGTTTCTTATAGCTTGAATTTCTGTCTGCTTGTGCTGTCAGTTTTGTAACACTACACAGAGTTGGTCGACAAGTTTAAATAGGAAAAAGTGTTCATCAAAATAAAACATGAAAATTACCAGTATTATAAGGGTTTTCTAAAGTAACCTGCTAATTGTTGCTCATCGTTATTGTTAATCAGAATTGACCTCACTGCACTCCGGGCAAATCCATAGGTGCTCAGTCTCCCTCAGCAAATGTTGAAGAGGATGAATGCTAATTGTACCTGTAGCACGCTGGTTGTATATACGATGGATAGATCCTCTCTCATGTCCATTTCTGCTAGTCCCACGTTTGATGCCAAACTCCAACAGTCTCAGCCTTGTTGATTCATCCACTGTAGTGTCATTATCCAGCAGGTGATCATTAATTTCCCTTAGTATCACTCCCTTATCCATGTCCAGTGTCCCCACTATGGGTGCTCTCGAGGCCAGTCTGTCAGCTCTCTCATTGCTACATACCCTGCATGACCAGGACAGTAGATCCACACCAGTTCTTGAAGACTTCAGGATTCTATTGATGTTTTCCATTCCTGCTGCAGCCATCCATTCTGAATTTTCCGAAGCATCGCTTGAGAATCTGACAATATAACTGCCCTGGTTGATAAAGTTTCAGTTGCTCACCAGTTTAATAGAAGGCACAAGTAATCAATGAGAATAACAGAGAACACGGTTAACAATACATGGCATCTATAAAATGTGTAACCAATAAGGACATTTCCAGCAGATAGAACAAGGAGTTAGGCGAGGGTTATCACCTGATCTTTCCCATCTCTACAGTGAAAATGTAATGAGATCTGTAGAGGATATGCTAAGAATGTCAGTCAATTAATGGACTTAACATAAGAAGCCCCCATCATGCTGCTTGAAACAGTTGAAATAGAAAAAAAAACAAAGAAAGAAATAATTACACGATAACAGAAAGTACAAAATGAGCCTAAACTTAAATAGCAAGAAGATAGAGGCACTAGTTGCTAACAAATCGCACTTTCCACAAAACATACATGTTATTAAACTTCTCCGTTCAACAACATCTGTATGTCCTCCAATGATCCTTGTGTTTGTTTGTTAATTAACTTATCTGGGATTAACTCCTACATGTTAGCAGCAGCTCCATGAACCTCTGTCTCTTTCTTATCTTTCTTAAAATGGTCCTGTGGCAAAAATTCATAAATAAGAATTTAAATTTACATAGTGATGTGAAACTGTATTTAAATGATGTCATAATCCCGCCCCCCCCCCCCCCCCAACCCCCTCCTCCATCTCCTGGGTAGTAAGATCGGAAGCCTAGCCTTCTCTGATAAGGGCAAAAAAATAGGAGGTTCCGTGTGCAAGTTGCGCACATTAAAAATCCCTCAGCAGCTGGAAATCGTAAGGCAAAATTAAAACTACAAAATTGCCCACTACAAAAATATTTATTGAATGCGTGATTCATTTATACACATATTGCGATCTTTGCCGGTGCTTCAGAGTTTGTGTACTGTGCTGAGGCCCCCCTTATGTGATCTAAGAGAGGAGATCGGAGCATTGACTGAGTTGTCCATGTGCAATGAAGATAGTCCTTAAAAAAAACCAAACCAAACCTGTTACCGGTGTGTTGTCTTGACTGGACTGACATTGACAATGATGTTGTCAGGGCTGTCGGGCTTACTACATGTGGCCAACTTATTTCTTGATAACGCAAATATGATGTGGGCCGTTACTTTGGCTTATGGTGATGACAAATGAGCTTGGTAACAATGTTTAATGGGTCAAGACAGTATGACCAAACTGGTGATAAATAGATGCTGGACTCATAGTGGACAGTTGGTGACGACACACAGTTTATTGAAGACATACGTTGACATCAGTAAGGTAGACGATCATTAATATTATATTCATGGCAGAAAAAGTACATAGTCAATAATAATCAACATGGACGCTGACTGACTGCACTAACCGTTACCACATAAAGGTTAACGGATTAGTAGTATACATGGTTCTGACGAAGTGACCATGTTAATATTCTTTACGTAGTTATCTATATTTCTTTACGCTTCAATCAGCTCCTAGCGTTAGTGGGACACACTAACAACTTGACCTATCTGGTCAAGTTGAAGCTCTGCCATAACGTTTACAGGAGACTAAGTATCGGAGGCGAGATACTTAAAACGAGCCATTTCTGGCTAAATATTTGAAATAAAACGATTCTTGGTATTGCTCATCAAGAATATCATCTTCATCTTTCAGATGATTATAATTTCTTTATCACCGTGTCTTTCCTTGCTAAGGACAAGCACACGATAAATTCACGTCTATACAAGACGGAGGATATCTGGATCTGCCTCAAATACGTTGCCCATATAGCAACAAATCACTACGCCATACCCATTTAATAATGGTGCATGGTCGGACGCAAATAATATAACATACAATTAACCTAGATGCACTCAAATGTGCGTCTACAAAATAATAGACGTACATGTGAGGATCTCAAACATTTAACTCCCCCTCTATGAATATAAAATAACTTAACAGTTTACATCGACCCCCGCGAAAAAAAAATTGAAGATTTTTAAAAAATAATAATAGTGACGTCAGTCAAGTTCCATCAAGCTAAGCAATAGATAATTATCATTAATATCTTAAGTGTAAGTATAAAGAAAGGAATAATAGAAGGACATAATATGCGGAATGAGAATAAAAGACCAAATTCAAACAAAAGTTGAAAGGTAAAGAGACATAGATCAACTATGTACTAAATATGAATTGATAAGTGAAAAGAACAAAGGAAATGACATGAAATGGAGAACGATTATAAATGGAGAAAAAATTACAATAAATCAACAAAGATGATAAAACATGTCATCATTGTTAAAAAAAAAAAAATGAGATGCGTCACGTTCATGTGTAAAACGCAAGTGAGGAAAATGAAATGAAACTCAAATCAATTCCCAGAAAAAAAACACGAGAAGAAAGCAACACAGTCCAAATTAATACGATGGGAATAAACACAAGGTAGACTATTGAAACTAATAAGTACTACGTATAGTATCACTAAATAGCTATGCGCATAAAATATATATCAGGCGCTAATGATGCGCTATCATATTATACAGAGGCTATATCTAATGTATATAGCAAGTGTGTAGATAAATTGAGCAGCCTAAACAATGCAATCGTGTCATGTGAATGACTGATAATTAAACTAATTGCATAGAGAAGAACTTTGGTTATAGAAAAGTTTGATAACTAAATACTGAAAAAGTGTCACATTGTTCCATCCGAACAAAAATGTCATTAATCAATCACTCGCGGAAAAGAGTCATGGCGGATAGTCTGATATATCTATAGTGATGCGCTATCAAGGCAATCACTGTGAATGATCAAAAATAAGTCAGAGATGTGCTGAAGAAGCACCATAATGTAATATCACAATATGTCATAAAAATCTAATTAGTTATGTTGAAATAAAAGTTACTCTGAGTCGAATCATGAAGATGAGATGTAAGTGAGTTCATCAAACAAAATGTAGTACGTGTTGACATCAATCAATCAATCAAGCAGTACAAAAGTGTTGTTGCAGCATAATGGTGGTATGAGTGTCAATTTGTGAAGCGATCCAGCGTCTCAGAAGATTCTTGTGGACAGCGGGACAATAGATCAGCCACCATGTTGTCGGAACCCCGGATGGCTTTGACAGTAAAATTAAAAGGCAATTGCATACCGTGCAGATTTAGAGTTTTTCAAGTCCTTACTCTTAAGTGCAGTGAGTGCATGTTGGTCCGACTGGACGACAAAGTGGGCGCCAAGTAGAAAGCGTTGTAACTTGAGGATTGACCAGACCATGGCCAAAAGCTCGCGGTCCACCACAGAATAGCATTGTTCAGCTGCAGTTAACTTCCAGGAGATGTATAGCACAGGGTGGAGTGTTCCTGAATAGTCTTGCATCAGAGAAGCACCAATCCACATCAAGGAGACGTCACTGCGAAAGATTAAAAGAATGTTTTTGTTTGGTAACCGCAAGATAGGAGCAGAGGAAAATAATAACTCAGTATGGCAGCATCCCAGCATGGGGCCCCTACAATTGTGGGGCCCCTGGGCACTGCCCAGTGTGCCCATGCCTTAAGACAGCACTGATTGTAACATTATGATTTATTCTCTTTTTCGTTTAAGAAGCTTTGCCTTGTTTCAACAATTGGTCGCCTGACTTAAGAGCCTTCAGTTAGATTAGAGCTTATGTTAAAACACACAAAAGCTAGTGGTCTGGAATATATTGATTTATTGATTATAAAAGATGAATTCTCCTCAGTATTCTGTAGCTTTCTGCTAGTCTCTTAATATGCACTATTTGTTATTTAATCCTGTTTCTATCTAGCATAGAAGGATTGAAATGGTGCAACAAAAATCACCAGTGGAACAAGTGCTAGTGGAAAAAGAGATGAGAAGAAGATGCTGGCGATGGATATGAAACATGTTGAAGAAACCTATTGATAACATTACAAGGCAGTCATAGTTCTGGAATCCCCAGGGTAGGAGATGTAGAGGCAAACCAACAACAAAAAAATGGAGAAGAGAACTGGAATAGACAGTGAAAAGGACAAGGAAGACACGGAAGTACCTTAAGCTGCTGGCATGCATCAAGAAAACTTAGTATGAATTCATTAAAGGCCTATACTCCTTGGGCAGCTGAAAGGTAAAGAGTACTGATGATGATGATGATGTTGGAGTTTGTTCAATTTTTATATGGCATATATGACAAATCATAATTCAACCAAATTAATGTATCATATCTTATCATTGTTTACAGGTTACTACAAATGACATAGATGATAGTGTTAATGGGCATGTCACATACGCAGTCCAGTTCTCTTCATTGCCACCTGTCTTTGCCATTGCCAGTGACACTGGGGAAATAACTTTGACTAAGGATCTTGGTTTGTCAGACGTTGGCACTTATGACTTCATAGTCAGTGCCACTGACAATGCCGTTGATATGGCCAAGAGAAGGTAAGAGTGTGGTAAACTAAGATAATTTATGTAGATGAAGAAAACAATTTTGCAGCAAAGCAGTTGTTATGTTAATAGTAGATGGCGCTGGTAATAGCACTAGTGTCTCATGTAGCTCCTGAGGGGTCTAGGATGAGATATAGACAGAATAGGACTGCTGCTCCGTCAGACATGCCATACAAGGGAACTAACACGAGGTTGTGCATGAGACTGGCAACCTCATCACGTCAAACAAATTACTACAGCAACCACCACTACAAGAGCAGGTACATTTTTGGTGCAGGCTTCCTGCAAGGGAACCAATAACAGTGGTGGCTCAATGTTCCTTAAGGAACGAAAAGAAAAATGATGATGATTATAAATCACACTAGCAGTAGTTTTTGATGTTGCTATGGTTGTTATGGTGGTAGTTGTTAGTAATAGTACTACAGTTGCAATAATTCTGGTCTATGGCTGATAAAAGTCAGATAACTTCTTTTTGCTTAGAGTGTATTTGTAAACTGTTAAGAGTGAATTAATGCATGCAGTTTTTCTGTCTTTAGACATTACACATTTTTTTTTCTGTCATTAGACATTACAATTTTTTCTGTCATTAGACATTACAGATTTTTTTCTGTCACTAGACATTACAGATTTTTTTCTGACATTAAACATAACAGATTTTTGTTCTGTCATTAGACGTTACACATTTTTTTTCTGTTACTAGACATTACAAATTTTTTTCTGTCATTAGACATTACACATTTTTTCTGTTATTAGACATTACAAATTTGTTTCTGCCATTAGACATTACAATTTTTTTTTTGTCACTAAACAATACAGATTTTTTTCTTTTATTAGACATTACAGATTTTCTTCTGTCATTAGACATTACACATTTTTTTTCTGTCACTAGACATTACACATTTTTTCTGTCACTAGACATTACAGATTTTTTTTGATCATCTTATGACATTGAAGATTTTTTCTGTCATTAGACATTACACATTTTTTTCTGTCACTAGACATTGCATATTTTTTTTGTCATTAGACATTACAGATTTTTTTTCTGCCATTAGACATTATAGATTTCCTTCTGTCATTAGACATTACAGATTTTTTCTGCCATTAGACATTACAGATTTTTTCTGCCATTAGACATTACAGATTTAAGATGTTATCTCCCACATAATTCCCTCTCTTTGTTTATATGGTACTTGATGATGGTGATAAAATCTGTTAAGCTATGAATATAATTGGAATTATTTACTCATTACTATTTGTGTTTGTTTTTAAAGCACTCATGACTACGTTACCCAAACCTAAGAAAAAGTTTCATGATGAGTTTATGAACCATTAAATGCAACAGTGACCATCTCTTGGGAATAAAAAAACATTTCATAAGTTTAAAATTTTTTTTTTTTCCACTATTAACCTTTGCTGTGAGTTGCAGAATGGTTACCACGCTTGCTTCACAAGGCAAAGGGGCCTGATCAAAACCAGGTCACACCATGCTCCAGTCTAGCCAGTTGTATAAATGAGTACCTGACTCTAGTCTTGTGTTGTGGAAGGAAAGGCAGAGAGGAATAAAATAGGTCACCCTATCTATAAAGCTGAGACCTAGTAAAAATAAAAATTAAATCTCTAACACTTTACTCCCCATGACTGTATCTGCTACAGGACAACCTTTATCTTTTTAATCTTGCTGCGGATTTGAAAACAATTTTTTTTTTATTGACTAACAGAAGATAAAATGTTTATTATTATTGTCATATTAATCTGATTTTGAGACAGCTGTACATTAACTTTGTTGATTTTGAAAAGGCTTTCGACAGCATACACAGGGACAGCCTATGGAAAATTCTGAGGGCTTATGGAATTCCCAGCCGCATTGTTTCCATTATAAAAAGCCTCTATTCTAACTTTACGTGCAGTGTTGGATCGAGTAATGTAACTTTCGAAGTGAAAACAGGAGTACGACAGGGATGCCCCTTATCAACAACATTATTTTTGACAGTCATAGATTGGGTGATGCGCCAGACAACAGAGGGCAGTCCAAGAGGAATTAGATGGACAACGTTTTCTACACTGGAAGATTTGGAATATGCAGATGACATTGCACTGCTCGCGCATTCACACCAACACATTCAAGACAAAACTGATAGACTGAATAAGTATGGCCAGCAGGTTGGCCTGAACATCAATCTGAAGAAGACAGAGGTCATGACACTAAATGTGGGCAATCCTGAGCCAATAACAGTAAGGAACCAGAAGTTAGAACAGACAGACACATTTACTTACCTAGGAAGCATAGTAACACCTGACGGCGGAACAAGCAAGGACATTAACAACAGAATGAATAAAGCGAGAACAGCCTTTGCTATTCTCAACAACATTTGGAAGTCTTCCCAGTACAGCACAAACACCAAATTAAGACTGTATGAGAGCTGCGTACTTTCTGTGCTTCTCTATGGTGCGGAATGTTGGAGAGTAACAGAGAAGGAAATGTCGAAACTGTCCTCCTTCCACACAATCTGCCTAAGGAAAATTCTCCGAATCTTTTGGCCAAACACCATCAGCAACCAAGAACTACTTATTCGGAGTAACCAGGAGGACATGCACACCATCATAGCTGGCAGACGCTGGAGTTGGGTTGGCCATGTCCTCAGAAGGGACCCTGATACCATCACAAGAACAGCTATGCTATGGACCCCCGAGGGAAAGCGAAAGAGAGGCCGACCAAAGACAACTTGGCGGAGAACTGTGGAAGCTGAGATGCAAAGAATGAACCACAGTTGGGGCACTGTACGAAGGATGGCCGCCGACCGAGCAAAGTGGAATCAATTTGTTGCTGCCCTACAAGACGCCACCAGGCGTGATGGCCGCTGACTGCTTTGACGGTTGGCGGTTATGGATCAAAGAAGAAGAAGAAGAATCTGATTTTAGTTGCTCATTTTGTAAATAAATAGAAAAATAGCTAAGGACCAAACTCAGGACTCACATTCTAAAACCTTCCTAAATTCTTTTATTTCAGAACTTCATTTACTTCAGTCATTATAAACATTTTGGCCAACAACACCAGTCCACCAAAGTTTCAGAACACACCATATATTTTTAATGTTTCTGAGACTGCCACTCCGGGCTTCCTAGTTGGTCAAGTTACGGCATCTGATACTGATGGAGATAAGATTCTATACTCAATGCCAGTAAATCCCAGTGCTTGTAAGTGATAACTGAAAGTCTTCATGGCTAATTAGCTTAGTTGTTAGCTGATGTTAGTCTCAGTTAACCTTTTCTGTGCTAGGTAGTCACTAGTGGATGTAAGTGATAACTGAAAGTCTTCGTGGCTAATTAGCTTAGTTGTTAGCTGATGTTAGTCTCAGTTAACCTTTTCTGTGCTAGGTAGTCACTAGTGGATGTAAGTGATAACTGAAAGTCTTTGTGGCTAATTAGCTTAGTTGTTAGCTGATGTTAGTCTCAGTTAACCTTTTCTGTGCTAGATAGTCACTAGTGGATGTAAGTGATAACTGAAAGTCTTCATGGCTAATTAGCTTAGTTGTTAGCTGATGTTATTATCAGTTAACCTTTTCTGTGCTAGATAGTCACTAGTGGATGTAAGTGATAACTGAAAGTCTTTGTGGCTAATTAGCTTAGTTGTTAGCTGATGTTAGTCTCAGTTAACCTTTTCTGTGCTAGATAGCCACTAGTGGATGTAAGATAGTCACTAGTGGATATAAGATAGTCACTAGTAGATGTAAGATAGTCACTAGTGGATGTAAGATAGTCACTAGTGGATGTCATCTATTATCATCATCATTTTCCTTGTGGCTCCTAATGGAGCATGGACCAATCACAGCAGCTGACACTTGCAGGAATCCTCCATTAAAATATTCATGTGCTCTTGAAGCTGGGGTTTCTCTAACAATTTATTTTACATAATGAGGTTCCCAGCCCCAGGCACAACCTCATATTAGTCACCAATTACGACAAGAGGGAGCAGTAACTTATTCTTTGTCCCCTCAGATACACCATAGAGCATTTATCTGTAAATCATATTACTTTTACAATTTTTATTTCTAGTTTCTACTCTACAGAAATGTTAAGGCATCTCAAAAAAAATTTTCCTGTTTTTTAATTTTGTCCATAAAATATCTTCAGAAGTTTGCTGATCTTGTATATTTCTAGTTTCTGTTATAATGCATTATTTTTGCTGCTGTTTTATAAACGAACACATATATTTACTGGACTTAACGAATTCTGACTGGCATACAAAAATCGGGTCACAAGCACCCTTAACTCTTACTATCCGGCAAGCCCCGTGAAGTGGCACGGGTTTAGTACCAATTTTACAGCTCGCCAGTTCAACTGGCGCGCAACGGTAACAATAGCAAAACTAGCGCGTAAAAACGCGGTTTTAGCTCATGTATAGTAAGAGTTAAGAACTGAACTTATTTGTAACCTAAGACCTTATTGTATATCTTTTACTGTACATTGTTACTTTAAGGTTTGAAGATTTATTATAAGTGTTTCCTATTTTACATTCTCTGTGTTTTTTTAATTTGTTATTGTTCATTTTTATATTTATCATAAACCACAGTTTTTATTATTTGCTATAATATTAATTTTCATGACCTTTTCTTCTCCTTCAGACCTAAAAATAAACTCAACAAATGGGGAAATAACTTTGAATAAGGAAGCAGATCTGGATTCACAAAGTTCTCCTGCTCCTAAAGTTATACATGCCAAAGTTAATGCCACAGATGGACTGCACACTGTTGCAGCAGATGTGGAAGTTGTTTTATTGTATGTGAATGAGTTCCTACCAACATTTGTACAAAGTGGACCAATTACTGTTTTTGAGAACGCCACAGCGAACACAGTCATTGCCACAGTACGTAATAAAGTGAAAATACTTTTAAGTGTTTTACTTCTAGTGTTCTCATTTATAAATTTTGCCGGGGCAGTGGCCTGATAGGCCTACTCTTTACGATTTCCAACTGCTGAGGGATTTTTAATGTGCAACTTGCACATGGGACCTCCTATTCTTTAGCCCTTATCCGAGAAGGCTAAATGATGGTGGTAATTCTGGTTTAGTGACTATCAAGTTTAATTTCATGTCATTTAATATTTTGTGTGTGAGAGATGTAGTTGTTGAATAGAGCTTCAGTAAACTTGAATAAACCTCGATGAATGTGTGAACAGTGATTGCATATAATCACAACTTATTACGCCTTTAGATCCAGACCACTAAATATTAATGATGTAATTTGTAGGTCGCAGCCAAAGATGATGATGCAGGACCTGATGGTATTGTGACCTACTCATTAATTACCACAGCAACCAGTGTCTTTTTCAAGATTGATCCCACTACAGGGGAGATCAGTCTGAATTGCTCAAGATGTCTTGACACTGGAAGAGGAGGCTATGACATCATTGTCCAAGCTACAGATGGTTAGTCACATGTTAAATCCACGCATTCTCATGTTACATTATTGTTATATTTGACCAACAACAACAACAAAACCGTCTTGCTATTTAAAGAAAACAGCTTATTGGCACTGTATTTTATAAAGTATTAGTTTTTATTTGATTCATTAACTCTTTGACTCCAGACCAACGCTCTGAGCATTGCAAAATTCAACGGGCCATGCCAGCGCAACGCTCAGACCGTTGTTTTTAGTTTATCACAAATAAACCCCAAAAATCGTCCGTTTAACTCTTACTATACGGGAGCTAAAACCGCGTTTTTACGCGCTAGTTTAGCTATCGTTACCGTCGCGCACCACTTCACGGGGCGAGCCGTAAAATTGGTACTAAACCCGCGCCACTTCACGGGGCTTGCCGGATTGTAAGAGTTAATGTAGTTCATATTTTAAAACTCATAGAATGACTTCCACTACTATTTAAACAACTAATTTGACTGTAGTTAAGCAGCACATGTGCATGTTTTGATGTTATTATCACAATTTGTGTGACGATTTGCATTTTTCGTTATTACTGCTAGAGACATATGTGATGCTTTATATTTACATTTTCTAAGTCTCCTAAGCAAATAATTGTGTCAAACTACTTTGAAACGTTGCTGACATTGATGATGATTGTTTGGTAGTCACAGTTAGTTGTCAAAATACGGAATCGGTGCAGAAAAGCTAGACACATTAGATTTAGTTGATGAGTGGGTGTAGTCATATTCTGGCCAATCAAACAGTAACAAAACTAGACCTACCGTAACATCTAATCACTAGTATTAGGTAGAAGATGAAGCTGGGGATACTATTAAAACATTAAACAAGTGTAAAAAAGGTTTTTTATGTCGTTATTCTTCTTTATTTGTTTGAAAATTACGTTATGCACGATTGCATAATTTATTTTTTTCTTACAATGGACCACAGTAAAAACTGGTGTGAATAACACTAAATGTACTAATTGTGGCCATAAGCAATGTTTTTTAACTTTGTATATGGATTAACTTGATGGTTGAAGATTAAAAAGAAAGTTTTTACAACAGTAATTTGTCTTTGGTAAGATCATATTCTACAGTTAACTTTTTAGTGTTTTTCAATTTTACATGCAAAATGTTTTAAGTATACCGAACACACTTGTGTTAATGCTACCAAAGACATTATATATTACAATTTTCTATCCATTTCCCTACATTTTGGTATATAATAAGTACATGTTCACAAAAAAAAAGATTAACT
This sequence comes from Oreohelix idahoensis, assembly GCA_024509875.1. Classification (NCBI taxonomy): domain Eukaryota; kingdom Metazoa; phylum Mollusca; class Gastropoda; order Stylommatophora; family Oreohelicidae; genus Oreohelix; species Oreohelix idahoensis. Next base: position 299,221 of record JAMPIV010000153.1, read on the forward strand.
TAAAATGTGCACTAAAAGACAGTACACTTCACCGTACACTTCACCGTTTAGAATTCTTAAAAAAATAATTATGGCACAGGGTGGAAAATAATTATGGAGTCAAAGAGTTAAACTTTATGGGAAAGAGCAGCAGATTATGTAACCTCATAATTTTACTAATGTTATCTTTCCACCTTCTGCTTGGCCCCCATATAGTTCCTGGGAGTCTCTATAGGAGACATAGAAAGAATAGGACTACTGATGCCTCAGGCATGTTGAAAGGGGGGACTAATACAAGGTTGTGCTTGGAGCTGGCAGCTACATCATATAAAATAAAATGCTATTGAAACCAACACTGTATGTGCACATGAATGCTTTGATGCAAGGGAGGCAGCTGCAATGGTGGCGTCTTGCACAGATAAGGAGCAAAAGAGGAATATGATAAAGAGGATCTTTTTCTTGAACTTTCTTGACCATAGCCAGATCTACAGTTACAGACGTGTGATAAAGGCTATTTGGTCTTCATTCTAGTGAGGTATTAAAACAATCTGACTGTGTGTAGTTAGTTCATCATTATCAGCTCTATCATTTCCCTTGTGTGTGCTCCCTGTGCAACATGGAGCTACCACTGCAGCTAAACCGGATGCCTGTCCAAAGCATTAATGTATTCTTGCAGCTGTGATTTCTTGAGCAATTTTTTTTATATGCTGAAGTTTCCAGGCCCATTCACAACTTCATATTAGTTGCTTCTTAAGACATGCTTGAGAGAGCATTTGTTCTATTCGTTATTAATCTCCTGTGTATAGTTAATCATCATCATCATCATCATCATTACCCTCCAGCTCCTCAAGGAGCATAGATATTCAACAACTTTATGTCAAGTCTTCCTGCTCAGTGTTAACTTTTTCTTTTTCTTATTTTATTATTTCTTGTAGTAACATTCACAGCTTTTCTCATGCACCTTTTTATATTTGTAATAATCTTCTCACTTACATTTTATGATATCTAAGAAAATGAGGAAGATTGCAGTAAAATTATGATAAATGATTAAATGAACAATGGTAGATAGTGTTCATGGGCCATTTATTTGTCCTAATAAAATATACATTATCCATTTTCATTCATCCCAGCCTTTTTCTTCTTCTTCTTCCTCATTTGTCCTGTAAAGGATATTGGTTGTGTTGTGTCCGTTTACAGCAAAACTGCGATAATTGTGCCTTTTGGCCGACACATCTGTCTTCAGCACGGCATGTTTTGGGACCGGGTTAACCTTCCCACTTCGATCCCTACTCTCTCAGCCAGACTGCAGTGATGCAGCCTGTTTCCAGGACCACCACTTGGAGGTGGAGTAGGGTCTTGGTCAGCTCTGGTTCCCTGATGCAAGCAGTCAAGCTATGGGTTGCTGACTGCATTTATCACTGTTGGTGCGTCTTCAGTCCCTGCCTTTTAATATGTGTAAAATTTCTTAATAATAAACTTCAGGATTGTAAAAGGTGAAAATATACTTTGCTAATGTAAAAATGATATTTTTGGTATCTTTTCATCAGGAGGCATCCAGCAATTTAGTGACACAATGTCACTACTAGTGCAGGTAAAACAGACTGTGTTTGCACCTCCACAGTTCTCAGAGAAAGTCTACCATGTCAGCCTGCCAGAGAACCAGCCAGCTCGGATTTTATTGCAGGTGCATTTTTATAATTCTGTGCAATCATTTTGCATTTTTTACTTCTCGGACACTTTTACAAGAGTTTGATAATGAAAGGAACAAGAAATATTAATAAATAGGTTTAAAACAGCAGTGACATATGCAGGAATCAAACTCAAGATCTCTGCCTTATGTAGAGATGTCATTTTGCTACAGGAAAGATTAGTAAAGAGTAGACTGGAAACAGTAATGGTGTATCTGAGTATTGAACTGAAGATATGTGTCTTACGTAGAGATGTCATTTTGTTTGCAGTAAAAATTAATAAAGAGTAGATTGAGAACAGTAATGGTGTATCTGGGAATTAAACTTTTTTCTTATGTAGGTATGTCATTTTACTGCAAAAAAAATTAATAAAGAGCAGATTTAAAACAATAACGGTGCATCTGGGAATCAAGCTGAAGACACCTATCCTATGTAGAGATGCCATTTTGCTGCAAGAAAGATTGATAAAAAATATACTGAAAACAGTAAAGGTGTATCCGGGAATCAAATTGATAATCTGTCTCTTATGTCATCATCATCATTCCTTTTCGTTCCCTGTGGAACATAGGACAGAAACAGTTTCTCTCCATCGATTTTTATTGTGGGCTGTCTTTTTCAGCTGTGACCAAGTCATTCCAATTTCCCTAGCCTCCTCTTCAACATTTCTTCTCCAAGTTCTCTTTGGCCTACCCACTCTTCTTTTTCCCTGTGGGTTCCAGTCAAGGGCAATTCTGGCTGTGCTTGATTTTTCTTTTCTGAGTGTATGATCTCTTATGTGGAAGGCTCGAATCTTCAGGAAAAGGTGGGAATCTACTGTCCTGGTCATGCAGGGGTATGCAGCAGTGGAGCTGACAGACTAGCTTCAAAAGCACCCATAGAAGGTGCATTGGATATGGATAAGGAAGACATACTGAGGGCAATTAATGATTGCCTATTAGAGAATGACACTGCAATTAAAGAATCATCAAGGCTAAGATTGTCTGATTTTGACATCAAACGTAAGACCAGCAGAGATGGAGGTATGAGAGGATGCATCCAGCATGTATACAACCAGTATGCAACAGGAACAATTAGCTTTCATACCCTTCGACATTTGCTGATGGAGACTGAGCACATATGAGTGTTTGCAGTGCAATGACGTCAGTTCTGATCAACAATAATAATGTGGAGATGTGATTGTGCTGCTTGACTACTGAAGTCAGTAGAGACATGTAGCTTACAAGTTCATATAAAGCTATCAATATGTGGTTGAGTTTATGATCCAACACATAGCTGTTAAACAGAGGGTATAGAAACTAACTTTTAGATCATCTGCATTCTTTATACCAGTGGTTCTCAACATTTGCCATATGCCACCCCCCTCCCAGAGGGCCATGCCATATTTCTATGGGGCCACAGTAAGATGGTAAAGTACCCTTTTTTTCCAGCTAACAGTAACTGGGGGGGGGGGAATCATAGGCAAATGATGCTCAGAAGGAGGCCATGAGCAAAAAAGGGTTGAGAACCCCTGATCTACACAATCGTTTTCGCTCCTTATGGAGCATGGAGCCACCACTGCACCTTGTCCCCTTGTGGGGCAGGAAACCTGCACTGAAGTATTTATGTGCTCTCTCAGACGTAGTTTCCGTAGTAATTTGTTTTACATGACGGTCTTGCCAGCCCCTCATAAAACCTCATATTAATTGTCTCATACGTGCCTGAGGGGCAGTAATCTTTCTTTACCTCCTCATAAACCCCCGGCAACTACACAAAGTCTTATTCTTATTGCAGGTCAGTGACCTGTTCATATATTCTGTAAAAATAATTTCCAGAGGATTTCAAAAACAAAAACTGGATTATACATTATTAGAATACTAGAGTAAAAGCCCGTCATGTGACAGGAATTAAATTCAAAAGCACCAATATTTAGCTGAAATTTTATTTATTCAAATACTTGTGGAAAAATAATCTTTAGCTCACCCTTAAGTTTTGTAATGAATTCTCTATTCAGATCTAAAGCCTCCTTATTCTTTGTGCACAAATTGACTCGTTGGAGGAAATAAACCTCTGTAGACTTTATACAAGACAAGAGGAAAGACTTTGAGCTGATGGTACAGGGTAAGAGGAAAGACAAGACAAGACAAGAGGAAAGACTTTGAGCTGATGGTACAAGACAAGAGGAAAGACTTTGAGCTGATGGTACAAGACAAGAGGAAAGACTTTGAGCTGATGGTACAAGACAAGAGGAAAGACTTTGAGCTGATGGTACAAGACAAGAGGAAAGACTTTGAGCTGATGGTACAAGACAAGAGGAAAGACTTTGAGCTGATGGTACAAGACAAGAGGAAAGACTTTGAGCTGATGGTACAAGACAAGAGGAAAGACTTTGAGCTGATGGTACAAGACAAGAGGAAAGACTTTGAGCTGATGGTACAAGACAAGAGGAAAGACTTTGAGCTGATGGTACAAGACAAGAGGACTTGGCATATAATTGCTCCTTGGGGATCTGAAGAGTATTGATGGTGACAAGTGATCATATCTGTATTTCTGTCTATCCCTCAATTTCTCTCCTCTCTCTCTCTCACTACCTGCTAAGCATATTTCAATGTTAAGAAAGTGCAGGTCTGTGTTCTTCCAGCTTTCAGCAACAGACGTTGACACTTCCCAGTCACTGCTGAAGTTTAGCAGCACAAACCAGGTATCACCAAATGCAGCAAAATCTTTGCCAGTGATCTTTGAGAATGGAACTGTCTACATAAATGGATCAGTTGATGCAGAAAAACTCAGCTATTTTGTTGTAGGTGAGTTGCAGTGCCACTGTATATGAATCTTACTGATTGGCTGTAAATGAATGTTTTCAATTGGTTGTAAAGTATGTTTACAATCATCTGTCAATGGCTGCACATACATTTTGCTAATATTATATATAAATGATGTTATTGAGAGTGTGTTTTAGTGTTGCAGAAAATGAAAATAGTGTATTTGAGTTTACTGCAATTAGATGTTAGTGACGCTGTAAAATATTGACAAAGCTGGTGTGCAAATTTGTCTGTGTAAATATACAGGAAAGAGAAGAGTAGGGTTAACAGAGAATCTAAGTCAATGAATTTGAAGTGGATTTGAAGAGATGGAGGATCTACATATGTAAAACATATTACTTATCACAAATGAAAGTCAGTTAAATATGAAACCAAACACTTCAAATTTTTACACTGCTCCCTCTGACCCCATGTTGTTGTTGTTTTTGTTTATTGATAATTGTTCCTTGTTTGTTTGGTTTCTTTTGTTGTGTCACACCATAACTGGTATGACAAGAATACCATTTAGGAGTTAAGGTAGGACACACACACATATACACACACATATTTTTTTAAATGTTAATTTACTCTATTTACAATAATTGGTCCAACGGGCTGATCACCCGTTTGCCAGTCACTTTGATTACGGAAACAACGGCAAACGGATTGATTTGTCGTTGCCCTAAAGACGCCATTAGGCGTGATGGGAACAACGGCAGAGAAAATCTATTCGCTGTTGCCCTTAAGACGCCACTAGGCGTAATGGCCACTGACTGCTTTGCCGGTCGTTGGCTAAGGACGGAAGAAGAAGAAGAAGACAATAATTGGACAGTACATGAGATATGATTCCACAATTGCATATTTGCAATTGAACATGTTATATAAACATAGGGATGCTTTATATATCCTAATTATAACCCATCAGAGGTTGAATTTATCTTTATCAATTAAATAAAATACAAATTTGCACCACATCATTCTTCACACTTTTCGCTTCTTACAGAACATAAAACCACCCCTGCACCCAGTCTCCTGTAAAGCATTCATGTTATTGTTATTATAGTTATTGTTGATCAGAATTAATGTCATTGCAGTCCAGGCAAACTCATAGGTGCTCAGTCTCCTTTAGCAAATGTCGAAGGGTATGGATGCTAATTGTTCCTGTTGCATGCTGGTTGTAAACACTGGATGCTTCCTCTCATACGTCCATCTCTGCTGGTCTTACGTTTAATGCAAAAATCAGGCAAACTTAGCCTTTAGCCTTAATGATTCATCGATTGCAGTGTCATTCTCTAATAGGCAGTTATTAATTGCCCTCAATATCTCTCCCTTATCCATATCCAACGCACCTTCTATGGTGCTCTTGAAGATATTCTGTCAGCTTTTTCATTGCCACCTACCCCGGCATGACCAGGACATAGATCCACACCAGTTCCTGAAGATTTGAGGCTTCTATGAAAATTTTCCATTCATGCCAGAGCCATCCATGTACTATTGCAGTGGTGGTTTATACAACAAATGTTTAATATGATGAGGTTGCCAACTCAATCCTTAACCTGGTATTATTCACCTCTTATGACATGCCTGAAGGACCAGTAGTCCTGTTCTTTCTTTATCTCTCTCGACAGACCCCAGGTACTGTGTGACATGTTCACTGATGTATAACTATATTCTTTCATGCCTTTGTTTTGTGTTACTCCTGATGGCTTCAAGAGTGAAAGTGTTAATGACAAAATAAGAGGAGACATAAAGTGAAAGAAACAGTGCTAACACAGAATAATGATCAATGGTTAACTTGGTTAGTATTGTTCGTAATCCTTAACACCAGACCATTAATGACCTTTGACCTTTCAATGAGCAAAAGCCTTCAACAAACTCATGGAAGTCCTCTTGTCCCATGCCATCAGTTCAAGGTCTTTCCAAGTCTTTCTCATTCCTTTCATTTGTGTCTCCAGTTCTCTTCCCTGTGTGTTTTTTAGTCTCCCTCCCTAGAGATTCCAGACCAAGGACTGCCTTGTAATGCTATCAACATCTTTCCTCACTGTGTGTCCTATCCATCTCCAGGATCTTCTTCTCACCTCTTGCTCCAGTGGCACTTGTCTGGTTCTTGGCATCAGTTCCACATTGGTGATCTTGTCATCAGTTTCACATTGGTGATCTTGTCATCAGTTTCACATTGGTGATCTTGTCATCAGTTCCACATTGGTGATCTTGTCATCAGTTCCACATTGGTGATCTTGTACCATTTCAATCCTTCTATTCTACTCAAGCAACCCATTGTGAAAGTCTTTGAAGGAGAAAATGAGAGGAAAAATAAAGTGAAAGAAATGGTTGAAAAAAATGGTGAGGGCAAAGAATAATAATCAATTATTAACTTGAAACAGTATAGTCATTAACTCCAGGTAACTGTCATTAAATATCCATCTCTGTGTACACAGGAGTGTCAGTGACAGATGGATATAATACAGATATTGCCAGTGTTGAAATCAATATAACTGATGTGAATGACAATACCCCAGTGTTGAACATTACTGCTTTAGGGTCAGTCCCAGTACCTGAAAATGCTAAGACTGGATACGTGAGTAGAAAGAATTATTTACTCTTTTAAGTTTGGGTCTATCTTGTCAGTATATAAATAAATGTACTCCTGGTCTTAAAAAACTTCTGTCTATTATAAACCTACTGAGACTCAGGGTTTCCTTCTTTATACTTCTTGTCAAACTCTCAGCTGTAAAAACTCCATTCCCTTTTCTCAGCTTCTTTGCTTACATTGGATATGTCAAAATGACAGTGATTTCAGTGAACGAGCTCAAGAAGTGTCTTTAGCCTGAACATGTTTTATATGATGCTCTAAATTGCATTACACATGTCACTCATCAGATGGCACTCACTACGAAACCTACTGCTACATCCAACAGACTCAAACTAGCTTTTACTTTTCATCCTCATTGCTTGGTGGTAACAAAAAATTATGTTTCATCATCAGCCTATTCTCCACTCTGATCCTGTTAGCCATGAGTAGTTTCATGATACCCCTTTGGTGGCATATTGTAGGGATAAGAATTTCAGTTACATTCTTGTACACAGCTGCTTGGTGAACACTAGCCCTTCATATTTTGGCACTAAGCCTTTTCATTGCCATAAATTGTGCACCTCTCCATTTATGCTTGAAACTCAAACTGTTTCATTTCTGAAGGGTAACTTTGTTATTAGAGTCATTTACATGTGAATCCAGGAATCTAATTTATGCGATTAACTGTGACAGGTGTCTTTTGTCTTTGATCCTTATCCACCGGCTGTCAAAGCAGTCAGTGGCCTTCACACCTGGTGGCGTCTTGTAGGGCAGCAACAAACTGCTTCCACCTTGCTCGGTTGGCGGCAATCCTTCGTGCAGTGCCCCAGATTTGGTTCATTCTTTGCATCTTGGCCTCCACTTTTCTCCGCCAACATGTTTTTGGTCGCCTCTCTTTCACTTTCCTTCAGGGGTTCATAGCACAGCTGTTTTTGTGATGGCATTGAGGTCTTTTCTGAGGATGTGGCCAACCCAACTCCAGCATCTGCCAGCTATGATGGTGTGCATGTCCTCTTGGTTGCTCTGAGTAAGCAGTTCTTGGTTGGTGATGGTATTTGGCCAAAAGATTAGGAGAATTTGTCTTATTCATATTGTGTGGAAAGAGGAAAATCTCAACATCTCCCTCTCTGCCACTCTCCAGCACTCTGCACCATAGAGAAGCACAGAAAGTACACAGCTCTCAGATAATCTTAAATTTGTGACTTTGCTTTACTGGGAAGACTCCCAGATGTTGCCTAGGCCAGCAAAGGCTACCCTCGCTCCATTCATTCTGTTGTTAATGTCCCTGCCTGCTCTGCTATCCAGTGCCGCCAAGCATCCTAGGTATGTAAATGTGTTTGTCTGTTCTAGCTTCTGTTTCCTTATTGTTATTGGCTCAGGACTGCCCACATTGAGTGCCATGACTTCTGTCTTCTTTAGACTGATGTTCAGATCCACTTGTTGGCTATGTTGGTTATTTAGCCCATCTGTTTTTTCTTAGATGTGTTGTGAATGTGCAAGTAGTGCAGTGTCAAACGCATATTCAAGATCCTCCAGCGCAGAGAACACCGTCCATCCCATTCCTTCTGGACTGTTCTCTGGCACATCACCCAGTCTATGACCATTAAAATTAAAGTGGTTGATAAGGGGCATTCCTGTCATACTTTTGTTTTCACATCAAACGTCAGGCCGCTCTGCCCAACACCACATGCACAGATGCTTTTGACGATGAAAACGATGCAGCTGGAAATTCCATAAGCCCTCAGTATTTTTCCATAGGCTGTCCCTGTGTATGCTGTCTGAAGTCTTTTCAAAATCAACAAAGTTAATGTGTAATTGTCTCTGCCATTCTGAGGTGTGGCATTACCTATATTGGTGAAACCGGTAGATGTTTGCCAGACAGATTTCATGGGCACTTAAATGACATTTATCATGGGTAACCTAAACCTGTTGTTCTTCATTTTAATAGTCCTGACTATTTAGGTAATTCTGATATTTAGGTGACAGCAATCCACTCTCTTGCTTTGGCAATGACAGTACTCCCTTTTTTTAAAAATGTGTTGTCTTTCTCCTGATGGCTTGAATGTCCAAAATCATGTGCTTGAATTCTGCTATTTAGTGGTTTTCCACTAATTCAGTACCTTCTTTTCATTACTTTTTCATGATCTGTATTTTCTGCTGCTTGTCTTTTGTTTTGTATCCTATTTACGTATATTTTATGTTGCTATTTTATACATTACTTCCTTTCTCAATGAGATTTGCAGTCAGACTATTCAGTTCATTTCTTCATCAGGAAATATTATTTTGCTTTGTTACTTCATTTTCTTTTTCCATTGTTTGTTGAATTATTTGATTTATTATTATTTTTTCTTGTCCCATATTTTTACTTGCTTATTTGTTGTACTTTTTCCATGCGTTGTCTAAAACAAAAACTTTTTTGTCATCTTTCTGTGTCACTAATCATGAAATTTGTTGATCCATTCATCATTTTTTCTATGTGTTTGCAGTGTGCATTGTCTTCTTCTCTTGACCAGTCTATTTTTGTCTTTGTCCCCTATTTGTAACTGTGGCTGATAAATGGTGAACCCTGAAATGTACCATTGTGAACCCTGAAACGTATCATGGTGAACCCTGAAACGTACCATGGTGAACCCTGAAATGTACCATGGTGAACCCTGAAATGAACCATGGTTAACCCTGAAACGTACCATGGTGAACCCTGAAATGTACCATGGTGAACCCTGAAACGTACCATATTTCCTGTGTATCATTCATTTGTAAAACTGACTCCAAACCATTTTCTTGTTTAAATTTGTAAATTAAATTATCCTTGGTAAGTATCCCCTAGATACCTAGGCATGACACTGCATGAACAGAGTGAACTGGAATAAACATATAGATAATCTGGTAGACACTTCAATATCATCATCATCATCATCACCCTTTAGCTCCCTAAGAAGCATAGACCTTCAACAACCGTCTGCCAGGTCTTTCTGTTCCATTTCACCATCTCTAGGTCTTTTCACTTCTTCTTCCTCCCCTTCATGTCTCCAGTTCTCTTCTTCATGTGTTCTTTGGTTTCTATCTACCTCTCTTACCCTGGGGATTACAGAACAAGTACCACCTTGTAATGCTATCAGCAGGTTTACTTAGTGTGTGTCCTATCCAGCATCTTCTTCTCAGCTCTTGTTCAATTGACACTGGTAGAGACTTGTATAAGATTAAATAACATGCCAAGAGATTTGAAAGGAAATATTGGGGCACAAGTGCTAAGACAATGGTTGTGTTCTAAAAATCTTTTACCAGAGTAAAATAGATTATTTAAACATGGTAAATGACTCTACAGCATGCAGTAACAATATTATATAAGACAGAATACAGCATCAAGCATTATGTACAACAACAGGAGTACCCAGATCAACAGAAATAGGAGCACTAGAAGTCAGTTAAGGAAATAATGACTTTGTAATTATGGAGACAGAAAAAAAAAAGGGGGAATCCCATTACACGCCCATTGAGGCATATTGGGAATATGGTGTTAGGCCCATATTTTCTTGACCATTGGCACACTAGGGGTGATGTGGTCAGCATCATGCCGGCCGCCTTAACCTTCCCAGAGTTGCTCTGGTACCCAATTGGGGACCGTGGCTCCCAAGCCAAGTTTCTGGAGACAGAAACTGAGATTAAATTACAAGACCAAAGCTTTATGGTACAAGACTCGCCTGGCATGTCTAGCTTTTGTCAGGAATCGGCCGACAGTTCAGGACATTCCAATAAATGCCATCAGATATCCAACAGGGTATATATAGGATATGTAGGAACTAATATACCAGTAAGCTCTAAACAAATCAACAACAGTGATATGTACCAGTTGTTGCGCCATGAGAAATAATTAAACCAGATTTGGACTACCACCTGACAGAAAAACTTGGGGCTGGCAGTGTCAATGGGCAAAACAAATAGCAACAGAAACAAAAACATGTAAATGCTTGTATGCAAGTTTCCTGCAAGGAGACTAGCTGTTGTGGTGGATCCATGCTCCATTAGGAGTGAAAAGGGAAAAGAAGACAAAGATAAGTGTAGTAAGTTGTAACCAGATAATTGTAGTCGTGATGAAATAAGAATAATATATTTCCACTGGAAGCATGCCATATTTCTGCACATTAATATTTGCTACTAAAACTGCAGTAGAATACTGAAACAGAGTGATATTTGGATACAAGTAAAAAATGAAAGATGTATAAAGAAGTCTTACATAAATAAAGGAACAAAGTAAATGTTTGATGTTCTTGTACTACAGTTTATCAGGACAAACTGCAAAGGAGAACCAAAAATCAGAAATGGTTCTTTTTATTTTTAATAATTGCCTTGCAAACAGGTGTATTCTGTCATGTCTCTCTACAACTTTTCATCCCTGGTAATAACATAATTTAGGTGTTGACTTTGTTAATGTCCTGACGATAAACTTGCCTCATGTAGTTTCCAGAGGTCTCTGATGAGACAAAGAAAGAACAGGACTACTGTTCTCTCAGGCATGTCGTACACGGTGACTAATACGAGGTTGTGTATGGGGCTAGCAACCTCATCAGGTAAAACAAATGCCACAGAAACCATCGCTACAAGATCATGTGACTGCTTGGTGCACGCCTCCTGCAAGGGTATCGTCTGCAGTAGTGGCTATATGCTCCATTAGGAGCACAAAAGAAAATGAAGATGATCTTAACTGTTAATTTCCACAACCTCTTTGTCCATCAGTTTTACCTGTTGTTGTTACGTATTTCAGTTTTCTTCATCTCACGTCATGCTAAAAAAATATGTAATTAGATCTCTTTTTGTGCTTACCTTATTCATTATATACTCTAATCTTTCCATGGTATTCTTTAATGTTTTTCTTTAGAACCATAAATTACAAATTAATATTCTTTGAGAACAATTTTTAAGAAACCAAAATACCATTTTTAAAAAGTCACAAAAACCAGGTCATATAAAGTACTGTCTCTACATCCAAGATTGTTTCTATTGAATGCCCAGCATTATCTTCTGAAAAAAGAAACTTAGCTTAGGAGAATCAGACAGTGCTTTTGGAATCGTACACGAATTATAAAAAGAAACAACGCTTATAAAATAATTCATGTTGATCGGCAGTTGCTTAATGTGCATATTTTATCCTATAGCAATTTCTGTTATTTGACGATAGCTGGAGATTAAATTCTGTCTTCTATCTTCTTTTATCCTCAGATTGTGGCTGTAGTTGGTGCTACAGATGCAGATGTAACAAACAGTGGGTTTTCTTACTTTCTCACAGATGGTACTGATGGAAAATTCCATATAGATATCAACACAGGGATAATCACTCTGACTGGATTGTTGGATCGCAGGCAGAAATCAAATTACAATATTACTGTAAATGTGCTTGATCATGGTGCTCCCCCAGCTGTGGCATCAGGAAATCTGTCGGTGGAGGTCACTGACAGCAACACAGCTCCACAATTTATTAATGCATCTAATGATTTTGTATCAAGCTATGACTTCAGTGTATATGAGAACTTGACAGTTGGGGATCTGATTGGTTCATTGCATGCTTTTGATCCAGATATTGGATCTTCAGGACATCTGACCTTTACACTTCAACCTGGATCTAGTTATTTTTCACTTGAAAAGGAAACAGGAAATTTGACACTTGCCAAATCTCTTAATTATGAGGAAAATTCTATATTTGTTCTAACTGCCTTTGTGAGAGATAACTCATATGATCCTAAGAGTGATTCAGCTACAGTAACAATCCATGTGGAAAATGTTGAAGAAGCTCCTCAGTGGCCACAGCCTCTCTCTGCTGTGTATATCACACAATCCTCCATCTGCAAGAACCAGCAGCAGCAACTGCAGGCTTTCTCTAAGGAGGTCACCACCGTTTCCAGTCAGAGCGAAGATTCTGTTGAATATTACCTGCTGAATATGACAGATAAGTTCTTCATCAACAAGACCACAGGTCTACTGAGAATTATCAAAACACTACCAGAAGGCTTCTACACCATAGGGCTGCAAGCCTGCAACAGTGGTTCAAAAGTGTGTTCAAGTGCCACCCTGCCAGTTGTGGTCAATAACAAAGATGTATTTGCATTCTGCCCAGCATTCTACATGGTTGATGTGAATGAGTCGGTTCCAGTAAACTTTTCCATTCTTGACCTGAACACTACCAAGCCTAATTCTAAAGTGAATTATAATATTTCTAGTGGCAATAATGAAGGAAAATTTGTTATAGGAGCTGATGATGTAAGTTTTCTATCTCATTTGAATGTACGTTTCTTATCTTATTCTTACTTACTTAGTCGTTTCCCTTCTACCGTGAGGTTTAGAGATCTTATCTTATTCTCAGAGTGTAACCCTCCTATGTCACTGTTAGATAATGTTTTCTATTTCACCATCAAGGTTATATATGTTTTATATCTGACTTCATGGATTGTTTCTGTACCACCTCTCAATTAATGTAAGTTTCCTGTCTCACTCTTAGTTAATGTAAGTTTCCTGTCTCACTCTTAGTAAATGTAAATTTCCTTCTCACCTCTCAGTTAATGTAAGTTTTCTGTCTCACTCTTAGTTAAAGTTAGTTTCCTGTCTCACCTCTCAGTTAATGTAAGTTTCTTGTCTCATTCTTAGTTCTGTAAGTTTCCTGTCTCACCTCTCAGTTCATGTAAGTTTCCTGTCTCACTCTTAGTTCATGTAAGTTTCCTGTCTCACCTCTCAGTTAATGTAAGTTTCCTGTCTCATCTCTCAGTTAATGTAAGTTTCCTGTCTCACCTCTCAATTAATGTAAGTTTCCTGTCTCATTCTTAGTTAATGTAAGTTTCCTATCTCACTCTTAGTTAATATAAGTTTCCTGTCTCACCTCTCAGTTCATGTAAGTTTCCTGTCTCACTCTTAGTTCATGTAAGTTTCCTGTCTCACCTCTCAGTTAATGTAAGTTTCCTGTCTCATCTCTCAGTTAATGTAAGTTTCCTGTCTCACCTCTCAATTAATGTAAGTTTCCTGTCTCACTCTTAGTTAATGTAAGTTTCCTATCTCACTCTTAGTTAATATAAGTTTCCTGTCATTTCAGTCTTAGTTAATGTAAGTTTCCTGTCTCACTCTTAGTTAATATAAATTTCCTATCTCACTCTTAGTTAATATAAGTTTCCTGTCATCTCAGTCTTAGTTAATGTAAGTTTCCTGTCTCCTCTTCTTCTTCTTTGATCCTTAGCTGCCGACCGTCAAAGCAATTGGTGGCCATCACGCCTGGTGGTGTCTTGTAGGGCGGCAGCAAACTGCTTCCACCTTGCTCAGTCGGCAGCCATCCTTCATGCAGTGCCCCAGCTCTGGTTCATTCTTTGCATCTCGGCCTCCACAGTTCTCCATCAAGTTGTTTTTGGTCTGCCTCTCTTTCGATTACTTCTGGGGTCCATAGCATAGCTGTTCTTGTGATGGCATCGGGGTCTCTTCTGAGGAAATGGCCAACCCAACTCCAGCATCTGACAGTTATGATGGTGTGCATGTCCTCTTGGTTGCTCCGAGTAAGCAAATCTTGGTTGGTGATGGTATTCTGCCAAAAGATTCAGAGAATTTTTCTTAGGCAGATTGTGTGGAAAGAGGACATTTCCTTCTCTGTTACTCTCCAGCATTCCGCATCATAGAGAAGCACAAAAAGTACACAGCTCTCATATAATCTTAATTTTGTGCTTGTACTGCACTGAGAGGACTTCCAGATGTTGTTTAGACTAACAAAGGCTGTTTTTGCTTTTGCTTTGTTCATTCTGTTATTTATATCTTTGCTTGCTCTGCCGTCTGGTGTTACTATGCATCCTAGGTATGTGAAGGTGTCTGTCTGTTCCAATTTCTGATTCCTTACTGCTATGGGCTCAGGGTTTCCCACATTGAGCATCATGACCTCTGTCTTCTTTAGATTGATTTTCCTGTCTCACCTCTCAATTATTGTAAGTTTCCTGCCTCACTCTTAAGTAATGTAAGTTTCCTATCTCACTCTTAGTTAATGTAAGTTTCCTGTCTCACCTATCAATTACTGTAAGTTTCCTGTTTCACTCTTAGTTAATGTAAGTTTCCTGTCTCACTCTTAGTTAATGTAAGTTTCCTGTCTCATCTCTCAGTTAATGTAAGTTTCCTATCTCACTGAAGTTTCCTATCTCACTTAAGCTTCCTGTCTCGCTCTCAGATTGTGTAAGCTTACAATTTCACACGCCGTTGAATAAGTTTTCACCCATCTCAGTTAATTCTATTTTCCTATTTCATTTCTTATTTCAGTTGCCTACCTCAGCTCTCAGTTAACTATGCTTTCAGTCTCTTGTGTTGTTGGCTTGAAAATGTTGCTATGGTCCTGTTGGTTTAACGCAACCTCTGTTACATGCAACATGTTACATATATTTGTTTAAATCTCATGACACATTGTGACAGGTGATTGTTGATTGTTTTCTAGTTTTTAGCGCACCATCTCCTGCTGAAGATATAGCAAAATGACCTTTAAGGAATGTAGATCAGAATGCATATTTTTAATTTGTTTAAATTGAGACTGGTTATTGTTATCCTCCCACACCCCCCCCCGAAAAAAAACCAAAAAAAAAAAAATCATAGGGGAGTCATTATTATGAAGGAACAATAAAGTAGCATCATGCATTGTGCTGACAGTACTCTGCTTCAAGTACCATGCCAATTAATAAATATAAATTGTTGCTGGCACTCAAAAGTAATAAAGAAGCAGAAAACTAGATAACAGAAAATTAATAAGTGATAGGTTTACCTGGCAACTAAACCCAGGACCATCTGAACAGCACCATCGCCTTGCTACAGGAGTCAATAATAATTAAACACACTGCCAACTCAGCACCACTTGGTTGAACTAATTTCCTGCTTTATTTGCTGGATAGAACTAATTGCCTGCTTTATTTGCTGGATAGAACTAATTGCCTGCTTTATTTGCTGGATAGAACTAATTTCCTGCTTTATTTGCTGGATAGAACTAATTGCCTGCTTTATTAGCTAGGTAGAACTAATCGCCTGTTTTATGTATTTAAATGCACTATTTGATTGTCAGTTATCAATATTTGTCTCGGCTTTCATACTACTGCTTGGTATAGTTAATCATTTTACATATTTTTTATTCTGTTTATTACCAAAAGGGAAAGTTGTATATTAAAGATCTCTTGGACAGAGAGAAGACTCGGAGTTACACCTTGCTCATATCAGCTGAAGATTTGGACAACCAAGAGGTAGCTGAAGCACAGGTGTGTAGCTTACTTTATTTTTTGCAGTAAAGGGTTAACATTGTGAGAAGTTCTTTAGAATGTTTCATGAGTTTAGGACATTTTATAAGTTAATGAGTGGTTAATTCTTCTTCTTCTTCTTTGATCCTTAGCCGCCGACCGTCAAAGCAGTCAGTGGCCATTACGCCTAATGGCGTCTTGTAGGGCAACAATAAATTGATTCCACTTTGCTCGGTCGGTGTGTCTTCCATTTCTTTCTGCAGTTATTGATAGAATTCATCCTTGACCTCTTCATCGCTGTCATTCGTTGGTTCGTAGCATTGTATTATTGTAGTATTGGTGAATCTACCTCTCAATCACAGATTATATAGACCAGAAATTCAACACCATTTCAACAATATATAAGGAAAGCAGCAAATCATGCTTGGGATTCCAGGAAAGGAAGAAGCAAGACTGGATAACACCAGAAATATTAAACACCATAACACTGAGAAAGGAAATGAAAAGAAAGAAAACAGAAGCGAAGTCCCCCAGGTTAAAGCAACTAAATAGCGAACAGTACAGTCAGCTCGACAAGGAAGTTAAACGCCAAACCCGAGCCAACAAAATGAATTTCCTAGACAATCTTGCTTGACAGGCAGAAGAGGCAGCACTGAGAAATGAACAAAGCACAGTATACAAAATAACTAAATTCATCAGCGGAAAACGAGGTGCAAACAATATTACATTAGTAAGAGATAAGCAAGGAAATCTCATCACTACAGCAGAGGAATAGCAAACAAGATGGGCAGAGCACTTCAGAGAAACTCTGAACAAGGAACCACCAGAGACACAATTGAATGTTCCTGAGGCTGAAAACGATCTAGATGTAAATACAGACATTCCACAAAAAGAAGAAATCATCACAGCAATCAAAGGGTTAAAGAACGGAAAAGCTCCTGGCCATGATAATTTAAATGCAGAGCTATTTAAGACAGACCCTGAGCTAGCAGCAGAACTATTAGAACAACTATTTGTTCAAGTCTGGAAAACAGGCACAACACCAACAGAGTGGAACAAAGGAATAATTGTCAATTTGCCCAAGAAGGGAGATCTTGCAGACAGCAATATTTGGAGAGGAATCACTCTTCTCTCAGTTCCCAGCAAAATACTAGGCAGGATAATTATACAGAGAATTTCAAAAGCAGTAGACCAGAGCTGTGTGCTTTCTGTGCTTCTCTATGGTGCGTAATGCTGGAGAGTTACAGAGAAGGAAATGTCAAAATTGTCCTCTTTTCACACAACATGCCTAAGAAAAATTCACCGAATCTTTTGACCGAATACCATCACTAACCAAGATCTGCTTACTCGTAGCAAGCAAGAGGTTATGCACACCATCATAGCTGGCAGACGCTGGAACTGGGTTGGTCATGTCCTCAGAAGAGACCCCAATGCCATCACAAGAACAGCTATGCTTTGGACCCCTGAAGGAAAACGAAAGAGAGGCCGACCAAAAACAACCTGGCGGAGGACTGTGGAGGCTGAGATGCAAAGAATGAACCAGAGTTGGGGCACTGTACGAAGGATGGCCACCGACCGAGCAAAGTGGAATAAATTTGTTGTTGCCCTACAAGACACCACTAGGCGTGATGGCCACTGACTGCTTTGACGGTCGGCGGCTAAGGATCAAAGAAGAAGAAGAAGACCACAAACTGAAGAAAGAACAAGCAGGATTTAGAAAGAATAGATGTGTAGATCATATATTCACTCTCAGGAACATTATAGAGCAGTGCTCAGAATGGCAAAGACAGCTGTACGTTAATTTCGATGATTTTGAAAAGGCTTTTGACAGCATACATAGGGACAGTTTATGGAAAATACTGAGGGCTTATGGAATTCCGAGCTGCATAGTGTCAATCATAAAAAGCCTCTATGTCAACTTTACGTGTAGTGGGTGATGCACCAGATAACAGGGCAGAGCACACCATTGGAAGATCCTTTGAGGTGAAGACAGGAGTACAACAAATACCATCCAAGATCTGCTTACTCGGAGCAAACAAGAGGACATGCACACCATCATAGCTGGCAGACGCTGGAGCTGAGTTGGCCATGTCCTCAGAAGAGACCCCGATGCCATCACAAGAACAACTATGCTTTGGACCCCTGAAGGAAAACGAAAGAGAGGCCGACCAAAAAACAACCTGGCGGAGGACTGTGGAGGCTGAGATGCAAAGAATAAACCAGAGTTGGGGCACTGTACGAAGGATGGCCACTGACCGAGCAAAGTGGAATCAATTTGTTGTTGCCCTACAAGACGCCACTAGGCGTGATGGCCACTGACTGCTTTGATGGTCGGCGGCTAAGGATCAAAGAAGAAGATGATCATCAGTCAATGTCTTTTCCTGACTTTTGGAAAACTGATATTGTTTCTTTGTCAGCCGCAAAAGCTTTTCTGGTAAGGGGGTCCTTCAATTTGTTGATGTCAAACCTTTTCTGTGTAGTTACAGTTGGTCCAGCCGTTCTTAGTTTCACTTTCAGTTTTGCTGCTACTAAATGGTGATTTCTTCCCACATCTGCACCTCTTCTTACCTTCACATCTTGTAATGCATGTCTCCATCTACCGTTAATCATGATATAGTCTATCTGGTTTCTGTCCCGACCATTTGGTGATTCCCATGTTAATTTGTGAATTTCTTTGTGTGGGAAAAGTGTTCCTCCAATGACCAGGTTGTTAATGCTACAGAAACTTATTAATTTATCCCCATTTTCGTTTGCTGTTTCGCTGCCGCATTCCCCATTACTCTTTCATTATATGTATTGTGTGTTCCAACTTTCGCATTGAGTGGTTAATTAATAAGCTAATAAGCCATACATTTTAGCCATGCTATTCTTGCGCTCAGGTTCTTAACTTCAGCCATCATGGGAAACATTTTATGAACTTCTGTTGTTAAGTGAAAATTTTGGTTCTTAAATTCCTGTTTGAAAGAAATAATACATTCTGACCTGCAATTTGGTCTGTGAAATCAACCCACTGTCCTATTGGGCATTCATTTCTGCTATTGAAGACTAGTGCTGGTAGCTTATATGAATGTATAATGTCACGGTTATGTCTCTTGTAGTACCTGAGTCTATGGGGAGACAAAGAAAAAAATAAGACTGCTGGCCCCTCAGGTATGATGCAAGTGGCGACTAATATAAGGTTATGCAAGGGCTGGCAACCTCATCATGTAAAACACATTGCAACAGAAACCACCATTGCAAGAGCTTATGAATGCTTTTGTGCAAGCTTCCTGTACAGGAGCCATCTTCAGTGGTAGCTTCATGCTCTGTAGGAACAAAAAGGAAAATGCTGATGAAAATGATGATGATGACAAGCTGTTGATATCATTTTATTTTCTTTTTCTGTGAATAGGTGATGCAAGATGTTGATCCCACCAACTTTCAGATCTCTATTTCTCCTTCTCACTTCTGGTGAAACTTATCTATTTATAGCTAACAAGCAACATCCTGAGATTAGTTCTTATCACGGTATGCTGGCAGTCCATTAAGGTCAACCAGTTCTTATCATATCAGTGCTAGCAGTCCTTCCCAGGGCTTTTCCATGCTAGATGATAGAAACAAGTCGTCCTTTACAGTGATTAGTTTTGTATCATCACTATCCGTGTGTTGAAAGAGTTCACTTGTGTTTTAATGACAATCACACTATGATATCCCAACGGGCTGATCACCCGTTTGTCAGTCACTTTGATTACGGAAACAACAGCAAACGGATTGATTTGTCGTTGCCCTAAAGACGCCATTAGGCGTGATGGGAACAACGGCAAAGAAAATCTATTCGCTGTTGCCCTTAAGACGCCACTAGGCGTAATGGCCACTGACTGCTTTGCCGGACGTTCGCTAAGGACGGAAGAAGAAGAAGAAGAAGAAGAAGACACTATGATATAACTGATGGACCTCAGTCTATATTGAAAGGGGCGGGCCTTGCTACAAGAAGCGCCTCAAAAAAAAAAAATCCTGGGACTTCTGTATTTGTAGATACAAACTCTTTAATGTTTGTCTGCACACAGTCCTATTGGGCATCCATTTCTGTTGTTGAAGACTAGTGCTAGTTGCTGATTGAGTTGTATTATGACACACTGTACTGTATGTATTTCCTTGGGGTCTTTCATTGCACATATTTGATAAAACTAGATGCCTGAAAATTTATTTACAAGTTTCTGTTCAGTTTGCCAATTGTTGGATGGCTTATATAAGAACTGTGGAAGGGTGCAGTTGCCTTAGAACACCCACCTTTCATGTAGGTGACTAATAGAATAAAAAAATACCAGCAATTTCATAAAAATACTTATTCTGCCCTGACTTTTAATGGAGAGTCTACAGTAATCTGACAGCCTATTGTAACCTCATAGCTGCTCTGTGATTTGCTAGCTAAAAAACATGCATTATACTGTCTGTCTTCACTTACACAGCTTACTCTTTTGTCGCCGCCTCTTTTATTTTAACCTTTAGCACGCTGCATAAAATTTCAGAAAACTTGCCCTACAGCTGCATTCTTTTTCACAACCCCCCGTTTTTATAGTGGGCGACTTGTAATGTCTATTTACAAATTGCTTCATGATGATATAAAATTTGTTTGTGTACTGATCATGAAAAAAACGAAAAAAATTTAAAAAAAATAAAAAATTTTTTTTTTTTTAATTTCAAAATTTAAAATAAAAATTAAAAAAAACCAGAACGAAGCGTCCAAGCATCTCAATGAAAGTCATTTGACCAATAGAGCAATTTGTTAACCCATCATCAGTCAACAAACTCCCTAGCCAGCCGTGACAGCCATAATCCTTCATTTGTCCCTAATCCTCACATATGAAAGGCCATTTTACTTTCGTTTCCATCTAGACTGAGAACGATTTCAGCGTGACAAAAATTTCATCCCCAGATGGCGTCAGAATGCAATAAAATTAAGCAAAATGGCCGCGCGTCTGATGCCGATTCCGATTTTAAAAATTTTGGATACACCCACACTTTTTTTAAGATCGGGGAAATGCTACAAAAAATGAAAATCACCACAATATCCATCTTGACCAGCTGTCAGAACATAGGTTACCTTCGGCGAGATGTCTCGCCGGAAGCGTGCTAAAGGTTAACACGAGCTAAAGCAGTGTTTACAAACTTCATGACCTTGTAACAGGAAAGCAAACAGAAAATCATAATACCTTTTGACAACATATCGGTTTCAAAAACTCCCCCAGATGAGAAACTTTGATCCACCAACACAAAGTCTTTTATCTTGATACGCCTAGCTTCTGAATTTTGGGTCTCACAGGAGCGCGAAATTAACAACATTAGAGATCTGAGCAATCTAATTATATATACTCCTTTTTTCTTAACCCCGCGATCAGAAGTCAGTCAGAATTTGAACAGTCTAGCGTAGTCCTAGAACCAGTTTTTCTTGTTGGAATAGTGTTTTATAGTGATTGATTTGTGATTTTCATTCTGAATTTTCTGGTAAAAGGATAATAGTGCTAATGATTAAAAAAGTGATATCTTTTAACATTTATTCTTCACTTAGATTTTTCTCGCTAGTAAAACGAGTGAAATAAAATAGCGCGTAGCGATTTCATACCAGATATTCAATTAAATGTTAAATCACGCCACCCGCTACCCACATACCTTAGATGGTAATTAAGTTAACAGTGTAGGCAGACGCGACACTAAATCTCTACAGGAGAGAGATAAACCCGATGGTTTAGCTGACCTGACTTATAGGCATTAAAGCGACTGATAGTGTGCGTATAGAATACATGTTATATTTCATTTTGTATTTTGTTATTATAGTGTCTATTATTTTTGATACCATACGACAAACTAACAAACGCCAAAAATTTAATAGCTATTTAATGATAGGCAATCATTGTTTAGGTAGCGCATATGGAGAAATTAAATAATAATTAACATTGTACGCTGACCGCCGGCGCGAGCAGGGGGCGGGCGAGTTAACATAACTCAGCCCGACTGAACTCAGCCGCCAGCAATGTCAGCTAGCGTGTAGGCGTAAGGAAACACCATGTGCCTTTTAAACCTAGTCAGGACTGACGGAGTGGAGAAGAGATCGTCTTGTCCCCATCTGTGTATATATAGTAGTAACATTTTTTTTCCATAAATGTTTTCTTGTATTCTTCGCAGACCTGATCACAAGGGCATCCAGCGGTCTTCTTTTGGTTTGTTACTTTTCTCCTTTACCTGGCTTGTGCGTTACCAATTTCATTTATAAACGTGCACTCGCCAAATGGTATTTGAGAACAATAAAATTTAAAACTGGACTTACCAAATCCAGATTTATATTTTTACCAGCCACAGTGGTGTACAAATAACATTATTATTGTTCCCCAACTCTTGACAGTCTTAATTCAAGTGGAGTATATCTCTAGATACATACTCTATGCAGAATCGGTACTCTAACACAGAGTTGGCCGATAGAAGAACCATCATCATCATTTGTAACATTTTTTAGCAACCAGATGTTTCCCAATACTGGAAGTATTTCCCCGTGAAAGGGTGAACCTCAAGAACTCTCACAGTTTTAACTATTTGTAGTAACACTTATATCCAGGATAAGCACCATATTAAGCGTTCACCTCACTAGTTAGTTTCTGGGGATGAACTGGGGCCAATTTGGATCTGTGACAACTGGGGTGACAGAATATTAACACATTAACTACCGAATTAAAAAACACACTGTGGCCGAATTAAATTTTTTTCCCATTTTCATCCTGTAGGTGTTTGCACAAAGTAAGCTGTAGTTTTCGTAATTGTTTACAGATTTGTATGAATTACACGTCATTTTAAAGATAAATGAATGTACTATTACAATAAACATTGGTTGCAACTCTAATAGAGGTTGTTGCTATTTAACGGCCCTCCGATGGCCGTGGACTTGCAATATTTTCACAATTATAACTGCTTGCGCCCCATCTCTATCAAAATCACAATTTCAATCAATGTGCACACCGTTTTCACTCTTGTCCTCGTCGCTAGATCTTTCAGTCAATTGTTGAAACATGTTTCTATCTTATTCAGCCGTTAGACGAGATGTACACGCATTTTTTGTAGTCCTAGCACTAGTTGCCACGGTAAACAGTTTTACACGATTTGGTAACTAACCCAAAACGCTGAAAAATATGAACATAATATCAATTTTTCAGTGTTCTACAACAACCATGCTTTGGGAATTTGTTTTCCGGTGGCAACTTAAAATCTTGAACCAGATCAGAGAGTGTTTCAGTACATTTTTCATTCGTTTTATTACTAAAATTAGATTGGCGCCCTGAGCGGCTTGCGGTCCAAATGTGATTATGTTGTGAGCCGCTGACAGCGGCTTGCGGTAGTTAATGAGTTAAGTGAAATAGATAATATATTCATGGACTAATTCTATTACCAAGGGATATTACAGACCTACCATACCAGGCAATTAGGTGAGAGTGGCCACTGCTTGAGAGAGTGTGTGAGTATTTTTCCTTGTTTGCTGGAAACTATCCATATATCTGATTTGTCTAAATTTTGTTTACTTTACTGGGTCTCATAGAGTACCAATACTGTTCATTCTGTAACATAGTGCTAACCTTCAACCTTTGGGTTAATAATTTAGTAAGTCAGGAGAGAACTGGATAAACTACCAGCAGGTCATCATTAGCCTTGGCAGAGAGTGCAGAGCTTGATACAGTGGAAAAGCAGAGCTGGAGATTAATCAGCTGATAAGTGATCATGCTGGGGATGATGATGCCGTCGTGTTCACTGATGGATCTGTAGTGCATTGGTGAGAAATCAGGATGGGACTTCTCTGTGAGAATAAAGGGCAGGGTCGTTGCTGAACAGAGTGGAGCCTTACTTGACAACTTCCAGCATGAGAATGGAGGTAGAGGCACTTACTGCAGCACTGAGGTGACTGTCTGAAACTCCACCAACCAGGGCAGTTATATTGTCAGACTCTCAGGTCATGCTTTGGAAAGTTCATAACCGATGGCTGTGGCAGGAATGGAAAACATCAGTAGAATCCTCAAGTCTTCAAGAACTGGTGTGGATCTACTGTCCTGGTCATGCAAGGGTATGTGACAATGAGAGAGCTGACAGACTGGCCTCAAGAGCACCCAAAGTGGGGACACTGGATTTGGATAAGGGATAGATACTAAGGGCAATTAATGAACGCCTGCTGGATAATGACACTGCAATGGATGAATCAACAAGGCTGAGACTGTTGGAGTTTGGCATCATACGTGGGACTAGCAGAAATGGACTTGAGAGAGGATGCATCCATCATATGTGCAACCAGCGTGCTACAAGTACAATTAGCATTCATACTCAACATTTGCTGAGGGAAACTGAACACCTATGGGTTTGCCCAGAGTGCAATGAGGTCAATTCTGATTAACAATAACAATAGTTACAAAATCCTTCAATGCATTTGTTTTGTTTTGAAACAATTTTCAGTAATCACTCTTCAACATTATTTCCATCTTGATTTGGACATATCAGTGCAGACACTGAACTCCTATCACAGTCTAACTAAATGTTATCATGTTTAACAGCTTCTTTATTTTCAAGAAATAAAAAAACACACAAAATTGTATTCACTCATTCACAAATTTCCTACACACACACACTCATTTACAAATTTCATACACACACACACACGTGTACACAAATTGCAAACATGCATATGTTCATGCACATATATGCACATCCAAATGTGACTTCATTGTGTAAAAATTAGATTAAAACCTCCACATTATTAAGCAATATCTTATGGAGAACCATATCTTGAAATATACCATAGAATGTTTTGTAATATTAAAGTTATGTTAAGTTACATGGTTTATGATGGACAATGGTAAGATTACTGGTCCCAAACCACCTGGTAATATTCTTCTTCTTTTTCTTTGTTCGTCCTGAAAAGGACGTTGGTTGCGTTGTGTCCATTTACAGCGAAGCTGCGATATTTGCGCCTTTCGGCCGACACATCCAACTTCAGCACGGCATTTTTGGGACCGGGTTAGCCTTCCCTCTTCGATCCCTACTCACTCAGCCAGACTGCACTGATGCAGCCTGTTTCCAGGACCACCACTTGGAGGTGGAGTAGGGTCTTGGTCAGCTCTG
Organism: Oreohelix idahoensis; assembly: GCA_024509875.1. Classification (NCBI taxonomy): domain Eukaryota; kingdom Metazoa; phylum Mollusca; class Gastropoda; order Stylommatophora; family Oreohelicidae; genus Oreohelix; species Oreohelix idahoensis. The sequence continues at coordinate 324,593 of JAMPIV010000153.1, forward strand.
GTTCGCTGACCCTGATGCAAGCAGTCTAGCTATGGGTCGCTAACTGCATTTCTCACTTTTGACGCGTCTTAGGTCCCACCTGGTAATATGAAAGAGAAATATTACTACTTTTTTTTTTTTACAGGTTATCATCAGGGTAATTGATGTCCCAGATGAAGCACCAGAGTTCTCTTCCCCTACATATCAAGGAGAAGTCTCAGAATCACAAAATGTGGGATCACCAGTCTTCATGCCACGAACACAACTTCCTCTTGTTATAACAGCTACTGACAGAGATGAAAATTCTCAGGTAATAGGCCTATATAAATTTAATTTATTCTCGTTCAAGCCCTGATACTGTAAACACAATGTTTCACAGGATGTCTAGCTACCACAGAGTGTTTAAATAAATACTGGACATATTTTATAGGAGACCAAGTTGCCATAGAGCATCAATGCCTCATGGACATATTTTATAGGACATGCTACCACAGTTTATCAGTGCAGTATGTATATTGCTTATACTGTGTAGGATACTCAACTACCACAGAGTGTGTGACTGCGAGATGTAAATTTTTTATAAAGTGGTTATTAGCAAAACTGAATCCATAAATAATATATGATTCAAGTTTTATGCCAGTTAATTGTATTCAAATTATCTGTTGATAATAAAACTTGGATTTTCTTCATATGAGTTCCATGTGTATGGTGCCATTTATTCCATGCATGCAAGCCTCTATATTCTGTATTATACTGTTGAAAAGGAAGTTAATATATAGTAATCATGAATATGAAGGTCTGATGCTGTTCTTACAATGCATATGACTTTTAACAGGTGAAAGTCAATTAAATATCTGTTAAAGTCAGTTATGTAACTGGAACAACCCGGCCTTTACACCCCTCCCTCTTAATATTATTCTTGTTTGGAGTTTCTGTTTGATTTTGTTCGGTTTTATCTCGTTTTTGTTTGTTTGGGTTTTTTTCTTTAAACATACAAGAATAATTGATAATTATGATTTGCCCTATTTACAATGATTTGACAAGTGTGATGCCATTTCCCATATCGGCAGTTGTTCATATTATTTTGAATTGAAAATAATATACTGTATATCCTAATTATAATCCATCAGAGGTTCAACGGGATATTTTTCATCATTAAATAAAAATATTTAAAAAACTTATTTCATTTAGCAGTTGTCCTTTTTTCTTTTTTTGGCCAATTTTTTTGTTTTTTTTGTTCTTTACTGTTTTTATTTATCAGCTTGACTTGTCTCTCCACCTAACAATTTTATCAGTGTGTATGTTTTAAGCCATTTTTTTTAAATTTATGAATGAAACATTGGATTTGTGAGAATGTTGAAAACTTCCATTGGTAACCCTAAGTACAACTTGGGGTTAGATAAATGTAGTAAAGTTCGTAATCTAGAGTCAGTGGCGGAGTTAGACCTAGACAGATTTGTCCATAACTGATACTCCTGTAAAATTTCATGTGATTCGTATGCAACCTGTAAGTCAATGAAAATACAACTAGGTCACTAAAAAATTAGTGATTGCCAGCTTGCAGCCTATATACTTTGACCTTAGCCTAAACTGTTATAATGTCACTACAGTACCAAGTAATTCTGTCTGTGTGTTTGGAATCGGTTTGGTACAGGTAAATTTAAAAAATGTTTCTAATGTACAGCCCAACATGGAGCATTTTAAAGCTGATTCAGATGAATCATTTGATAGTGAATTCATAAAAATGACAAAAAGTGACAGCAATATAAGACAATTTCACTTTTGGTGCAACGCATGCTGCTGCTACTACTACAACTATATAATTACTACTGCAATTACTACTACTTTTACTAATACAAGAACTGCTGCTGCTACTGACAATGTTGCCAATACCACTAGAGCAAGTATTCTTAACTTTTACACCCTCACACTGTCCTTGAGAGTGAACTTAATGTGTTTTTCCCAAATAAAGTAATGAACCAATCATGATAAAATTAAGATGTTTCTACAGGGATTTTATTTCTAACCAGTTCTTCACATTCACAAAGCAGATGGAAATGATTCTAGCGCATCGTTGCAGCAAACCTTGTTAGCATAGCACTAAACACAGACACTTGTTGGTCATTGAAGGGGGCATTGCACTGTGTTACATGCTGACATTTTACTCTATAGGTCACCAACAGGTGGCGCTGAGTGGCAATTAGTTTCATACAAACATGCGTACAAAGAAACAGTAGAATTATATCCATTGAGAAAGCAATGGCCATACATTTTCTGGGGGGGAGAAAGGGGTCTTTCACACTGTATCTCCTCTCCATCTCCCATGGGAAGTTCACCCTATAAGTTAAGAATCCTTGCATTAGAATATATTTCCAATTTTCTCACCTTTTAAAAAAATTTACCGCTTTCAGAAAGCAACACTGGAAAAAAGTATACTGTCCAGAAGATTAATGGATGCAAAGATAGTAGTGTAATACATTTGATATATTGTGGTGGGGAGGGGGGGGCCTGAAATAATGGTCATTTATCACTAGCTTGAAGACTAAATTTTAGAATTTTTTTTTTTCTTTCTTTATTTCTGTAATTTGTCTACTTTTTTTTGCCATTCAAAAGTTATAGAATTATTTTTCACTGCAATACATTTTCTTTTTCTTTAGCATTTTTAAGTCTTCAAGATGTTGTGCCGCAAACACTTTTTTCCTCTATTCATGTATATTTTTTACTCTGATAATTAAAATAACATTTATCATTATTCCATTATTATGCGTTTCTTCTATACTGTTCATTAACTTCTCATGGTTACCTGAATTGTACTCACCTCACGATTCGTGAGGTCATGAAAGAGGTCAAGGTCAAAACAACATTTTTGACAATAACTCGTGACAGGTTCATGACAATCCCAAGAAACTTACTGAACACAAAACTCTCTGACCATATTATTGAATGCCTATAAAAGATTGATGCTCCTGGAATAAATTCAGTTGAAAATTCAATGCGCAAGTATGGCTCATCTCACTACAGAACAACGACTCATCATCATTGGACGTTTACAGACTGGACAGTCACAAAGTGTAGTGGCCAGACAATTTAATGTGGTTAGAAGCACCATTAGTCGCCTTTGGAGGCAATTTCAAGAAACTGGCTCAGTGGCAGACCGGCCGCGCAGTGGAAGACCCAGAGTCACAACTCCTGCCCAAGACCACTTCATACGGCTGCGTCACCTCAGGAATCGACTTGCATCTGCGTCCTCCACAGTCCAGTCAATGTCAGCAGCTCGTCGAATTTCAGATCAAACGGTCAGGAACCAGCTGCATGACTCTGGTCTTTGGGCTAGAAGACCCTACAGAGGTCCTGTTCTTACGGACCGGCATCGCCAGAACCGTCTGCAGTGGGCGAACCAGCATCATCAATGGACCATTGGGAATGACTGGAGACGGGTTTGGTTTAGTGATGAATCAGCGACACGATAGATGGAGAAGAGTTTACCGCAGAGTCCATGAGTGCTACGCCCAGAACAGCATTGATGAGGCTCCTCCACATGGTGGTGGAGGTGTACTGATGTGGTGGGCGATCAACTTCATGGGAAGAAGTGACCTGGTGCAAATTGAAGGACGCCTGAATGCCCAATGATACGTCGCTGAAATTCTTCGTCCTCATGTCCTTCCACTTCTGGCTGCACGAGGGTCGATTTTTCAGCAGGGTAACGCTCGACCTCATGTGGCACAACTCACCACCCAGTTCCTCGCTGACAACAACGTCCAGACCATTCCGTGGCCAGCCATGTCATCAGACATGAACCACATAGAACACTTATGGGATGAACTCGACAGACGACTTTGCCAGCGAGACGTGGCTCCAGCCAATCTCCGACAGTTGTCTCTTGCACTGCGGGAAGAGTGGGCAGCCATCCCACAACAACAGATCCAACGGCTAATTGGACCCATGTCAAGGAGATGTCGTTCTCTGATAGAGGCCAGAGGAGGCCATACACCTTACTGAAATGGAGGCCTCAGTCGCAACGAATAAAAGTCCAAACCAAATTTAATGAACATCATTTCATTGTTAAAGTCTGAAAGTTTCTTCATGCCAAGATTGAAACATTAATTCCGTAAAATAAAATTTTGGTACAAGTTTGAAATTTGGTGTCCATTACCACTGCAATAATGTTGCGTTTCATTTTTTGAACAGTATACTCGTATATTCATTATAACAGAATTATAGCCTGCAAAAACAAATTAATTGGCTTCTAAATATTTTCTGTCACACAGCTCATCTACAGCATTGATCCTACAAATGATACTTCCAGAGGAGCTTTCACAATAGATACAAATGCTGGAGTTTTCTTAGCAAAAACAGTTGATTATGAGAACATCCCTGCAGGCAAGGCATTTATATTTGATGTGAGTAAACAGTAGATAATGGGATGAATCTGTTTTGGAAGTGTTACAAAGTTAGTGATTATTTAATTCTAACTGATGTTGTGAGTGTCCGATTGGCAGAGTGTGTAGAGCACTGGCCTCATGCTTGTTGCTGTTTATGACATGCCCTGTGGGAGCAGTGGTCCAATTCTTTCTTTGTCTCCTGAGAGTCCCCCGGGAACTACATAGGCATATTGAATTAATGGTAGAGTGAGGTGGGCTAGGCATATTGAATTAATGGTAATGATAAAGTTGGGTGGGTGTTGAGCACACTGTAAAATCATGCACCTGTTTAGTCTTCTCAGCCATAAAATAATTACTGTCAGCTTGTTAACAAACCTTAACTCCCATTACACTTCACTGCAATAATGGAAGGAGACAAGTAAGTAAAATCATGGGTACTGAGTAATGGAGCATCCGACTGACAGAGTGGTTAGAGCACTGGTCTCTTGTGGCAAAAGTGCCAGGTTTGATTCATGGTATCGACATGCTTCAGTCTACCCAGCTGTAAATGGGTATCTGACTTTGCACTTAAGTTAGGGAAGGAAATGGCAGCAAGGAAGGGAACTGGTCACCCCACGTCTCAATACTGGACCTAGTATAGTGAAGACTAACACTTCACTCCGCTATATCAGTATTTGCTATGGGATTACCTTTTTTTACTGAGTAATGATATATGGAATAAACAAATAATTTTATGAACAATTTATATGTAGTCTATACGATTTCTGTAATAACATTTTGTCACTACTAAAGAGATATTGTATTTTATTTTAATTTAATATCACTAAGTGCGACTTTAAAGCCATTATTTATTGTAATAATTACATATATTTAAATTGTTGTAATTGATTTTATAGAGTTGCATCACAATCACTTTCATTCATAACAAAACCGACTAACAACCATCATATGCCAAATAAGATAAATCAATGGAAAGTTTGGCAAAAGGAATACCAGAAAAATTATGGATGGGATAGAAATGACTAAAGATTTTGGTAGAAGGGAATGTATTATTACAAATATGATTTGACCAGAGGAAATTCTCAGACACTTTCTGTTTGAATGTAAAACAGTGTACCCATGACTATTTAACACATTAACTACCGCAAGCCGCTGTCAGCGGTTCACAAAATAATCACATTTGTACCGCAAGCCGCTCAGAGCGCCAATCTAATTTTAGTAATAAAACGAATGAAAAATGTACTGAAACACTCTCTGATCTGGTTCGAGATTTTAAGTTCCCACTGGAAAACAAATTCCCAAAGCATGGTTGTTGTAGAACACTGGAAAATTGATATTATGTTCATATTTTTCAGCATTTTGGGTTACTTACCAAATCGTGTAAAACTGTTTACCGTGGCAACTAGTGATAGGACTACAAAAAATGCATGTACATCTCGTCTAACGGCTGAATAGGATAGAAACGTGTTTCAACAATTGACTGATAGATCTAGCGACAAGGACAAGAGTGAAAACGGTGTGCACATTGATTGAAATTGTGATTTTGATAGAAATGGGGTGCAAGCAGTTATAATTGTCAAAATATTGCAAGACCTCGGCCATTGGAGGGCCGTTAAATAGCAACAACCTCTATTAGAGTTACAACTGGTATTTATTGTAATAGTACATTCATTTATCTTTAAAATGACGTGTAATTCATAAAAATCTGTAAACAATTACGAAAACTACAGCTTACTTTGTGCAAACACCTACAGGATGAAAATGGGGAAAAAATTTAATTCGGCCACAGTGTGTTTTTCAATTCGGTAGTTAATGTGTTAACTGACAGACAAGAAGAAGACACTAATGATGGATATATGACATACATTGAGGAAACCTACTGGTAACATTACTAGGCAGTCCCTGTCCTAGAATCTCCAGAGTTGGAGAGATAGAAGCAGACTAAAAAAAACATGGAAAAGACAACTGGATGCGGATATGAAAGGGAAGAAGACATTGAAAGACCATTGGCAGATGTCACAGGACAGGAAGACTTGGCATCAGTTTGTTGGGGGGGGGGGGGGGGGTACTGGTGCTCCTTGGGGAGCTAAAAGGTAAAGATTTAATTAATTAATTGAACTGATAAGGGCAAGGCAAAATTTGTTTTCTCCATTCATTTATTTCTAGTTTAGAGTGGAACTTTTCAACAATTTTCTTATTTGAACAGAACATTACAGACAATTTTGTATACAATATTTTAGGTGCTAGTTACAGATGGAAAGTTTACAAGCACAGCTACTGTCACCATACACATTCAGGATGAAAATGATAATCCTCCAAGTTTTGATGATCCAGGAGCTTTGTTTCTGAATGTCACAGAGGTAAAAAAAAAAAAAAAATTGAGAGTTATTTTATCAACAGAATTTACTAAAATCTACCAACATCTTAGCTCAGATTTATTTGTGTGTGGAGATCCATGCATCTTCCAACATTAGTTTATGAAGAAAATTGTTGGTCTTTACTTTTGGTATTCCACCTATGTCCCAGTCTTGACATATGGATGCGAGTCATGGGCAATGACTACAACCCACAAAAGCCAGATCCAAACCTCAGAAATGAGGTATCTGAGGAAGGTGGTTGAAGTAACAAGAAGAGACATGGTCCGCAACCAGACGATACATCAAGGCCTAAAATCCCACCCCCTGCAGACCCAAATAGAACAGTCCCAACTAAGATGGTTTGGCCATGTCTGCAGAATGGGAGAAGATCGGCTACCACGACAAGCATGGGAAACAAAGAGCCAGGGATCCAGACCTCCAGGACGACCCAGAGTCCGCTGGGAGGACAACATTAGACAATCTTTGAAGGACCGAGGACTAGAATGGAACCAGGCCAGGAAGAAGACAGCTGATAGAATAGTCTGGCGCTCTCTCTTCCAAACCTCTACACCTCACGGTAGAAGGGGAACGACTAAGTAAGTAAGTACTTTTGGTATTCAGTATTTTACTTTAGTTGCTCCTTATGTCAACTATGTATTCTTCTTCTTTCTCCTCTCAACACCCCATGTAGCCTAGGCCTTCAACAAACTTATGCCAAGTCTTCCTGTCCCCTGCCATCAAGTCGAGGCCTTTCCATGTCTTCTTCATGTCGGTCTGTTTTCTTCTCCATGTGTTCTCCATCGTTTCCTCTACCTCTCCTATCCTGGGGATTCCAGAACAAGGACTGCCTGGTAATGCACGAACATTCCAGGTGCCAAATCTAGAGGTTCTCTTAGAAGAAAGAAGGTTAGTCAGCAACAGACTCCTTTCGGCTTTCTCTGTGATCTTTCATGTGCCTCCCCTGTCTTGGATGGCTGAATTTTTAATTGACCCATCCGTTTGTTTGTTGAAGTTTTTGTGATTTTAAATTTCTTCAGGATGGGGTAATCAGCCTCATGCCCAACCCTCCTTAGTCCCCTTTTATGACATGCATGGTAGATCACAGTGTTAGTATTCTTTGATGTTAGTATTCTTTGCTCCACTTTTGGGCCCCAGTAATGTACAGGTGTCAGCTGTGTACTGATTAAAACTTGCATAGGCTTTTTTTTTAACCCGAATTCCAGAAAATGAGAACCAGTCTGTAACATAAACAATAACAAGAAAGGTTTGTTATTGACTTACAATTTTGGAAGTTTTTACAGGAGTACCTTAATGAGACCTTGATGATCCTAGCTATGAATCTGAAGAATTGGTCTAGGATTCTGATGATTTTGTATCTTTTTTTTTCAGAGGGGGAGCATAACTGAAACGTTGCTCAGTTAAATATAAATATGTTTCATTAAAAAACTAAGCTGATTGAAGAGCTTTTTCTAAGGCATTATTTTGCATTGTTAGCCAATTTTGGCATGTTAGGTCATTTTTTAGATTTTTTGGTCATTTTAAAGCATTTTATTTTTTGGGGTCATTATTTTGCATATTTAGGCATTTTCAATGCAAAAATAGGCATTTTTTTTAGTGGTAACATGTTCCTACTTATTGATTTTTTTACACATTTCTTTACTTCACTGTTTTCCCCATTCTGTTTAATGATGTTCCCTAAACCCCTGCAAACAAATGTTGCTGGTAAATTTTCTTACATAAAGTCAAATTTTGGATTTTTTTCTGGTGCCATTACTTCCTTGGAGAAGTCAGCAGTTCTATTAGTGGATGAAATAGATTTGATGAAGAAAATGGTGAATGACTTAGACGGTGTGAATGGAGACATGGGAAAAGTTGAGCAAAAGAAAATTGAGTAAGTTTTAAAACGAAAATGTGGATGTGAAAAGTTGTGCTTAATTTCAGATATGCTATCAGGGAAAACTTTTCCCTCTGTGAATTTTCAGCAGACATAGTACCAGCGGACGTAGTTTATTACAAGTATGCTCCTATGGTGTCAGTAGTAGCGGACAGGAGCTTTTTGGTGTTTAAAGCTTTGTTGGCAGACTATAGAAAGTCATTCTCCTTTAAAAATCATCACATGATTTTCATTGTGTATTGTAATTCTGAACTCATTAAATAAAAACTTTCAGTTGACCATAGAAACTGTAAAAATGTTTAGTTGCAATTTTGTCTTTTGTGTTTGCTTTTTTTTAATAAAGAATTATTTTTTAATAAAAATAAAATTTTCAGTTTGGCACTTAATTAAAATTGTGAAAATGTAAATTACACTTTTTAAGGTGTCTTTGTGTGAGTGTATGTGCATCCATGTGTGCATGTGTTTTTTTTTAGACTGCATGTTTTTGGTTAATTAAATATACTTTCAGTTTGGCACTGAAACTGTAAAAAATTTAAGTTCAATTTTTTCATGTTTTTTTCCTTGTTTTGTTTTACTGGCAATTTGCTTTTTTGTTTTTGTTTGTTTTGTTAGTAACATAAAGATTTCAGTTTTACATAGTAACAGCAAATAAAATTAAATTATAGTTTTTAGGTTTTTTTTTAATTTGTTTTATGCCGTTCATTTTCTTCTTTTAAAAATACAAAATAATTACAGTTTAGCTCGGAAACTATAAAAGAAAGGTGTCTTTTTTTTTAGATCTTTTTTTTTATTTTATAGGGCATTTTTGGGTTTTTGTGGGTCATAAATGAATTTTTATAGGTCATTTTCTAGCAATTTTAAGTCATTAAAATCCTAGCCCTACTGATGAATATACAAATAGCTACCTTTCATTAAATTATATAGTTCTTCAGGATTGTTGTTCTTGTTGCCAATGCCATGTTGGAGAATTTGCATGTGTTCTTCGAGGTTTTAACATTTATATTTCTTTTCAACACACACACACATGCACGCACGCGCGCGAGAGAGAGAGAGGCATACCTCTGAGATATTGCGGGTTTGATTCCAGACCACCGCAATAAAGCGGGTCACACCCATTTTTTTTTAGCTTCCCAGTGCATATAAAAGCCTAAAATCATGTTTATGTCTATTAAATGCACAATAGCGCTAGGTCTAAAAAAACAATGTACTGTAAAATTAAAAATACTTTATTGCAAAAAAAAAATGCTAATCTTCATCATCTGAGCCTTCAGAGAATCGTAATCTTTTTGCTGGTGGAGCCAAAATCTATCGGAAGAGGAAGACACCTTTTAATAAATAAACATGAATAATTTGAAGAAAAAAAGCGCAATATCTGTGAAGCACAATAAAGCAAAGCACAATAAAACGAGGTGGGCCTGTACATACATACATACATATATATATATATATATATATATATATATATATATATGAATAATACTACAATAATTTGTTTCTTCGATGGTCCTTGATACAAATGACTTTCTAAAAATTAAAAAAAATATGTGTCTCTGATGTTTCAGAAATGTCTGACTAATAGCTACAACTTGAATGTCAATAATCATATTGCACTGATAAAAATTTTGGATCCAAACTTTTCAAAATGCGCATTCAGCCAAATAAATTAGAACTCAAGATTTCACCTGCTGTTTCTGATATTCAGGATGCTTCGTCAGTCCAGGATCTTGCAACCATTAGTGCTACTGACCCAGACACGAATACCAAGCTTTTTTACTCCTTTGATGTCATCAGTCCCATAGGTAAGGCACCTAATCTGCTTTAATTATTTGCATTGCGGTAGGTGCAGTAATAATGTTCTGATAGCAGTATAAGTTATGTTTAACCATTTTTTATCAAATGATATAAGAATTTCAAATATTTCATTCTAACATCTTAAATAATCTTATTTTCCAGGTCATAAAATCCCTTTTTAATTTAGTTTAGCAGTCTCCTCCAGTCATAACATACTTTGGGGATGATGCACCCTGGAGTGATAATCCTCAACTGCATTTTGCCTGGTACTCCTTGTGACGTGTTCTTTTCTATTCTCTATGTTGTAAGAGTTTTTTTTTTTTTTTACCCAGTCTGAGGTGGCCTTGTAGGGAGCATTTCCACCTGGTGCAATCAGCAGCTTTGTCCTCCCAGGATGCTGGATTAATATCCAGACGTTTCATGTCTCTCTTGCACACTCTTTGAATCAATTTAATATGCAAAACAAACTTGGATGTTAATTTTTGTCTCAGTAGGGAAAATGTCAATAATCATTTTGTGAATTTATTGTAAATATAAACATTTCTTTAAGAGGTGAAATGTACTAATAGTTGGATTTAAACTTTTTCGTTTATTATTTCTGAGACAAAAGACAAGTATGTTGATCCCATAAATGTTGCTATTGCTTAAGCAATGTTTAAACAATAACACAAAAGATAGCAAGATCTCTTGCATGTTGAATTTATTAATCATGAAGAGAATGTAACTGTGTTAATGGCATGAAAGCATCGTGGTGGGCAAATCTCTAAAGTGTTCAAAATTTGTAAAGATAAGTTACACATATGGATTTTTATTTTTGTTTCCTCAATTGCTTATTCAGCAAGCCCCGTGTAGTTCTCTGAGGATCAATCAGGAGATGAAGAAAACATAGGACCACAGTTCCTTCAGGCATGTCTTAATAGACGTTCAGTATGAGGTTGTGCATGGTGCTGCCAGGTTGTGTATGGTGCTGCCAACCATCATATAAAATAGCTGCTACATAAAGAACCACTCAAAAGCACACAAAGGCTGTGGTGCTGGGTTCATGCAAGGGGGTTAGCAACAGTGATGGTTTCATGCAATGCAAGGAGCAGGGAAAAAAAAGCTTATAATGAAATTTTTTTTTTTGGGTCTATGCATAGAAAACTAGTATTCCCTACATATGAAATACCCAGTTCAACACCATGTATGTTGTAATTTGGGTAGTTAGTGTTCTTTATGATGCACTTTAAGTATCTTTGATAAATTCTTTTATTCATTGTAGGAGCAACAAAACTGTTTTATATTGACCAATCATCTGGTGATCTTAAAGTCATTCAAGTGCTGGACCGTGAAATTGAGGATGAGTACATTCTGAATGTGACCGTTACAGACGGAAAATTCACTGTGAGTAAACTGAGCAGTTGAAATACTTTGTCAGTATGTTTACCAAATATCAGGGCTGTTGATTCACAGTACTGTCCCCCTAGGAAAATCTACAGATCTGGCACCTGGAATTTGTGTACACGTTTTCATTGCATTTTAAAATATATGGCAATTTTAAGATAGCAAGTCCAATTTTTTTAAACATAATCTTCAACTCAAATGGCAAGGCAGTCCTATTGTATGGCTGTGAAACATGGAGAAAAAAATGACAACCAAGAAGCTACAGACTTTCATAACTGGGTGCTTGCTTAGAATCATCACTGTCACCCTTCAGCTCTCCACGGAGCATAGGTACACAAACTGATGCCAAGTTCTCCTGTCCTGTGCCAACAGCTTAAGGTACGCAAACATCCATTTATGAAAATCTGTAGCTTTTTGTTTGTTGTTTTTTGTTGTTCTCCACGTTTCAGAGCCATACTTGTGTAGAACAGAAGGAACAAAATGGTATGGCGAGATCACCAATGTGGAAATGATGACAAGAACCAGGCAGGTGCAAGTGAAACAGGAGATAAGAAAAAGACACTGGTAATGGGTATAACACACATTAAGGAAACCTAGTGATAGCATTACATGCTAGTCCTTACTCTGGAAACCCCAGGGTAAGATAAATAGAGGAGTCCAAAAACATATGGAGAAAGGAACTGTAAGATATTGAATTCATTTATCCATTACCCTTTCAGCTCCTTGAGGAGCATGGATCTTAAAAAAATTCATACCAAGTCCTGTCCTGTGCCATCCACTAAAGGTTCTGACTTGTCCATACTTTTTAAAGTTTTGTTAGCTAAAAGTTTCTGCAGGATGCGGTAGCCACCCCCATGCCCAACCTTCCTTAGTTGCCTGTTACAACATACTTAGTAGTTTACATTGTTACTATTCTTTGCTCCCCTTTCAGGCCCCAGTAAAACACTACCATAAAACTTACAAAACAAACTACCATAAAACTTACAAAACATACTAACATAAAACTTACAAGACACGCTAACATAAAACTTACAAAACACGCTAACATAAAACTTATAAAAACATACTAACACAAAACTTACAAAACACACTAACATAAAACTTACAAAACATGCTAACATAAAACTTATAAAAACATACTAACATAAAACTTACAAAACACACTAACATAAAACTTTCAAAACACGCTAACATAAAACTTATAAAAACATACTAACACAAAACTTACAAAACACGCTAACATAAAACTTACAAAACACACTAACATAAAACTTACAAAACACACTAACACAAAACTTACAAAACACACTAACATAAAACTAACTTACAAAACACACTAACATAAAACACTAACATAAAACGAATAGGGAGCTCTATACTCGTTTGAGCATGCATAAAAAAGAGAAATTGCGCCACCTCCATCCGCAACCTTCAGGGTCCTCTATTCAGTCTTCTACCCATGCCAAAGTTATTTGCATTCCTCCAGATTTGTATCTGTCTCCTGATGAATTGTCTGTCCTGAGCAAAGGTCTTAAGTTTGTTCCTCTTCGTTCTAATTTTGACAAATATTCTCTGCTTCAAGATGTTCACAGCTTCCATCGCCGCATGCATCTAAAATATTACCATCGTAATGGTAATGATTCTACCAGGGTTTCCAATACTGATGATATCTTTCATCGTTTTGACAAACCCAAACAATACTGGACTCCAGCTCCAGGAGCTTCTCAGGCTCTGGATTTATATATTGCCAATACTTTACATGACATTGACCAGCTTACTCTACACCGTCTCCTTCGATCTAACCTCACGTCTTCTGAATGGCGGACATTATCACGCCTTAGAAAACGTGAGGATATTGTTATCAAGCCGGCAGACAAAGGTGGTGCAGTGGTTCTTTGGCGTAAGGACTTATACACTCATGAAGGAGTTACACAGCTAGGTAGCACCACCTTTTACTCACCTTGTTCTGGTGATGCAACAGTCCGGAATAATCTTGCTGTTTATAAGACTATCCGTGGCCTTGTCAATGATGATCTTCTTCCTCCTGGTGCTTTATCTCTCCATATTTTTTATAGTAGTCTTGGTAAGCTACCACGACAAGCATGGGAAACAAAGAGCCAGGGATCCAGACCCCCAGGACGACCGAGAGTCCGCTGGGAGGACAACATTAGACAATCTTTGAAGGACCAAGGACTGGAATGGAACCAGGCCAGGAAGAAGACAGCTGATAGAATAGTCTGGCGCTCTCTCTTCCAAACCTCTACACCTCACGGTAGAAGGGGAACAACTAAGTAAGTAAGTCTTGGTAAGCCTTCCTTTTACATGCTTCCTAAGGTGCATAAAATTGCTAACCCTGGTAGGCCTATTGTTTCAGCCTGTTCTTGTCCCACTGAAAATATTTCTGAATTCCTTGATAGTATTTTCCAACCTTTAGTCACCAATCTGCCTTCTTATTTGAAGGACACTACTCATGCTATCACTACCTTTGATTCGATCAGATTCATGCCTGGCCTTACTTACCGTCTTTTCCTCTTAAGATGGGCCCTAGTTACGCTTGCCTGTATAGGGGCCACTTTGAATATTTAGTCTTTCAAAGTTATGATGGACCGATACCTGAGTTTTACCGCCGCTATATTGATGATGGTATTGACATTACAGACATGTCTGAGGTAGATCTCCGTCGATTTATTGACTATGTTGGTAATTTCAATCCTGCCATCAAATTCACTTCTGCAATTTCTACGACTTCAGTGAACTTCCATGACATCATTGTGACTATTAGCCCTACTGGTCTTAAAATGTCTGTCTATTATAAGGCTACTGACGCTCATGGTTTCCTTCTTTATACTTCATCGCATCCTCTTAGTTGTAAAAATTACATTCCCTTTTCTCAACTTCTTCGCTTGCGTCGGTTATGTCACGATGATTTCCATCAGCGAGCTCAAGAGGTGCTCAAGTTCTTTCACCGACGTCTTTATCCAGAACATGTTTTATCTGATGCTCTTAATTGCATCACATGCGTCACTCATTAGATGGCACTCACTACTAAACCTTCTGTCCAATCTGACAGACTCAAACTGGTTCTAACTTTCCATCCTCACTGTCTGGAGCTGAAGAGAATTCTGTTTCAACATCTGCCTATTCTCCACTCTGATCCTGATACCAGAGAGTTGTTTTGTGATACACTTTTGTTGGCATATTGTAGGGATAGGAATTTTGGGACATTCTTGTACACGGTCGCTTGAGACATACTAGCCCTTCATACTTTGGTACTAAACCGTGCCAACGCAGTATATGTAAGAGCTGTCTGTTTGTACTCCAAACTCAGACAGTCACTTTTCCGAAAGGAAAATTTGTCATTAGAGAGTCTTTCACGTGCAAATCCAGAAACCTGATTTATGCTATCATCTGGAAGAGGTGTGGCATTACCTATATTGGTGAAACTGGCAGACAGGTTTCGTGAGCACTTAAATGACATCTATCATGGTAAACATTTACCGGTGGCCCTTCATTTCAATAGGCCTGACCATTCAGGTAATTCCGATATTCATGTCACTGCCCTCCTTTCATGTGTCGGTGATGACCGGACTCGACTTTCGTTGGAGAATCGTCTTATTTTTCAAATGGGCTGTTTATCTCCAAAAGGCCTTAATGTCCAACATCATTTTGCATAAATTCTGGTGGCTTTTCTCTCTTTTTCATTCTTCTTTATTCATTGTTTTTTCAATCTATCTTCTTATGTTTTTGTTTTGGTTCATTTCATATCCTTTTGTATCTTGTTATATTGTCGCTATCTTATACGTCACTTCCTTAAACGATTTCTTGGACAGGGTACCTCAGTGTTCTATTCCAAGCATCTACGGATTTAGCTGATGTTTCACTTGTTCCGAAGTTTTGTTCATTCTCTTTTTTTCATTTCGTTGATTATTTACTTTCTTGTTTCAGTATTTCTTTCAGGTTTTACGATTTTCTTGTATTATTATTGTTCTTTTTTCGCTCATCACTGTGGGTGTTTACTTTTTCCATCTGCTTGTATCGCTCATTTGGTGTATGTTTCTCATCATCGTATGTTTTTGTAGTACTTATATGTAATTCTTGTCCTTGTCACCTGTTTGTAACTGTGGCTGACGAAGGGTAAAACCTGAAACATCCCTTGTTTCATGTGAACCGTTAATTTGTAGAACTGATTCAATACCGTTTTATTGGTTTATATACTTATATAACATAAAACTTACAAAACACTCTAAAATAAAACTTACAAAACACTCTAACATAAAACTTACAAAACACACTAACATAAAACTTACAAAACACACTGACATAAAACTTACAAAACACTCTTACTAATCCATAGAAAGTGCAAATGGTAAGTTGAAACAAAGTCTGCTATGATGATTACATCAAGACCATGACATAAAAACACAGGACATTTCAGATCAAGAATATGCAAGTATAACTTCTCTATGACATCTGAATGAGTGAAGAAAGACATTCGTTATGGTGATATATCTGGCAGTTTGTTTTACATGATGAGGCTGCCAGTTCTATACACAACCTCATATCAGACATCTTGTATGGCAGGTTTGACAGATCAGTCATCCTGTTCTTTCTGTCTCCCTAGAGATCCCCTGGAACTACATCAAGGCTTACACTGAAATTATTTTTGCTGTTGTGGGTTCATTGTGTTGTGTTGAGTTGTGTTGTGTTGAGTTGAGTTGTGTTCTGTTTATTGCATATGATATATATAAGCTATTAAGGTTAAAAGTTGTCATGGTGATATGAGAACACTCACTCTCAATCTTCACAGTACGTGGAATATCCTGCTCAAGAAAATTGCTCTCAGGGTGAGATATACAGTCAGTCCTCGCTATTCGCGTGTTCCGTATTCGCGGATTCCTCATTTGCACGAGATAAAGTGTAACTCATTTTTTGCCATTCGCAGGCACTCGCGGGTATTTGCAGCCATGCACAGTAGGGAAAATAATTTAAAGGGGCCTACCGTGCAGCAAGGAGAGGCTGGCTCCTTGTTCTCTTGACTTTTATTGTGTTTACACGTGTCTTTGAGCATCTTTTCATCCACGTTTTTGCAGTTTTACACTGTTTTTTTTTAAATATTATTTTTGGAATTAATAATGGCATCCAAGCATTGTGCAAGTGTGTTGGCAAGTGTACCTAAGTGCAAGAAGGCTGTGATGAACCTCAGTGATAAAGTATGTGAGTTAGATAAAGTTCTTTCTGGGATGCCTGTATAAAATTATCTTTATTTCTTAATTTTAAATGTTCTGTCTAAATGTTTTCAATGTTTGTTTTCCTGGGATTTTGTAATAAGATGTGTGTGTTTATGTGTTTGTTTGTATGTGGATGTGTGAATGAGTAGTGATAGTGTGAGTGAATGGGAGAGTGAGTGAGCATTTTTACACCTAAAGATTGTACATACTGTATTATTACAAATAAAACAGTATATAAAATACATTTATAAAATGCACAGTAAAATAAATAAGCTGTTTTTTACCAGAAGGGATACGTGAAATGATGAGTTTATGGTGATTTGTAGCAAACATGTATTGTGAACTGGGTACCGCAGGAACCTAACCCCCTTTTCCCCAAAGAATCAATGGTTCCGTATTGATGGATGTCCATATATTCACGGGGTTTGCAAGGAACCTAACTTCCACGAATAGCGAGGATTGACTGAATATTTTTTTTTAACGTAGATGTCAGTTAGAATGATGACGTGAGCAAGTTGTAAAGTGTGATGAATGCTTGGTTACAACGTCCTTCAAGGTGACTGGATGTATTTATAGCTAGTATAATTTATGATCTCTTGTTTGTGCCATGGTCTAGCGTCTATATGATCTTTGGTGAGATCTTGGAATTTAATGTTTTTAGATCTCTATTGGTCACAGAGAAATATCTATACTTTATTGATTACAATGTTGACCTTATTCCATTTATTCCCTATTATATTGTCATATTTCGTATCTTTAAGTTAGAATTCTAGATATCAGTGGCAGTAGCCTTGACCTTAAACCATTTATTTATTTTCTTAATTTTGTTTCAGATCTTTAAGCTGGTCAGTGTGAAAGTTTTAGACGTTAATGACAATGGCCCACATTTCAACCAGACTTTCAATATGACAGTCGAAGAAGGTAAGTCTGCTCATGTTGTTTGAGTTGACTTTATTTTCACTGTGTCCTCCATCCTGTTAGTTCTAGACTTTCCTTTTCTCAGGATATTAGCTCTGTATATGGGCTTTATGTGTGCCCCATGTAGTTCCAGGGCTGGGGGAGGGGGGAGATCGTCTCTAAGGAAAGAAAAATAAGACTGCTACTCCCCTAAGCATGTTGTAAGAGGCAGCCAATATGTGGTTGTGCATGAGGCTGGCAACCTCATGATGTATAACAGAAACCACCACTGCATGAGAACACATTTGCTGAGATGCAGGCTTCCTGCAAGGGGGCTAGCCACAGTGGTGGGTTGATGCTCCTTAGGGAGGGAAAAGAGAAGTGGTGATGATGATGACACAGGCTTTGTGTTTGAGAGAATACTGAGATATTTCAGCAAGCACACTCACACACCCTGTGTGATTTCTAGGGCTCTCTGAGGACATGCAGAACAAATAGAACTAATGCTTTCTCTGGTATGTTGTACTGTGTGAGGTTGTGCATAGGACTAGCAACATCATTATGTAAAACAGATTCTTACAGAGACCACCGCTGCAGGAGCATAAGAAGCATTTTCATGCATGCTTCCTGCAAAGTGTTATGCAAAACTTTTGACCAAAACATGTAATGAATATGTGCACTCAGACACAACTTGATACACAGACATGAGTTCTTAGATCTTGGTCATGTGACTGGGAAACTCAGAGATTACACTGACAAACAACATTTTTCTTTCTTATATAAGAATAAGTGTTCTTAGGTCAGTTTCTTGCGCTGATTTCAAATCTGAAATCCGTTTATCTCTATCACGTCGGGTTCTTAAGATATACTTACTTACTTAGTCGTTCCCCTTCTACCGTGAGGTGTAGAGGTTTGGAAGAGAGAGCGCCAGACCATTCTATCGGCTGTCTTCCTCCTGGCCTGGTTCCATTCTAGTCCTCGGTCCTTCAAAGATTGTCTAATGTTGTCCTCCCAGCGGACTCTGGGTCGTCCTCGGGGTCTGGATCCTTGGCTCTTTGTTTCCCATGCTTGTCGTGGTAGCCGATCTTCTCCCATTCTGCAGACATGGCCAAACCATCTTAGTTGGGACTGTTCTACTTGGGTCTGTAGGGGGTGGCATTTTAGGCCTTGACGTATCGTCTGGTTGCGTACCATGTCTCTTCTTGTTACTTCAACCACCTTCCTCAGATACCTCATTTCTGAGGTTTGGATCTGGCTTTTATGGGTTGTAGTCATTGCCCATGACTCGCATCCATATGTCAAGACTGGGACATAGGTGGAGCGGTATACAGCCATCTTCGTTTTCTTACCAACCTCTCTAATTTCTTAAGATATTTGTGAATAAATATATTTTTGGGAAACCGTTATTTGCTCCGTTTCATTTTTACTATATAACTTATTAAAAATTAATAAAATGCAAAATAATTCTACTTTTTATACTGCTAAAAGATGCATGACATATGTTACGCTATTTTTCAAATAGTTACTGTATTTTGAAATAATTCTGAGCGAAATATGGCTTCTAGAAGTTGTAGAATCGGTATCGAAACCAGTGCCTCATGATCCAATCACGTGTCCGATCCCAGTTCCACCATAACAATATCCGTTGGACGTGAATGAACCATCAGAAAGTGATAGTTTACCTGCTTTAGAAACTAATTCTGACTCGGATTATATACCGGTGAATGATGGTGTTCACTTAATTAACCATTCAGAACTTTCAGATCTAATACGTGATCTCGCTCTTACCAAAGGACAAGCGGAATTACTCGGTTCGTGACTCAAAGAATGGAATCTTTTAGCGCCCAATACTCCGATATCTAAATTTCGTCATAGACACAGAGAACTTGTTCAATACTTTGAGATGGATGATGGCATTTGCTATTGCAAAGATGTAAACGGTCTAATGGTGCACCTCGGTCGTGAGCACATAGTCAACGAATGGCGACTTTTCATCGATTCTTCCAAGACTAGTCTAAAAGCCGTGTTATTGCATAACGGAAATTTATTTTCATCAATTCCAGTCGCCTACTCTGTTCATATGAAAGAAACTTATGACAATATGGCTATACTTTTGGCAAAAATAAAGTACAATGACTACCAATGGCGGATTTGTGGAGACCTAAAGGTCATTGCAATTCTCACGGGCATGCAGACTGGGTATACTAAATTTTGTTGCTTCCTATGTGAATGGGACAGCCGCAACAGACAGGAACATTATGCAAGAAAGGTGTGGCCTATCAGGGATCGTATGCAGCTCTGGCATAAAAATGTAATACATGAGCCATTAGTTAACAAAGACGGCATCATTTTACCACCGTTACATATAAAGTTGGGGCTCATGAAGAATTTCGTAAAAGCGTTAGATAAAACGAGCAAAGCTTTCACTTATCTTCGAGAAAAGTTTCCGCAAGTTAGCGATGCAAAGATAAAGGAAGGTATCTTTGTAGGACCTCAGATTAGGAAAGTTATTGCAGACAAACAATTCGAGAACTTGTTACATGGTAGTGAACTTCGCGCATGGATGGCATTCAAATCGATCGTCGATAACTTTCTGTGAAATCACAAATCTGTCGACTATGTGCATATTGTTAAGCAGTGCATAGATGCATACAGAATTATGGGCTGTAACATGTCCCTCAAAATCCATTTGCTTGATTCGCATCTTGACTTTTTCCCTGACAAACTTGGCGAAGTCAGCGATGAACATGGAGAACGATTCCATCAAGATATCGCCGTAATGGAATCACGCTATCAAGGACGGTGGAGTGTGACCATGCTTGCCGATTATTGTTGGATGCTTCATCGCGATGTACCACATGCCATTCACCGACGAAAGTCGACTGCAAAGAAATTCAAGCCTACATAACTGTTACACTTCTTGTATGAATGATGTTATAATACTTTATGCCTTGTTAAAAAACTTCAATTGCGTATTTCTAGAGATCCCGACCTGATAGAGAAAAAACGGTTTGCAGATTTAAAAACAGCGCATTAAAATTGACCAGAAAAACATAGAAATGTTAGAGAAAGAAAAAAAAAGTTTTTTTTTGTTAGTCAGTGTTATTAATTACACCTCATTATGTGTGCCAGCTTCTAGAGTGTCACGCTACTGTCACTTTGACACAAGCAATATAATCGCATACAGGAATACTTATGTCATATTCATATATGTGCATTATGTAAGAAATTTTATGGACAGTATTTAAAGGTACGAGTACTTATAAAAATACGTATGTTTAGATTCGAATCTATACCTGCTCATTAGACTGAATCCACCATTTTTTTTTTATGTTCCTACTTATTAGATAACATAATCTATCGTTTTAGCTTTTTTCCGTACCAGATTTTTAAAACAATTATAAATTTGTATGTCTGCACTTCTTCGAAGTTATACTTCCCTTTCTGATCACTTACCAGATTGCATTATCAATTTCTTATTTTCTTGCATCATCCATTTCTTATTTATTTCTTTACCAGATGGCATCATTCATACTTCATATTTATCTGCATCACAGATTACATCATCCATTTTGAAAAATTATTTAATCTCCCATACCAGATTCTTTCATATTATATTCCACTTTCTGTAAAAATTATGTTTCTGTTCTTGATGCTTTAATTTGGCCCAGTCCACAAATACTGCTGCACTTTAATCAGGTCTACAACAGAGCTGAGTTACCCACAGATCTAAGCAACTGGTTAACAATGGAATCGCTGACTACATAAACCAGATACACAAAATTCTTCTGAGCATTGGGGTTATGGAAAGTTTTATTTCTCCTTCTGCATCTCCTTCTGCACTAACCTGGTTGCAACCATATCTTTTACATGAGACCAAGAAAACTGACAAGTGAATATATTCTACTGATGTGCTTCCGCCAGCTGTGTGGCCTTTCTCCCAATATACAAGTATATATATATATACAGTAGAACTCCATTTATCCGAACCCCATGGGACCGAGCATCGTTCGGATAATCAAATGTTCGGATAATTGGATTACATAATGTATCGAGTACATGTACACATATTTCTAAAAATAATTAACCATCACAAGGAAATTACACTATAAAACATATTTACTTGTACTGTAATAATAATACCCACACTGTATTAGATCACTGTATCACCAAAATCTTTCATTACACTGCAGTGCATGTACTACTTGTATTAATTATTTTTTTTAAGAAAGAGAAATGTTTTCAAAATAACATTACAAACGATTCAAAACCAGGCGCAACTTACGTATACACGTACTTGCACAGATGTAGCCCACTATTTAAAATAATGAGGAATCCTCTTTTGCACCAAACTGGATAGTCTCCTTTTGGCTGCTAAGTCCCGCATTCTCTTCAACAGCAGAAGCTGTGTAGGACAGCTGTCATCTTCTTGCTCGTACCAAGCCATCGCTGTTTCTAGTGCTATAAAGGCCTCTTCAGGACTTGGTCGACGTTTTGGGTTTTCTTCATAATCTACAAGTACATCATGTACTTCTGAGGTGTCTTCATCATTGGTCACTACATGTATTTGGTTTTCTTCTTGCACAAAAGACAAAATTTCTTCGTCATTCAAAAACTGAAAACCAGAATCATTATCATCTTCTAGCCACATGTGTGCATCATCTTTGTCACAGGCCGAAAATCCGGGCATTGCTTGAAACAGTTCCACAACTTCATTTATACAATCATCATTTGTGTCCACTACAGTAGTTTCATTTCCTCCTTTTTTCCCAAGCAATCTATTCCAAGCCTTGTTGAGATTATCTTGTGACAGGGTGGTCCAAGCATCAGCTAACATATATCAGCAGTCTTTGAGATTAAGCTTTTAGGAAAACGCCACCACACTTTCTTCATCTTCAGCCAACAATAAACAACGCAGGACTTCCTTCTTGTACATCTTTTTAAGCTTTGCTATAACACCCTGATCCATTGGTTGAATCAGTGCTGTTACATTAGGAGGCAGAAAAATTACTTTAAAATTTGCATCAACTGCATTCAATGTATCCGTCTCTGGATGAGATGGTGCATTGTCCAGTAGAAGAATTACTTTTCCAGTTTTCTTTTCTTGTTCTCTCAACCTCTTCACATTTGAGATGAACTGATTTGTATACCAATCAAGAAATATTTCACTATTCATCCAAGCACTCTTCTGTGCTTTGTAGCACAATGGGAGACATGTCACATTCTTTAAACAACGTGGTTTTTTGGCTTTACCGATCATTAGCACCGGTAAACAATGACTTCCACTGGCATTCGCGGCTACCAAAATTGTTACTCTCTCTTTGCACTTTTTAAACACAGGGGAAGCTGCTTCGCGCTGAGATGCAAGTGATTTTTGAGGCAATGATTTCCAGCATAAGCCAGTCTCATTGGCATTATACACATCGAGTGAATAACCTTCTTCTTCCAAAAAAGCCAAGAATGTTTCTTTAAAATTTTCAGTGGCAGTTGCATCGCTAGATAAGGATTCCCCTTGGATCTCCAATTCTCGTATGCCATGACGAGATTTAAAGTTTCTTAACCATCCCTGGCTAGCCTTAAAGTCAGGAGGACAGTCAAGTTGATTGTTGAACTGAAGTGCCTTTTCACACACAATAGAGAACCAGAGATAGTTTCCCCTTTGCTTCTTCTTTGCACAAACCATATATACAAAGCCTCTTCCAATTTCAAATCTTTCGCATGTCTCATGGTTTACGTTTCTTCGACCCATTTTCACTATCCAATTTCGATGCAAAACTCATAATTTTATCCTTGTTACTTTTGATGTCAGAGACGGTAGCTTTCCCAACATTGAAAATCCTCGCAAGTGAAGACACAGTTTCACCTTTTCCTAGTCTCTTGATAATTTTTGTTTTCGTTTCAAGTGACAAAACATTGCGGTTCCTTTTATATGCTTTAGGCCTTCTGGAAGATGCCATATCGCACAGAGAAATACTTGCACACCAAAATTATTCTGCTGTAGTAGCAGACACAATTATTTTAAGTTGAACTGTCTGTTTAGCCAGTGTTCTGCCTAGAACGCACACGTACACTAGATTGGTAAACCAGATATTAACTGACTTTATGATCTAACTGACTTCCTGTACGTAAGCGACCGACCATTAGCCCATTCCATCCTCTACAAATTGCTTGCACACATTTGAAGCTTGCAGCATCAAAAGATTCAAAAATAAAGTCTAACATGACTGGTGGCGCCTGATTTTTTTTTTTCTCGAAAAAGTGTTCGGATAATTGGATGTTCGGATAATTGGGGTTCGGATAAATGGAGTTCTACTGTATATATATATAAAAACTCAGCTAGCTGTGATATTGAGAAGTTCTTTCTCTTATTCTATGGACAACAAAGTACCAAGCATGGACATTTAGCCAGTCAGCATATTGGTGGGGTGGTGGTGGTGGTGGGGGGGGGGGGGGGATAATACTATGTACTACTAGTTAAATTCATATCTATGAAGTGTAATGATGAGAGAAATAGGGTCTACATTTCCGTGTGTGTGAAAAAAGTCTTGCTTTTCTACAGAAAATGGTAACCCTATTATAAAGTCGGGCGCTCTACACAATTGTGTTGAAACATTTTACACTGGTGTATAAACATTCTGAACTATTTTTACACAAGCTGGAAATCATGAAGGTCCAGCCTCTTTCATCTTGTGTGTAAAATCTTTTTTTTTTAAATGTTTTGTATAGTTTTTACTTTTCCGCAATGGATGGTGACTTGAAAGGTTCAGACTATTTCGATCTGTATACAAACTAACAGAACTTGTTCAAATAGCGTGGAAAATGAAGGTTCAGCAGATTTAAGCTTATGTGAAAATGATCTGGGCTTTTTATGCAGGTGGTGGTATTTATGACATTTTTGCTTTTTTACACCCATTTATTAATAAACTGGCTGAGGTAACCTTTTGATGATGGTCTTTCTAACTTTGGTATAAACTAATATATAAATTCTTGATGTAAACTTGATTTTATTAAATGTATAACATTACCCATATACCAGCTCAGTAGTAGTGCATAAACTTATATTTGTATTCACCTTCCTATTTTGTCTTGAAACATGCATTCAGAGATGCAACTGAAGGAATATGCCTTCACACTAGGTCAGATGGCTGTCTGTTTAATCTCGCATGGCTGAAGGCAAAAACAAAAATCAGAAGGGTCACTAAAAGAGACTTGTTATTCGCTGATGATGCTGCAGTCGTCACTCAAAGCCAACAGGAGCTTTAGAGCTTGAAAAATCGCTTCACCCAAGCATGCAAGGACTTTGGCCTCACAATAAGTCTAAAGAAAACAAATGTGCTGAGTCAGGATGTGGGTGTTGCACCAGTTATCACTATGGATAACTATGAATTGGCAGTGGAGCAACACTTCACATACCTGGGGTCTACCATCAATGACAAACTCTCTCTGGACACAGAAATTGACATCTGCATTGGCAAAACTGCAGCTATATTTGCCCACCTCACATTGCTTGTTTGGGAAAAACTCCATACTCTCGATGAAGACCAAAGCTGTGGTATAAAATGCATGTGTCACCAGCACACTTTTGTATGGCAGCGAGACATGGAAAACCTATGCTAAGCAAGAAAGAAGGCTCAATACCTTCCATCAATGGCGTATACGCCACATCCTCTGCATTTCTTGGAAAGATAAAATGACAAATGTCGAGGTGTTGTCATGTGCTGGCCTTCAAAGCAAGTATACACTGCTTAGTCAGTACAGACTATGCTGGTTTGGCCATGGCCGCCACATGGAAGATGGTCGCATCCTGAAAGATATCTTCTACCGACAACTGGCAGATGGCAAAAGAACAGTTGGGTGACCGCAGCTGAGATTCAAAGATGTGCACAAGAGATGCATGACATAAATCCAGCAACCTGGGAGGGTGAAGCTGCCGATCGCACTAAGTGGTGATGCTATTTATGGCGCCACCTTAGACTGGACAAAAAGAAGCTCACAAAACAAGCAAAAGATAGAGATAACATTCAAAACACCAGGAAAAAAAGTAGCTACGGCTGTCACCTCAGGGGCACATTCCCATAGTCATAACTGAAGGGGCTACTACTATTATTCTTATTTTGATATTATGGTATGCACAGCTATCTAGTATTTTTTTAAATAATTTCTTGTCTTTCTGTGTCATGTTTAGGTATGCTGTACATAACTGCAAGTACTTGTATCCTACTGCAGATCTAAGACAAGATGACTACTCATAATAATAGGAGGGATCCCGTTACACGGCCATTGAGGCATATTGGGAATATGGTGTTAGGCCCATATTTTCTTGACCATTGGCACACTAGGGGTGATGTGGTCAGCATCACGCTGGCTGCCTTAACCTTCCCAGAGTTGCTCTGGTACCCAATTCATGAGGCTACTCATAATAATACATGCAACTTATTTCTTTTAGATCAAATTTTTAAAAATGCATTTTACATTTAGACAGGAACAAACATTTTGAAGTATTACAAAATTTGTATGCAAGGACATTTATTGAATAACATTAAAGCAGTGTACCACACAATAGGCCAGTGGAACAAAAGATGTGTTTGTCAGTCTCTCTCTACACCTCTTTCCCTAGGGATTCCAGAGCAAGGACTACCTTGTAATGCTATCCACAGGTTTTCTCAATGTGTCCTATCCATTACCAGTATCTTCTTCTCATCTTTTGTTCCATTGGCACTTGTCTGGTTCTTGTCATCAGTTCCACATTAATGGTCTTGTTGTGCCATTACAATCTGTCTATTCTACACAAGCACCCATTTAGGAAAGTCTGTAACGTCTTATTGTTGTTCTCCATATTTCAGAACCATATGATAGGACTGACATGACATTTGATTTTAATATTTTTAATTTTTGTTCATGTCAATAACTTGCTTTATTTTTTTATTTTTTTTTTTAATTAAAGAAGAGAAAAAGGCTATTATTCTACCTCTGATGGGTTATAATTAGGATATAAATAGTGTGTGTACAACTTTCTGCCTTGTGTAGTTCCCAGTGGTCTCAGAAGAGACAAAGAAAGAATAGGACTACTGTACCCTCAGGCGTGTCATACAAGGCAACTAATATGAGGTTGGGCATGGGGCTGGCAACCTCATCATATAAAACAGGAGAAATTTCATCATCATGTGACGTATTCTTTCCAGAACGTTGTCTTGATTACAGCTGCTCTGAACACATCACGATTCTGGGCAAGTCGACCTGCATCAGCCAAAGACAAGTTCAGACTTTCTGTGATGTCCTGGGTCCACTGTTGTCTAGGTAGACCCCTTCCCCTTTTTCCAGGAACCATGCCTTCCATCACTATTTTTTCCAGACTATTATGTCTTTTTATATGACCGAAAAATTTCAGCTTCCTTATTGCGATGGTATTTAGGAGCCAATTTTCCTCTACGTTTAGTGAATGCAGTATTTCTCTGTTGGTCTTTTTTTTTCTGCCCAGGGTATTCTCAACATCCTTCTGTAGCATTTTATTTTGAATGATGTAACCTTTTTTGCAACTGTTTTATTGAGTGTACAAGTCTCACAGCCGTATGTTGCTACTGGGAATATACATGCTCTGATCAGTTGTAACTTTGTTTCTTTGCTTGTGCCTTGCCATAGGTTTTTCATCTGTATTAGTTTATGGGAAGCCCTTGCAAGTCTTAGGAGAAATTTAAGAGATTTAAATATTTAAGAATCATGCTCATTGAATATGGTCGTGTCACAGAAATTGAAACAAGATATAGTGGGGATAGTGCAGGTGGGTACTAACTAACAACTCTGCTCAAGCATTTATATATCTGAACAGAAGCAAGGAACAAAGCAGCAGCTGTTTTTGTGAAATAATTTAGATTTTAATTGATTAGAGAGTTACCACTTCATATGAATTACAGCAGATACAAGCTTAATTTTTCTTTCTTGTACATTTTGTGTGGTTGAGGTAACTTCTATCACATGGAATTGATGTTGTGCTTTTATGTATTTACATACTTACTCAAGTTTTTATTCAAATTACTTCAGGCATAGATATTTGGACAAATAGCACACATTTTTTAGCCCAGTTTTTTAAAGGTCTTTAAGTTTATGGTCATTTGGAATTTGTATTGTTGCAGAAAAGATTTTTTTTTTTTAAATATATCTAATGATGCAATAATAATTTTTTTTAAGTCACTAATGTTTATCTCACCTGTTAGAGAGGCAATGTGCTGTCAAGAGCTACCTGCTCACCGCTAAAGGGATTATATCATCATCATCACCTGTTATTAAAGTTCTTCATCAGCGAAATAATAATCCTTGTTTTTTTGTTTAAATAAGTCATATGCGCATTATATGTCACAATGCTCATATTTGTTATGATGTCTGATTATGAATACATAATTGTGTAAGATGGCTCTGTTGCTTGAGGTGTCTTGCTTTCAGATCATGGCACAAAGGTTAGTGTCAGTACACCTTACCTTGTAACTGGACAGACCAAGGACTTCCTGGTCAACTGTACTTTTTCACAGACTCCTGGGGAGATAGCGCATCTAAGCTCCCTTGTGCTTTTGAGATCAACTGATGGACACGAATTATCATTTCATGGTCAGATACCTTCTTGAATTGCTCACTGTTATTAAATTTATTTAATTCTTGCAAGTATAAACATTGTAAATCTTGTTATTCATGAATCACAGATCCTCAACCCCATATTTGAAATTGCTAAATTCAAAAAGCTGATTATTGAGACATACCCTTGACTAGAAGAGAAGAATAAAAAGACATGACAGAACCTGAAGAATAACAGCAGACAAGGAAACCCTATTAATAAAAATCTCATGATCAAAACTTAAGATGACAGCTCTAAATTGAAATCTGAAAAGAGCAACAATTGTAGTTCCATGTTCCTTGGTGAAGACTAAGGATGGATGATTATGAGACTTTTGAATGAAAATGATACATGATGATGATGAAACCTTTAAATGAAAAGGATGGATGATGATGAGATCTTTATATAATAAAGAATGGATGGATTATGCGATCTTTCAATGAAAAGGATGGATTATTATAAGACCTTTGAATAAAAATGATGGATAATAATGAAACCATTGAGTATAAAAATGATGGAAGATAATTATGATGATATTCTTGAATGGGAAGGATGAATGAATCGTGATGGTAAGATCTTTGAATGAAAAGGACAAATGATGATGATGAAACCCCTAAATGAAAAGGAAGGATGAGAGTGAGACCTTTGAATTATGCAGCATTTTATTCATAGCTATGAGTGAAGGAGAGTAGTATGTTGTATCTGTTTGAAGTCAAATTTTGTAGTTTTCTTGTTACATTTAGTGCATGATCCAAGATGAAAAATTAAAGAGATCCCAGAAAACTGTTATAAACAGATAATAGTGAAAAATATCACTAACAAAGAAATACAATAATTTGGGCATATAAAGCGGCAATAGTATCTTAAACAACCACAAATTAAAATAAAAGGTTGAAGGACAATAGGCGAAAGAACAACAGCACACAACATTAAAAGATGGGCACAAAGTATTCTGTTGGAGCACACACAAAAGACAAAAGATTGAACATGTTGGAGACCCATTGCAGCTAAAACTTTAGTGCAGATATGGCAGTTAATAAAATCTAATCTGATCCTAGAGTGATTTTAAAGTCAGTAAAATAATATTTAAAATTAAAGTTGTTGTGTTTTGGGATTTGAAAATTAGGTTTAAGCTTGGGACAGTAGACTGGAGATGACCATGTTGGCCAAAAGCGCTGCATTTAGCTTCACATCATAATTTTTTTTTTTTTTTGGGTGGATGACCTCAGTGTTTTTTGGGCGTTATTGATTTTGACAAAGGTTGAAACAGGGTTGGCGTTAGGTTAAGGCTAGCTTTAATGTAAATTTGGATAATCAGTCTGGCAGCATGGCGGCCCTTGTCTACTGTTCTCATCTGCCAAAAAACATATTTTTTGTATATGTGTGGTAATATTTTTATCTTTTCTTATCTTCTTAAAAAAAATATGTAAAACTGATAAATGGAATGTATTTTTGCAGTGTAGCACTGATAAATGAAATGTATTTGTGCATGAAATCTGGATCAATATTCTTTGTTATCACCATGACAGAGCTGGTGAGTGTTGATGTGTTTACTCCAGCTCAGATCAATGTGCAGCAGGATATATACTTGGCTCAGTACCATCACAGAATTTCAGAGGACATTTCACAAACTTCATTTGTGTCTGTATTCTGGGCTTACCCTGACTTACCAAGTACAGTGTTCAAGTGTGAGGCTAATACTTTAGATAAGCATGATCATGATAGGACCTTCACTTCCATTGCCAAGGTCATTAATGTAGGTCAAAGGCCAAATGAATATCTTCTGCTTCATGAGCTTCAACTTGTAGGTACAGAGAAGCATCAGCTTGAAGTCCAAAATTCAAGACTGGAGAAAGAGAATCAGATATTCATTGATCTTCTCTTCTACTCATCAGACACATTTCAAGGAAATAGATACTACATTTTGAAGGTAAGAAAAGTATTTTATGCTTGAAGTTGTTTTTTTCATTGTTGTTATAATATGTATGTCTTTTGTCTTTTTTTATCTTTGATTTGCAGACTGTCATTTAATTTTCTCCACAAGGCTGTATTTTTTGCCTGCTGCTACATTTTCACTCCCTATTAGAGGAAAAATAGATTATGGAAGTATAATATATGACTCTGCTGCACACAGTAACAAGATTAAATTAGACAGAATTCAGCATCAGGCTTTATGTACAATAGCAGGTGCAATCAGATCAACATCAATGGGAGCTATAGAGGTGGCTTTAGGAATTCTACTCTTAGAATTACGGAGAAAGGAGTTAAGACTAAATTACATGAACAGAGTTATGTTAGATAAGTCTCACCCAGCACATACAGCTTTTACCAGATGCCAACTAACAACTCAGGCCAATCCAATGAATACCACTAGATACCCTACAGGATTGAAGTGTATGGAGGAAATTGTCCATCTGGGTACATTAATTACATCAATTAATAACAGTTGTGAATACAAGCCAGTGATTCCACCCTGGGAGATCAAGAAACCAGACATGGACTACCACCTAGCAGAAATACTTAAGAAAACAAATAATATAGAAAATATTAAAAACACAGCCAATAAATATATACAACAAATATCAAATGACAGCATTACTGTGTACACAGATGGATCCAAGGGAAAGGATGGCAAATTGGGGATAGGAATATATATTCCAATATGGAAAATGGCAAAAGAATATAGCATCATGGAAAATACATCCATTTTCACTGCAGAGATGATGGCAATACTAAAAGCACTAGAAATATTCTTTAATAACCCTCCCAATAAATTAACAGTTTTAACTGACTCTCTTTCAACAATCAAAGCACTTAGAAACTTAGAGAATGTAGTAGACCTGATATAGCAGAGGAGATATTTCTGGCTGCTACATACTTATATTCCAGAGGATGTTCAGTCTTAATTGCTTGGATACCTTCACATGTTGGCATAGAAGGAAATGAAATGCAGATAAAGAAGCCAAGAAAGGTAGATCTGATAAAAATCTAATAAATGTAGGGACGAGTAAATCAGAGATTAAGAGCTTAATTAAAGACTTAACAGATGAATGGAAAGCAGAGTGGGATAAAAATTTGAAGGGAAGACATGCATATAAAATGTTCAAGGCTCCAACAAGAAAATGTCAGATATCTAGGGAATTGAAAATTCCCAATAATAAGAAACTTCTCAGACTACAGCTGGGAAAAGGCTGTTTCAGAATAGAAGAACCTTACTGTGCAGGATGTCTTCAAGACAATAATATAGAACATTTCTTGTTAAAATGTAAGAGGTATGAACAAATGAGAATACCAATATTAGATTATTTGCAAGCATCCAACTTACCTATAAATATAGAAGAGGTGTTAAGAATAGACAGACCTAGGGAACTGCATAATATAGTCAAACAATATTTAACATGAACAAATGTTAATATATAGTGGCTGGGAATGTGAAGGTCTGATGCTGTTCTTACAATGCATATGACTTTTAACAGATGAAAGTCAATTAAATATCTGTTAAAGTCAGTTATAAAACTGGAACCACCAGGCCTTTACACCCCTCCACTTTAATATTATTCTTGTTCAGAGTTTCTTCTTGATTTTTTTTGTTTGTTTTTTGTTTATTTATTTATTTTTGTTTTTAATTTATATATATATTTTTTTTAATTTTATTTAACGTATAAGCACAATTGTGATTGTCCCTATTTACAATGATTTGACAAATGTGATGCCACTTTCTCATATCGGCAGTTGTTCATATTATTTGGAATTGAAAACAATATATATCCTAATTATAACCCATCAGAGGTTGAACGGGATATTTTTCTTCATTATTTTTTTTTTTTTTAAATCTTGTTTTTAGCAGCTGACTACAATATAGTGTCTTTCTTGCTATCATAAATTTCATTTAATATTGAAATTTGCTTGAAAATATACAGAGAAAAGACAACGATTATGAGAAAAAATGCAGCTTATGATACCCATAATGACCTAGGAGATAATCTGTTAAAAAAAAAAAAAAGGAACCTGTTACACGCCTATTGAGGCATATTGGGAATATGGTGTTAGGCCCATATTATCTTGACCGTCGGCACATGAGGGGTGATGTGGTCGGCATCACGCCGGCCGCCTTAACCTTCCCAGAGTTGCTCTGGTACCCATTTGGGGCTGGGTCGACCCAGGAACCGTTTGTGGCCTAAAAAATTCCCGCCTCATCTGGGGATCAAACCATAGACCTCTGCGCTAGGAAGCCAGTGCACTAACCACTATGCTACCGCGGCTCCCAAGATAATCCATACAAGATGTGAAATTGTACATTTATCTTCGCAGAGTTGATAAAGTTGGAGGAATATCAACTTCTTCAAGTACCATTCTAATGGTGTAGGAGATCATGTCTCTCCACAACTTCCTATCTCCAGGACTATTTATCAATTCTGTTGTTGACTTCTTTCCATGCCATGATGTTAAACTGCCCAGTATCTGCTCTCTTTGTCTTCCTCTCTAACTCTTTTTCCTTCAATCTGTCCTGCTGTTTTGATAAATTCCAGCTTTCTTCTTCTCATAACATACCCCAATAAAGTGGATTCCTTTGCACATTGGCCTCTTTCAGGACTCCTCATTACTCTTTTTGGATGTGCATGGTATTTTTAACATTCTTCTGTAAAACTTTATAGCCGTGGCCTCTAGTGTTTTTCCTACTTGTTCACTAATTGTCCATGACTCACTCCCATATGTCAGGATTGGTCTATATAATTAATGTTACTAATGTCCCTAGGTATTTGAACCTATTGATTCGTTACCGTTTACTTTGATAGTGCATTGTGGGAAACCATTTTCTTTGACCATTACCTCTGTCGTTTGCTATTAAGGCTAAGGTCTTTATTTTAACTTGCTGTCGCTATTGTTTCAATCATTTCCTGCAACTCCTTTTTGCTTTATGCTGTTAAAACTGTATCATCTGCTTATCTCAAGTTGTTGATATTATGTTCACCAACTGATATTCCTGACATGTCCTTTAGGGATCTCATTATACTTTCACTGTACAGATTGAACAGATCTGGTGACAGCACACATCCCTGTCTAACACCCTTTTTTTATATGCTGAAACATTCCTATTTGGCTGCTAATTCTTATAGCTGCTGTTTGTTGCCAGTACACGCTCAACTCAAATGTCATATCAGTCCTGTTATAGGGCTATGAAACACAGAGGGCAATCAACAAAATTGACAACCTGAAAGATAGACTTTCATAAATGCATGTTTGCATAGAATAAAATGATTCAAATAGTTTGACAAGATCACTGATGTTTAACTGATCCAAAATAACCAGACAAAACCAATGGAAATGGATAATGGGGAAAATAAGCTAGCACTGGATAGAACAAACATTGAGAAAATCAGTTGATAGAAGACCCTATTCTAGAATCCACAGTTAAAGAGAAATGGAGGGAGACCCAAAAAGACCGAGTGAGAAAAGAAATAACTGGAGAAAGACATGAAAGGAATAAAGAAGAGAAATGAAAAGACCTTGAATGGATGGCACAGGACAGGCAAGCTTGGCATGTTTTTGTTGAAGACCTGTGCTCCACATGGAGCTAATTATTGATGATGATTGTCACAGCTGCTTAATCTTTTAAGATACAAACTCATCAGTGCATAATCTCCAGGCATCCTTTGTTGAACTACATCAGCTGTTATTGATTATTATGCTTATTATCTGTACATAGAAAAATTTTGCATTGTACTCTAGAAATTTACTCTTATCATTCATAACAAGCCCGGTTAGGTCTGTTTTGTAGGTTTGGAATTTTTGAAAACATTCATATTTAATTATAAAAGGGACTGTGTGTGTGGAGTGGTTGCAGCAGATTATTTGTTCCCTCTTTATTTATGGAATTTGTTACATTTCATTTCAGAATCCACAATGCCAGGCCCTCAGGGCAGATGAATCAATGAGGATGTGTGAATCCATTGGAGGAAATTTAGCAGAAATCGATGACTGGTTTGAGTACAATTTCGTGAAAATGTTTCTATTGGAAAAAAGTGATAATGCCACTAGAACCACTATCAGTGAGCATCAGACTGAGAGCAACCAATGGCTGCACTATAGCAACAACAAACCTGTAACTATCTTTGACTGGGCAGGTCTGATACCCGAAGCTTCTAATGTGGAGGACAAACACTGTCTTGCATTGGGCTGGATTGGGATGGAGGTCAAGATGATGGCTATTTCTTGTGATGGAAGTGCTGAGTCAAACCATGTTGCATACCTATGTGAAAAGTCAGAAAGTTGAAGGAACTTGCAATAAAGAGTTCATTATTAGTGAACTTGCTGGGGAGACATGTTTAGAGTAGTTTTTTATCTTATGTGATGACATAATTATTTTAATGAAAATGTTTTGTTTTAATTTTAGGACACATCTTTATTTTTATTATAATTAAACATTTCAAGAACTTGTTGACATAATGTTATATTGCACACAATTTTAACTCTAGAAGGTGTGATTTTGTGTGTGTATTTTTTTTTTAATCAAGCCGATTCATGACTCTTAAGTCATGGTATTACAGGATTCATACTATTCTAGGTGTGGTTTTATGCATTCTTTTTTTTTTAAACCATGGTATTACAAAATGTGAACTACTTTAGAAAGGTTGTGGTTTGTTTTTTTTGTTTTTTATTTTATTTTTTTTTTCATCACATCAATTTATGATTCTTGAAGCCATGGTGTTACAGTACTCATACAATTGAATTCTAAGTGTGGTTTTTTGTTTGTTTGTTTGTTTTTTTAAGCTCTTCGGTTTCATGACTTTTTAGCCGTGATATTACAAAATTTTTACTACTCTAGTAGGGTTGTGGTTTGTGTGTGATTATTAAAAATATTTTTTAATCATATAAACTTATTACTTGTAAGTCATGATTATACAAGATTTCTACCACTCTAGTTTGGCTTTTGTTTTGTATTTTTTTAATCACATCATTTCAAGACTTTTAAGCCATAATACTGCAAGATTTGTATTGCTCCAGAAGCTGTGATTTAGTTTGTGTGTGTTTTTCTTAATAATTATTTAATCACATGAGCTCATGATTTACAAGGTTTGTACTAATCAATATAAAAGAGGTGTGGTTTTGATTACATAGCTTAACAGACATAGCTGTGATAGTATTAGTACTTTTAATTCTCTAGAAAGCATTGTTTTGTTTTTCCTGTTTTTTCCTTTTTATTTAAATTTAACAGTTTGGAAGTGATTATAATAACAGCCAAGTTTATTATATCACTCTACTATGGTGGGGGTTTTTTTTCGTACCAAACAGCAAAATGTGTGATGTTTTGGTATAACAGTAAATAAAATACAATTTTAGAAAATTTTATATCAATGAGGCAGAACCTGAATTAGTCTAACCTCATTAAAACAGTGCACAAGTTTTAACAGTCATAGACAATTATATTTTTTCAGATGGTGTTGTATGTGCATAATGAGTCAGCAGTTTTAAACTTCGCTGCTGGCAATAAAAATGTGACAATATCTGTTTATATTCAAACTACAAACTAAAATAAATGTACAATACTTTGTTGACTAAGTCTTGATGATACATGTCATTGCAATTTCTAATCAATTACTACAATTTATATTTAAAAAATTTTGTCTGTGTTATTCTTAATTTTTTAAATATTTTTCTGCCATATGTTTCTGCATTCTTTATCCAAAATTTAAAAATACAAAATATATATCTATGAAAGTTTTTGTTGCATCAAAGTGTTGTGTCCCTTGTGGTTCCAAGATTATGAAAAGAATAGAACCATTGTTCCCACTAGAGTTCATAAGAGGTCACTTAAGCTGAAGTTAGGCATGAGGCAGGCAACCCTACTGTGTAAAATAAGTTACTACAGACACTGCCACTGTACGAGCACTTGGGTGCTTTGGTGTCAATAAGTAGCACTCACAACCGTGCTTCAGTGCATCAATAATCACCACCTTAATAATTAATATGCCTCTAAACATGCAGTGGTCAACATATAAATGAGAAATGATACACACACACCTTAAAACCACAACAACCAACAGTCACGTGAGAAAGGACAACAGAACAGGCTTCAACAGAAGTAGACTGCTATGCACAGTACAAGACTATCAACATACAAAAGCAAGGGATAAATAGCTGAACATATATACAGATAGCAAGTAAGGAACGTAAGGATACACCACATAAACAAGATGCAAAGAATCACTCAATAAACAAGACACAATATGCACAAACCACCACCAGAACAACTAACGTATACTGTGCTCGGTTTGTTAAGTAGGGCAGCTGCAGGAATGCACATCTGCTCAACTCCGCCACTGAACAAACACAACAGCACCCTAGAAAGAAAACAGTCAAATCCAATCTATTTTCACAAGGAAAAAAGAAAGAATTAAACTCGCCACCCTTTCTCCCTTCGACAATAATAATACAATTATACACAGAAGGCAGAATGACAACTACCAAAAAGACAATGGAACAATGAGGGCTTGCGCACCAACTAGCCACAAGTCAGATCAATCAGAACAAAAATTAAAGAAAAATAAAACAACCAATTCTAACTTATATACTATGTATATATTAAATAATATAAGTACCCAAATATGTCCAAAGATAGTAAAAGCCCAGATATAGTTATAGTAATATCCCAAGATACCAACCAGTATTAAACAAGATCAAGAAAATAAATACATCAAACGTCTTCCCTAGAAGGAGCAGTAATCGGATAATGGACACTAGAAGACACTTAATACTGAATGATAAAGGAACGAGACCAAAGAAATAAATGTCTCACTACACTACAAGAACAGAATATGAATTATGAATATGACAGACAGAACAAAAAGGAACTGAAGAAAATAAATAGTACAAAATATAACAAATCTACAAAACAAAATGTAATTAAACAATAAACTTATCTGATGATCCAGCGCTGGCAACACCGATGCAGCTCCAACGTAGCTCCTCAGTCACAGATGATACACAATGAGGATCATGAAAAAAGTCACTCAAGAAAGTACATAAAAGTTCCATAAAGTGCTGTCACAGCATGTGACGCAGCACGATGTACAATCCAGAGGGAACACCACTGCGCGGGTAAATACTTCCACTGTAACATGTAGCACAGTCCTGGCAATCAAGTCTTAAGTCAAATAATACAAACAGTCCTTCGGCACTGTGTAGGATATGGCACACAGCAATCAGTCTTCTCAGGCAACAGCAGTCGGGAGCAGGCTTCAATCGAGCCTTCTATATGCACGGCAAAAATACCGTGACAACGACAGAATTTCTGTCATATCAAATTATCACTTTGCTACTATCCATGAGTGTCAGAACCATAAGAGGAAGCTATGAACAGCAGGTAATCTCCATTCATGCACAAAGTATGTCATCCCAAGTTTAACAGCAATTTAAAACCCATTAATGTCTCATTCAAGGACTCAACTCTAGTGGATTAAAAAAAACCATATACTCCCTCTGTATGTAATAGGAATGGGAGGTAGGTAGGGAGTGTCCTTGACTTTATATGTATGTATCCTTATACTTCTTCTTTGCTTAGTACAAGAGTGGAAAAAGGTATGCTGACATTACTACTAAAAGGATTTAGTCATATCAAATGTAGCAAATAGCGTGATGCTTCCCTTAGGCAGGTAATGGAAAAAGTAGAAACAAATATATGCTAATTTTGCTGTGGTAAATATACATGCTAATTACACAGTGGAAAATTATATGAGCTAATTTTCACGGTGGAAAATATATGTGCTAATTACATCATGAGAAAGTTATTGTTATTGTTCATCAGAATCGACATCATTGGACTCTGGGCAAACCCATATGTGCTCAGTCTCCCTCAGTAAATGCAGAAGGGTATGGACACTAATTGTTCACGTAACACGCTGGTTTTACACATGCTGGATGCATCCTTTCATACATCCATTCTCTGTGTATTATGTTTGATGCTAAATTTCAGCAGTCTGTAAATAAAAAGTGTCAACAGAACTGCTGGGAAACTTTATTATCTTCTTTATCAGCCTTCAGTTACAAACTTCTTTCTTTGGCTATAGATATGGAAGTATTCTTTTTTTTCTTCAAATAATGTTTAATTCTAATATATACATATATATATATATATATAAATAATCAGTTTGTTTATAATATGAATAGAACTGTAGCGTCTGACTGTAGAAAAACTGATTTGCACACCCCTGCATACATTTCACTAACCATTGATGTCGTCATGTAATTCAACATTGCAGCATTTCCAAACAGATATCTCAACTGGAAATGGACCATTAAATGGGCCATCGTTTATAACTTTAACTGTTCAGCCTTAGCACTAAGCACTGAGGAATATCATCATCACTTTCATTTGCTCTCCCTACAGCGTATGAAGCCACCACTGTAACTAGTCCCTTGACAGGAAGCCTGCACCAAGCATTCACATACTCCAGCAGTGATAGTTTCTGTGGCTATTTGTCTTACATGTTGAAGTTGCCAGCCCATACATAACCTCATATTAGTCACCTTGTACAACATGCCTGAGGGTTCAGTAGTCCTCTTCTTTCTTTGTTTCCTCCGAGACCCCTGGGAACTACAAGAGGAGACAACCAGCTATACTTCCACTACCTTAGTACTAAATAATCTTTTATTTGTCGTTGGTAAATAAAAAATAGATGACAAGAATATGTGACTTACCCTCATCATGTGGGTATACATTTGTGTATATTAACTCTTAAAGGACAAGAGGACTGTTTTTAAGGTCAAATTTTCCAGGCTCTCAGGATGGTAGGCTAATTTTTGGGATAGTTGAACTAAGTTGTTTTTTTTGTGTTGTCCTAATTTTATATTGTATTTAATCTTCAATCATTTTCATTTACAATTATATATGACACTACCATACTTTAAACAAAAAAACTTGGACAGATCCAGCACTTAAACTTTAACACTATATCAAAACAACAGACAATTCCTTGAGTCAAACATCAGAAAACCACCATATCCTTTAAGAGTTAAGAAAACTCAACATGCTGATGTCATTTGATATTGTTAAACTTGCAATGGAAGCATTGATTCATTTGTATTCCCTATCTTTGTATGTGCTTAATTTTGGATGGGTGCATAATTATCATTTATCATCTTGTAAATGGTGTTATTCATTTGATTACAGTGTTTATCAGTGTGAATATTTGATTAATCCTCATTGATGTGGACTTTTAATTGTATATATTTAGAAAGCCAAACATGCTGAGCTTAATTTGATTTAATTTTGCTTAACTTACAAAGGAAGTATTGATTCATTTGTATTTTCTTATCTGTGCATTTATTTTACTTTGGATGGGTGCATAATTACCGTTTATCTTCTTCGAAGTGGGTTTATTCATTTGATTTTAGTGCTTATCAACAGCAATCAGGGTGTGAAGTACTTACTTTATAAAATCTGCATTATGCAAAAGAAAAGTTGAACCATGCTGCTCTTTTGTGTGCATTTTCATATCTTCTTCTTCTTCTTCCTTGTTCATCCTGAAAAGGATGTTGGTTGCGTTGTGTCCATTTACAGCAGAGCTGCGATATTTGCGCCTTTCGGCCGACACATCTGACTTCAGCACGGCATTTTTTGGGACTGGGTTTGCCTTCCCTCTTCAATCCCTACTCTCTCAGCCAGACTGCAGTGATGCAGCCTGTTTCCAGGACCACCACTTGGAGGTGGAGTAGGGTCTTGGTAAGCTCTGGTTCGCTGACCCTGACGCAAGCAGTCAAGCTATGAGTCGCTGATTGCATTCATCTCATTTGCTGCATTTTCGGTCCCGCATTTTCATATGACTACAACTTTTCTTACTGTAGATATGCTTACAATCAGCTCATGCGCAGTAGTATACTAGAGTTAGTGCTACATTTGCTAAAAAACCTGTATTGCTCATTAATTATTTTAACAGTTTAATAGTGATATATGCATTAACCAAATAAATTATGGGCTATAAAGTAAATTGTAGTGATGTTAGAAAGGGTTAATGCAAAACTACAAGGTACAATTTTATAAGTAAACCTGAACCACAGAGTCACATGTAGTGTAGTGTATGCTGAGAAAAAGGTTGACCACAAAGTCAAATGTTTTTATAGTGCGTTAAGTTTTACCACACTACAGTGAAATGTTTTTATAGTGTGTTAAGTTTTACCACACTACAGTGAAATGTTGTAACATGTTCTATTTAATTAGCTAATTGTATCATGAATTAAGATGTAATGTCTGTTAATCACATAGGAATGTATAGTTATAATGTATTTACTTTCACCACAAATGAGGGAACTACTTAGTATGGTTAAGCATTTCATAATTACAACGCACATTTATATATAAGAGCTGATGAAAGTTTTGTTGCTGGTTATTGAGGAGCCTTCACTGTATTGGAAAAGATATGAAAATTAAAAGAAATCAAGCCCGTCATAAAAATAAGAAACAAATATCAATGCAGTTTTACTGTATAGCTCTTTAACGTAGAAAAACAAAAATGATACAGGAAGTTACAGACTTTCATAAATTGGTGCTTCATTTATTAAAATTTTCCTGTGCTTTGATTTTGTAAACGTTTTTGTTTGTTTTGTTTATTCTTTGGGAAATGCTGTTAGACAGCTTAGGCTCAATGAACTCTTAAAACAGATATTTATACGTTAAGAAATCAAGCATCTGAGTAATGTATTTAACTTATAGGAAGTGGTGGCTTTCCCATGTTTGATGCAACAAATTTTCTGTCGCTTTGAGTTTTCATATATCGTTAACATTTATTGATTCATTCTATTCAAGTGTTTTAATTGTTTGTTTTAAAGTATGACAGTGTTGTATACAGTTGTAAAAGGAATTGAATGAGCTGTAATAAAATATAAAACTGGCACAGAACAAAACCAAAAGTGGCATCCTGTCATGTGCACCTGGGAAGATGGGCCAGAATACTGGCCTCTCATTATTTAAGAGTTAACAAAATCATTCAGATTTTTTCTTCATTTTTTTTAATATGGCGAGTAAATATTATGTGGTAAAAAAATTGTAAAATTTATGCATTCGAAGATTTACAAAAATCAACTTCAAATTATAATTATTAATTTTCTGATGCCTCAATGTTACTTCTTTGCACAAATGATACAAAATATCTAATAAATTACTTTGAACTTCTGAGAGCTACAATTAGGCATTTACATATGTAGTTTTCTATATTTTAAAAAAAAATCTTTATAAAGTACAAGTTATTCCTATTTATATATCATAATATGATAATAATACAAACACTTTCTGTCTTTGATTCTCTGTAAGGTGCATCTTTTCAATTTCTTTAATAAAGTATTATTATTATAGCCCCATGGAGTTCCCGGGGGCTCCCTGAGGAGACAAAGAAAGAATTGGTCAACTGCTTCCTGAAGCAGGTCATAAGAGGTAACTAATGTGATAGGTTGTGCAGGTGGCTGCCATTGTCACAATGTAGAACAGATTGCTTTACAAATCGCAGCAACAAGGGCACATGAAAACTTTAGTGCAGGCTTTCTGCAATGGGACTAACTGTAGTAGTGGTTCCATGCTCCATACGATATGAAAAGAGAAACAATAATGGATGATTAGTGTCCTCAAGGAATTTAGCCAAATAAACATCATCATCATTTTCCATTGTGGCCCTTACAAAGCATGGAACCACCATGTAGCTGGTCTCCCCTTGCAGGAAGCCTGCACCAAACATTCACATCCTCTTGTAGCAGTGGTTTCTGTAGCAGTGTAATTTACCTGATGTTGCCAGTCCCCATGCACAGTCTCATATTGGTGACCTTGACATTCCTGAGAGTGTAGAAGTTCTAATCTGTCTTTGTATAGTCAGAGACCCCTGGGAATTACACAAGGCCGACTAAACATGGGTGGTATGAATTGGACATATTCCCTAACTTGTCTTTCCTTACAGTGAGGCCATGTCATCACATGGATGGATTGGATTCAAATCTCCAGTCTGCTTAACTACATAAATGTCTTTTCTGTTGTCTAGTATATTATTTATTTGAATATGAAAACATTCTTATCCTAGCAGTCATTTAAAAGCATTAGTAATCACTGGTCTATGATTCACAAATGTTCTTACAAGCATAGACCATGGGCTAAATTAGCTGCACTAGCAAGCCTAATAAATGTACAGTGTATTTTGTTTTCTCCCTTTCAGGAGTTGGTGGTAATGGAACAAGCATTGTTGTTACTGCAAATGATGATGACACTGGACTGAATGCTGCCTTGAACTACTCCATAGTGTCTGGAAATATCAATGGCAGTTTTGAGTTTGATACAGGAGCTCAAGTGAGGATGAGAAAATATTTGTCATATACTACCTTTTTAATTTGTATCATTGGCTTGAATGAATAGTAAAGTTTATTAATAGGAAACTTTCAAAAAAGAACTTTTATCACTTATTGCTTGGAAATAGAAATTATTCAAAGAGGTAATGTAAAACCCCCAAAAAAACATTTTGAGTTATCTCATACATATAAATATGTTGACATGTTTATAATATTATTAATCTGTTTGCTATAAAGATATA
The DNA here is from genome assembly GCA_024509875.1 of Oreohelix idahoensis. NCBI lineage: Eukaryota > Metazoa > Mollusca > Gastropoda > Stylommatophora > Oreohelicidae > Oreohelix > Oreohelix idahoensis. The sequence continues at coordinate 367,671 of JAMPIV010000153.1, forward strand.
AATGCCTATCTTTCACTGATAATATTAATGAAATTTATGGGGAGAAAAAAGGATAGTGATGTTAATGTTTAATGAGATTTTAGAAGCACTGAAAATATTAAATAGAAATATATGAAATAATCATGTGGGGGACCTGTGTGCTTAACATTAACTAGCCCAAAGCCTAATATATGTACAGTGTATATTTTGTTTTCTCTTCCCTTTATACAGGAGCTCAAGTGAGGATGAGAAAATATTTGTCATATACTACCTTTTTAATTTGTATCATTGGCTTGAATGAATAGTAAAGTTTATTAATAGGAAACTTTCAAAAAAGAACTTTTATCACTTATTGCTTGGAAATAGAAATTATTCAAAGAGGTAATGTAAAACCCCCAAAAAAACATTTTGAGTTATCTCATACATATAAATATGTTGACATGTTTATAATATTATTAATCTGTTTGCTATAAAGATATAAATGCCTATCTTTCACTGATAATATTAATGAAATTTATGGGGAGAAAAAAGGATAGTGATGTTAATGTTTAATGAGATTTTAGAAGCACTGAAAATATTAAATAGAAATATATGAAATAATCATGTCTGTGTGGGATATTTATCCACTGTGTAATACAGGTTGTTAGAAAGGACATTACAATTTTGATGGGGGACCTAAATGCGAAAATAGGAGCAGACAACACTGGCTTTGAAGAAATCATGGGAAAGCATGGATTAGGAATGATGAATGAGAATGGGAACTATTATCAAACTTCTGTGCTTCAAATCAACTAGCTATAGGAGGAAGCATATTTCCACATAAAAGAATACATAAAGTAACATGGATATCACCTGGCCACACAACTGAGAATCAGAGTGATCACATATGCATAAGTAAGAAGTTTAGGTCACCATTGCATGATGTAAAAGTATGTAGAGGAGCAGATATGGTATCAGACCACCATCTTCTGTTGGCAAAAACAAAATTAAAACTCAATAAATTTACAACAGTATATAGCTATAGACAACAGTATAATGTGGGATATCTAAGAAATCAGGAAATAAGAGAAAAATTTCAACCGCAGTATCCTACAAATACCAAGTACCCCAACAGCTGGAAGATGAAGCAGATACGGAAGATCACTGGCAACAACTAAAAAATGTATGGAACAAGACATGTGAAGAACATCAGCACAAAGCATGGGTAACAACAGAAACCATTATCAAGATAGAAGACAGGAAAAACAAGAAAGCAGATTTAAACAGAAGCAAAACCAGAAGTTCCAAAGCCAAGGCTCATGAAGTGTACATAGAAGCAAACAAAGAAGTAAGAAGAAACATCAAAAGAGACAAGAGGAAGTATATTGAAGAGATGGCAAGGGAAGCAGAGGAATCTACGGCCAAAGGAAATATGAGGGACCTGTACAATAACACAAAAAAGCTAACAGGGAAATTTAAGCAAGCAAATGGCCTTATAAAAGATAAGAATGGAAAATTGCTTGGTAATATACAAGAACAAATGAAGAGATGGACAGAACATTTTGAGGAACTCTTTGGAATCACTTTGGAAATTGATGAGGCATTATGGAGTTCCCCTGAAGATCATTAACTTAATAAGGAAGACTTATGAAGACATGACATCCAGAGTTCTTCATGAAGGACAACTGACAGAACTGTTTAGGATTAGAACGGAAGTGAGACAGGGATGCCTCTTGCCTCCATTTCTTTTCTTACTAGCAATAGATTGGATTATGAAAACATCGACATCACACAACAGAAATTGAATCCAGTGGAATCTGACTAAACAGTTTGGTGATCTGGATTTTGCAGCTGACTTGGCTCTTCTGTCCCATAACCATAATCAGATGCAAGAGAATTGGTATGACAAAGTCACAAACGTGGAATTGATGACAAATACCAGACAAGTGCCAGTGGAACAATAGTTGAGAACAAGATGCTGGCGATGGATAGGACACACATTGAGGAGACCTGTTGATAGCATTACAAGGCAGTCCTTGTTCTGGAATCCACAGGGAAAGAGAGGCAGAGGTAGAACAAAAACACATGGAGAAGAGAACTGGATACAGAGGTGACAATGATGAGGAAAACATGGAAAGAACTTGAGCGGATAGCACAGGACAGGAAGACTTGGCATGTGTTTGTTGAAGGCCTATGCTCCTGAGGGAGCTGAAGGGTATTGATTGATTGATTGAATACAGGTTGTTGTCATGGTTTCCAGTAATTTTTTTTTTTTTAATTCTTTCCTGAGTGACTTACTTTGTCTTTTCCAGAATGTTCTGAGAACAGTAAAACCATTAGACAGAGAGGCTCTGCTCCTGGATGGTTCGACTGAAATCACCTTAATTGTAGTGGCTGTGGACAATGGGCAGCCTCCTAAAACTGTGAGTGGCCATTTTTGTTATGTAAAATACAGACTCAAAGTTAAATCTTAGTGAAGGTATACAGTATGATCAAACATGTTATCAGCAGTTGTATGCCTCCCTAAAACTCTTAAGTGGCCTTTTTTTTGTTTTTATCGTGAAGACTCAAAGGCAAAGTTAAATCTTACTGAAAAACACATACAAGATAGTCAAGTGTATCACCTGAAAACTGTTTTTTTTTTTGTTCAGGGATATGTTTAATTGCATTGCATAGTCTAACTTTAAACTTGTTTTATTCATCTCTTTTACAACTAAGAACTTTGTTTGTACACTGCCTTACCATAGTTAAAAGCCATTGGGTCACAGCAATGTCTGGTCATGTAGTTGTTGTTGTTTAACTAAAGCTACTGAGCTTTTCACTCTTTTGCAGCCAATACCAAGTTGAAGACTCCTTGGTATTATCTACACTTTTTTTTTTTTTTTTTTTTTTTTTTTTTTTTTCCTTAACCAGCGGCACTTAGGCTTTCAGCCCTTCGGCCCAATGACATGTCATTGCGAGGCTGGGGAACCTGAGGACTTTCCTTCCAACCCGGTCAGGAGCTTCGCTCCTTCCCATCCACAGAGGGTTTATCACAGGAGCCGTTCAGGCTATTCAATCAAATTTCCGGCCGTAAACATTTCTTCAAACGCCGACGCCCGGGTTTGAACCATGAACACCTGGTCGCCAGTACAATGCCGAAGCCATTACACCAGCGCGGCTCCCCTATCTACACTTTAGATCTAGGCTTTTCATGTGGCTTATCTGCCATTGCAAAATGTGGTGAGTTGAAGTCATGAGCTCCAGTTTCTCCAGCTTGGCTTGCATTTTGTCACATCTGATCCCAAGCTAGGAGTAAGAAAAGCTTGGCATACTGTGCATTCCCTTCCATCCAAGGGGGCTGTCCAACTATGCAGAACTAAAATACTGTGCTCTGGTTCTGGGCTCTCCTGCGGAATTGTCATGTCATGTGCACGGAGCCACTTCTCAGCTCCCCTGCCTACCACTGGGTCCATAGTGAGATCCTCCTGCATATAGTCAACCAGATAATCTCATCTTGGACTCAAGTGACTTCTCCAAGCTTAGTATGTAATGCTGGGTTCTCAACAAGTTTCACCACAAGGGGAATCCCTGGAAGTGTGTGGATGATCTCAGAGTCAGTGAGGGTGTAATTAGAATCACATAAGTTAACTTCCACATATGTATATTGTAGCATTGTGCATAGCTGGTGGTCATATAAAGATGACCCCAGATATGCCTCCATGCATCTGGTCATATAGTAGAGACCAAGATGCCAATGCATATGTCAGCTAAGAAATCACTTATTAGGACTTTTTTTTTAAACTAGGCTAAACTGATGTAATAAATACCACAGTTGTTTAAACATATGCATGTCTTAGAGGTGTAAACATGTGCATGTCTTAGAGGTGTAAACATGTGGATGTCTTAGAATTATAAACATGTGTGCATGTCTTAGAGATATAAACATGTGCATGTCTTAGAGGTGTAAACATGTGAATGTCTTAGAAGTGTAAATGTGTGCATGTCTTAGAGATGTAAATGTGTGCATGTCTTAGAGATGTAAATGTGTGCATGTCTTAGAGGTGTAAATGTGTGCATGTCTTAGAGATGTAAATGTGTGCATGTCTTAGAGGTGTAAATATGTGCATGTCTTAGAGATATAAACATGTGCATGTCTTAGAAGTGTAAACATGTGCATGTCTTAGAGGTGTAAATGTGTGCATGTCTTAGAGGTGTAAACATGTGCATGTCTTAGAGATATAAACATGTGCATGTCTTAGAGGTGTAAACATGTGCATGTCTTAGAGGTGTAAACATGTGCATGTCTTAGAAGTGTAAACATGTGCATGTCTTAGAAGTGTAAATGTGTGCATGTCTTAGAGATGTAAATGTGTGCATGTCTTAGAGGTGTAAATGTGTGCATGTCAGAGGTGTAAATGTGTGCATGTCTTAGAGGTGTAAATATGTGCATATCTTAGAGGTGTAAATGTGTGCATGTCTTAGAGGTATAAACATGTGCATGTCTTAGAGGTGTAAACGTGTGCATGTCTTAGAGGTGTAAATGTGTGCATGTCTTAGAGGTGTAAATGTGTGCATATCTGTGGCGAGATGGGTAATTAGAGATAAACAGTAGATCAAGTCAGGGTATTCTTTACCTATTGAAATACCCCAGTCTCAGAAATGAGCACTGGTGTATGGATGGCACAGGATATAGTCAGGCTCCTTGGGGAGCTGAAGGGTTATGATAATGTGCTCCAAAGGAAGGAGTGGTTATTGATTCATCAGTTCACATTAAAATATATTTGTTATATTCTTTCAGGGAACTGGAACTGTTATTGTAACAATACAAGATGTTAATGACAACCCACCACGGTTTAGTAAGGACACCTACTATGCAGAAGTGCCAGAGGATGTAATTAATGCCACAATCAGTCTGGTGAGATATTCTCTTTCTTATTTTATCTTTGTATCTGTTCATTCTTTAATCCTTGTCATTGTCTCACCAAATAAGGCCTGTTTTATCACTTATTCTTTAATTACCCTCACCTTTTGTATATATTAATTTTCTGTTCCTCAGTTTACTATTAGCTTGCAAATTTCTCTGTCACCATTAATGATTTTACACAATTCTATTTTTACGCTTGTGTTTATTTTGTCTTTTAAAAGTTTAAAATTTTTTAAATTTCTGCTTGCTGTTAACTCTCATCATAGAAGCACTTTTTTATATGATGGATGAAATGAACTGTCAATTTTTATATGCCAAAATAGTTGCAATAATTCCATTTTTAAATCATCTATTAAATAAAACAAGGTAAAGGATCCCATTACATCCCCATTGAAGCATATTGGGAATATGGTGTTAGGCCCATATTTTCTTGACCATCACGCCGACCACCTTTAACCTTTGTTATGTTGATTTATGCCATCTTTTTGTAAAACATTATGGCTAACTTTAGAAAGTGGTTGGAGCGCTTAGAGGAAAAATGACTGATTAGAAACTAGGTCATGTCACACTGCAGTCTACCCAACAGTTTAAATGGGTATCAGACTCTGCTCTTGCATTAATGAAGACAAAGGCAGCTGTGGAAGGGAACTTGTCATTCCACCTGTATAAAACTAAGACCTAGTATAGGTGAAGTCTCTGACACTTCAATCCCTCTATGATAGCTTCTGCTGTGGGACAACATTAACCTTACCTCAACCTTCAAATATAAGTTTAGTTTGGAATCTCTTTTGATGTGCAGTATTCCATCTTGTGTTAAAGTTAATAAGAAATTATTATCTTAGTTGTCCTGCATGAATACATAAAAATATATTTGTGTATGTATTTATGAAATCGTAATACCAGCAGAGTTGAAGTCTAGTAGATGGTACGACATTTATCCGCATGGATTTACATGATTTGTAGGCTCAAATCAGATGTTATGGAAAGAAGGCAGTGACAAAGATGATAATGATAATCATCTTCATCAGAAGGAGATGTAAGCTCACTTTGTAAGCACAATTGTGACTTTGATTCCACACTTTATGTTATTGACACTTTGCCAAGGTTTCAAATATAGTCTTTCAGATAATTCTGCTCCATTTGTGGTGGATACAGATTTGGGAACATTATCTGTGAGAGACAAACTTGATAGGGAGAGCGCAGATAATTACACCTTATGGGTGAGTATTTGTTTTTTAGATGCAAGTCATGTAGCTGTTTTATTTTGCTACACCTAGAATCATATCTTTTTTTTTTTTTAAATGTATAAGCACAATTGTGATTGTCCCTATTTATTTTGATTTGACAAATGTGATGCCACTTTCTCATATCGGCGGTTGTTCATATTATTTGGAATTGAAAACAATATATATCCTAATTATAACCCATCAGAGGTTGAACGGGATATCTTTTTTCTTTTTTTTTAATTAATTTAAATAAAAATATCTCTTGCTTGGAAAACTCTGTGTGATCTATTAAGGGCAATTAGAATAAGGGAGTAGCTGTATTATAATTGTTAGGAATGGTTAAATAATGCAAACAAATGTTAAGAACCAGTTTGATATAATAGAAATGAAAGTTTCAAAATGGTCTATGTTCGAGTCCTCTAGAACAGATGTCGTTCACAGTGGAAACAACCATTAACATTATATGCTCAAATTTTAAGAATTTGCTGATGTATGATGCCATGATGCTTGATTATTGGCCTATCAGTAAAATTGATCAAGAAGAGTAAAAAACTCCAACATTTTTCCGCACATAGCTGAAGCACCATCAGTACAAAAAATGGCCACCTTGTTTGTTAAATTCAGTCCCAACTTATCTTTCACACATTTTAACACTTCATTATAGATTTATTTTCCAGTTGTGTGACCTGTCATAGAGCATATGTGGCAGCAAGGGAATGAATAGGGAGAATCGAATATAGGAAAGTCTAGATAGAGTAGAAAAAAGGGATGCGCGAAGAATGATGGGCATGAGAATATAGGTGAACAGAAATCCAGTGAAGCACGCTTTCTCACTATTCGTTCCCTTTGCCCGTCCGTCGTTCCCTTGCTGCCACACATATACCAACAAGTTTTTTGGTAATTTGAAAGTTCTTATCTATAAAAATAAGAAGTTGGGCAGTGTCTTTTAAACTGGTACTTTCAAACATAGCTAAAGAATAGTAGCAGAATTCCCCCACTTTCCACTTTAACTGGTCACTTAGTTTGGTAGAAATGTCAGCTATGCTACACTGTACTGTCATATGTGATAAACTGTCACTTTCAAATATTCTCCTTTTTTCTAGACATAATTCTTTTACAGCAATCAACTTACACTTTTTTTAAAATTTACCTTTTTGTGAAGCATTTCCTCACCACAGCAATTTCATTAGAAACTTGAAAGCTAACTGTAGTAAGTCTCATTTTCAGAGTTCACACTCTCTACTGTTCATTGCATGCAGGTCATGAACGTGTTCAGAATGATTGATACCGAATGCCAGTATTAAACTCTTTTTACATTGCAAACCTGTACGTCACAATCAATTCCATAACGATAATTTAATTATGGAACTACACAGGGCTTTCCCATAATTATACTTTTAAAAATAAAAACCAAAATTATACATTTATTTCAAAAACCGGTCGCTGGCCATACAGTGAGACCTGGTGGGTCACATGCTGTCCACAGGCTGTATGTTGTGCATGTCTGAGGTAGTCCTTTGTTCTGCAATCCCAAAGGTAAGGGATGTAGATGGAAACCAAGGAACACATGGAGAAAAGAACTGGAGACAAACATGAAGAAGACATTAAAAGAGCTTGAGGTGATGGCACAGACAGGAAGACTTGGCATAAGTTTGTTGAAGGCCTATGCTCCTTGGGGAGCTGAAGTGTGATGAATGAATGAAATCTGTCTATAAGCTCTCGTTATTTTTTAACAGGGAGCAAACACTCATGATATTAGCACAAATACAATTTAAACAACAAATAATGCAGAAAAGAAAAGTTTAAAACTTGAACACTGTTAAGTCCTTTTTCGCATAGGAGTTAAGTGTGCGAGACTTAACATAGCTAGATGCATGTCTAACTGTGTTAGATGCACTATGTGTGCGCATCAGATTAGTATTATAATAGTTTAATTAAATATGTACTAATTGTTGCACTACAGAGCACAATTGGGTGCGATCGGTTGAGTTTGTTGCCAAACAGCGTTGACACAGAGAGATGTAAAAAGCCAGTTGAAGAAGACATGTCTTCCAACAGAGTTCATTGTAAGTCTTTACCCAATGTCATGCGAAGACTTTATAATATTATTTGAGACGCTACCTTCTAGTAAGGAGGATTAGCCTTAGCCTAGTCTGGCTCATTTCGTTGTATCCTGTCATGATACCAGCATAAATCCTCAGTATGATCTTGTCAGGACTTCGGCATGCCTCTTAATGGCCTGACACTAGTGTGTACCAGATCCTCTACTGGGATAATTTTGAATTAGTACACTGTGAAATCTCCAGTGCAGATATCCGGCATTATAAATTACTTGTGGAATAAATATGAGATGTACAAGAAAATAAGTAATACTCCCGCCGTCCATCGGACTTCGGCAGTCATTGAGGTCAATCAAGTTGACCATTTATAATTATGAACGATGTACTTTTTTTTCAATATGATTCTGATAATCGTCTGTGATTTGTTTGCAAATAAATATACCATCCTTGATGTCAGCCATGATTCCTGCATAATTACTTGCTCCAGTTGGTCAACCTTATGACCACATCATTAGCACGATGTTCGTTGTTTGACATTTGGTCTATCTTTAAGACCCACAAGTTGTCGGCCACCTGTAAGCCCGACCAAAGCTGATCATATTTAAAATCAGCAAGCGTATTCATATTGCTAACCGTGCTCCAATTAAAAACAAAATAACCACCCCCCCCCTCAATTCACAAAACCCACCTCCCCAACACAAAACAAACTTTTCAACAAACCTCACAACCCCCAACCTACCAACCCCTACCTCACACCCCCACATAAAACCCTCCAATAACCACCAACCCCCCAACACATCCCAACCCATATCCTAATTAAAATACCAAATTACATCCCCCCATCAACCCCCTAACCCAATCCCCAATAACCCCCTAAACTCCCATCCCCCACCCCAATTACACTAAACAACCTACCCAATCCTAACCAAAACAACACAAATCCTTAAAAATCCACATATAAACCTCCCCCACATTAAAATCCAAACCCCCATAACCCCATCTACCCATCAAAAAATATCACCTACCCCCCAATCAACCACATACATACCCAACTTAATATCAACAATCATCAATACTTTATTCCCCCACTCAAATACAATCATAATCAAACTTAACAAATCACCTCTTCCACTACCCATCAAATACAACTTTCCACCCACCAACACCTAATTACCCATAAAAAATCCCCAAAACTATATTTAACAAAAATCCATCAAATAAAACACCTAACCACACCCCTTAAACCCCTCAAAAAAAAATCCCTAATCAAATTAACACTACCCAACAAACCCCATATACCTTATCACACCATACAAAATTCCAACCCCATTAAACTAAAATCAACCTCCATAATCAAATTCCAACCCACCCCCCTAAATCCTATCCAACAATTTATCACAAATAACCCCCATAACCTTAAATCCTTCTATTTTATTATAAAAATAAACCATACCAATCCCACAAACCCCCAACCCCCCCCCAAACAATACAACACTCCAACTACCATAAACCCCCCTAACAATCAAATAATACCACCCTCCCCCCCCAAAAATCCTCAATATTAAAAATAACCAAACCCAAACAAAACCCAACTTATCCCCCAATATTCCCTTTATCCAAAACCCTCAACCATACACTAATCCCATTTAACTCACATACAACAATTTCAAACTCCAACCAAAACCCACCCAAAACCCTCACCCAATCCAAATTCAACCTTTTCCCCAACCCCAACCCACAATAAACACCCAACATCAAATCACATATTTCAATCCACTCCCCCTTCAACCATTAATCCCACCAATCCTACATCCCAACAACCCCAAAATCCTAAACCAATCCATCTATAAAAAATCCCTAACAAAAAATAACCTTTAACCCCAAAAACTTACCTAAACAACAAATCTCTCAACTAACCACAATCTATACCTACCATCACCAATACTCATCCAAAAACCCAACCCATCCAATCCACATCAAAACTCCCCCCCAAAATCAAAAATTCCAATCCCAATTCAAACCCCTTTATTCTACACCCTACATAAAATCATATTACCTCCCTAACATACTACCCCATATCATTTCATTTCCTCACATAACACCCCCCTTAAATTAATACCTACCCCCCTACCAATTCCCCATACATAATCCCCAACCCCTTACCATAAAAAACACCACCCCCCCAAACCCCCATACCCTCCCCCATCCACAACCCACAAAACTTCAAACATTAACCTAAATTTCCCTTACAACACCTTTTCCCCAATTACCCCAAAACCAAAAAACCCCATTCCCCCAACCCCCATCAATAAAAAAACATTCCCCCTTTTTACCCAACAAACCATACCAAAACCCAATCCATATTCAACCCCCCCCCATCCCAAAATCCCCAACTCACCCAAAAATCCTATCACCCCATCCCACCCCCAAACACCACACACATCAAAACCCCCCCCCATCTCCTCCCAAAATCCAACCAATCACATTAATCCCAACATATACCTACCACAATTCCACCCCCCAATTCCCAATTTCAAATTCATCAACATTACTTTAAATATCCAATAAATCACACCAAACAACACCATTCCCAACCCACACCCCCCAAACCAAAACCCAAACCAAAAAAAATCCCCACCCCATCCCCCTTCCCCCCCCAAACACCCCTAAACACCCCAACTATTCAATACATTAAAACCCCTATTCAAACCCCAAAAAACCCCAAACCCCCCCCATCAAAAACCAAACCCCCTTAAATCTCCACCCCCATAATCCAAAAAATAAACCCCCCCCCCAAATAAAACTACAATTACCCATCAAATTTACCCCCCCCAACAAAAACCTATCCCAAAATACTAATTACCCAACAAAATCACCCCAACCCCAACAATCCATTCCATTAAAATTCCCCCTCCCCCACCAAACACCCCCAAACCCAAACCCACCCAAAAACACAACCCAAACCAACCACTTACCCCCTTCAAAAACCCTCAACCCCTACCTACAAACCCCCCACAAAATAATCCCCAAATCCCAAAACCAAACCATCCCACACAACCCCCACCCAACAAAAAAATCCAAAACAAATAATCACTAACTTCCCATTACCCACTAAAACAATAAATATTAACTAACCAAAACCCCAAAATTAAAAAAACCTCCAAACAATAACTAACCCCCCAACACATCCACCAACTATCAACCCCCCCCAATCTATACCCATAAAAAAACAACCCCACACCTACTCAACCTCCTCAAACCCAACCCATTAAACCTTAAACCAACAAAATTCCCCCCAATTCCCAACCCCCCCCCCCCCATCAAAACCTATAACCACCAACCTAAACCACCCCCCATCAAACCTTCACCACCCAAACAAAAAACCACCCCCAAAAAATCCAACAAATACTAAACCAAAAAAACCTTCCACTAAAAACCCTACCCACAAATTTTCCTCCCCCAAAATAAATAAACCAAAAAAAATCAAAACCAAAAAAACACAAAAATCCAAAACCCCAAACTAACCCAATCCAAAACACCCCTACACACCCCCCCCTTCCACCACCCACAACCAAAACAATACAATAAATTACATAATTCCAAAAAACAAAAAACCAAAAACACCCACACACAACCCAATACATTTCAAAATCCCTTTACAATAACTTTCCAACAAAACCACCAATCCCCCACCCTACTCTAACATCCACCCCCAAAACCCCCAAAATCAACAAACCCAACCATAAAACATACAAAACCATTATACTCCCCAACACAAAACTACAAACCCCTCAAACCCCACACCAAAACAAACCCCACCAAAAAACAAAACCATACCCCCCCCCCACTACAACCCCCCCCCAACCCCCCCCCCCACCAAACCCCAATACCAACACCAAACCCCCCCACACAACCAAAACCCCCAACCCCCCCCCCCCCCCCCCAAACCCTCCAAAAACCCAAACCAACAAACCCAAACCAACAAAAAACACAAAACACCCAACAACCAAAAAAATCCAACACCCAACAAACCCCCAACCCAACTCCCCCAAACCAAATTCCCCCACAAAAAAAACCCCCCCCCCCAAACCCCCACCCCCCCACCCCCCCCCTTAACCCCCAATCCCCAAAACATCATTCCCCCCCTCCCACCCCAAAAAACCCCCCCAAAACCAAATCCCCCCAAAACCCAATAAAAACAACACCCCCACCCCCAACCCCCCCCCACACCCCCCCCCCATAAACCCCCCCCCCCAACAACATCAAACCAAACCCCCCCCCCCCCCCCCCCCCCTAACCAACCCCCCCAACCCCCCCTCAAAAATTCCAACAACCAAACCCCCCCAACAAACCCCACCCAACCCCCATAACCCTCCCCCCCCAACTACAAAACCCCCCCCCCCCCCACCCCCACCAAACCACCCCCAAAACCCCCCCCCCCCCCCCCCCCCCCCCCAACACCAAACCAAATCCCCCCCAACCCCCCCAAAAAAACCAAATAAAACCCCAAATCAAACATTCAAAACCCCCCAAACCCCCCCAAAACCCCAAAAAACCCCCCACCCAACCCCCCCCCCAAAAACATCAAACTAAAAACCCAAACCCCCCAAAACAACAACCAACCCCCCCACCCCCCCCCCCTTCCCCCAAAACCCCCAAAAAAAACCCCAAAATAAAAAATAAAAAAAAACCCAACCCCCAAAAACCCAACCCCCCAACAACCAATTCCCCAAAACATCACAAAACCCCCCCCAACCCCCCCCCCCCCCATCCCAACCACCCCACCACCCTCAATCATCCCCCCCCTACTTATCAACTCCCACAACAAAATTCCAAAACCCCCCCCCCAACCCAAAAAACCAACCCCCAACCCCCCCCCACCCACCCCAACCCCATAAAAAACCCCCCCCCCACCCCCACCCCCCCCCCCCCAACCAACCAACCCCCAACACCCCCAAACCCCCCATAAACATAACCCCCACCCCCCCCCTAAAAAAACTTCCCACCCCACCCCCCCCCCAAACCCCCAACCCCCCAAAAAACCCCCCCAAACCCCACCCCCCAAACCCCCCCCCTCCCCAACCCCTAACCCCCATCAAAAACTAACCCAAATTCCATAAATTCCATTCAAACCCAACCCCCACCCCCCCCCCAAACCCCAATCTCCAACACACCCCCCCCATACACCCCCCCCCCCTACCCCAAAACCCCCCCCCCCACACCCCACAAACCCCCAAAAAAATAAAAAAAAACCACAAAAAACCCCAAAAAAAAACCACAAACCTACTACCAACCCCTACCCCCCCAACCCCCCCCCCAAAAACCCTCATAAACCCCCCCCCCCCCCCCCCCCCCCCAAACAAACCCCCCCCCCCTAATTCCCACCAACCAAAAACCAATCAAAACTAATAACAAACAATCCCCCACCACCCCCACCCCAATACAAACCTTAACAACAATCCCCCCCTAAAAAAACCACTACTTAAAACATCTAAACCCCCCCCCCCCCTAACCCCACATACCCCCACACCACCCCCCCACTCACTACCCCAAACCCCATACCCCCCACCCCCCCCCCACATCCCCAAAACCAACCCAAATCCCACCCAAAACAAAACCCCCCAAAAAACCCCCCCCACACCCCCCCCCACCCCTACCCCCCCCCCCAATCCCCCTACATTTCACACCTATACAACACCCACCCAAATAACCAACCCCCCCTAAAACCCCCCCCCCCCCCCAACCCCCCCCACCCCAAACCCCCCAATCCCCCCATCCCCCATTTTTCAAAAACCCCCCACAAAAAACCCCCCACACCAACAAAACCACACCCCCCCCAAAAATAATCCCCCAATTCCAAATTCTCAAACCATCTAAACAACCCCCCACAAAAAAACAAAACCCCCCAACCCACCCACCACTAACCACAAACCCCACACCAAACCCCCCCCATCACAACATAAAACCCCAAAACCACAAAAACCCCAACACAAAACCTCAACCCCAAAAACCTCAAAACAACCCAAAAAACATACAACAAACACCACAACCACCCAAACCCACCCCCAAAACCCCCCCCCCCCACAAAAACAACTACACCCAACCCCCCCCCCAAAAACCCCCCAAAACCAAACACCCACAACCCCCAACCCCCCCAAAAACCCCCCAAAAACCCAAACCCCACCCCCCCCCCAAAAACACCAACCCCCCCAACCACACCCCCCCCCAATATAACCCAATAACAACCCCTAAACACCACACCCCCCAATCCCCCCCCCCCAACCCCCAAACAAAACCCCCCCCCAAACCACCCCCCCCCAAAATCCCCCCCCCCCCCAAACAAACACCCCCCCACAAACCCCCACCAAAACCCAACACCAATCCCACAAAACCCCCACCCCAAAACCCCCCCCCCCCCACCTTAACCCCAAAAAAAACCCCACCCCCACCCAAAACCAAAAACACACCACCCCAAAAACCAACCAAAAACCCCCCCCAAAAACCCAAAAACCAAAACCCACCCCCAACCCTAAACACCAAACCCACCACCCCAACCCCCCCCCCCCCCAAACACCAAAACACACAACCCAAACCCAACAAACCCCAAAAACCCCCCCAATAAACCCAAAACCCCCCCCCCAACAAAACCCCCCACCCATAAAAAAACACCCCCCCCCAAAAACCCACCCACCCTTCCCCCATCCACACAAAAAACCCCCCCCAAACCCCACACACCCCCCAACCCCCAAACCAAACCAAAAAAACAAACAAAAAAACCCCCCCCCCCCCCCCCCCAACCCCCCAAACCATCCAACACCAATCCCAAACCATTCCCCAACCCAAAACCCAACCAACCCCCCAAACCTAAAAAAACACCCCCAAACCCCAAACCCTATAACCAAAACAACCCCCCCCCCCCCCCCCCAAACAAAAAACCCCACCCAACCCCCCCCCCAACCCCACAAACCCCCCCCACACAACCCCCCCCCCAACATACCCCCACACCAAAACCCCCCCCCCCCAACCCAAAAACCTACCCCCCCCAAAACCAACCCCCCCCCCCCCCCCATACCCCCATACCCCCCAACAATCCCCCCCCCCATTACCATCCCACCCCCCCCACCCTCAAACCCCCCACCCATTACCCCCCCAACAACCAAACCCCCCCCCCCAAAACACAAAAAACCCCCCCCCCCCATCAAACAATAAAAAACCTACCCAATTCCACCCCCCCCCCCCCCCAAACCACCAAACCCACAAATCCCCCCCCCCCCCCCCCACCCCCCCCCACCCATACCCACCCAAACCATCAACCCCCAATCCCCCCCAAATCACCACCCCCCCCCAAAATACCCCCCCCCCCCCCCCAAACAAAAAAACCCCCCCCAACCCCAACATAAAAACCCAACCCCAACCCTCATTCCCCATACCCAACCCCCCCCCCCCCCCCCCCCAAAACCAAAAACCATTAACAAAAAAAAAATTACAAAAACCAACAACCCCAACAAACCCAACCCCCCCCCCCCCCCCCCCCCCCCCCCCCCCAAACCCAAAAACCCCAAACAAACCCCCCCCCATCAATTTCCCCCTACACCACAAAACCCCCCCCCCCAAAACCAAAAAACCCAACCCCCCAAACCAACCACAAAACCCTCCTAAACCCAACCCCCCCCCACCAACCCCAAATCCCCCCCCCCCCCACCCCCCACCCTAAACATAAACAACCCTACCAAACCCAACATCCAACCCCACAACCCCCCCCCCAACCCCAAACCCCCCCAAAAACCCCCAAACCACAAACCACCCAAAAAACCCCCCCCCCCCCCCAACACTTCCCACACACCCAAAAACCCCCACACAAACCCCCCCCCCATCCCCAAATTCAACCCCACCCAAACCACACCCCATAAACCAACCCCCACCCCAACACCACCCCCCCCCCCCCCCCCCCACCAATCCCACCCCACAACCCACCCCCCCAACACCCCCCCCCCCCCACCCCCCCCCCAAAAAAAAACCCAAAACCAACCAAACCAAAACCCCCCCCAAATAACCCCCCCCCCCACACCAAAAAATCTAAAACCCCAATCCCCCCCCAAACCTACCCCCCCCCCCAAACCCCCACCCACCCAACCCCCACCCCAAAAACCCCCCCCCCACACCCCCCCCCCTACCCCATCCCAAACCCCCCAAACACTAACCCCAAACCCCAAACAATCCCCCCCCCCCCCCAAACCACAAACCCTCAAAACACCAAACCCCCCCCACCCCCCACCCCCATCCAACCCCAATTCACCCCCAAAAACCCCCCCCCCCCTAAAAACCCCTAAAACACATTTACCAAACAACACATCCCAAAAAAACCCCCCCAAACACCCCCCCACCCATTCCAAACATCAACCCCAATAACCACCCAAACACCCCAACCCCAAAAAAACACCCACCCCCCCAACCCCCCAAAAACCCCAACCCCCCCCACCCCCAAACCCCAAAAACAAAAAAAAACCAACCCCCCCCCCCCCCCCAAACCCCACCCCCCCCCCCAAACCCCCAACCCCCAAAACAACCCCCCCCCCCCAAACAAACCCCCCACCAAAAACCAACACCCCCCAACCCCCCCCAAACCCCCACCCCCCACAACCACCCAAAACAACCCCCCAAAAAACCAAAACACCCCACCCCCCCCCCCCCCAAAACACCAACACAAAACCCCAAACCCCCACCCCCCCCCATATATTAACAATCCCCAAACCCCCCACTCCCCCCCACCCAAAACCCCCCCCCCCCCCCCCCAACACCCCCCCCACCCCCCCCCCCCCAACCCCCCCCAACCCCCACCACCACCCCACCCCACACCACCCCCCCACACCACCCCCCCCCCCCCCCAAAACCCCAAACCCCCCAAACCCCCCCCATAACACCCACACACACCCCCCCCCCCCCCACCCCCTTCCCCATAATACCGATGACCATAACCATCAAACTGTCCTCTAATCTATGTTTTCCATCTGTACACTGTAATAAACCCAGGGCCACACCAACTCCATTCACAATGGTTCCTGGGTGCCTCCTCCATCCCCACTGATGATCCTACCCAGAATCTTGACTACCCATTCTACGGGATAAAACACCCACCCCCACCCCCCCTCCCCCCCTTAAAAATTATCATTAGTCTTTACCATACCATCTCTACCATTGTGAGCCGTCAAAAATATTCTGCCCCCCACTGTTAAAAAACACTTCCCATATAAGGTGTAAATCCACTTCTTCGACCTAATTTCACAGTGAATACAGACGCTTTGTTTACCTAAAGTTATAATCAGTGTTACCACCTAACAGTATTTCTGAACCAGTTTTCCTGTAGAGGACCCAGTGGACTTCCAATGAATAAAATCAGAGCTTATCCCAGATGTAAATATCCAATATTAACCACTAGTATCCAATTTCTTTTCTACGTTTGATGGAAAAGGGAAGAGCTATGTAGGGGCAGCCACCTTGCATTCTGCCTGGAACACTAAAAATCACTGTCACAGGAACCAATGACAATAATCCAGAGATCTGTTATCAAGGGAAATGTGATATCACAACAATTGAGGTATGAATTTTTATATTTTCACTATAAGCAAGTTTTGTGTGTGTGTGTCAGCGTGTGCCCTTTATTATATATCTTAATGTCATTTTTCCCCCTCAGGTGTTCTCCACAATCAGATTTTGTAAAAATTGCATTGATTTGAAACAAAATATAAAAATAAAAACTTGGTTCTGCTTCTTTTTTTCCCCTCACTCTTTAAGCAGGAACACTGAATTTGTTCTATTTGTGAAAGCTAATAATTTCCAAGTTGGTTTTAATTTCAACTTTCAGTGGCTTAATTAATACTTTGTTCCCCTATTTATAACAAGAACTCAAATGAATAATATAATAATAATAATAATAGCCCCTTCAGTCATAACTGACTATGGGAATGCGCCCCTGAGGTGGCAGCCCTCAGCTGCTTATTTTCCTGGTGTTCCTTTCGACGTTTTCTCCCCTCCTCTGTTTGTTGTGTGAGCTTCTCTTCGCCCAATCTGAGTTGGCGCTGTAAATAGCATCGCCACTTAGTGCGATCGGCAGCTTTATCCTCCCATGTTGCTGGATCTATGTCCAGTGCCCTCATATCTCTCTTGCACACATCTTTGAGCCTCAGCTGTGGTCACCCAACTGTTCTCCTGCCATCTGCTAATTGTCCGTAGAAGATATCTTTTGGGATGCGACCATCTTCCATGCGGCGAACATGGCCAAGCCAGCAAAGTCTGCGCTGTCTAAGCAGTGTATACATACTTTGAAGGCCAGCACGTGACAACACCTCGACATTAGTCACTTTATCTTTCCACAAGATGCCGAGGATGCAGCGTAGACACCGTAAATGGAAGGTATTGAGCCTTTTTTCTTGCTTAGCATAGGTCGTCCAGGTCTTGCTGCTATATAGGAGTGTGCTGGTGATGCAGGCATTATATACTGCAGCTTTGGTCTTCATTGTGAGTTTGGAGTTTCCCCAAACACGCAATGTGAGGCGGGCAAAGGTAGCTGCAGCTTTGCCAATGCGGCTGTCGATTTCTGTATTCAGTGAGAGTTTGTCATTGATGGTAGACCCTAGGTATGTGAAGTGATGAACCACTGTCAATTCATAGTTATCTATAGTGATAACTGGTGCAGCACCCGCATCCTGACTCAGCACATTCGTTTTCTTTAGACTTATTGTGAGGCAAAAGTCCTTGCATGCTTTAGTGAAGCAATTCATCAAGTTCTGAAGCTCCTGTTGGCTTTGAGTGATGACTGCAGCATCATCAGCGAACAACAAGTCTCTTATAGTGACCCTTCTGATTTTTGTTTTTGCCTTCAGCCTTGAAAGATTAAACAGACGGCCATCTGACCTAGTGTGAAGGCATATTCCTTCAGTTGCATCTCCGAATGCATGTTTCAAGAGTAGGGCAAAGAAGATCCCGAAGAGGGTCGGAGCCAGAACACAGCCTTGTTTAATGCCACTTCGTATGTCAAAGGGCTGTGACGTGCTTCCAGCATATTGGACTGTTCCCTTCATGTCGTCATGGAATGACTTTATCATTTCCAGCATTTTAGAAGGGCAGCCTATTTTCAGGAGGATTTTGAAGAGTCCATCCCTACTAACCAGGTCAAATGCTTTTGTGAAGTCTATAAAGGTGACATATAAAGGCCTTTTCTGCTCTCTTGATTTTTTCTGAAGCTGGCGGACAGAGAAGATCATGTCTGTTGTTGATCTACCAGCTCGGAATCCGCACTGTGACTCTGGATATATGCGCTCAGCTAACTTGTGTAGTTGCATTAAGATGACTTTGGCAAAAACCTTACCAACAATACTAAGAAGAGAGATGCCTCTGTAGTTATTGCAATCACTTCTGTCTCCTTTATTTTTATACAGTGTTACAATCTTGACATCTCGCATGTCTTGAGGAATAGTTGTCTCTTCCCAGCACTGGCACAGCATCCTATGCAGGGGATGTAATAGTGTGCTCTTACAGCATTTGATTAAATCAGGAGGAATCCCATCACTGCCTGGTGCTTTGCCAGAGGCCATGCTATCAATGGCCTTGCTGAGTTCTTCTAATGTTGGTTCAGCATCCAGCTCCTCCATAGTTGGCAGACATTTGACAGCATCAAGGGCTGCAGGCGTAACGGTATTTTCTCTAGCGTAAAACTCAGAGTAGTGCTCGACCCACCTTTCCATCTGCTTACCCTTATCGGTTAGCTTCTCTCCCCTGATGGTTTTTAGCGGTGCCGTCTGACTTTTTTGGGGGCCAAGTGCTTTCTTTATACCGTCATACATTTGTTTAATGTTGCCTGTTTGCGCTGCGATCTGGATGCTCTCACTGAGCTGGAGCCAATAGTCATTTGCACAGCGTTGAGCAGTTTGTTGAACCTTGCTTCTCGTAGCTTTCAGGATCTGTAGGGTTCTAGCACTCGGTGAATGTTTGTATTCATTCATAGCACTGCGCTTAGCTTCAATGACAGGTGCCATCACATCTGATGAAGCATCAAACCAGTCATTTGACTTTGCCATTTTCTTACCAAAGGTGGCAAGTGCAAATGAATATATAAGATTCAATGATGGTGTGAGGAAAAGGGGTAGTCTGATGGGTTGCTTGTATGGCTGATGGCAGATAACACTAGTCAACAACCAAAATGTACCAGAAATGAAAATAGCTGATCTTAACTAATTTTGGTGTGCTGAAAACGAAAATGACATTAAAATATGTTGATTGGCTCTAGTTTTCAAGATATATGCTACTAGTTTATTTAATTACGGTCAATTTATATATATGACGCAACTGTTGTGGGCGATTGCATAATTTTTTCTAATGACCAATAAAAATGTAACTAGAAGTTGATGATGCAATCCTACCTATGATTACATCACCTTTGTGTATAAATATCTTATCTCTGATAAAATTTTGCCATTAGTTAGTGCATTTGTCCTTATCGTAGTTAGAAATGCCTAGGACATGTGTGAACAGTGCTAATAATTTCTGTTATATATCATATGTGGTGAGGTGACATTTCTATCACAAAAACGAAATATAACTAAAGTTTGTATTTTGGCTGCAGAATAGGAGATCAAGATAACAGCACATCTTAAACTGCCTTTTGCAGTCCCAATGATTTGGAGAGAGCCCACTGATCATCTCAACTGTTACTTTTGCATGGTCCCTCCAATTGGGAAAGGCATATCAAAGAAGAAAAAAAATGGACTCTGGAATATCCGAACATCCCCTCTGCAATACGTCCGGTACCACATGGCGATGACCTAACAGTTCCCAAAGTGCCAGAATCATTTTCAGCTGCTTATACTGATGAAGAAGAGGACATTGGTGGTCCTGAACCATCAACCTCAAGCGACCCAGATATTGAGCAAACTAAACCACACTTAATAACCCAAGGTGAACTGAATGATCTTGTAAGAAATCTGAATTTACCGAAGAACAAGGCGGAGCTTTAGGGTTCCAGATTGCAACAGTGGAATCTCCTGGCAGAAGATGTTACAATTTCTGTGTATAGGAACCACCAGAAGCCGCTTATTACATTCTTTTTCAAAGAGGGTGACCTTTCTGCGTGCCACACCATTTCTGGTTTAATGGCAGCCCTCAAAATCAATTACATACCGGAAGAGTGGAGGCTTTTCATTGATTCATCCAAGACGAGTCTTAACTCTTACTATACGGGAGCTAAAACCGCGTTTTTACGCGCTAGTTTAGCTATCGTTACCGCCGCGGGCCACTTCACGGGGCGAGCCGTAAAATTGGTACTAAACCCGCGCCACTTCACGGGGCTTGCCGGATTGTAAGAGTTAAAGCTGTTTTGTTGAATAATGGTAATGTGTTACCGTCAATTCCAGTTGGTCACGCAGTTCATATGAAAGAAACTTATGAAAACATTAAGCAGCTTTTTGAAGTGTATAAACTTTGATCATCATCTTTGGTCACTTTGCGGTGACTTAAAAGTGGTCGCTCTTTTGCTTGGACTACAGAGTGGATACACCAAGTACTGTTGCTTTCTCTGTGAGTGAGATAGCCGTGCACGAAGTGACCATTACATCAGAAGACATTGGCCAATCAGGCAGTCATTGTAGCCTGGCAGTAAGAACGTTGAGAACCCAGCACTTGTCGACACCAGCAAGATTTTGTTGCCACCCTTGCACATTAAGCTGGGTCTCATGAAAAACTTTGTCAAGGCAATGGAGAAAACAGATGAGGCTTTCAAATACCTCATCAGAAAATTTCCAAGACTGAGTGAAGCTAAAATAAGAGAGGGAGTATTTGTTGGTCCGCAAATTCGAAAACTTCTTCACGATGACGAGTTTCTGTGCGTGTTGCATGGCTAGGAAAAAGCAGCATGGCTAGCATTTAAGTCAGTGGTGGACAATTTTCTTGGAAACAACAGATCTGATAATTACAATGAAATTGTAGAAAATCTCCTTCTGAAGTATAAGAGTCTTGGCTGCAACATGTCTTTGAAAATTCCTTTTCTGGAGTCTCATCTGGATTTCTTTACGTCAAACTGTGGAGCGGTCAGTGATGAGCATGATGAACGATTTCACCAGGACATTGCTGCTATGGAGACAAGGTATCTAAGGCAATTGGAGCCCTTCAATGCTTGCTGATTACTGTTGGACTGTGACAAGAGACACCTCATCGATTGACTACAAGAAGCAAGCAAAGAGAGCTCGAACAGCTACTGAATAATGACGGAATGGGTTCAAATGTGCCTTTTTAAAACATGATATGTGAACTTTAAATAATGTTTTTATTTTTTCTATCATTTTATGTTGAAATATCAATTAATTGAGTATGTAACCACAATTTTTATAATGCTAAAGTAGAAAGACTAGCTATTCACCCCAGAGAATTAAGCAAGCATACATTATTTGTATTACTGTAATGTAAATTCATCATTTTAAAAAAAACCAGAGCCAATTGGTGAATTTCATTATGATATTTGAAATCAGCATGTCAAAATCAATAAGAAATGGTATATTTAATTTCTGGTACAAATAACTTTTGAAAATTTGTTGACTAGTGTAATTGGTGGATTTGATGTAATCTTGGACACCCACCAGGCTTTCTCACCCCTTTTCACCTTAGTTTGTTTGTTTGTTTTTTTATTTGTTTGTTTTTTATTGTTTGTTTGTTTCTTGGAAAAGGGAGGTCACACACAAAAAAATTCATTTAAATTTAGTTTTGAATTACTCTATTTGGACTGAGTAGAGGGGGGAAGAAAGTACTATATTTGGGTATTGGAAACCTAACTTTATTTAATCGAATTAGTACACAACTCCGCCTAGGCCGGTCCCAAGCCCGACTGAAAAAGGAGGAGGGCGGCCTGCATGGAGGCCGTAAGGAGGCAGCCCCTCCACCATGCAAAGGCACAACAGGCCAATCACCTGTTTGCTTTAAAACATGATTACGCGAACTACAAGAGAGAAAACCGGACTGATTCTAAAGGCGACGAACTGAAGACAGCCGATAGGATAGTCTGGCGCTCTCTCTTCCAAACCTCTACACCTCATGGTAGAAGGGGAATGACTAAGTAAGGAAGAATTAGTACACCATACTTCCTAATTATAACCCATCAAGGGCTGAATGGGATACTTTAAAAAAAAAATTCTCCCCTATTGTGATCAAGTACTTTAATCGGGGGTCAATGATGTAGTTTAAGTGTTGGTTAAAAATGTAAAGTCTTGACTAGCACGTGTTAGCTTTCCTATGATTTAAGTGATACAACCTAGCCTATCCATTGTTCTGCCTGATGTTCTTTGTCCAGAATCCAAATTTTTTGCTGCTAAATATATGTGACAATTTTCTAACAGCCGGACTTTCCTTTTCCTGTTTTTCTTCATAGTTGATGCATGGTTTTTACTCAACAACTACTGATGTCTTTGTTTCCTCACAAAACTTTTCTTTGGCATTGTGTTGCAGTGTTTCTGTTTCAGCTATCACTTGTTTTCCATAGACATCTATGAACTCATTACACTATACTTGCGCAGATAAAAGTAGAGCCCCCTAACTATAAGCACCACATACCCACCATGAAGGAGAACAGGATTCCCAGGGTTGAATTCTTTCATTCATCACCTTTCAACTCCCCATGGAGCATAGGCCTCCAAAAAACTTATGCCAAGTCTTCCTGTCACGTGCCATCAGCTCAACGTCTTTCTATGTCTTCTTCATGTCCTTCATGTCTGTCTCCAGTTCTATTCTCTATGTGTTCCTTGGTCTCCCTCTCCCTCTCTTACCCTGGGGATTACAGAACAATGACTGCCTGGTAATACTATCAACAGGTTTTCTCAATGTGTCCTATCCATCTCCAGCATCTTCTTCCCATTTCTTGTTATGCTTGGGCTTGCATGGTTCTTGTCCCCAGTTCCACATTAGTCATCTTGTCATATCACTTCAATCTCTCTAATCTAAAACTTCAGTGTTGAGTGGCAACATATAAGAAATGGTGTCAAAAAGCATAGCTAAAGAACACATTAACAAGATATTCTCAACTACAAAATGGATCCATAAATGTACAGCTGAATCAGCAACAAGAGCTAAAAAATACTTTAGGAGGAGGCATACACGCAAAACTAAAGAATTTCTTCTTCTTCTTTCATTCGCTTGAAATATATTGTCTATATCTGCAATGTTCTTTCTTGTATAAACTTCACTGTCTTTTGTAGTTCATACAGAAGTCCGTATAGTTTTGCTTCCAGTGTTGTTTTTCTGGGCCAGTGGGTTTGCTTCAATATATCATATTCGGGGCAGTCTCGAAGTAAGTGCTCTGTAGTCTGGGGTGCCTTCCACATGTACACATGGCTGAATTGCCAATCTTGAATTTTGTATACATGTGGCTGAGGAGTCAGTTGTGTCCTGTTCTGAGGCGCAGAATTACAATTTGTTCTGATCTGTTCATAGCTTGGTAGTCGTCCTGTGTTGGTGGCTTTCTGATTTATTTGATCATCTTTTTCTTCTAATGGTACGTAACTGGTACATCCGGTTGCTGTTCTGTTGCACCTTCTTTAGAAACTAAAGAATGAACTGGAAATGTTTATCTTAGTGAACACTGGAAAATTTTAAACAACTTCAAAGCTGGGCAGAACCACTAAATACAGCTACAATATTAATGATGAAAAATGAGAATAATTCTATTCAAAGTCAGTCTTCCTTGCAGATATCCTATCAGTCATCTGCTCTCAGGAACCATAAAAACAATTAATTAGACAGCCTCTAAGAAACCCCAACAGACGTAAGCTGTCAAGACATTCCCTGTTCTTGAATTCTTAGAGTTAGAGAGGGAGACAAAACATACACAAAGAAGAGAAATGGAGAAAAAAATGAAAGGATGAGGAAGATATAGACTTTTGACGGCACAGGACAGGAGGACTTATCGTGAGTTTTTTAAGGGGGAGCAGAAGAGTAACAAATGAGTGAATGGACGTGGCAGCCTCATTTTCATGCTCCATTTTCCTTTTTGGCTAAATTTATGTACATTCCCTGTTCTTGAATTCTTAGAGTTAGAGAGGGAGACAAAACATACACAAAGAAGAGAAATGGAGAAAAAAATGAAAGGATGAGGAAGATATAGACTTTTGACAGCACAGGACAGGAGGACTTATCGTGAGTTTTTTAAGGGGGAGCAGAAGAGTAACAAATGAGTGAATGGACGTGGCAGCCTCATTTTCATGCTCCATTTTCCTTTTTGGCTAAATTTATGTACGTATGTGGCACTCAGTGTTTCATCAACTACGGGCGTCCACAGTTGCCAAGGCCAATGTGCCTTCGTTACCAAGCATGCTTCTCGCTGTGCTCGGGGCCATTAGATCGTAGTGGTGCAAAGTTTATATAAGTATATTCGATATAGTGATGTGTGTAGTTTCTAGACAGTAATTAATTAGAGAGCAGGGCATGAACTTTACTTTAGTGGTTCCAGTGACTTCTTGTGATCATGAACTTGCGTTATACCTTATAGCTAAGGTGGAATGTTTCATTATTATAATGGTTGTACACCAACAACATATAACTTTCTTGTCAAAACGGAAAGCCTCTGATTAAGAATAAGATTAACATCAAACATTGAAAAAAAGGAACTAGTTTAGCTCAGCAATGCAGCACTAGGTGTTCTTGTATTTTATTTTTCATGATTGGGGTTCTTCTTCTGTCGTTTTCTTTTGTTTATTTAGCAAACATTTCATTCTTTCTCAAAAACAGCATATGAGGTGAGATGAGGTTCTGGTATGACATGATCAGTCACTTCATTTGGTTTATAGTATCCTGTAGAAACTGTCAATCAGACCGTGGCCATCCCTAATATTTAAGTAACTTCGTAATTCAACTTTTTTTATGTTTTGCTCACAAAAATCAACATGGGGTTTGTTTCCCAATCTTCTAGTCTGTCCACTGAGAAACTTGTCTAGTTTATCCTTATAACAACGGATACATTCCCAAACCTATTCGTGACTGGTTCTAACTTTGTCTAAGGCTTGTTGTCCCAAGTAGGGAGCTGGAAGTTCTGTCTTCAGTACTTACATGTTTTTTTTTTTGCGTACACCCGCTATTACTCGAGGCGAAATCTCAGGTTAGTATGTCTACGTGAGTATCCCTTTTTTTTCTTGTACAGAGACAGGTGTCCCTCACCATTTAGGAGATACTTGCCGATTTCAGAGGTACCCATTAGAGCTGGGTCGGCTCAGGAGCCGCCACCTGCTCGAGTTAATCCAGTCCTAATCCCGGTCGATGAAAAATCTTCAAATTTCCTCGCCCGGGTTTGATCCTGGGTCACCTGGTCTCCAGTGCAGTTTGGTAACCACTACACCAGCGCGGCTCCCCACTTACATTTTTTAAAATTACGTGGAAGGTAATTACTTTAGTCAATAGTGAATTAACGAAACAGATCCTGCTGTGGGTTGCTCATCTTCTTGTTGGTCAGATGTAATAGTCCACTAAAGCATGTCGTTTGGTTCTATCTTGGTCCAAAGCCTCCCAGTGTGCAGAAACTTCCTTCCCAGATGGCTACAGATGGACAAGTGACTCTAGAGACCAAAACTACTGGTTCATAGCAACAAACGCGTCATATTCCTACGTTATTACTGATGCCACGAGCGTCCGATAGCAATGGCAGTTGCTATTTGGACATTAACCCCCTTTTCCGGCAAGGTGTATCGAGGTTACTACACAAATTTGCTGATGACGTCATACAGAGCGCTCAGTATATGTGCTATGACACATAAGCAAAAAACACTTTGTTAAACAATATATTATCACATGCAACAGATATGTTCACAAGAACCTTTTTTGACTCAACAGGTAACAGTATTTGATCAGAGCCAAGCAAACACCTTGGTTGCATTGATAGCAGCACGTGATAATGACACTGGTTCTGATGGAGAAGTAACTCTGACCTTGACCCCCAGTGCAGGTGTACCAACAGATCTGTTTTCTCTGAATGACACTGGAATCATCCTCTTGAATAAACTGATTAACTTGGCAGAATTAAAGGTACAATACTTCATCTTTCTTACAGATAAAGGTAGTCCCACAACAGATACAGCAGCAAGGGAGTGAAGTGTTAGAGACTTTACAATACTAGGTCACAGCCATATGAGAGAGGGGTGATAGATTCTCATCCTTGCTGCCTTTGCCTTCCCTAATTCAAGAGAAGAGTCAGGTATCCATTTACAGAGGGGGAAAATGGAGAATAACACTACCTCATTTTGAACCTGTTAACTTTGCCTTAAGAAGCATGCACTCTAATCACTCATTGCTCAAATGTAAAACACAAATAATATCCACATTACTGATTGGCTGTAAGATTTTGGAGTACAGCAGGTCAAGATAGAGCACCAGTGCAGTATTTTTAGAATAGAATGTAAATAAGAATTATGGGGTCCAATCAAAGAAATGAATCCAACGAGTGGAGAATAGATAACAAGGAAAAATAATTATTTTCTTTAAGATGACCATTACTTCCATCTTTTTGTTATTTACACAGGTCTTTTAATTTTGATTTCTTTTATTATGTATGTTATCAGTCATTTCACTGAACTCTTTTTTTCACTTTTTGCTATTAAGACATATTGTAAGCTTATCTCAAAGTTTGTACGTTAAGTCCACCATTGATATTCCAAGCACATCCTGTAGGGATCTCATTGTATTTTTACTGTACAGAGAGAACAGATGAGGTGATAGCACACATCCCTGCTTAACACAAGGATAGTGAAAGGAAACTTAATTTTAGCAAGTCTTTTGGTATTTCTCTGCTACTTTTGCTGTTGCTTATTTTCTTTTGAATGCTCCCTCTTCTCATATTGTTTCAAATATTATTGTTTGATTATTCCATAGAAAAACAATAATATACAGAATAACACGATTGACCTTTTGCTGCTGGCCAAGGATAAAGGGCAAGTGACACGGTCCACTAATGCTACTATCAGAGTGAAAGTAGTTGCTTTCCCTGCAGGTGCTCCAGTCTTCACTAAGCCAAGTTACACCATGACTGTTACAGAAAATAAAAATTCCGGAAGTAAGTTATATTATTTTTTTATTTCTACCCACCGATAAAAACGTAAAACGAAAACATTTTTAAACTCTGTTCATATTCATTTAATAGTTCTCATGTTTGCTTCTTTCTTTGCATTGAAAATCACTAAAGCACATAAATATTTAGTCTATCAAAGGAAGTGATTAATGAGGCTGTGAGAAAATAAAAGAAGTGAGAGGAGGGGGGTTGTGATAACCTCATTGCTAAATAAATTACTACAGAAAGCATTACTTTAAGAGCACATGAATGCTTGGCATAAGCTTCCAATTAGGGGAACAACTGAAATGATGGCTGCATGCTCCGAAAAAAGCAAAAGGGAAATTATGATGATGACAAAATAATTTAATTTCAGACTTGTTAGTTTACAAAGTTTGCTCATATTTTAAAAATGAAAAACAAACTTGTATAACCTCAAATTAGTCACCTCTTAGAACATGTCTGAGAAATGTATGTGTAATATGTTTGTGAATATGTGTGTATGAGATTTGTATGTGTGCATTTTAGCACCCATGTGTGTCTGCATGTTTGTGTCCAGATATGTATGTGTGGATACTCATGTATGTCATTCATTCATTTCCCTTTGCGTATCCTGTAAAGCATGGATCCACCACTTCTGCTAGTTCTCTAGCAGACAGCCTGCACAAAGTCATTCATGTGCTCTTGCAGTGGTGGATTCTGAAGCTATTTGTTTTATTTGATGAAGTTGCCAGCTTGCACAACCTCTTATTGATAATGTAATATGCCAGGTGGGCAGTAGGCCTGTTCTTTCTCTTTCTCCTCAGAAAATCCTGGAAACTTCACAGGGCATGCATGTGTGTGAGCATGTGATATTATGGGAGTGTGAGCTAATGAATGAAAAAGAGAGGAGGAGAGAATTTCCTCTAATGCATGAATAACACACATATCAAATTAAGCAGCATAGGTGAGTGTATTGATCACTGCATTTTCAGATAATGTTGGTAAAGTTGCTGCAAACTCATCAACTAGCACTGTCCTGAAATATGCTATTTCGATGCCAGTTGGAACAGTGCCATTTTCAATTGATCCTCAAACTGTAAGTCTGCATTTTGTTTATATGCTGAATAGGTAAGACTGCTTAAATTTGTTTTACACACAAAGTGTTTTCCCGCATAAATCCAGCACAAGGGAGCAGAAAATATTCAGAAATGATCATTATTGGACATTGTCAAGCATTGAAAACAGGGGGTAGAGACTGAACAAAAGTTGTCACTTTTTTGTGTGCATCTTCAACTCAATGGTCAAGTTGGTACTGTTGTATGGCTTGAAAGCATGGATAACACAAAAACAACCAAGAAGCTACATACTTTTGTAAATGGGTGCTTGCATTGAGCAGAAGGATTGAAAAGGCATGACAATGTCAGCAATGTGGAGATGAACCAGATAAAGTGCCAGTGGAACAGGAGATGAGAAGATGCTGGTGAGGGATAGGACATATACTGAGGTAACCTGTTGATAGCATTACAAGGCAGTGGTTTA
The DNA here is from genome assembly GCA_024509875.1 of Oreohelix idahoensis. Lineage (NCBI taxonomy): Eukaryota > Metazoa > Mollusca > Gastropoda > Stylommatophora > Oreohelicidae > Oreohelix > Oreohelix idahoensis. The sequence continues at coordinate 397,407 of JAMPIV010000153.1, forward strand.
GCTAACCCTAAACCCTAACCTTAATCCTAAATGTAATGATGTGGGTGACTTACTTTGACAACATCAAAGAGGAACAACTCCCATTATTCAGTTCTTGTTCTGGATTCCCCAAGGTGAAGAGATAGACCACAAGACACATGGAGAAGAGAACTGGAGACAGAAATGAAAGGAGTAAAGAAAACATGGAAAGATCTTGAGGTGATGGCAGGAGGACTGGGCATGACTTTGCTGAAGGCCTATGGCATATGACAGGATGACTGGGCATGACTTTGCTGAAGGCCTATGGCATATGACAGGATGACTGTGCATGACTTTGCTGAAGGCCTATGGCGTATGACAGGAGGACTGGGCATGACTTTGCTGAAGGCCTATGGCATATGACAGGAGGACTGGGCATGACTTTGTTGAAGGCCTATGGTGTATGACAGGAGGACTGGGTATGACTTTGCTGAAGGCCTATGGCATATGACAGGAGGACTGGGCATGACTTTGCTGAAGGCCTATGGCGTATGACAGGAGGACTGGGCATGACTTTGCTGAAGGCCTATGCAAGACTAGTGATGATGTAAATCCAGCGTAGAGGAAAAGCAAATATTCAGAAATGATAGCTACAGGACATTTTCAGACAATTAAAACAGATGGTAGAGATAGAACAAAAGTTATCACCTTTTGTATATATGGGAGTAGGTCATTGGCTGATGATTTATGTCATCAGTTGAGAATCAGAGAGCAGACATAATCTAGGTCATGGAGGTTTCCTGTCAAAATTTTTTTTACTAGACAACATGTCACATTATTAATTTGTTATTCTTAGCATCTCAGCTGCTTGACAGTTGACTTTAAGCAGACATACTAGATGACATGGGAGAACAACTGGCTTTAAAAAAAGAATATGATGTGATGTATACAAAATTGATATTTCATACAGTTGTGATTATTCTGATGTCATGTCCCTCAAACACTTTTAATTCAGGGCATGATTACAACCACTGAGAAGCTGGACAGAGAAACTGTAAGAACATACATCTTCACTGCACAAGTAACAAGTCAGACACAACTGTCTGCCTCTGCTCTTGTGAGTATCTCTGTTAGTTTGGAGATGACTTCAGTAGTATCACCAATAAATGCCAGGCCTGTAAATTTACTGTCTCATGTAGTTTCTGAGGTTCTCTGATGTGGGGTCAGAGTGGCTAAGAGGTATGGTGTCTGCCTCAAATTCTAAAGGTAGCGGGTTTGATTCCCAGTAGAGGGAATATTATTTATGGACATTTTTTTCAGAATCAGTGGGCCTAATGATGTCATACTGATCTCCTGGTTAGTGAAATCTGATGCCTTTCTTTCTCAGATAAGGGCAAAAAAAAAGTGCGCACGTTAAAAATCCCTCTGCAGGTGGAAATCATAAAGAGTAGGCCACATGGCCGCTGCTCTGGCAAAAAAAATTTAACAAATTAGGAAACCTACCCACCACAAGAATATTTATAGAATGTGTGATTCCTGTATACATACACTGGCATTCTTGCCGGTGATATGGAGTTCATGCACCGTGCTGAGATCCTCCTTGTGTGATCTAAGGGAGGAGACCAGAGCACTGATGGAGTTGTCCATGTGCAATGAAGATAGTCCTTAAAACAAAACTGATGAAACAGAAAGAATATGACTACTGCTCCCTCAGCCATGTCATACAAGGCAACTAACATGATGTTGTGCATGAGGCTGCCAACCTCATCGTGACAAACAAATGTCTACAGAAACCATTACAACAAAAGCACATGAATATTTTGATACAGGCTTCCTGCCAGCAGACCACCTGCAGTAGTTAGTCCATGCTGCATAAGGAGCAAAAAGGGAAGAGATGATAGCATCATATGTGAGCTTATTATCAGCTTTTAATTTCAAGGTCATATTTCTTATGTCTTTACTGGGTAATTTGTCTGGAAATATCTTAGTATGTTCACCCATGTGTTACCGGGGCCTGAAAAGGGAGCAAAGAATAGTAACACAGTAACCACACATGTCGTAAGAGCCGACTAAAGGAGTATTGGGCATGGAACCGGTTAGCCCATCCTGTAGAAAATGTTTAAAAACTTCAACAAACATTAAATCAATTCAGCCATCAAAGACAAAAGAAGGTCCTCTGGTAAGGCAGCTAATGGAAGGCAGCTAATAGTGCAACTCAGAGAAAGCCGAAAGGAGTCTGGGTTGCTGACTAACTTTTTTTCTGCTAGGAAAATCTCCAGACTTGGCAACTGGAATGTTTGTACTTTAAACAAAGAAGGAAAACTGCACAGGTGGCAGTGCAAATGAGGAATGGTGAGACTAATTGGTTTTCATTATTGAAAAAAATGTTTTGTATTATCTTCTTCTTCTTCAACCAATTCTTCTTCCTCTTCTTATCTTTTTTTTCTTCCTCTTCTTATCTTCATTGTATTTTTCTACTACTATTTCTTCTTGTTCACCATTTTAAACACTTAAGGTTGGTTGCTTTAGACTGCCTCTAGTTTATAATTCATTCTACCCATCATATTATGTGTTATTTTTGTCATGTACTCTTAATTCTTTTGGTTTAAGGACATATGTATCTGTCAATATAAAAACAAAGTTTCACTGAAAGATATCACAATGCTTTCCCAGGTGGTTGTCAACGTTCAAGATGTCAATGAACCGCCAACATTTGATGACTCCAATATAACAGTGTCAGCCAGTGAAGAAACTGCTCCAGTTGATCTGATTACATTGACAGCACAGGATGATGATGAGGGGGTTAATGGAAGTGTCAGATATTTTCTAGTCAATGCCTCTTTATGTAAGTTTACTTTGATCCTAAAACTGTCAAGTGTTTCTGTTTATTTTTGTGGAGCATCCGAATAGTATAAATAATGAGTTATCTCTGAGTTTAAAATGTACAGAATAGCTTTCCCCTTCAGCTTTTCAAGCCCTTTCACATTTTGCTAGACACATTCTATCTCCATTTCTCTCAGTCCTTAACTCTTTCTGTCCCATATGTGTTTTCAGGTTTTAAGGAGGCACTCAAATGGATGTCAATTTTTTCCCCCCACAGGTGATGGTTTTAAAACAAGTTTTAAACATTTATTATTGTAAGAAAATATTTCATAAGATATATATAAATAAAATTATTATAAATTGGCTGAGGAATAGTTTGAAATGTTATGTCATATACACAATAAATACTGCAATGAGAGCCTAAAATCTGCACATAGTATTTGAGGAAGTACCCCCTCCTCCTCAGGCAAGTGTTTTGGCCCTTAAAATTATTTATACCCTAAGTGGACTGGGCTGCCTTTGTCCTTACTCCATGGGATCTGTGAGTTGTTTTTGAAGAATCGGGTAGCTTGAAAAGAAGTTGTCCGTGATTCATTGCATTGTAACTGGAGTCAAAATGAAGCCATCACTGCACTTTCAGCAAGATTATTCTAGTAATGAAACCTGGCCTGACATTTCACTGACAAGGATGTTTCCAGATCCTCCTACACTGAGATGGCTTTTGAATTGAGGAAGTTGAACCTCACTCTCCTTTCTTCAGGCAGGTCTGGGAGTGCAACAGCAATTAGAGCAATTTGAATATTCTCTGTACTGTGGGAAGAATTGGGATAGAGATATTCTGAAGACTTATCTACAAAAATAGTGCTTTGTTGACACTTGGCTGTAGAATAATCTCCTGGTGTGATTGAAAATGGTTTTATGGCTGTACTGAACAGATTGCTCAAAACTCTTCATCGTTCCATACACTAAGGTACTGAAGACAACCACAGGTACCCCAGCTATCACATAGTCACATATGGTGACAAAAAAGATTATATCAACGCAGAATAATTGTCAAATAAATGCATTCATGTAGAACATTTATTTGTATTACCTATATCTAGATATTTATAGATGTATATTTATTATATTGATTTTTAAAAATGCAAAAACACTTTTAATGGCCTATCAAATGAATGAAATTTAATGTAAAACTAATATGTTTAATTTCTGCTGTCAAGAATTGCTTTCATCAAATGTTATAGATTATATTGTTCATGGATATTGTAATACAGAAGAAACTTCTTTTTTTTCTGCACATTTATTATATTCAAAGACTTTTTCCCTCCTGGATTGTTTCAGAAATAAAAAATTACATTCACAATTAGAATTCTTAGTTAACCTTTATGCAATGTAGAATAAATGATTAGTAAGTATGTTGCCAGTAAGCAGATGGCAGAAATGGAAAATATGATCTGCATTTATAAACACCATATATCCCAATTATAACCCATCAGGGTTTGTACAGGGTATATAGCGGGGCTTACATGATAACCTCCAGCATGAGAATTGAGGTAGAGGCAGTTACTGCTGCCTTAAGATGGCTGTCTGAGACTTTATTAACAAAGGCAGTTATTGTATCAGACTCACAATCCATGCTTCGAAAGGTCCAAAATGGTTGGCTTCGACATGAATGGAAAACCTCCATAGAAGCATCTAATCTTCAAGAACTGATATGGATCTACTGTCCTGGTCATGCCGGGGTATGTGGCAATGAAAGAGCTGACAGACTAGCTTCAAGAGCACCCATAAAAGGTGCATTGGCCATGAATAAGGAAGAAATACTGAGGGCAATTCATGTTCGTCTATTAGAAAATGACACTGCAATCGATGAATCATCAAGGCTAAGATTGCTGGAATTCAGCATCAAACGTAAGACCAGCAGGGATGGACGCATGAGAGGACGCATCCACTGTGTATACAACCAGTGCCCAACAGGAACAATTAGCATTCATACCCTTCGTCATTTGCTGCGGGAGACTGAGCACCAATGGGTTTGCCCGGAGTGCAATGACATCGATTCTGATTAACAATAACAGGGTATTTTTAATTCAATTTTTTTTTTAATTTGTAAAGAAGATGTATAGTTTTGGTGGTACAATTATCTTTTCTTTGTAAATTCTCATGATGACATTTTGTCTGATACAGGTAGAAAAGTGAGAAGAAATTATCTATAACTTTGAATAATTTATGAAAACTGATTTTGCAGCAAACAACCTCAAGATACCTTGCTAATGAAAATGAAGGGGTACACCCAAAAACAGTTGGTTTGTTGTTTTTTTTCTGATATGTGTAATATCTATTCACAAATAATTTTCTTCCATGTTACAGACCAGAATTTTGCAGTAAACCAGAGCACTGGTACACTGTCTGTAATTAAAACCCTGGACTGGGAAACCAAACCCAAGTATAATCTCATCATTCAGGTGAGGGTTGGAAATGTACATGACCGTGCCAGTGTTATGTCTGCATATTAGAGTAATTGACAATGTTTTCTCTTACGGTAATCTAATTTTATAAGTGTCCAATTAACAGAGTGGTTAAAGCACTGGTCTCTGGCGGCAAAGGTGCTGGGTTCAAATCAAGGAATTGACACGCTCCAGTCTACCCAGCTGTAAGGAAAAGGCAGCTAGGAAGGGAACTGATCACCCTACCTCTTGATGCTGGGACCTAGTATGGTGAAGTCTCTAACACTTCCCTCCCTATGGCAGTATCTGCTATGGGACTACCTTGACCTTTTTAATTTTATGGCTCTGGACCATGGAGAACAACCCAAACCAATGACAGCAAAGAAGTTCCATGAACTGTCATAAATTGGGGCTTGTGCAAAATATGATTAAAATTGCATGATAGGTACACCAATATGGAATTCATAGAAAGAACTAACCACATGAAGGATTGCTGGCGACTGAGCAAGGTGGAGACAGTTTGTTGCTGCCCCGCAAGACGCCGCCAGGCGTGATGGTCACTGACTGCTTCGTCAGTTGTGGCCAAGGACCAAAGAAGAAGAATAAGAAAGAACTAAATACCAGTGGACAAAGATAAAAAGATGTTGATGGTTCATAGGACACACATTAAGGAAAACAGCTAATAGCATCACAAGGTAGTCCCTAGTCTGGGATCCCCACGGTCGGAGAAATAGAGGGAAATCCAAAATTGATAGAGAAGAAAACTGGAGACAGATATAACAAATATAGAAAAGGCATTGAAGGAAATTGAAATGACAATATGGCTCACCTGAACTAATTAAAAGCCTATGCTTGACAGGGAGCTGAAAGGGTAGATGCTATATTCAGTGATACTTTCATATTTGTCAGTGATACTTTCATAGTTGTCAGTGTTACTTTCACAGTTGTCAGTGATATCTCCACTGTTGTCAGTGATACTTTCACTGTTGTCAGTGATAGTTGTCAGTGAAACTTCACACATTTGTCAGTATTACTTTACACATTTGTCATTATTACTTTACACATTTGTCAGTATTACTTTACACATTTGTCAGTATTACTTTACACATTCGTCAGTATTACTTTACACATTTGTCAGTATTACTTTACACATTTGTCAGTATTACTTTACACATTTGTCAGTATTACTTTACACATTTGTCAGTATTACTTTACACATTTGTCAGTATTACTTTACACATTTGTCAGTATTACTTTACAGTTCCTCGGGTTTCTGAGGAGATGTAGAAAGAATAGGACGACTGCTCTGTCAGGAATGTTGCAGGAGTGTACTATTGCATCTTTCTTCTTCGATCCTTAACCACCGACCGTCAAAGCAGTCAGTGGCCATCACGCCTAGTGGCGTCTTGTAGGGCAACAACAAATTGATTCCACTTTGCACGGTCGGTGGCCATCCTTCGTACAGTGCCCCAACTCTGGTTCATTCTTTGCATCTCAGCCTCCACAGTCCTCCGCCAAGTTGTTTTTGGTCGGCCTCTCTTTCGCTTTCTTAGTTTACCTGTCTCGTACATTGTCCTGACATTCCAAAATCCTATTATCCTGTTTTGCGGTCAGGACATCCGTTTTCATGTCAGTGGCTTCCTTTCGGCTTTCACCACTGACAGTCATACGAGCCACAGACTCCGAATGTCCATCCCGCAGCAAAGTTTGTTCATTTGATGTTGTTTCCGTAACTTCATTATTTTTTTTTTTTACATAGACAGGGGTGTCAGCCCTATGCTAAAACCCCCAACCTGGAGGACCAGGGTACCAGCTTTTGTCTGACCCCTACCCACACAGACCAGTCCAGCTTGGTTGAACCTACCAGGAGTAAAACTCCCACTGGCATAGCTCTGGGGATTGTCAGGGTACGCAAGCTGCCATACCACTACAAGGTATAGGTACCATTGATGGCAGGTACTATTGCATGGGACTGGCAAACTCATCATGTAAAACAAATTATTTCAGAGACCACCACTGCAAGAGCAGCTTTGGTGCAAACTTTCTGCATTGGTGGCTCCATGCTCCATAAGGAGCAAAAAGGGAAATGATTAGGATATATGAATTTCTAACATTGCTGTACTGTGTGGTAAACTTAGTCGCTCCTCTTCTACCCTAGTGTGTAGAGGTTTGCCAGAGAGAGCACCATACTGTCTTATTAGCGGTCTTCTTTCTGGTCTGTTCCAGTCTAGTCCTCGGTCCTTCAGTGATTGTTTAATGTTGTCCTCCAAGCAAATTCTGTGTCATCCTGGAGGTCTGGATCCCTGGCTCTTGGTTTCCTATATTTGTTGTGGTAGCCAATCTGCTTCCATTCTGCAAACCTGGCCAAACCATTGTAATTGGAACTGTTCATCTCAGGTCTGTAGGGACTCGGTTTTGAGGCCATGATGTATCATCTGGTTGCGGACCATGTCTCATCTTATTACTTCAACCACCTTTCTCAGATACCTAAATTCTGAGGTTTGAAGTTGGCTTGTGTGGGTTGTAATCATTGCCCATGGCTCGCATCCATATGTCAAGTCTGGGACATTGGTGGAGCAGTATACAGCCATCTTCATCTTTTTGCCAATTTCTCTTTTGCTGAGGAATCCTCGATTTATTGCCTGAAAGTCTCCTAGCTGCTGCTCTTTGGATAGCCAACTCTTCTTTGATGCCTCCCTTCCAGTCATTGATAGCTCTAAGGTATTTAAAGTGGTTGACCTGCTCCAGGATCTGTTCTCACAGCATAATCTGATGCCCTTTTCCTTCTCACCATGGTTTTTGTTTGGAGCTGCTGATAACCATCTCTCTCTTCTCTAGTTCTTCCTTCCAGACTTGCAGGTTGGATTGAAGATGTGCCTCTGATTTTGCAATCAGGGCAACATTGTAGACAAATGTCAGCACTGAAATACAAATCTGTCTCATCTTCCTCACTGAATACTTTCTTGCACAAGGTAAACAAATAGCAAAAAATAGGGTAAATAGTAGGTACTTCAAGGAATACTTAGCTGGTCATCTGTCATAACACACCTACTCTTGCTGTGCAATGATGATGTCATTCAAATGGAACTTGATTGAGTCTTCTCTAACTTTTCTGTTGTCTAGCGTCCTCTTATTTTTTCCTTTCTTATAAATGTTTACCATTGACTATTTTTATTATTTCATTCTGATTCATGAACCTTGGGTTCCCGTCTTTATTTATTTCAGTGACATGGCATTTCCTTACTTTGTTCACTGGCAGATTACATGATAATCTATAATATTGTTCAATCACGTTTTATAGATTTATGTATCATCTTGTTGTGCCATAGTTTTATCATTACAAATTGTGTGTGAGTGATAAGTGCTTTGTTAATTTTCTTTTGGTTTACAGGCCGTGGACGGTGGTAATCCACCACTCAGTGCAACTGCGACTGTTCATATTACAGTGTCTGACATTAATGACCATGCCCCAGATTTTGTCCAGCCAAACTACGAGCACAACATTACCAAGTCCGAGCCACCAGTAAAGGTATTTTTAACTATGTTACTGTTAACAAAATGTAGATTATCAGAGCAAAGAATCAGAAAATCCTGATGTAAATAAATGACCTGTGATAAAAAAAAATATTAGTTTGATTCTGTTTACAGACAAAACTTTGAAAGCTATATATCTGTCAGTTTCTTTGATTGTTTTTAAAAAGAATAAAGTAAAACATGTATGTCAAATAAATCATTTCTTTTGTCACTCCTTGTGAAGCATGGAGCCATGGTTGTCTTGCAGGAAGCCTAGACCAAAGCATTAATGTGCTTTGTTGTAGCAGTGTTTTAGCAATAAATGTTAAGTTGTTAGCAAAATTTGTGGCATTTTGGTAGCAATAAATACTCCTCTGTTCTTAAAAGAATTCAGGTTATGTCTGGCTGAGATTTGTGTGTGTGTTGTTTTCTTGATAAATGGTTTATGAAAATTGGCAAATCAAATTTGTTTAGAAAATTAATATTATGGTATGGTGTTAATATTTAGTGTGTATAAGAAGAAAGTAATGCTATACCTTAGAGTTGTTTCATCTTAATTAATCTGTTCTTGGCTTATGTCCCCTTATGGGAATGTTAATAATTTATACCAGTAATAATTTTAAGTAAATGATCCTTAATTATTTGGTTAGTAGTGAGTCAGGCAGATTTTAAAAGTCATCAGAAATATTAAGAGTACCAGTCGTGTGCAGTAAGTCATCTGACTGGACATAATGTGTGTCAGCAAAGCTGTTCAAGAAATTGTAAAATATTTATCTAGGTCCAAAAGAACACATGAATGCTTTTGTACAGTTTTCCTGCAATGTGGACCAGCTGCGATATGACATATATAACACAAAATTTAGTGGACAGAAGCCTTTAAGCAACTCTAAAATAAGTCACCATTGTGTGTGTTCTACAAGTTAGATTGTAATTGATGATAGGAAACTGTATAAAGGGCATTACAAAAAGAGGCAATCTAATCATCAGAAGTTGTTTCCCCCCCACCCCACCCCCCCCCCCCCCCACCCCCCCACCCCCCCCCCCCCCCCCACCCCCCCCCCCCCCACCCCCCCCCCCCCCCCCCCCGCCCCCCCCCCCCCCCCCCTCCCCCCCCCCCCCCCCCCCCCCCCCCCCTCCCCCCACCCCTCCCCCCCCCCACCCCCCCCCCCCCCCACCCCCCCCCCCCCCCACCCCCCCCCCCCCCCCCCTCCCCCCCCCCCCCCCCCACCCCCCCCCCCCCTCCCCACCCCCGGCAAGTGTATCCACCTTTTTTACTTAAATGACAACCTGGCAGGGAGAGGGGCTGTCCACTCTGCCATAATGCCCAAGTGTCATCCTCCTATTGATTTGATAGTGTGTTCCTCCATAAGGGTATGTTTAGTGGGGAATTTTTTGCAACAAAAGAATTACAATTATGTTAAATGCACTTGCATGAGAACTTGCCTGAATTTATTGAAGGACAGTGTCCCATAGGGAGCTAAAAATAACAGAATTAAGCATGCTGTGTAAGTGTACCTGCAAAGATACAGCATAAGAACTTCTCTTCCATCTGAGGGTGCCTTGCTAGATTTGACCATTGTTTTTGGCATGATTTGAGATATAATGGATTCCACCACCATGCTGACATGAGTAAGATTTGGATGGAAAGTGCTGCTTGCTCAAAAAAAGCCCAAAAGAAAAACTGTTTGAAGTGCTTTGTGGGCTTACTTGATTGTTTAACCCTGTTTCATCAGAATTAAATGTCTGATTACATTTCACCTGTTTCTGTTGCATTTTATAAAATTATCTTTATTTATTCATCAAAAACAACAGTTTCCAGGAAATCAACCCAGATTTCTTGTTCTCTTTGTCCATGCAATCAACATTCAGTTTCCCATTTTCTTTTTAATTTTTTTTTTTTAATATGTAAATATTTTGAAGATATTGCAATTTCATTCTGTGATAACTTTGTGACACCTCTATAAGAAAGTGTCTTGTTCATGGTAAAGCATATCTTGAAAAACCCCATTTTTTCCCAACACAAACATTAATTTGAAGGAAAAAAATTCAGGCACTAAAGGTTTACTTGTCAACTTTTTTTATTCATGTAACTTTCATATTTGTCTTGTTTAGAATATATTTTCAGTGCTCAGCTATTTTCACAGCTAAATATTCTTTCTCTCAAAACATTTTTTCTTCCACGATCTCCTGTTTGTATATCACATTTTGCATGATAGGACACCTTCATACCTGCACAAAATTCTTTCACTATAAATACTGCTCATACTTCATACATGGTGACCTACTTGCAAAACCTTGACTTATCTCTTTCATAGCTGCTTTAATTAATGCAGGTGCATACTCTCAAATGCTTTACCTAATTCTGTCAAAACTAACAGTTACATCACCTTCAAAAGAAACCTACATTCACATGTCATGGTTGTGAAAGATTGAAATACACATAACTGGAAAAAACAATGTTTTACTCCTTGTAATATTTACATGAGTGGTTACTATTTAAGGTTATTATTTTAAATTTAATGTGTAATAGCTTCATTTTTTTCCCACTCTCTCTCTGCCTGACTGTCTCTCCCTCTCTTTGTCTCTCTCTCTCTCTCTCTCTGGGTGACATTAGTGAAAGCAATGTTAATATTAACTATTTACTGTTTTAGCTTAACATTTTCAGAATTTACAAACACTTCAGTTTTCGTCAATCTTTTTCACTATAACTGTTTTTTCTTCTCCCTTGATTTTAATAATATCTCTTGTTTCTTTCACTTTTTATTCTATTCATCACATTGTACTGTTATTGATCAGAAATATAAAGAGGTGATAAAACATATTACTTTACCCTGGTGAAATAAAGATTCCTTTGTTTATTTGTTCATAAATGTCATCCTTCAAATATCTCCTACTCTTTTCTGAAATCCAGGTAATTAAAGTGACAGCCAATGATGCTGATGAAGGAGTGAACAGAAAGATAATTTATTCCCTTGAGTCAGATTTTTACACTTTCACAATTAACCCACTGAGTAAGTGTACTAATTGACTTTAGTGTTTTTTCCTCCAGTTATTTCCAAGTTAAGGAAAAAAATAACTTTATAAACTGTTAGTTAAGGAAAAGATAACTTTATAGCCTATTAAATAATAATAAATTCTTTAAGCGCCAAACACGGCGCATAAGGCAGAAACCAGTGCTCTCCAGGTTGTTCGTTGTGACGCCACTCCTCTTAGCTCTTGCACATTATTTAGGCCCAACGTTCTTCCTTCTCTTATTATTGTTCTTCTGAGTGTTTCTTTTGGTCTTCCTTTTTTCCGCTTACCCTCAGGAACCCACGTGAGCGCCTGTAGTGGTATTCTGTCGTTTTGCATTCGTAGGACATGACCGATATATGACCATCGTCTTTTCCTTATATAGTCGGAGACATATTTTTGCCTAGAGTCTTCTCTTATTTGTCGATTAGTCTTGAATTCTTTCCAACTGATGTTCATGAGTTTTCTAAGACATTTGTTCTCGAATGTATTCAGCTTGTTCTCCAATGATTTTGTTATTTTCCAACTCTCACAGCCGTATGTTAACACTGAGATAACATTTGAATTAAACAGACGAAGCTTGGTATGTATATTCAATGATCGTAATTTCCAAATTTTAGATAATCTATTGAAGGCGCTAGCTGCCAAAGCAATTCTAGTATGGATTTCTCTTGTTGTGTCACCATCCTGAGTCATTTTACTGCCTAAATAATTGAAACTTTCAACTTTCTGTAGTTTTTCCCCGTTCAAGATGATATCAAAGGTCTCGTTAGAAAAGTTCATAGCTTTAGTTTTAGAGGCATTTATTTGGAGACCAATTTTAACCGAGAGATGACACAAATTATTTATTGCTTCTTGGGATTGTCTTGGTGTTGAACTTAAGAATGCTACATCATCTGCGAAATCCAGGTCCCCCAGGAATTTTCCATTTGTCCATTTTATACCCAATTGTTCATTGTGGGTATAGTTTCTCATAACCCAATCAATAGCTATTCCAAAAAGTAGTGGTGACATAATACAGCCTTGTTTCACCCCTGTTNCTACTGTAAACCATTCTGTATTCCCTTTATTTGTTCTAACACAACATCTTGCATTGTCATATAGCGCTTTGATTATATTCACATATTTTGTTGGAAAAACCATAGATTGTAAGTATCTTCCACAATGATGGGCGGTGTAGACTATCAAAGGCTTTTTGAAAATCGACGACGAAGGTGATAATAAGTGGCGATTGCCTTTCCACTGATTCTTCTATAATTGTTCTTAGTGTGAATATTTGATCAATACATGATCGTTTCGGCCTGAAACCCGCTTGTTCTTCTCTGATCTTTTCGTCAGCATGCAATTTAAGTCTTTCTAACATCATGCAACATAATAATTTTCCAGGTACTGATAATAGAGATATACCACGCCAGTTATTACAGTCTGATAGATCACCTTTCTTCGGTAACTTTACAATAATACTGTCTTTCCATTGTTGTGGTGGTTGTTCTTCTCTCCATACTTCATTTATAATATCTAAAATTCTCAAGAGGTTGTTGTCATTAACTGCTTTAATCATTTCCCCTGAAATTTTGTCAACTCCAGCAGCTTTAAAATTTTTTAATCTTTTAACGGCTTGTTTGATCTCGTCCAGCGTGAATTCATCGCAAGTTATTGGCAAGGTGGTTGTGGATGTTTCATTATTAAAATCAGGTGTTACTGTTGGTGGTGTAGCCTATTAGTTAAGGAAAAGATAACTTTATAATCTGTTAGTTCAGTGTTTCCCAAACTTCTTCGGGTCACACCTTGGCTCTCAGAGTACATCCCCAACATCCCCTCAATTTTCAATCTTTCATATCTTGCAGTACAGCCCACTTTGGGAACCACTGTGTTAGTTCATTCAAAGTGATTTTGATTACTTCAAGAAAAAATACAACCCCTTAGATTTGTTACATTTTGTTCTTCATGTAGGAATGGGCTGTTAGTGGTGTGGAAAAGCCTATGTATCATATCAAAATGATGGTTGATTTGACTGTTCACATAATTATTGATGTTAGTTGGTGAATGCGTTCTTGTAACATCCTGATATTTACTAATTTTATTTTTACTCATGTTCACAATTTTCTGCATTTTTGAATTCCTGTTTATGTTCTGTAATAGTTTCAACATCAAGTTTCAGTATTCTTTTTTATTTTTTAGTCGGTTATTGGTACTGATAAAAGGTACCACAAACTGATTTTTCATATTTGTTAAATTGACAACCTCTACACCTCACGGTAGAAGGGGAACGACTAATTCAATAAGATATTTAGAAAGTACATTTTAAAAAAACAAAATTTAAAAAAAAAACATCAAAATCGGTCTATAAATAAAATAGTTTTGAATTTTTATTTTATTTTTCGACTTAGAAATTTTATTGTGAAAATGGGCCATCTTTGAAATCACCAAAGGATCACAATTAACATGTATAAGCACATAAAGGCCATGTTTGTGTTAAAAACTACTTGTAATTATAAGAAATTAAGAAATGGAAGGTATAGAGGACATAAAAAGGCCAATATGCTCTTTTCAAATTTAAAGAAAATCAGGTTAGTCATCTGTTTTTGGTTACAAAATCAGCCTGACACACAATTTTAAAGCGTCAATGCTCAAAATCTATGCACTGTAGACATTCAATATCTATGATATCCAATGTCATAGTCATACTAAGTAAGCCCAATTTTTTTCTAAACATGTCACATTATTCTGAACAAAGATATTATGAGTTGAAAATGACAAGAAAGCCAAACAACTGATTTCCGCAGAAAATGCTCAATTCGTCAAGATTTCTACATGTTTACAAAGAACAGAAAAAATTTACTAATGAAGTTACAGTAATGATTCATGTATCATTTTAAAGCTTTTTTCAAGCACTTTCCAACAGTACAGAAATAAGCACATTTACTTTGACTTGTTAAACAAAGCATAGGCTCAAAGATGCCTTGTTTGAAGAAAATGCATAATTTTTCATATTTTTTGTCACCCACAAAAACTGAAAAAAACAATTAACCATTTAAAGTATATTTATATATCATACATCACTTTAAAGCATTTTTGCAGCTCTTTGCAATGGAGTTCAAATAAATCATGTTATTTGATATATTTTGCTATGTGGCACCTTTTAGAAATGTCTTATTATTCCCAATCTCGTTAAGAAAGAATCCTACTGTATAATATATTTACAGATTATTCAGCATTGCTTTCGCTCCTTGTACTATGTAGATGGGCCTAGTCTATAGTATGAATAAATATAATATAAATAACATTTGAAAGAAGAACTAGTATATCCAGATAATATAAATAACACTTGAAAGAAGAACTAGTATATCCAGATTTTAAATTCTAGGCCCTAACTAACATTAATTCATAATGCAAGTGCATATATAAATAATCTATTCGGCAGATGAAAGCAACTGCCGCGATTGCTTACATTGAATGAGGTCACCAAACTGACTGAGTTTTTGAGCGATTGGGGCATTAATCATGATTTAAAAGTATCTAAATACCATATTCAATGTGCACGATGCTTTTGAAGCTCTGCCAACAATATAAAAATTGCCCTCAGATAATTAAATTGCCAAAACAAAAGCTAAATCGAGCGAATGACATTTTCGCTGTTCCAACCTTGAATCTACTCCCTGAACTTCCCTTGCTAATTCCTTTGGTTTTATTTTAGTTATTACAGTCGTACTTATTTCAGTATAAATTAAATGTTATCAATTTTCAAAAATATATATTAACTTATGCAGGTAGTTTCTCTCATTCGTGTGCTCATTAGAATCAGCCCGATAGTTTCTCTAATTTTCATCACACTCGTGGGGGGAGGGGGGGGGGGGGGGGGTGGAGGGGTGGGGGGGGGGGGGGGGGGGGGGGGGGGGGGGGGGCGGGGCGGGGGGGGGGCGCGCATTGATCTTTCCAGTAGAACTAGACACAAGCGAAAAATAGAGCCCCTTTATCATATAAGAGTTACGAGAACTATGTCAGAATCGAAAACGAGGCTGAACGACGTAGACGCCATTTTCGGCTGGAAAATACCAGGGCTAGTAGCGAGAATAAGCATCAAGTAAGATTTTTTTTTTTAAATTAATGAAGATAAATATCCCGTTTAACCTCTGATGGATTATAATTAGGATATCTGTTGTTTTCAATTCCAAATAATATGAACAACTGCCGAAATGAGAAAGTGGAATCACATTTGTCAAATCATTGTAAATAGGGACAATCACAATTATGCTTATATGTTAAATAAATTTTTTTAAATAAAAAAATAAAGAAGAAACTCTGAACAAGAATAATATTAAAATGGAGGGGTGTAAAGGCCTGGTGGTTCCAGTTATATAACTGACTTTAACAGATATTTAATTTACTTTCGCCTATTAAAAGTCATATGCATTGTAAGAACAGCATCAGACCTTCACATTCCCAGCCACTATATATTAACATTTGTTCGTGTTAAATATTGTTTGACTATATTATGCAGTTCCCTAGGACTGTCTATTCTTAACACCTCTTCTATATTTATAAGATTATATTTATATATATTTATAAATATAATATATAATTATAAATTTATATATATATATATATATATATAAAATATATATATATATATATATATATATATATATATATATATATATATATATATATATATATATATATATATATATATATATATATATATATATATATAATATATATATAAATTTTAAATTATATAATATAAATCATATAATTTTATAATTATATAATTGAAATATATAAAATTGTATAATAAAAAATTATATAATATAATAAAATTTTATATTTTTCTCTATTTTGGCTTCCTTATCTTCTATGTTTTGTTTGATCTATTCAGTAAGTGAGTAGTATATGATTGGTCTATGATCTCATATTATATATATATATATATAAATATATATATATATATATATATATATATATGGTTAACACTAACCCTAACACAAACCCTAATCCTAACCCTAATTGTAACCTTAATCCTAACCCTAAGCGCTATGAAACAACACCTAACTATACATATTCACTGCGGAGCAAAAAGGTACGAAAGATAGGAAATTACCATATATATATATATATATATATATATATATATATATATATATATATATATATATATATATATATATATATAATAATATATATAATAATAATATATTATATATAATTAAAATTTAATTATTTTTATTATATTATTTTATAAGGTAGTATGTTTTGCTAAGTGTTGCAATTCTAACGGAATATTTGTTGCTAAATAGTGGAATTCTAACGGAATATAAAATTCAACGGAGTATGTGTTAAAAATTCACGCTACTGATTCTATTCAACAAACCGGTAAGTAAACTAGTTTTCTTCTTTTTGTTTTTGTTAGTTGAAATACAAAGAATAGTACAAATATGTGCTACTGTATTTTCATCTAATTTTATTTCAAATTATTAGTTAACCTAAACGAAAATGCATATTGGGTCTGAACTCGCGATTGGGTCCATTTTCCTGCAATACGGGTACAGCCGAAAATGGAGGCCAAATTTTAGTTCGCATAACTCTTATATGATAAAGGGGCTCTAGCAAAAAATACTTGGGTTGCTCGTCATTCGTGAAAGCTTGCTCTTTCAACAAACCTCAGAAAATGATAAAAATGTGCACACTGATAGTCGAATAGATGGTGAATCTATGGTTGTAAGGCAAGCAGGGATCTGGCTCTTGGAAGCACACTTAAAAAGACAACTTTGTCAGTACTTTGAAATTTGTGCAAATAATTCTACATCAATCGGGGCTTGTCTTATACAAAAATGAGGCCCAATCACTCTTCTTTCCATCGATCATAAGTTTGGAGAGAATAGCTCTTTGTTGATATAGCAACATGTGTTTGAATGACACGCGGGTAACTCCGGAGTTTGCCAGCGCATTGAAAACCCCGATATACTGATGTTTTTCGTTGCAATTTTTCTATCATTTACAAAATACATTCCATTTTCAAGTTTACATATTTTGAGAGAGAAAAGAACACAGAATTATCTTGTGTACATTTTATTACAATGCATAAAAAAATGCAAGAACAGCAAAACAAAGAATACCTAGTTTCTGCTTTCTGCCCCGCGAAGGACATTTTTCTAGTGAAATATCTGGGCAGTTTGTGGTACCTACTGATAATATTTTACAGTTTAAAGGATTCAGTTAAATGTTTTAAAGCTAGAGTAAATGTTTGTAGCAGTCACTTGTGATGTTGTTTAGATAGTTGTTTATAATTTTTGAACAAGTGTGGATTATAAGGAACAGTGATTCAAAATATGAAATTTTCTTTTATCAGCTGGACAGATCGAGACTATTGCAGTCCCACATACAAAGTCCTACACTTTGGTGGTTGTGGCAACTGATCAGGGGAACCCACCTTTGAATAGTACAGTGAATGTCATAGTTAGAGTTACAGACAATAGAACAAACATAGAACCAGCTTTGTCCTTGTCAACAAACTCTGTCCCACTATTTGTGGGTATGACAAAAGGGACACAACTCAATGTGAAAATCACTGCAGATGACACAGACAGTTTGCAGATATCAGGTGACGTAATCCTGTAGTTTTATTTATTTAAGTGAAATTCACAAAAATTGTAAAAATCATAATTCAGAAACAAAAGGGAAGATGATCAGTACTATATATATCTATATAGAACGGGAGTGAGACAGGGATGCCTATTGTCTCCATTTCTTTTCTTACTAGCAATAGATTGGCTTATGAAAACATCAACATCACACAACAGAAATGGAATCCAGTTGAATCTGACTAAACAGCTTGATGGTCTGGATTTTGCAGATGACTTGGCTCTTCTGTCCCATAACCATAATCAGATGCAAGGGAAAATGAAAATTCTCGATGAGAGGTCTCAACAAGTGGGCCTGAAAATACACAAGGAAAAGACAAAGATTATGAGAATAAATGCAAGAAATGATATCAAGGTTGAACTTGAAGAAACAGCACTAAAAGATGTAGAATCGTACACATATCTTGGCAGTAATATAGACAAAGTTGGAGGGACAGACAGTTATATAAAAATAAGAATACAAAAAGCAAGAGTAACTCTTATTGCATTGGGAAACATGGAGAACAAGAGAAATCAAGTCCAACACAAAAATAAGAATCTTCAACTCAAATGTCAAGTCAGTCCTATTGTATGGCTCTGAGACATGGAGAACAACAAAAACAACAACCAAAAGGCTACAGACTTTTATAAACGGGTGCTTGCGTAGAATAGAAGGACTGAAATGGTATGACAAAGTCACAAATGTGGAATTGATGACAAGAACCAGACAAGTGCCAGTGGAACAAGAGTTGAGAAGAAGATGCTGGCGATGGATAGGACACACATTGAGGAGACTTGTTGATAGCATTACAAGGCAGTCCTTGTTCTGGAATCCTCAGGGAAAGAGAGGCAGAGATAGACCAAAAAACACATGGAGAAGAGAACTGGAAATAGAGGTGAAAATGATGAGGAAAACATGGAAAGAACTTGAGCAGATGGCACAGGACAGGAAGGCTTGGCATGTGTTTGTTGAAGGTCTATGCTCCTTGGGGAGCTAAAGGATATTGATTGATTGACTATATCTCTTGTCACATTTCAGGAAATTAGATGTTCCAAAGTTTGCTCACGTGAATCAGCCTTATTAAATATTATTCATCTTTTGTTTCAAATAAAAGTTAAATCTTTTACATGACAAATTACTAAACTTACAGTTAGCAATGAAAAATTATTAAAATGCTATCAAACTTATGGACAATTTTGATTTATGTGTAGAAAAAAAAGAATTATTAATATTTACCAGAATGAAAATTATTTTTCTTGCTATAATAGCAACAGTGTGTTAAATTTCTATATAGTAGGAGGAAAAATGTTAAAATTTCCATCTTGAACTGAAAAAATTAAGTGGATGGCACAGGTCAGGATGACTTGACATGAATATTTGTGCAAGGCCTGTGCTCCTTGGTGAACTGAAGAGTAATGAATGAACTGGAAAAAAATTATTTTATTTCTAACAAGAAAAGGCCAAATTTTAACATTTTAAAAATCTAGCAGAAATAGACATGACATTTTAGTATTGCCAGTTGCCCTTTTCCTGAATTTTTACTATGTTGGCTGTAACATCACCACTAAGCTTAGACTTTTTTTTTAACCAGTGTGATGGCAATGTTGAAGTAGCATAGTATCATAGATTATGGAAGAATTGTTGGATTGTAGAAGTAGCATAGTATGATAGATTATGGAAGCATTGTTGGATTGTAACCCAGAATCCGAAATGCTCAGGGACAGCCAAGTTGCCATTGTCTGATTTTTTTCAGTTTTTGGATTTCACCTAATGTAGCCCAAAAATTCCACCCAAAGTAGCCCACGTTGCCCAAAAGTAGTTCAAGTTGACAAAAAATCGGTTCAAAAATTGCCCACAAGTTGGCCAAAAAAACTTTAAATGTTTGGAATATTTCAGTTTTCAGGTGTTCAGATTCTGAGTTACCGAATGTAGTAAGAATCGTGTCTTAAGAGTGAAGTAGTTCATTATCATTCTCCTGTTACGCTTCCTAAGGAAGATGGAGCTGCTACTGCAGTTGACTTCCATGCAGGAAGGCAGCACCAAAGCACTTCATATACTCTTACAGTTGGCTTCTCTAGCAGTTTCTTTTAAATGATGAGGTTGCCAGTCCTATGCGTAATTTCACTTTAGTTGCCTCTTATGATATGCCTGGTAGGACTTGTGGTTTTATTGTTTAAATTAATTAATAAATTAATCTATGCTACATAGTACATGCTTCACTTTGAGGTTCGCTAATGTTAAGTAATGACAACATAATTTTTTTTTTTTTTTTTTACTACAGGGAATGGAACAGATATTTTAGAACTGGAAAATGGAAATATAATTCTGAGCAAAGATCTAACACATGAGTCAGTGTATGTCCTCAACATCACAGCAACAAGCACTACCTGGCGTAGTGTTTCTAGAGAGGTAAGAAGACTTAAGATAATTTGGAGAACCGCAGTGCATTAAGACAGTACAAAATGATGTATGAAAATATGGCACAGGATAAATACATCATGCACTACCATCATCATCTCTCTTTTTGCTGTATATCAGTGTTAATTACATGTCACTTTCTGAGTTGTGGAAAGTGTTTGGAGCCACCACTGCCACTGGTCTCCCTTGCAGGAAGTCTGTTGTTTTTGTAGCAGATTGTAAGACAAGATGAGTTGCCTTCCCCATGCACAATCTCATACTAGTTCCCTTTTATGACATGCATGAGGAAGCAGTAGTCCTATTCTTCTGTTGTCTCTTTGGAGACACCCCCCCCCCCCCTCCCTTTTCAGGCAGCAAATGCTGGAAATTCAAATAAATTATTTGAAAAATGGTAGAAATTCGTTGATTATTAATTTTATACTAACCAAAGTGAGATATAATCTGCTGAAATAAAGTAAGACAATATTTTGTAATTTAAATATTACATTATATTTTAATTAAACACTGTAAAATATTGGTATATAATTTATGATTAATCATGGACTGATCAGAGCTAGACCAGCTAAGACAGAAAGTTAGGTCACAAAATAAACAAAATTAGGCCACTGATTGGAAAGACTATATGTTATTTAAGTTCACATTACATCCATGTGGTAATTTGTAAAAAAAACAGAATGAACTAAAATAGTATACAGAAAGAAAGTTTGAAGTAATTTACATTTCATAAACTGAGAAGGATATTGTTAAAAAGTAATAAAAAGCACTGACTAAATCCAGAGGAAGGGTGAGGTATGAAAACACATTATCTACATTGATAATATCCTTTTTTTATTTTTCATCTATGCATGTAGATTAATTTACACTTTTTTCATTTATCCTGTCCTTTAACAAAGACCTCATAGTCGTAACATGAGCTGTATTTTCCCTGTGTCCAAGTAATACTTCCCCATGACCCTTTTTCATTGACCTCATCATAAGAAAAAGGAAGATGAAATGTAACAGAACAAAAAAGGAAGATGAAATGTAACAGAACAATGGATAGTGAGAGAAGGAGCAATGGGGACAGACAAGATGGTAGGATGGAATCAAGAACAAAAAGATTTAACAAGTTTGTAACTGATTGATATAAACCATTAACTACATTTGTTTACATGTCTGGATGCTTGGTACAGATACAGATAAACAAAATAGCACGCTCCAGAAGAACAAGGTGTATATAGGAAGACCTAGGGAAAATTGGATCAGAAGAATGAGTGAAATATTTGAGACAAGTGACTTAGCATCTCAATCTCAGGACAATCCCCACATGGTAAAAGTGAAAGGAGAAGCACATTTTAACTATTTTTTTAAAAAGAAACTACCTTCAAAGTGTTTTTCTATTGGACACTTACAGTGCTTCAGTTTGGCTAAGTGGTTAGAGCAGTGTCCTCTTTTTTAGCAACACAGTTACCAGGTTCTGAGGTCAAAACTTGTTAGCATCACTCTGATCTACCCAACTATAACTGGGTATGTGACTCTGCTCTTGAGTTAGGAAAGACTAAGGCAGTTAGGAAGGGAACTGCTCACCTCAACTCATTAAGAAAAAGCTGGACCAAGTATAGTGAAGTCTCTAACACTTCACTCCCCTATGATAGTATCTGCTATGGGACTAACTATTTACACTTACCTGCTATTTGAAGCACATTGTTAAATGTTGTTGTAGTTCTTACATATAAGGAGTTACGTCCTGTCCTCTTTATTTTTAGCTGGAGGTTCAGGTGGTAGGCATTAAGTTCAGTCAGGAGAGTTATGCGGCAGCTGTGTCGGAGAACAACAACGTTCAGCAAGCTATTCTTGATATTAACAGTAATGCGGAACTAATGGGAATTCCTGTGATCTATTCACTGGTTGCTTCTGATTGTGAGTATAAGATTGTAACCATCAGCCATAAATACGGCAGTGTTTAAAGGGTGAAAACACTCAGATGACTTCAGTTAGGTAAGGAAAACTGACTTACTTACTTAGTTGTTCCTCTTCTATCGTGAGGTGTAGAGGTTTGGAAGAGAGAGCACCATACTATCCTATCGGCTGACTTCCTCTTGGTCCTTCAAAGATTGTTGCATTTCATGTAATGATGTTTTAAGGCAGACAGGTGATTGGCCTGTTGTGCCTTCGCATGATGGAGGAGTTGCCTCCTTACAGCCTCCATGCAGGCCGCCCTCCTCCTTTTTCAGCTGGGCTTGGGACTGGCCTAGACGAAGTTGCATGGAAAACAATGATGAAAAAAACTAAATAAAATGAAAATAGGTAGCTTGACTGAACACAGCAACAAAATATCTTAATGTGTTAACAAATATGCCTTCAGCAGGGGATAAACACATGGATATATCAGCACTTAAAACACTGCAGACAAATCTAATGAAAAAACAAAAAGACATAGAACAAAATAAATCAACTGAAATAAATGGACAATCACAAGTGAAAAACCCATTGGAAAGATAAAGAATGAGGAAAAATGAAATATGAAAAAACAAATAAATAAAGTGATATATAATAAAGAAAAACAACTAAGTTATGCTGATACATCCTATGCAGATCTGGACATATGCTTCAAGCCTGGAAGAAATTTCCAATAGACCTAACCAAGACAAAGAAAGCTGATGAGCTGCCTGACCAGGGAAGTGATCATAAATTATGTGGGCCATGAAAAGCTTGGCCTCATTTGATAGCAGAGTGGTACTCTAACAAAATGTATAGGAGACAGCTGATGACCACAGTACAGTTAAATTTGATGGTATACATTGAAAGCTGGTGATGGATAGGCAGATGATGGACAATAAAGATAACATATACAGACAGGCAGATAGAAATACATGCGTGCAAACTTTTTTATTTGGTTTATTTATGAAGAAAAAATACCCTGCTGGGTTATAATTAGGATGCACATATATACATAAAAAGCCATGTATAGTTCCCGGGAGTCTCTGAAGAGCCAGAGGATGAATTGGACTACTACACCTTCAAGGATGTCATACATGATGACTAATATGAGGTTTTGCAACCTCATCGTGTGAAACAAAAATTCCACAGAAACCACTGCCACAAGAGCATGTGAGAGCTTGATGCAGGCTTCCTGCAAGGGGATCACCTTCTTCTTCCTCATTCATCCTGAAAAGGACGTTGGTTGCGTTGTGTCTGTTTACGGCGGAACTGTGATATATGCGCCTTTCAGCCGACACATCCGACTTCAGCACAGCATTTTTGGGACCGGGTTTACCTACTCTCTTCAATCCCTACTCTCTCAGCCAGACTGCAGTGGTGCAGCCTGTTTCCAGGACCACCACGTGGAGGTGGAGTAGGGTCTTGGTCAGCTCTGGTTCGCTGACCCTGATGAAAGCAGTCAAGCTATGGGTCGCTGACTACATTCTCTATTGCTGCATCTTTGGGTCCCGGAGATCACCTAGATTGGTGGCTCTGTGCTGTGTAAGCAGCACAAAGGAAAAAGGCGAATGATGGTATACATGTGTAGAAAGTGCATACATACATATATGCAGTCTTTTCCTCACCACTTGTTCCACTAGTTCTTACCATCAGTTCTTCATTGGTGATCATATCATACTATTTAGCACCAATTTATGAAAGTCTGTGACTTCCTTACATATGTAACCCACTAATTTGACTTAAATATGAGTTATTTATTGGACAAGAAGACAGGTCTGTGTATACAAGCTTTTTTCCGCCTCTTACGTTATTTCAGGAATACTTATCAATGTACGTCTTTATTGCTGTATATTATGAAATATCAAAATAATGCTTATTTAGCACATAAAGTGGATTATTTTGAAATGAAAATAAATCAAGTCCAACATAAAAGTAACAATCTTCAACTCAAATGTCAATGCAGCTCTCGTGTATGGTACAGAAACTTGGAGAACAACAATTAAGAAGGCACAAACTCTCATAAAAGGGTGCTTGCTAGTGCAGAATAGAAGGATTGAAATGGTATGACAAGATCACCAGTGTGGAACTGATAAGTACCAGACAAGTGCAAGTAGAACAAGAGATGGAGAAGAAGATGCGGGTGTTGGATGGGACACTGAGGAATCCAGTTGATGGCATTACAAGACAGTCCTTGTTCTGGAATCCCTGGGTAAGAGAGGTGGAGGCAGACCAAAAGGAAATTGGAAATAGACATGAAATTAATAAAAAAGATATGGAAAGTTCATGAATGGATGGCACAGGACAGGAAGGCTGTTGAAGGGTTATGCTCCACAAGGAAATGAAGGGTAATGATGATGAGAGGAAAAGAGAAGAGATCATTTCTGTAAATTATGTTATTCAGTTCAGAAGATGAAATAATAATAATAGCCCCTTCAGTCATAACTAACAAAGGGAATATATCCCTGAGGTCACAGCCCTCAGCTGCTTATTTTCCTGGTGTTCCTTTCGACATTTTCTCCTCTCTTCTGCTTTCTGTGAAAGCTTCTTTTTGCCCAATCTGACGTGGCGCTGTAGATGGCATTGCCACTTGGTGTGATCTGCAGCTTCATCCTCCCAGATTCAGTTCAGAAGTTGAAATATGGAATAATTAATGAAATGTTAGCTTTATTCTAGATGATTAGGTGCTCTAACCCAGCAGATAAACCTCACTTTACTTGCATCATATAACATACCTGATGGAGCAGTGAGCCTATTCTTTGAACATCTTCTCAAAGATGTACTTTGGAGTGATGCAGACTACTACCAGACTGTACCAGTGTGGAATAATGCATAGGTCTAGTAACCTAACTATGTTAAATAATCGAGGAAGTTGAGGGGAACTGCGGTAAGACGTGGAATACAATGGATGGGTTTGAAAAAAAAATCGAAAAAAGGTGATTCGTCTTACGAGGACAAAAGACAAAGAAAATAGTCTACGTTACGGCCACAAGGCCTTCGTCAGGAAAGGAAAGAAAGTGAAGGCTAGATAGGACACATAAAAACTAAATAAAATAAAAACTGGGTACTTCCCTGAAGGCAAGAACCGAAATTCTATCAAAATCGCTGTCTGTTGATGACCGCGTGGCTGAACAGAAAGTGACTTCCGCCGCCGGATGTACACAATGCATACTAAGAAGTATGTTCTTAGTATGCATTGTGTACATCCGGCGGCGGAAGTCACATTCTGTTCAGCCACGCGGTCATCAACAGACAGCGATTTTGATAGAATTTCGGTTCTTGCCTTCAGGGAAGTACCCAGTTTTTATTTTATTTAGTTTTTATGTGTCCTATCTAGCCTTCACTTTCTTTCCTTTCCTGACGAAGGCCTTGTGGCCGTAACGTAGACTATTTTCTTTGTCTTTTGTCCTCGTAAGACGAATCACCTTTTTTCGATTTTTTTTCAAACCCATCCTATGTTAAATAAATAGCTACAGAAGTCACCACGGCAAGAGCACATGATTACTTGCTGTGTAGGCTTCTTGTTATGGGACCAGCTGCTGTGGTGACTCCATGCTCCATTAGAAATGAAAAAGGAAAAGAAAAATATAGAATAAAGATGCCATATTTGATTTCCTCACTGTGGTCTCACGTTATTCATAAATACACATTCTAATGAATCACTGTATGTCTGTAAAGATACAGTTTTAAAAATATTAATGTTTACCAATGTATTTTCTGTCATTTCCTCAGCTGCATTTTACATAAACAGATCAACAGGTGTCTTGTGGGTGCTTCATGCATTGGACAGAGAGGAGTTTCCTTATTATGAGTTGAATGTCAGCCTTGCTCTTGATCACACGATTTCATCCCAGCACAGCAGACGGAAAAGAGCTGTAGACACAAGTACTTAATTAATAACTTCATCATCATCATTATCATCAACATCATCAGCATCATCATCAACATCATCATTTTCCTTTGTGGACATTACAGAGCATGGAACCACCATTACAGCTGGTCCCCTTGCAGGAAGCCTGCACCAAGCAATCACATGTTCTTGCAGCAGTATTTTCTGTTGCAATCTGTTTTATTAATGAATAGCTTACTAAGCATATGAATGACAGAGTGGTTAGAGCACTAGTCTCTTGTGGCAAGGGTGCTAGGTTTGACTCATTGTATCGACAAGCTCCAGTCTACCCAGCTGTAAATGGGTACCTGATTTGCTCTTGAGTTATGGAAGAAAAGGCAGCAAGGAACTGGTCCCCCATCTCTCAATGCTGGACCTAGTATAGTGAAGTCTCTAACACCTCACTACCCTATGGCAGTAACTGCTCCGGGACTACCTTTACGTTTTTAGCTTACTACTCGTTAAATAGACAAATGTCAAATAACATTGTTATGGAGTTCATCATCATCACTACCATTCTCCTTTACATGTCTTCTTACGTAGCACAGGGCCACCCGAGTAGTCAGTCCCTAGCAGGCAGCCTGCACCAAAGCACTTCATATGCTGTTGATGTAGTGGTTTCTGTAGACATTTGTTTTACTTGGTGAAGTTGCCAGCTCCATACACAGACTCACATAACTTGCCTCTTATAACATGCCTGAGGGAACAATGATCTTATTCTGTCTTCATGTCTGCAGACACCTTCAGAAACTATTCAGGGCAGTTTTACAAAATTACTTAATCACCAGCATGTCTTCCAGCCCAACCATCAGGGCCTTCTTGTACCAAAGAAACATTAAAATTTATATAATAAACCACAAAATTTAAAAAATATAACTTTAAAGAAACAAAAATTATAGAAGGAAGAACAAAATTAAAGACTATAACTTGCCTTTTCAAAGACCTTTTCAGGGTGATATAAAATGAATGAAGCATTATAACATAGACATATTATATTCCAGATCAGTGTTAAAAAATCCAATATGTCATCAGATTTCTTTAAAGTTGATCTTGATTTCTTCTTTGATAGCAATATTTTTGTATTAATGTAAATCAGCCTTGATTAAAAATAGTCTAATTATGTGATAGCCAGTGCAGTTTATTCTTTGTCACTTCAGAATTTTACGTATTTTAATACAAGTAAAATGGAATGGGGATCTTTGAAAATGCAAAGAATGAGAAGTAGGAGAAGGCAGTCTGATATAGGACTTTTGAGGCATTCTGTCTGTCTAAGTTACAGACAGAATGGTATGTATTGATAATTATCAACACTAGCCATTTCAGTTGGTATAGACAACAGTTTCTCCCGACAACACCCTATCTTTGGTGTTGCCTATATGTGAACTCTGTTGGTAACTTCATCCTTTGCCATGCTGTCTGTTCATCTAGTATTTCCTCATTTTTTTCCTGTTCTAGTCAAATGTTTACATTTTTCTCTTTTCAGAATATATATATTTTGATTGTCTTCTCCGATCTTTTCAATTATGTACCTCTTTTCTGCAGCCTCTCTGAGGGCCTCGACATTATATTCCTTAACTGTCCATGCAGTATTGCCATTATCCTTTGAAGTAACCACATAACAGCATAGTTCAATAAGCTCTGCACTCACTTATTCATTCTATGTGCTTCACTTCCATAAAAGAGTACTGGTTTTATGTAGCACTGGAGAACCCTTTTTCTTACTGTCAAATTTAATGATGGTTATGTATTTTAGCTTTACAAATAGAGGCTGCAATCTACTGTTGTACTGGTGTCCAACTGTAACTGTGACATCATATATGTGGTCCCTTACTTACTCTTGCATCAGTTCACTACACTGATTACCTGTGCCATAGAATCATAGAGGCATTGTGAATTAGTGCAAATTTTTTAAAGTTGTAACGTTGAAAAGAAATATTATATTTGAGTTGCTTGCAGATCTTCTAGTCTCAGCAGTATATCTCTGTCTCACCAATCAGGTCAAGTTTTTGCTAGTGTTTTTATCCGAGTTCAAGACCAGAATGACAATGTACCCAGTTTTGATCATCTTGGACCAGAGCTGCTGCTAAGTGTGCCAGCAACTGTAAATGCTTCTTATATTATTACAACTTTGAAAGTAAGTTGTGAGTTCTGAGATGTTTTAGGTTGTGTAGTGATCTGATTTGAAAAAGAAACACTGTGTGCCAAAATGTGACATGCATATTTACTGAAAGCAAGACAGTTTAAACAACATTGACCAATGAATACTAGCTCACCAACTTTTATTGGTGGTACAAATGACTAGGCCCAACGGGCTGATCACCCGTTTGCCAGTCACTTTGATTACGGAAACAACGGCAAACGGATTGATTTGTCGTTGCCCTAAAGACGCCATTAGGCGTGATGGGAACAACGGCAAAGAAAATCTATTCGCTGTTGCTCTTAAGACGCCACTCGCTGTTGCTTTGCCCTTAACGGAAGAAGACGCCACTAGGCGTTGTAATGAGGGTAATACCCACTAGACTGTCTTTGCCATTATATAGTGCTGAACTCGTTGGCTAGGTTACAATGGTTGAGCTGGACTATTTTTAAAATGGTCAAAATGAAGAAGAAGAAGTACCTAAATGGACTAGGGAATGTTGGATTTTTACTTCCCGTTAATGATATCCACCAAAAGATAGATATAAGTGGATGGAAGCAGACATCATCATCATCATCAGTTGATAAGATCTCTATGGTGTTGTTTGCTCCACTGTAGTGTATGGAATGTCAACTTGACCTACGCAGTGGTGTGTAGACATGGATTGAGTGTACAATGTGCGAATGATGATAAGGGTTCGTGTTGTTGACAAATGTTCTTTTCTCACACTCATGTATGACTGGAAGTCATCGACACCAACGACTGTGTACCTTTTCTAAAGTTTAATTGGACGTACACACTCGACAGCACAGATAGTGACAAATCACAGGTTGGCATAATACATCATAGTACAGTGGATAAATGGTCTGCAATGTTATGTTACATGGGCACTCATGTAGATTAATATTATAATGGACTGTCAGTAGCCAAGCCCTCAGCATCGCCCATACATATAAATCATCTGACTTCACTGACTGAGCACGTCAGCTTATAAACAATATTTCAGATGGCTTCTAAACCTAATCTCGTTTAGCGACGATTCTCCCACATAATGTTCAGCACATATTTTTTTCATATAATAATATTGAACCGCTAATAACGGGTTCTCATGTGTAGCAGTGATCTCTGGACTAAACAAGCGATAATACGGGCATCCCCTTTCTCTTCTTGAAAGTCGCTACATGTTTTGGTTCCAAGATGGCTTCACTCGTGAACTGTCACTCACGTTTGGATGCAGATAATGAATCTGTCCTAAAGTTAGTCATTCATAAAACATTGCATTGCTCTGTAGATTTGATCATGAACAATTGACTGCATTCTACAGAATATAGTGCTGCTAGGAATCGAAGTCGTTTTCATCGAGTCAAATATATTCTCTTAGACATTCAAATCGTAACTATCGAAAATGGTGGCTTCGATCGAGAGTTCATAAGAGTGTCTTTGATTACCTTGGTAGAGGAAATATGAACTGCCATTCCTTGGCAATATGAATAAACACTGGGGTAAAGCATACACGATAGGTCTAGACGACTATCACTTTCCCCACAAATACTGAGACCACTTTTTCCCGGCGACAGGCCGACATAGGAAAACACACACAGTCCCTATCAGGACGAAGCCAAATCACACACACTCTAGCGACACATCCGCCGAATAGCCTTTGACCTCTCTAGAGACAACAGAACATATAGTTCGACTTAGATATGTAAAGATATACAGATATAAGACAGACTCGTCCTACTCAGACAAACAATACACATAAATTCAGGCCATAGATATTCTGAAGCAAGAACAATCTATTATTACCCAAAAAACGAATAAATCGCAGTAAAATGGATTTATCCGCGGAGTTTGATCGAAGAGATGGCACAACTTTCAAGGGAAGTAACTCAATAATGACTTTCGCTTAAGCACTAAAAAATTACCTATGTATAATATTGTAAGATATCAAAGACTGCACGTAACAGTCTTACCACACCTCCCGGGAAAAAAAAAAAATGGAACTTTTTTTTTTTTTTGAAATACATCTAGGAGCAACGTACAATAGGCTCACAACGCATGAATAATGCGCAGATGAAAATATCAGGAATACCTATAACGCCTAATATGAGGCTAAGTCGACTTATGGAGCGACTGGTGAGAATGTGTCTCATAAACTGAGAGAAATTATTTCTCTACAAGTATATTTTTCCAGGAAGGTGTCATCAAAGTATAATACAATTCTGGCAATTACACAATGCCTAAAAAATTCATATCATCATTTCGTATTAGATATCTTAAATTTATGATTTATGAAGAAAAAATCATCAAAGCACAGCGGTGAATAAACATCCATGAACCGCTATGTAGTGATACAATCATTATATTATTAAATTACAAATGTGTATCTATCATGATATAGAAAAGGAACTACTATAGAACTGGACATATCAAGAAGTCTAAGCCCTAATAGTTATGTGGAATCATGTGGGCATCTTGACAGAATGTCTGCCATCACATTATCTGATCCACGAATAGCTCGCACAGAGAAATGAAAAGGTTGAAGAGCAATTGCATATCGAGTAGACCTCGAGCTCTTCAAATTCTTACTCTGTATAGCAGTAAGAGCTTTTTGGTCGGTTTCTACTATGAAATGTGCGCCTAGAAGGAATCTCTGTAGTTTGAGGATCGACCAAAAACCATAGCTAATAGCTCACGGTCTAAAACCGAATAATTCCTTTCTGCCGCATTAAGTTTTCTGGAAATATACATTACAGGATGCAGAGTTCCAGAGTACTCTTGCATTAGTGCCGCTCCAATCCCAGTGGATGAAGCGTCACTACGAAGAACGAATGTCTTATCTTTAGTGGGTAGCACTAAAATAGGTGGTGTTGAAAACAATGTTTTAATCTTATCCAGAGAGCATTGGCATTCCTGAGACCAGTGGACACATTAGGCGAACCTTTCTTTAGAAGTGTTGAGAGAGGTGCCATGATAGAGGATAGATTCTGAATGAATCTGCCATAAAATTGAATAAGACCTAACAGACTTCTCACCTGTTTTTTAGTCTTAGGGATTGAGATGTTAAGTATCTTACTAGTATTATGGTCCTCTGTCTTTAGGAAACCATGACCAACTCGGTGGCCTAGGAAAGAAATTTCGCTAAAACCAATATAGGCTTTAGAGGGTTTCGCTGTCAGGTTGTGCTCACGCAAAGTAGACAGCAATTCATCTAACCCTGAATAGTGATCTTCCCAAGTATCGCTGAAAAGACAGATGTCGTCTAGATATGCAATGACATCTGACCGATAAGATAGGATTCGGCGCATCATGCGTACGAACGTAGCTGGTGCGTTCATAAGACCGAAAGGCATAAAATTCCATTGGAACAAACCTCTAGGTGTTGAAAAAGCCGTGAGAGGTTTGGCGCGTTCAGATAAAGGAACTTGCCAATATCCTTTAGACAAATCAAGTTTAGTGAAAAAATGAGATTTGGAGAGTCGAGTAAGTAGCTCTTCCAGTAAAGGCATAGGTTCGGCATCGAACTTCGTTACTTGATTCAATTTTCGATAGTCAACGCAAAGACGTATGTTATTGTCTTTTTTACGCACAATAACCATCGGCGAAGAATATGCAGAGGTGGATGGTTCGATTATTTTCAAATCTATCATCTCATCCAACTCTTTCTCGACCTGTGCTTGAAAATGTATAGGTATAGGATAAGGTCTAACCCTAATAGGAGTATGGTCAGTTAGAACAATGTCATGTTGAATGACATTCGTTTGTCCAGGGATGTCAGTGAGTACATCCTGAAATGTTTGCAACATAGTTGAAACTTGTCGCTGTTCTCCTAGAGACAAATCAGGAGAGACAGTAACGTTCTTCCATGATTCACTGGAATGAAGTGGGATCATTGGAAGAGGAAGATTTACATCTGAAAAACTTGTTTCCTCATCCTGTATCACGGACAGTGATGAGTAATGACCATGTTGTACTGGAGAATTGTCCGTTGCTTGGAAAATGGGTTGCAAATAATCCGGACGTTCATGGAATTCAGTAAGCATATTGATGTGGAAGGTTTTATGCTTCCCATCAATATCGACAATATAGTCGACATCGGAAATTTTCGATATTATATCGTACGGACCTTTCCAAGAAATAAGTAATCTGTTTTCCCTACAAGGTAGTAATACAAATGCTTTGTCACCAGGACAAAGTTGTCGTAAGCATCTCTTCTTATTGGCAAATTGCCTTGCCTTCTGTTTCGCAAATTCAGAAGAAGAAGTTGCTAATTTGCATGCTTCGATAATTTTTTGTCTCAACGCGATGACATATTCGTAGGATGACTTTGTGTCATCGTCAATATTGTCAGATGTTATGAGATCGTGAAGCAACGACATAGGGCCACGCGGACGCGCGCCAAAGACGAGTTCAAAGGGAGAAAATCCCGTATGTTCATTGGGTACCTCTCTGTAAGCGAAGAGGGCCGCAGGTAAAACTCTGTCCCAGTCTTGAGGATGATCCTCAGTTATCTTCCCCAGTAAGTTTTTAAGTGTTCTATTAAGGCGTTCGACCATACCATTAGACATTGGATGGTAGATACTACTTAAAGATCTATCTATCTGCAGGGTAGACATTACTTGAGACATGGTATCTGATATTAGTTGGGTGCCATGGTCTGACAATATCTCTCCGGGGAACCCCAGACGAGAAAATATAAGCCAAAGAGCATCTGCAATATCAGCAGTAGTAATGCTCTTCAGAGGAATAGCCTCTGGCCAACGTGTGCACATATCAACACACGTCAAGATAAACTGATGTCCTCTGGCAGACTTGATCTTAAATGGACCAATAATGTCTATAGCCATTTTTTGGAACGGCCGAATAGGAATGTCCGCCGCCTGAATGGGTGCAGCATGCCGTGGACCTTTGGATTTAACTTCCTGACATACTTTACAAGATCGACAATAAATACGTATGTCCTTGTTTACCAATGGCCAAAAGAAAGCCGCAAGGACTCTTGACTTAGTACGGGAAAAACCCATGTGTCCAGCACACTGAGAGTCGTGAGCGTGCTGCAAAAATTTTAACTCTCAAATTCTTGGGAACCAGGATTTGAGAATGACTTGACGTAATGGAGTCTTGAACCATACGTACAAGTACGCCATTCTTCTTTGTAATCCACGATTTACGACTTGTGTCCTTATTCGGATCACCTTTAGTTGCAAGAATGAAGAATTTCTTCAGAGTGGGATCATCTTCTTGCTGTTTTATAAACGAGTCACGAGAAATTACCAAGGGATTATCTTGGTTATGCACTTCATTATCTTCAATAGATGAAGTTTGAGGCACATTAAGAGCCTGAGCTCTAGTGACTACAGCGTTAGCAATCTGCATGTTTTGCCTTTCCCACGTGGAAATTTGTTGCGGAGTGCATTCCTTGACTCCATGAATGCGACCGATGATGAGGTCAGCGATCGGATTCGGAAGAAGACATGCGTGTACATCTCCTGTAAAGAAAAGGAGTAGCAATCCTAATGATAGCAGTAGAGTATTTCTCTAATGTGCCGCCAAATGTTACACATTTGACTACTTGTCCAGTGGCACGGGAAGGATCTACGAGTGACTGCCTAACACCAATTGTGGTGCATCCAGAATCAAATAGCACAGAGACTGGATTGTTATTCACTAAACCCTTATGTAAGACAAGAGAACCTCTTCCATCATGCGCGACTGATGCCGGAAGAGCAGGAAGAGGATGGCCACAGCTTAAAGTAGACACTGTGGTTGGCTCAAATAACGTTTTGCATTGGGGGCACTGAGATGCTCTCCCAAAATCAAAAGCGGCACATGCCATATTACTAGCATCATTATTATCTTTACTCTGTTATAGGCTTCATGGGACTCTTGTTGTACAGAGTTTGCCTGAAAATGTGGTTTATGTCTTTTGTTTTGAGATCTACCTCGGTTATTATCACCTCTGTAGTTATTGTTACCTCTATTGTAACCCCTATTTGGGTTTGAGTCATAGTTCCCTTGGTTACCATTATCATATTCATTATAATGAGTATCTCTGTAATTATGATCTTGTTGACTCCAAGACGGATAACCCTGATAGTTCCTATAATTACTTCCTCTACGGAAATTCCTATAATTATGACCACCCCTGTGTCGAGAGCTATCAGGTCGTCTCCAGTTCTTTGAAGAAGAACCCTGAAATGATTGGTTACCTTGGTTTTGATAACTATTATGGTTACCTTTTTTATCAAATCTGTTTTGAGGTCCCTGAAATCTGTGTGAATAATTGGGATTGTATGGTGTTGCTGAAGCAACTGGCATACTCTCCTTAATCTTAGTGTTGCCAAAAGTCACGTCGGGGTGTGCAGTGACATATTGGGAACAATATTCTTCCATTTCTTTTAGAGATTTGGGTTTACGCTCATGTATAAATTCAAGGAAAGGTTTGTTCACACATGACATAATCTTATCTCTGAGCAACAAATCCATAAGTCCTTCATACGTTTTTTCTGTTTTTGGAAAGCTCAATCCAACGATCAACTGTGAGACGTGCCTTTGCAGTGAATTCTGAGAATTCTACACCCGTCTCAGGTACCATCGTTTTAAATAAAAGGCGATAGCCTTCCTCACTTAGCTGATATTTTTTTATCAAAGCCGCCCTAATGACATCATAATTATCCTTATCTGCTTCTCCTACAAGGCATAATCTAGTCAAAGATTCACCTTTCAAGTTTTCTGATAATTGATTAGCGTATTGTGATTTATCCACATTATGTGTACGACAAGAACGTTCAATCTATCCAGCCAGAATGTAATATCGTCACTGGACTGATTGAACGGTGGAACCTTAACCTTGTAAGTAGAAGGTTTACCATTACCACTAGATGCCTGATTAACATTACTCATACTTGTCAATCTCAATTTCTCCAACTCAAATTCATGTTCTCTTATTGCTTTTTTCTCTTCAGCATCTAATCTTTTTTGTTCAGCCTCCCTGTCTAATCTTTTTTGTTCAGCTTCCCTGTCTAATCTTTTTTGTTCAGCTTCACTGTCTAATCTTTTTTGTTCAGCCGCAGCTTCTCTTTCTAATTTTTTTTGTTCAGCTTCAAATCTCCTTTCCTCCATCTGCATCTGCAATTTCTTTTGTTCAGCAGCAGCCTCAGCTTCTCTTTCTAATCTTTTCTCTTCCGCCATAGCTTTTCTTTCTTCTGCAGCTAATCTTTTCTCTTCTGCCATAGCTCTTCTCTCTTCTGCAGCTAATGCTTTGTCATATTGAGCAACTGCCCATTGTTCTAATTGTTGACCAGTTTTATCAAGGGCTTTCCCTTGTATAATGAAGTATTCTAATGTAGACATGGTGTCTAACAATAATACTAATCACCTGAAATAATAATAATACCACAAGTTCTCAATGACTTGATTAATCAGTATACTATCCCAATATCTGTGGGTCACAAGCCTTTAATAAGGTCTTGTATAATAGTAATAATAATCAGGTACTGGTTTATACCATAATCCAAGTGCAGTGCACAGGCAATTGTGTCTTATGAAATATACCTATATAAAACATATGTCAACCAACAGAATACATAAAGTACAAATAGGACTGACAATACAAGAACGTTTGCAGAAATCAAAATAAATCAAATAGGGAAATCAATGAAAATAATCACTGAATCTGCAAAGAATAACAACACAAATGACGTCACAATATATGAATATAAATTGTGAATAGAACTGAAAGATAGAAAAGAGTAGACCAACAAATTACAAACAACTCAAAACAAAACTAAAGAACAAAGAAATATTACAAAAATAACAATAATTACAGTCTTCACAGCTAACACAAAAGCAACAGTTGTCGCAGCAAATTTTCAATCAAGAAAATTGCACCTATAGAAAACGCCCACAACGGACCCTCTATGACGTGGGATATTCTGTTGTGAGGACGCCGCCCAACCTTAAACACAACCCGCTGACATAGAAACTAACATACTATACAAACAAATAACATGTAAACATAAATATATATAAATTATGTGTATGATAGTATGTGTTGCAAAATAGGCTCAGTTTTACAGTAATGGCAAAGTTATTTTTATGAACATAAACAAACTGCCACTTTATTCAATTAAACATTCTGGCCTTAAATATTAAAGTTCATATATGGAAAACAAGAAGATCCATCGATGAAAATAGGACTTCTTAGTACACAAATACTGTCTTCCTGTTAACATTGACAAGAATTGATCCAACTGTTCTGTGAAACTCTGTAATGTCTAATGTAAAACTGTCAACAACGCTGGCCTACATACTGCATTCACTTGACAGGTCACGTGACGAAGTGTTGACAAAGAGCAAACCAATACTGCAAGTGTGTCGTATCAGCCACAGGAAACGGTCTGGTATCGGTAATCTGTTGACTTCTGAACTTCTGCGAGGTCAAACCCAGAAAGCTGGTCCACCAGTTGATAAGGTTGATAATGTTGGATTTTTATTCCCGTTAATGATATCCACCAAAAGATAGATATAAGTGGATGGAAGCAGACATCATCATCATCATCAGTTGATAAGATCTCTATGGTGTTGTTTGCTCCACTGTAGTGTATGGAATGTCAACTTGACCTACGCAGTGGTGTGTAGACATGGATTGAGTGTACAATGTGCGAATGATGATAAGGGTTCGTGTTGTTGACAAATGTTCTTTTCTCACACTCATGTATGACTGGAAGTCATCGACACCAACGACTGTGTACCTTTTCTAAAGTTTAATTGGACGTACACACTCGACAGCACAGATAGTGACAAATCACAGGTTGGCATAATACATCATAGTACAGTGGATAAATGGTCTTGCAATGTTATGTTACATGGGCACTCATGTAGATTAATATTATAATGGACTGTCAGTAGCCAAGCCCTCAGCATCGCCCATACATATAAAATCATCTGACTTCACTGACTGAGCACGTCAGCTTATAAACAATATTTCAGATGGCTTCTAAACCTAATCTCGTTTAGCGACGATTCTCCCACATAATGTTCAGCACATATTTTTTTCATATAATAATATTGAACCGCTAATAAAGGGTTCTCATGTGTAGCAGTGATCTCTGGACTAAACAAGCGATAATACGGGCATCCCCTTTCTCTTCTTGAAAGTCGCTACATGTTTTGGTTCCAAGATGGCTTCACTCGTGAACTGTCACTCACGTTTGGATGCAGATAATGAATCTGTCCTAAAGTTAGTCATTCATAAAACATTGCATTGCTCTGTAGATTTGATCATGAACAATTGACTGCATTCTACAGAATATAGTGCTGCTAGGAATCGAAGTCGTTTTCATCGAGTCAAATATATTCTCTTAGACATTCAAATCGTAACTATCGAAAATGGTGGCTTCGATCGAGAGTTCATAAGAGTGTCTTTGATTACCTTGGTAGAGGAAATATGGAACTGCCATTCCTTGGC
This sequence comes from Oreohelix idahoensis, assembly GCA_024509875.1. Taxonomy (NCBI): domain Eukaryota; kingdom Metazoa; phylum Mollusca; class Gastropoda; order Stylommatophora; family Oreohelicidae; genus Oreohelix; species Oreohelix idahoensis. The sequence continues at coordinate 435,611 of JAMPIV010000153.1, forward strand.
AATATGAATAAACACTGGGGTAAAGCATACACGATAGGTCTAGACGACTATCACTTTCCCCACAAATACTGAGATCACTTTTTCCCGGCGACAGGCCGACATAGGAAAACACACAGTCCCTATCAGGACGAAGCCAAATCACACCACACTCTAGCGACACATCCGCCGAATAGCCTTTGACCTCTCTAGAGACAACAGAACATATAGTTCGACTTAGATATGTAAAGATATACAGATATAAGACAGACTCGTCCTACTCAGACAAACAATACACATAAATTCAGGCCATATATATTCTGAAGCAAGAACAATCTATTATTACCCAAACAACGAATAAATCGCAGTAAAATGGATTTATCCGCGGAGTTTGATCGAAGAGATGGCACAACTTTCAAGGGAAGTAACTCAATAATGACTTTCCCTTAAGCACAAAAAAATTACCTATGTATAATATCGTACATGCCTAAGAAAAATTCTCCGAATCTTTTGGCCGAATACCATCACCAACCAAGATCTGCTTACTCGGAGCAAGCAAGAGGACATGCACACCATCATAGCTGGCAGATGCTGGAGCTGGGTTGGCCATGTCCTCAGAAGAGACCCCGATTCCATCACAAGAACAGCTATGCTATGGACCCCTGAAGGAAAACAAAAGAGAGGCCGACCAAAAACAACTTGGTGGAGGACTGTGGAGGCTGAGATGCAAAGGATGAGCCAGAGTTGGGGCACTGTACGAAGGATGGCCGCCAACCGAGCAAAGTGGAATCAATTTGTTGCTGCCCTACAAGACGCCACTAGGCGTAATGGCCACTGACTGCTTTGACGGTCGGCGGCTAAGGATCAAAGAAGAAGAAGAAGAGAAGAAGACACTGAGAAAACCTGTTGATAGCATTACAAGGCAGTGCATGTTCTGGAATCTCCAGGGTAAGAAAGGTAGAAGAAGACCAAATAACACATGGAGAAGAGAACTGGAGACAGACATGAAGGGGATGAAGGAGACATGGAATGACCTTGAGCTGATGGCACAGGACAGGAAGACTTGGCATAAGTTTGTTGAAGGCCAATGCTCCTTGGGGAGTTGAAAGAAGAAGAAAAACTATGAACTGGTCATGGTATTAGGACATGAAGGGCTCACAGCAAAAGTCATAGCTGTAGAAGAAGGTGCAAGAGGTCTAGGGGCCACCTCTATGTATGATGTATTCAAGCAATAGGACCTGAAGGGGCAGTCAGGAACAAGGGTACATAAAAGACTTGGCAGAACTGTTGGCTAGTAGCCATAGACTATGGAATTCAGAACTGTTGGCTAGTAGCCATAGACTATGGAATTCAAAACTGTTGGCTAGTAGCCATAGACTATGGAATTCAGAACTGTTGGCTAGTAGCCATAGACAATGGAATTCAGAACTGTTGGCTAGTAGCCATAGACTATGGAATTCAGAACTGTAAGTATATATGCAACAAAATTGTTACTTTCACAACTGCCTCTGGCTGGCATAATGGATAACACTAGGAGTAATTAGCCAATTTGGAAATTACAACTAAGTTATTTCAGTTTCCAAATGGGGTCTACCCTCAGAGTGTCAAGGAGGTAAAAGGTCCAGAACACATGTCTATTGTGTTCACACGTTCTGATGATCAGGTTCCCTTCCATCATAATGCTCTGTGTAGAGTTTCATCTCACTACACATTATGTGTGCTTTCCATTTATGTGGACATACATTCATTCACATTGATCTTACCAACATGTTAAAAGTGTTTATTTTTATCAACTGGTTAGTATTCTGACATGTGTGACCAACAAATATTTAAACCCAGACCTCGTTGTTAATTATACTGACCATTTTGGACCAGCTATTTCTACATAAGTGAGTAATTTAAGTAGAAACAGCAGATCCAGAACAGTTAGTATTATAAATGTCAGTGTTTAGGCATCATATTGGACTAAGTTATGTGTAGTTCTGGCCTTAGGTTATCAATACATTCATATGTAATTCTGATCCACATTCTCATAATGTATGTAACATATATTCTGGCTACATATCTTGTTAGCCTATGATCATTAATATTATTGAATGTTCTTGAATTCTCCTTCATAGGCCTTTGACCCAGATGAAGGCATCAATGGACTGATACATTATTCCATATCAGACGGAGACAATGATGTCTTTGAAGTGGACCCTGTCACAGGGGAACTGAAAGTAGCATCCACTGAAAAACTGAAAGATGGCTCTTCTTTTATGCTGACTGTCCAGGCTACAGACAGAAATGGAACTGGCAGTAACAGCTCACTTCTTGTTAAAGTAAATATAAATGAATGTCCTATTTTTTTTAGAAATTTCTTGTAACACTTTCTTTATCTGTTTATCTTATGTAATATAATTATGTCTTCCTGTTGCTTTTATTTCTGATTATGGTATGAAGTGTCATTAGTTTGTGTCTTTGTTTTTTGTGTGTAAAGGAAGTTTTGCCTCATTTTGGTGAGGCTTGCCTTGTTCAAACTAGATACAAGGTCCGTTGAATATATTAGGATGTAGGTCCAAATATAAAAGACCTTGGGGTTTGCCCAGAGTGCAATAATGTTATTCTGAACAACAATAACAATTCAGTTAGCTTGTTTATTTTCTCATCTCTCTCTTTATGAACTGACTTTTATACAAAGGTAAATAATGTTCAAGCAGTAGTTTAAGCCCAAACTGATTTTGGACATTACTTAGCATCATCTCTTATACATTTATGTAGCTGTATCATCCAAGGAAGAAATGTAAAATGGCTTTAAATGCTTGTTTTCTTCGCCTAAATAAAGAAAGTAAAAGAAAAAGGTAAAGGATCCCGTTACACGCCCGTTGAGGCATATTGGGAATATGGTGTTAGGCCCATATTTTCTTGACCATCGGCACACTAGGGGTGATGTGGTCAGCATCACGCCGGCTACCTTAACCTTCCCAGAGTTGCTCTGGTACCAAATTTATGAGGCTGAGTCAACCCCGGAGCCGTTTGCGGTCTAAAAAATTCCACCTCAACTGGGGATCGAACCATGGACCACCGAGCTAGATGGGTTCATTCATTATTCTGAATTTGTATGCTTGGATTTTTCATTCTTGTTCCTTAATTTTTAACTTTGTTCCTGCTTGATGAAGTTCAAAGGGGATCTGGTAGAAAAACGTTAGTATGGTGTGCTTTATTTGTTGCTTCATTGTTGTAATATAAACTTTGAATGTTACAAAAATACTCCAAGTGTAATAATTAAAAAAAAATAACTATTCTGTTTCTTGTGGCCACTTTATCTGGGGACTCTGTTTCCTTCAATTCCTCTCCTTTAAAATCATCTATTTTTACTAACTAGGATTACAGTTTTAAATCCTTTATGATAGAAATAATACTTCCTCTACATGTCCTCACGGAGAATCAAGATTTGATAGAATTATACTTTCTCTTTAACTCTTTCAGTCCCAAGCAAAAAAGTGGGTTTGGCCCAAGCAAAAATGGCCACCCCAGTGCGTTTTTATTGTTGTTGTTTGGAAATAATTTTTTAAAATGTTCATATGCATAAATAACTTTGTTGTTGTATATGAAACTCAAGGTAATTGGATGTACTTTACTCTTGTGCTACAAGTATAAAAGCTTTCTTGAAAAATGATTAGTTATTCAAGGTAAAATGGAGGATATGCGCTTAAAAAAAATGATTAGTTATTCAAGGTAAAATGGAGGATATGCACTTAAAAAAATCGCTTTAAAAATCTAAAATAAATATCTCAAAACAGAAACATCTTCACTCTTAAACAAGTGCGGTATTTAAAAGAATGTACTTGCAGTCGGAAATGACTTTGTGGGTAGTTATAATTAGAAACAGTCTCAAACAGAGGCACATATACTAAAGGCTTTTTAAAGTCGATTGGGCCAAGCGCGTCTAACCCCTGAGCCTTTATAAAGTCGATTGGGACTTAAAGAGTTAAGCCATCAGAGTGTCAACATTCAATATTAATCATTCTTTCACTGAACGTCTTCATGGAGAATCAACAAGCAGTAGAATTTTCTCTACAAGTCCTTAAGTAGAATCAATAAACCAGCAAAAAATTATACTTTCTCTACAAGTGGTTCCAAAGATTATTATAGCCAAGAGTTGTAGTGGGGATAAGCTCTCATTACAGATAAATAATCATGTCCCCAAGGAGAGGAAATGTTTAATAGAAATTATACTTTCAATTACAAGTCCTTATGGAAAATCAGCATTCTAAAATGGAGCTGACTAAGAAGCAGGGTTGTGGAATCAGAAGTCGGAGTCATGGAGCTTGTCATTTTTTGTTTTGTGGAGTCGGAGTCAGTAAAAAATGTCCTGACTCATACTCTGAATTTTATGCCACATGACTCATAAAAAACTGTAGTCGCAGTCAGGAGTTGGACTTCTAAAATTTCAGTTGTCACAGTCAGAGTCAGATACTTTTTTGGCTGACTCCATAACCCTGCTAAGAAGACCAAGATGGCTAGAATGTTGAGAAGAATGAAATATACTGAAAGGCAAAATTCTAAGTAAAATAATGTACATGATCAAAAGAAACAGTATAAATAACATGGGTTGGCAACATCAAAACTGGGGAGCAAAAGTCAAGAAAACAGGAATGAACATTATTGTTACACAAATGTTTTAATATTAAATAAGAAGGGAGTCACGCTAGCGTAGTGGTTACCACACAGCGCTGGTGACCGGGTGACCCAGGATCAAACCAGGGCAAGGACATTTGAAGATTTTTCGTCGACCAGGATTTGGACTGGATTAATTCTAGCCCTGGTGAGGGCATTTGAAGGAGTATCATTGATCAGGGACTGGCGGTTCTTGAGCAGACCCGGCTCTAATGGGTACCTCCGAAATCGGCAAGTATCTGCCTGAATGACAATGGACACCTGTCTCTGGGCAAGAAAAAAGGGATACTCACGTAAAACCAGTCTCAGGTTAGACATACTAACCTGAGATTTTGCCTCGAGTAATAGCGGGCGTACGAAAAAGAAAATAAATAAAATAAGAAGATTTTGAAAGAGTTTCAGTTTAAGTATTCTTAATTTAATTTATGAGTGTTTTTTTTTATGTTTTCTAACTTATTACATTTCCTGATAAAAAATGCTTGTTTTTTATTTGGTTTATGTTGTGTTTTTGTCTGTAATTATTTTGCTCAGGTGTGCAGTTTAATTCTTTATTAAAGTATAGTATGGTATAGTATAGCATAGCATAGCATAGCATAGTATGGTATAGTATAGTGTTAGTATAGTTTTAGTAAAGTATAGTAACTGTGTAGTGTAGTGTAATTTTGTATTAGTATAGTACAGTACAGCACAGCACAGTATATTAATATGAGTCAAACATAAAGGTATGTTATCAGGCACTCGTAGGAAATAAAGAAGTAGAACACTAGACAACAGAAAAGCAACAGAAAAACAACAGACATGAGTGGCTTACCCAGCATTCGAACCCTGGACTTTCCGTGCGACAACCCCGCCTAGTTATGCAAGCGAATCACACTATCCTCCCTGCCATCTATGCATCACCAAAAAATGATGCTTCGATGACAGGTCATTAGTGCGAACCGCAAGACATAACACTGGAAGTTTACCATGGGCAGTTCAGCCTATTAATGACGCAATCACTTCTGTTGTTCCCCTATTATACAGTATAGGCCATTCCACACAAGACAAAGACCTTAAAATACTGTGTCCAGTAAATGATAGTAGACTTAGAACAGTAAGAACAGGACAGAGGGTAGGTTTGGTATTGTATAAACATTTATAACACATAAGGAAGGGAAACCCGAGGCCTGTAAACAGTAAATTAATATGAGACAAACATAAAGGTATGTTATCAGGCACTCGTAGGAAATAAAGAAGTAGAACACTAGACAACAGAAAAACAACAGACATGAGTGGCTTACCCAGGATTTGAACCCTGGTCCTTCCGTGCGACAACCCCGCCTAGCTATGCAAGCGAATCACACTATCCTCCCTGCCATCTACGCATCACCAAAAAATGATGCTTCGATGACAGGTTATTAGTGCGAACCGCAAGACATAACACCGGAAGTTTACCATGGGCAGCTCAGCCTATTAATGACGCAATCACTTCATTACAGCACATTATATTATAGTATAGTACTATAGCAGTTTTACTCTTTATTAAAAATTCATGAAAGAGAATCTCCTGTTGTTAAATTAATCCCATTTAATTCTTCTGTTAGATCTCCATTGTGCAAGATAGCTATCAGTTCAGACTTTCAACTCCTCTCCCACTCTCCACACTCGAACAAAATTGGCCAGCCATCTTACAGTGAGTATAATTTTGAAGTCTTTAAAGGTACCATTAAATGTTACATAGACATTTCAGTATTGTTTTCAACCAAAGGTTACATACACAGTTCACTCCCCTAACACTCAGTACATAGACTTGGGGTATTATTAAAAGTTCTTTATGTAAGTAATTCAATGACATAAACATCAAATGTTATATATTAAATTGACTACTATTTGGAAACACAGACATTAGTCATGGGACATCACTGTGTCATTACATTTTACATATACAGCTCACTATTATACAAAACAAGCAAGAGGACATGCACACCATCATAGCTGGCAAACGCTGGAGCTGGGTTGGCCATGTCCTCAGAAGAGACCCCGATGCCATCACAAGAACAGCTATGCTTTGGACCCCTGAAGGAAAACGAAAGAGAGGCCGACTGAAAACAACCTGGCGTAGGACTGGAGGCTGAGATGCAAAGAATGAACCAGAGTTTGGGCACTGTACGAAGGATGGCCACCGACCGAGCAAAGTGGAATCAATTTGTTGTTGCCCTGCAAGACGCCACTAGGCGTGATGGCCACTGACTGCTTTGACGGTCGGCGGCTAAGGATCAAAGAAGAAGAAGAATTATACAAAACATGTGGCTTCCAAAGAAAAAATAGAACATGTGCTTCCTCAAGCATGTCAAAAGAGGTTAATAATTGTGCATGGGGCTGGCACATTTCATCAGTTAACAAAAATTGCTACAGAAACATTATAGCAAAGAAATGAGATAGCTAGAAGGCTAGCAAAACTACAAGCAGGAGTGCTTCCACTACAGACTAGAGAAGACTAGCCTCAATGGCCATACTTCTATTAGTAAAATGAACAGGCATAAATGTGCGTCATCATAAGTACCTTCTTCTTCGTTCACTCTCAGACATCTACTTTAATGTTTTCAAAGAAAGCAGTAGTCATTTTGAGGCTATTTGAATCTCCATAGAGCTTTTCCATGAATGGTACTGTTGGGCAACTTTGAAGCAGATATTCAGCATGATGATTTCCCTTGTCAGCTGGAAAATGTCTGAAGATTCTTCATCCCTTCATTAATTGTAAAAGAATTAAAAACAGCTTTATCTATAAATCTCCAGCATGAAGATATTGACTTAATGCAATCCCTCAGAGTATACCACCAAGTATACTCATAGGTGACCTCTCTTCTGAGTATTCTTATAATATACCACAAGGTAAACTCATAAATAATTTCTTTTCTGAGTATACTCAGTATACCACTTGGTATACACATTAGTGAGCTCATACGTAACATCTCATCTGAGTATACTCAGAGTATACCACTAGGTATACTCATAAGTTACCTCTCATCTGAGTATACGCACAGCATATAGGTATACACATAACTCATTAGTGAGCTCTCATAACTGACCTCTCTTATGAGTGTACTCAGATTATATCACTAAGAAACAAAATGAAAGTTGCTGGAGACTCACTACAGCCATACTCCAGAGTGAATACTACAACACATGATCATGAGATTATATATGATAAGGTATAATATGATAGGATGTGACTTACTGTTTTTATGTCTTGTTCATTACTTAACTCTTAGTATCCGGCAAGCCCTGTGAAGTGGCGCGGGTTTAGTACCAATTTTACGGCTCGCCAGTTCAAGTGGCCCTCGACGGTAACGATAGCTAAACTAGCGCGTAAAAACGCGGTTTTAGCTGCCGTATAGTAAGAGTTAATGTCTTTATAATGTGATGTGATGTGATATGATATAATGTAATGTGATATGGCATGAAATGAAATAATATGGTATGACATTTAGTGATAGTGGGATTGTTGCTGTTGTTGATTAACTAAGGCTGCTGAGCTCACCAATCTTTAGCAGCCAATGCCAAGCTGAAGAATTTGCATGTGTTCTGTAGCTGTTGAGTGGTGCTGTATAGAGTTTTTGTAATTGTTGGGGAGCCCGGCAATAGCTGTCGTCTTTCTGTGGAGAGTCCTGGGCAAGTGAGCAGCACATGCTGAACTATCTCATACAGTGATAATGGGATAGAATACACTAGAGAGGAATCAAAATAGATGTCACAGAGTTAGGTCATAAATTTTATATTCTTTTTCGTCACCCTCCGTATATTTTATATCCTTACATCAACAGAAGTTTGAGTCAGATCCTCGGATTCAGTTTATCCATTGATGAATTGACTGTACATAAAGAATCTGGCAGTGTCTATAACGACAGGTTTGTGTGATGGTATTTATGAGAATATTAGCCCTTTTACTTGTAGTGGTTTTTTTTTTTTTTTTTTTTTTTTTTTTTTTTTTTTTTTTTTTTTTTTTTTTTTTTTGCGTTCGCCCGCTAATACTCGAGGCGAAATCTCAGGTTATTATTTTTTATGTCTAACCTGACATTGATTTTACGTGAGTATCCCTTTATTTCTTGTACAGAGACAGGTGTCCCTCGCCATTCAGGCAAATACTCGCCGATTTCGGAGGTACCCATTGCAGCTGGGTCGGCTCAGGAGCCGCCAGTCCCTGGTCGACGACACTCCTTCAAATGTCCTCGCCAGGTCTCGAGTTAATCCAGTCCAAATCCCGGTCGACGAAAAAATCCTCAAATGCCGTCGCCCGGGTTTGATCCTGTATCACCCGGTCGCCAGAGCGGTGTTGTAACCACTACGCTAGCGCGGCTCCCACTTGTAGTGGTGTTTCTGTTAGTAAAAACACTTAAAGACTGAAGATAATTTGTATTACAGTAATTGTCATGGCAACTAAAATGAGGTTGTGCATGGTGCTGGCAACCTCACCATGTTAAACAAATTACCATAGAAACCACTATGGCAAGAGCATGTGAATGTTTGGTGCAGGCTTCCTGCAAGGGGACCAGCAGCAGGGGTGGTTCCATGCAATTACAAGGAGCACAAATAAAATGAAGATGATGAATAGTCCACATAACAGGTAGATGCTGGAATTTGTTTGGACCTGTTTTCAAAAGAGACCCCAACACCACCACCAGAAATGCTATACTGTTGACCCCAGAAGGAGGGAGACCAAAGCCAAATTGACAGAGAACTCTGGAGGCTGAGGTTAATAGCATGAATCAGAGTTGGGGCACCACATGAAGGATGGTCTCAGATCAAGCATAGTGGAAAGAGTTTGTTGCTGCCCTATAAGATGCCACTATGCTTGATGATCAGTGGCTAAGGACCCAAGAAGAAAAATAGTCTGTTTTGTGTTAATATGCTTTTAACCATGGCTCTGAATTAATCATTCTGTTGTGTTAGAACTAACATTAATGCTACAAAGTTATTAACCAATATTTTTTGTTAGCACTAACATTAATGCTACAAAGTTATTATCCAATATTTTTTTACCGCAGACTCCAGATTTGTCCAATTTTGACAAGAAAAATAAATCTAAGTGTCTTAAGATGATGACTAATAACATTTTTTTATTGATTTTTCAGATCAGACATCCTGTTCCGAGCCTCTATTCAACCCAATACAAACACAACCACAAACATATCAACCAGTCAGATTGCAGCGTAAGATCAATCATTTCTTCTATGTTTTTTATTATCCATTATGTGCACACACACATATACATACATGTGTGTATTTTAATATTTGTGTGTTTTTTATACTTGGCTGCCAGTCTTTTTATCTTTCTTTCTACACGTCTATTTTTAGAGTTTGTTTGTCTGAAGTGCTCTGCATTTTTTATAAGTAAGTGGCCGCTTAATTTAGCCAAGATTTCAGTGCACTTGGTTGTCAGTGTTTTATGTCTTAACATGACTGACTGTATTTTATGTCCTTTAATTGACCTACTTGGCTTTATGTCCTTTGTCACTGTTTTTATGTCCTTTACTTGACTTACTGGGCTTAATGTCCTTTACATATGCATGGAGGCATATCCGGAGTCATCCATATATGACCACCAGCTATGCACAATACTACAGCATGAAGATGTGGAGGTGAACCTGTCTGTGAGGCTAATTACATCCTCATTGAATCTTGAGATCATCCACACACATCCAAGGATTCCCCCTGTGGTGAAAATTGTTGAGAACCCAGTATTGCACACTAAGGAGTCACTTGATGCCTTTGCGTAACTATAGCTTTTACCTGGTTGGCTGCATGTAGGAGGAACTCACTATGGACCTAATGGTAGGCAGGGGGAGCTGAGAAGTGGCTCTGTGTAGGACGTGACAATTCTTTGAGAAAGCCCTGAGCCAGAGCACAGTTTTTAGCTCTGCATTGTTGGAGAGCCCTTTGGATGGTGGGGAATGCACAATATGCCACGTGCTTCTTACTCCTAGCTTGGAACCAGATGTGATGATCCTTTAAATGCAAGCCAGGCTGGAGAAACTGAAGCTCATGACTTCAGCTCAACACATTGCAGAAAAGCCACAGGAAAAGCCTAGATCTACAGTGTAGATAACACCAAGGAGTCTTCAACTTGGTATTGACTGCAAAAGAGTGAAATTGGTAATTCAGCAGTCTTAGGTTTTTTTTTTCTAACCAGCGGCACTCGAGCTTTCCAGCCCTTTTGGCCCAATGACATGTCATTGCGAGGCTGGGGGGTCAGTGGACTTTCCTTCCAACCCGGTCAGAAGCTTTGCCCCTTCCCATTCACAGAGGGTTTATGTGCAGGAGCCGTTCAGGTCATTCAGTCAAATTCCCGGTCGTAAACATTCCTTCAAACGCTGACGCTCGGGCTTGAACCTTGAAAACCTGGTTGCCAGTACAACATTGTAGCTATTACACCAGCGCGGCTCCCAGTAGTCTTAGTTAAACAACAACAAACAATGTCTTTTACATGACTTACTGATTTTTTGTCCTTTACATGACTAGATGGGTTTTATGTCCTTTACATGACTTACTTTTTTTTATACTTTACTTGACTTACTGTTTTTATGTCTTATTCATGACTTAATGTCTTTATATCCATTACTTGACTTCCTGTTTTTATGTCTTGTAAATAACTTTGTATTTTATCCTTTACCTGACTTACTGTGTTTTATGTCCTTTACTTGACTTTCCTTTTTTATGTCTTTTGCTTGACTTGCAATTTTTATATTCTTTGCTTAACATACTGTTTTTAGGTCTCTTGTATTTTACTTCACTGCCCCACCCACCTTATCCACTTATTATAACATGGGATGAGAAACGGAGCACATAAAGAAAAAAAGGATGATGACAGCAAGAAACATGGACAGGAGAGAATTATGGGAAAGCAAAATAACATGAAGAGAATGCTGGATAGGACATACACTGAAGAAATCTGCTGATAGCATTACAAGACTGTCATTGTTCTGAAATCCCCAGCATATGAGAGATAGAGGATGCTAAAGAAACACACGTTGGTGAGAACTGGAGGCATAAATGAAAGAGATCAAGAAGACATGAAAGCAGATGGCACAGGACAAAGAACAATTTGAATTTTGTGAAGGCCTATGCTCTTTGGGGAGCTGAAGGGAATAAATGAATGCAAGAAACAAAATAGTGAACATATTACTGAAATATTACAATTTAACATATTACTGACATATTACAATTTAACATATTACTGACATATTACAATTTAACATATTACTGACATATTACAATTGAACATATTACTAACATATTACTGACATATTACAATTTAACATATTACAATTGGACATATTACTGACATATTACAATTTAACATATTACTGACATATTACAATTTAACATATTACTGACATATTACAATTGAACATATTACTGACATATTACAATTTAACATATTACTGACATATTACAATTTAACATATTACTGACATATTACAATTTAACATATTACTGACATATTACAATTTAACATATTACTGACATATTACAATTGAACATATTACTGACATATTACAATTGAACATATTACAATTTAACATATTACTGACATATTACAATTTAACATATTACTGACATATTACAATTTAACATATTACTGACATAATACAATTTAACATATTACTGACATATTACAATTTAACATATTACAGCCATATTACAATCTAACATATTACTGACATAATACAATTTAACATATTACTGACATATTACAATTTAACATTACTGACATAATACAATTTAACATATTACTGACATATTACAATTTAACATATTACAGATATATTACAATCTAACATATTACTGACATAATACAATTTAACATATTACTGACATATTACAATTTAATATATTACTGACATAATACAATTTAAAATATTACTGACATAATACAACTGGACATATTACTGTGTTGAAAGAAGTCAAAATCTTCATCTCATTTCCTCTTTGTTTGCTCCTTATGGAGCATAAAATTGCCACTGTTGCTGGTCCCCTTGCTGGAAGCTTGCACCAAAGTATTCATGTGCTCTTGTAACAAAAGTGGAAGAAATCAACAATATAGCACATAATTGATGGAAAAAATTTAAAGTTTATGATCTGTGGAGTTATATGATAACCTACTTAACACAGCACATGATGAGGATGATTAGTAAAAGCCTTCTGCTTTCCAGCTTAAACAAAAATGAAATTTAAAATATTTATTAATATAAAAGGTAAAAGTTGTTCCATAGCAGATACTGCCGTATGGGAGTGAAGTCTTCATTATAATAGGTCCAGCATAGAGAGATGACCAGTGCCCTTCCTTGCTGCCTTTTCCTTCCCTAACTCAAGAGTAAGGTCAGGTACTCATTTACAGTTTAGCAACGAGAGACCAGGGCTCTAACCATTCTGTCAATCAGGCGCTCTTATCAATGTCATATAGAATATTTGACAATTAAACAACTATGTGACACACAGAGTTCATAGAATATCTTATATCTAGAGTTCATAGAATATGTGATATTTGTACAACCAGAATTCATATTATTTGTCATGATGTTATTAACTTTATGTCTGTAGGAAAGTTTCTGAGCAACAAGCAGAAATTGAAAAGCTGTTTAAGTCTTTTGTGGTACAACCAAACCCAGAGAAGAAGGATGACCCTATGAATGCAACATCTATTGCCTTGATTTCTGTAGCTTGCTTCATGTTCTTTGTCGCCCTTGTGGCTATAATCATTTCATACAGAATGTGGAAAAAGTGAGTTCTGTACTTAAAACCTTCTTTGTAAATGTGTTTGTGCTTGACTTCTGAGACAATTACTTTTTTATATTTGTATAAAAGACTACTGATATTGATTTTTATGATTTATTTATTGGTGTGTATTTTTATAATTTGTTGTTGTTGTAAGTTTAGATTTTTTTGGGAGGATCATACAAAGTCTGTTATGCCTCTGCCATGTCTCTGCCTTGACGAGGTAGAGGAGCTTGTGTGAACCCATGACCCCAAGAGCTTTATTAAGTCATGTTTAGTAGTTACTGGTTTTCTGTTCTCAAAAACTAAAAAGGGCATAAAGTTCATGTTGGAATAAAAAATGTATTATTCTTGAACACCAGAGTGTAGAATTCATTGTTGTGAGAGGTTATCTTATGTTAACAAATTTCATTCCCTCATCTCATTTTTTTTTTTTCACTTCCAGGATTCTAAAGTAATTTTAATTTTCTTTTGTCCTGGTGAACTGATATATCTTTGTTGTATACTAGAGAATGTCTTACACTTCCAAAATGATTGGCTGATTTGTCATAGCTTAAAACTTGATTTAGAAATAACGAGCATAATATTCAGATGGAACCAAATGCCTTTTATTTCCAAGTCCTACAGTCGAATTAATTGTTTTACAAAGTTGTCTGATATTGATCCTCATTACTATTGAGGCAGGACTTGACTGTAAATTGTTTTTGGTTATACGAGAGCATTAACACAAGCAAAGTCCATACGGACATACTCCGACCACACAGTCACAAGGACATACGCCGAAATGCCGGTTAGAGACGCGTTCTTGTTCCACATTAAAAAACTCCCGCTGCTACAAATTGAGCAGAAGTCAAGATGTCACTTCCTGAAACCAAGGACTACCGTCCAATAAACAAATAACCAGGAAGTGATCGTATAAGACCAATGTTATGATAAACATAACATTTACTCCCCCCTGCGTACTATAATTCTCCTGGACTTCAAGAATGATAAAGGGCATTTGAATTGCATAGTCTTCTACATTTTGGGTTTTTAAACAGGACATGTTGTCTCTACCATGGCGCTGCAACAGCTGACAAATACTATTTTATAAGTTTGTTTACGCATCCCCTGGAAACCTAACTCCCTCATTTCTGCCATTTATTCCTCTCTCCCCCCTTCCTCCCCTTTCTGGTACTTCTTAGAGGTTAGCCCTATGATGTCATCAGAAAACCCTACTAACTTATGAACATTTGCATTACCCTCCAGCTACATAATCACTTCACAAGGGCCTAAATTCTTTCTTCCAGCTGCATGTTTATTTTCCATGTTTCTGCCCTACAGAGTAATGAAGAGTATATAGAACACTTGATGATTCTCAGTTTTAATTTGTGAGTTAATTGTTTAGTTGTTAGTATTTGTCTCATATTGTTGAATGTAGCTTTGGTAATTCCTAATCTCTTCTTGATTTCTGTTTCACTTCTGCCATCTTCTGTTATTATATGACCAAGATATGGGAATCTCTTGCCTTGGTCCAGGATTTTTACAATTATTTCTTATTTTTAAAGTTGCCTTATTGTCTGCTTTGCTAAAACATCATAGTTTTTGTTTTCTCAGTGATTATCTCTAGTCCATATTCATAACTTATTCCTTATTCATAACTTATGCTATTTACTTGCTTCACTAGTTCGTGTCACAGTTTATCTCATCTGCTTATGGTGCTTCTTTATTTAAAGTTTAAGAAAAAACAATAGCAGGAAGATGGAACTGCCCTTTCACACAAAAAATCATCGATAAAACAATGACTACTGATATTTTAAAACATGCTTGTTTTAACAGCAGCATGATTGAGCATAAGATGCTCAGGCACCAATGGCTGCAGTACTGTGAGTTTTACTGAGGAAAAAAATAACCTTATTCTGTATGCAAAAATGATTCCAATGGAGGTTTTTTTCCAAAATGTCAACCTCCAGACCGAATTATTAAATTATTACTGTTTAATTCTTGTACATTATGCATATTTATTGCCTTTAAATGCAAAGAATGAGTCATTAAATTTTACAATATATTTAATGTAAAAAAATATATAAAATTAAAACTCAGAACAATAATATGACATATTAGATTTCTTCTAGTTTATTAACTGTATTTCTGTAAATAAAAGAGTTTATAGTTACTTGTCAAATGAAAATGTCCTAACAGGCAGAAAGAGTATGCACAGAAGGAGGAAAAGGCTGCAAAGGTGAGGGAGGAGCAGTTAGAGATGGAAAGTATGAAGGAGAGAAGCATATCATCAGATCCAGAACATTTAGAAATGTAAGTAAAAGTAGTAAATATGGCTTTTGGCAGTAGCCATCTTGGCAACAGGTTGTGAATATTTTACTCTGTCTAGAACCAACAATATATCCACAAGTATCTCCTCTTTCAAAAACAAATCCAGCATTTAACAATGCTGCTGTGATATATTACACGTAATTGAAAGCTTGTTGTTCGAGTTCAGTGAATAGATTCAGTAGATATCACATTAGACCAACATCTGTGATAGACACTAAAGACATGTTGAAATTCCATTACAAACTCCAGAGAATTAGCAGCCTAGAAGAACAAACAACAACAAAATGTTATATTTATTATGTGGAAAACATAACAGTATATACCAAAATTAAAACACACATGGGGTCGAACCAGGTAATGATAAATTCACAAGATAAACATATCTTTTGTGCATGTAGCTAAAAAAAAAAAAGATAAACATAAAAATATCACTTATCATAATTTATGGAGCTTAAAGCTGTGACTAAAGTTAATTGCTTTTTTTTTTAATTTGAATTTCACAATTGCCATTTTGTCTTATTTGTAATTATCAGTGATGATCTTATGGTGGTATGTAAAGATGTTAGGAAGTGACCATTTACAGTATATAAGGTTAATTTCTGGATCAGTTTTTTAGTTAATATTAATTGAAACTATTAAAAACCATGCTAAGATGAAAAGAAATTGTAAGCCTGTAACCTCTTTACTGCATGGGACATACACAGACATCCTGGGTTTTCTGTTATTTCCTGCAAATGACTTTAGTAATGTCTTGTTTATTTTATCCGTAGAACATCCATCAAAGCTACAATGCAACAGTGCAGTAGTTACCATAACTAGAGTTAGAGTCATGAGTTCCAGCTTCTTTCCCAGGCATTCTGTCCTGACTCAGCATTCGTTTAAAGGATCCTCACATCTGGTTTTAAACTAACAGGGGGAACAAAGGGCAGCATACTGTGCATTCCCCACCACCGGGGGGGGGGGGGGGGGGGGGAAATATGCAGGGCTAAAATACTGTGCTCTGGTTCTGGGCTGACCAAAGGAAGCATTATTTCCTGCTCATGGTCACTATCCCAACTCCCCTGACCTGTCATCTATCCACTGCGGGATCCCCATGTATGCAGTCAAACAGGTAAAAGCCAGAGATAAGTTTGAGGCTCAATTGATTCCCCCAAGTTGAATGTGTAATGCTGGGTTCTCAACATGTTGCATGATGGCAAGCACTGTGATGTTGGGCTGTTATATTGGAGCAAATCAATACCTCACCATTGGCAAGACAATTCAAGAACCTGGAGGTTGCCTGTTTCCAGGATGCACCGCATGGAGGTTCTTAAGGGTTTAGGTTAGTGGGCTAACCCTGGAATTTTTTATGCACAAGCTATGTGAATTCCTTTGCATCTCCTTATGTACCTGTATGCCAGAATAAGCTTGTCACATGACTTGGTTCTCAGACTAATAACCTGACCCGATTATGACTTATCCAGCGCTGTCCTACTATGATTTTTTTGTTTACTTGTCTAGCCAAGTACACTGTAGTGTATGTTTCACTTGTTTGTTTTTATATTTTGTTCTTGACAATTGTAGATATGGTGTTTTGGAAGTTTTGATTTAAGAATATTTTCAAGTACAAATTAGTGCTGTAAAATCACCAGACACAATTCTTGATAGCAACAGTAATGATCTGTATAAAAGTTGAAATGAAATAAGTAGTAAGGGTCAAACTGAAGTATATCTTGACAGTTATGATAACTACAGTGAATCAAATAATACATGGCATTGTTCATTTATGGAATACGAATGGGGTTCTGGCCTTACTGGGAGAAGTACTATCACTGACAACAAACTACTCCTGACTATTTTGACTACAACTGCTACTAGGAGAATGTTGATATAATTGGGCCAGATGCTGTCATTATATGAAGCATTGTTGACAAAATATAAAAACTGAAATTATTTTGTAGAACCACTGTGCATATGATTCAAATGCCATTGCTGAATGCATACATTTATTAAAAATAATAATTCCAAATTAAATTGGATTTATGAAATTTATATTGGGGGGACGTAGTATAGTAAAGTTGCCCTTTCAGTCATGACTAACTATGGGATTGTGCCCCTGAGGTGATAGCTCTCTGCTGCTTCTTTTCCTCGTGTTCCTTTCGGCGTGTTCTTTTCTCTTCTGCTTGTTGTGAGAGGTTCTTTTTGCCCAATCTGAGATGGCACCATAAGGAGCATCACCACTTGGTGCATAAAGTTGGGGAGTCATAAAGAATTTGATAATCGCCGAATACACTGACCATGCAGACGTGCTACGGGAGGTTTTTTAACTCTTTAAGTCCCAAGCAATAAGCAGGGTTTGGCCCAAACAAAAATGGCCACCACAGTGCTTTTTTATTGTTGTTGTTTGGAAAAAAAATATTTTTTAATGTTCATAAGCATAAATACGAGTTATTTAAAATGAAAGTACTTCCTGTTGGAAATGACGTTTTGGGTTGTTAACATTGGAACAGAGCTCTATACAGGAGCAACATATCCAAAGCCACTTAAATGGCTCCTGGGCCAAATAGGTCTAAACCCTGAGCCATTATAGTGGCTCTTGGGGCTTAAAGAGTTAAAAAAAATGATGTATTTGTTACAAGAATGGCAAACATTGAGAAATGGGATATGTTTGTTTGAAATGTCAATCAGATGCTTGTATTGTGCCCTGCATAGTAAACTGAACCAGATGAAGGGGAAATTATGATTGTACCAAAGTAGTAATATTACTTGTTTATATTTATTTGCCCAACTGGGTGAAAGTAATGAGGCACGTGAAAGTAATAACAGTATATTTTCTTTAGATTTATGTGCCAAAAACATGGCAGTTTAGTAGGTTCAAAAGAAGTAATACTACATTTTTATGCTTATCTGCAAAAAAAAAAAAAAAAGTTTGTGCTCAATAAGTTGTAAACTTGTTTTTATATTTATCTGCTTCAAAGTGGATGTACAGCAAAGTGTGAAAATAGAAATATGAAATTTGAATTGTAAGTTAAAAAAAAAGGTGTAAAGTAGCAGTATTAACATTAATATACTTGTGTGTCACAAAGTGAAAGTACAGAGATGTTAAAAGTTGTAATATTGCAATTATATGTTTATTTGCCAGGTATGGGAAGTTCTGAGGTGTTAACAGTAGAAATATAAGAAATATCCCCGTGTAGTTCGGGGAAGGGGGGGGGGGGGGGTCTTTGAGGAGACAAAAAAACACTGAATAGGACTACTTCTACCTCTGGCACGTTGAAAGATACGACCTTGTCATATCAAATAAATTACTACTGAAACCACCACAGCAAGAGAACATGGATCTGTTGATACAGGCTTCCTGCAAAAGTACTGACTGCAGTTGTGGTTCCATGCTCCATAAGGTTCCATGCTCTTGTGGTTCCATGCTCGAGTGGTTCCATGCTCTTGTCATTCCATGCTCCATAAGGTTCCGTGCTCTTGTGGTTCCATGCTCCATAAGGTTCCATGCTCTTGTCGTTCCATGCTCCATAAGGTTCCATGCTCAAGTGGTTCCATGCTCTTGTCATTCCATGCTCCATAAGGTTCCATGCTCCATAAGGTTCCATGCTCTTGTGGTTCCATGCTCCATAAGGTTCCATGCTCCATAAGGTTCCATGCTCTTGTGGTTCCATGCTCCATAAGGAGTGAACAGTGAAAAGAAGTAAAGAGTAAAAATTTGGAAGTTCAGCAGTGTTTGACAGCTTGGGGTATTTGACTAATATTTAATTTTTTTCTTTATTTGCTGCTATCAGTGCTGACCCTGGGCAAATAATTTGACCAATTCTTGACATGACAAACCATATGTACTGACCAATACTTGAAATGACATAAACCATATACTGACATGGTTCAAGCCGCATATTGCCAGGTACCTGACAAACCACATAGTGGTAGCTACATAACAAAGCACAAACCACATACTGACCACTGATTAACACAATACAAACCATAAACCGACCAATATTTGACAAGAGTTTGTGTTCTGCTACACTATTGAGTTGATTGTTGCCTAGACAGTCAAAACATATGCTGACTAGAAATCCCTATTCTCTGGTTTCTTCTTCTTCTTCCGTCCTTAGCCAACGACCGGCAAAGCAGTCAGTGGCCATTACGCCTAGTGGCGTCTTAAGGGCAACAGCGAATGGATTTTCTTTGCCGTTGTTCCCATCACGCCTAATGGCGTCTTTAGGGCTACGACAAATCAATCCGTTTGTCGTTGTTTCCGTAATCAAAGTGACTGGCAAACGGGTGATCAGCCCGTTGGGATTCTCTGGTTTAGGGATATAGATTTAGATGACTCACAGCTCTTTAGTTCACAAATCTTCCAGCGTCCCACCAAAGAATCTGAGTAAGAACTTTTAATGTTTATTAAGTGGATGATGGAAATACTTCTTGTGTTGTTAGCTAGATTTGTGGGTTGAATATCCTGTCTTTTGATGTTGTGCTTCTTAGGAAATCAAATGGTCAGACTACCACAAGTAAAGATTTCATTGTTCGATTGTTATATGTTTTATATTGTCTGTTTTCTTTCTTCAGCATTTAGTCTTGTGGTTTTTTACAGCAAATATAATTGTAACCATCTGTTTTGTAACGGCCACCATAAATGTAACGTACTGTTTATGAGTGATGTGAAAGCTGGCAGAGTGAACGTGTCGTTTATCACCTGGACTGTGTAATGTTGCGGTGTCGATGTAGGTCACCAGAAATGTAACGGCCAGGAATGTAACGGCCACCAGAGTGAGGCACTGCCAGGGGTACTATGATCACTCACAGTAAACAGCGTACATGTTGTAGATCTGTGATATTGGTATTATGATGTGCTGAGTGTGGGTGTAGACGTGAACACGAATGCTTGAGGCTCTTAGTAAAGTGAATAATGCACCCATACACTCACATGCAGTAGTTAAAGATGAATTGAAGACTGCTGGCACGTTTCAAACATTTATTTACGAAACTGACAGTAGCATCAACAGGACAGTCAAATTGACGAGATCAAGGACTTCACATAGATAATAAATGACTGTTAAATGTCTGGTAATCAAAGGCTTGCATCATACATCAAACATCATCTGTCTTAAAGTTACAATGATGATAGGAAACTCTTTATAGAGCGATACAACAGGAAGCAATCTGATCATCAGAAGAGGTCCCCCCATCCGACAAGTGTTTCGGCCCGATTACTCCCTTACACTCTAAGGGGGGCGGGCCCACTTGGGTCATGACTCCCAAGCGTCTCAGCTTCCTGTTGTCTTGTATCGAAAATGAACCCATTTCACTTATGGTAGCAACTTTTAAATCCACAACGCCAGCCGCGATTGTGAGGCAATTGTGAAAGTAACAAAGAGAAGACAAATTATTCCTTTCGTTCCGTCGCCCTTCATAACTAAGGACACACACTGAGACATTAGCGCGTAGCCGACGAGCTGCGCGCCGCAAGCCACTGAAATTTACCTGACACTCTCCCTATAGTATACATCGCTTGTTGCCCCAGAGTCGCATCTCTTTCACTCGTACACCAAAAAAACTCAGCGTTGTGGACTTAGAAAAATTTTGGTGTTTTCTGTACCGCAGTGTTTATTGTTACGATGTCCATCGCCCATTGCGGTTGTTCCACAGCCAGCCTGATGCCTTTTCGGCAGTTTCACTAAGCCTCTTCAGTGCCCTTGTTCTAGACTGTCCCTTCAGCCCCAACAGTTTCAATAAATCATACACTGATGCAGCCACAAGCCCTCTTGCGCCCACTTCAACCGCCATGACCCTTGCACTGAATCCATCGTGTCTCAGATCCGCGGCCAGATCGCTATGCTTGGCCGCTTTGAATGAATGTTGCTCGTCTAATCTGGATTCAAATGGCACGGTCAGTTCAATCAGTATGACCTGAAGCGTTGCTGCAGAATGAAGCACTATATCCGGCCATCTCCTCGATTTTCTGATACACTCTGGATATGCCCCCCGTCCAGGTAGGTCTACCGCTATCTCCCAGTCGTTTGCACAGTCAAGAAGAGATGGTAAACTGCTACCAGGTTTACTCGGTTTGGGGTGTGCTGACTTTCCTGCCCTCAGAAAGTATGTGTTTGCGGTGTCTGGCAGGACTTTGCTATTCGCTTTCATTCTTGCCTGATCTATTGTCGCAGCAAGCTCATTTAGCACTTTGTTATGGCGCCAAGTGTATCGCCCTTGCCCTAATGCCACCTTACACGCTGAGAGCACGTGTTCAAGTGTCTGCCTCCCCTGGCACAGGGGGCACTGCTCATTATCCGACTTTCCCCATTTCACAAGGTTGGTGGCCGACGGCAGCAGGTCATACATTGATCTAACCACGAAGCTGAGCCAAAGAGGTGCCATATGCCATATATCATTCCATGTCAAGGACCTCTGCAGAGCTCCTTCCCATGTGGTCCATTGGCCTTGTTGGACCTGCTGCACTGCTTTTTGCAACCTCTTATCATTCTCAGCTCCTCGTATCTCCTGAACTACCATGTCTCTGCGCTCCTTGCTTGATGCCTTGGACCACCAGCGGATGTCACCATGCCCAAATCCCCGTATATTCGTTTGTGTGTATCCGATTACCTCTCTCAGTATGAGTGACTCTTCAGCAGCATCAACAGCTTCTTCCACTCTCCACTTCCTTCCCATTTTCAGTGTGGCCTGAATGGACTTAACCACGTCATCAGCTGACTCGCGTAGCTGTTGAGTACCAAAATGTTGACTCAAATGTTGAAGGTGATGTCTTTAATGTGGAGAAGATGTAGAGGTATTCAAATACTGGCACTTGAAGTGTAGAGTATCACCCTCAGACACCAGAGATGATGGAGGCGTAGAAATATGGTGTTATTGGTCTGGTTTGTGTATACATGTTGTAAGTGTGTAGCTAAACAGTTAGCAGGACAGTCCACACAGGACGTCACGTAAACACACGACGTGGAAGTCAATTAATCTGGTAACAGCTGGTTACGTTTCCAAACATTTATTGAGACGCCACAATAGTTATGATGACACTGACGATCAATCACAAGCAATGTAAATCATATCAATCAGTATAAGGTAAGGTTCCCTCAATAAATGAGCATTCAAATAAGCTGATCTCATGGATATGATAGCTTCAGCAGATTCAGCTTATTCATCAAAAATATGCGAGTTAATCAACTCTTTCCTGATACAAGTAGATCAGATATGTAGGCATGTTTAAATACCAGCCGCACGAGCATGGCGGACTATGAACTCAGTTCACGTTGACCTTCTGTGGACATATTTTATAAGTCTAACCTTCGTAAAGGCGTCTTCGCTGGCATAACGAAGTTCAAGGAACATAATATTAATTGTTCTGTGGGCATAAATAACCTGAACCATAGATATATTAGGCATCAAGATATCTGGTGTGCTTCTAGTAATAAAGTCTCTCCCCGCCTGACAGTGCGAAACGAGTTGAACAATAATGTCTAACCTCACCGACTACAGGACAAAATAGGAAGAGCAGTTTTACCTTTATGTTCGAAAAACACCACAATTCCAACCGTCTCCAGACGTTAGAATTACACACATGGGATTAATATGAATAAACTTGCCATCAAAATCACAGAAGGTCCTTTCCCATGATGAAAGAATACTCGGGGACGCAAGAGCATATCTTGCCCCGACACAGATCACATCTCGACCGAGTTCTGCCACAAACTAACTGGGCGGAAGCTTGTTCAATCTACAACCGAAAGACAGACATGCACAGAGAACCATTCCCATGAGAACAATTCAGAAAAGTACGTAGCTATGATCCTATACTGAGAACGACATATAAAATCGAGCCTTATAAGGAAAGAAATAGCAACATTGCAGGTTGCCAACCATTTCTAAGAAAAGTAGACCTGTACGCTCCTTAAAAGGACATGAACCGAGATCGGTATGACATTATACCGGCAACCTTCGGTCACCAGAAAAGATAACTACACAAAGTAAAACAGTGAGTTCATTTCCCGAGTTCTATCCCTTGCATAAGGAAAAATTAGCGTACACTGTTAACGTTGCATAATTCTTATGTGTAACATATTACTGCAACCTCCCGATTAAAAAAAAATGTTTCATTTTTTTTTTTTTAAATATCCAAGAGCAAGCTAGAAGCGGCTCAAAACGCACGAATGATGCGCGGATAAATAGACAAACTGCCCAACATGAGGCTAAATCGACACATGGAGTGTCACTTGAGAATATATCTCAACAGAAAAAATCTGTCTCAAAAAATATATACATATATCGGGGAGGTGCCACCAACACACATCACGCTAACATGTAAACATAATATACATATGCAAGTGTAATAATAATCATTATCAAATAGCGGTGTCATACTCTAATACCGCTTCAAAAGGATGGACACATGTGATAGTAAATATTACATTACTTAAACATATAATAATATTACAATACATAATGAAATAAGTTAAAAATATATGAAGATCCAGGACAAGGCGTAATGGATATAGCTTCTGTCTTGTCCTAGGTAAGTACATCCTCCATAATTCTACATGCTTGACAAGGAGTAAGGTAACTTCTCAGATCATCAATGACTTGCTGAGAAAATACAATCAATATAATTCTATTTAACAACCATTAGGATTCCTAATATACAATACATTATTATAAACAATTGTGGCCGAGTAAACTTTCGGCCCTTATATTGTCTACGTAGCCTTCTTCTGTTATACTAAAGATGGTAACAGAAGAAGATGATAATAAAGCACAATAGTATGAGTTCACATAAAGTGAGGACAGGTGTGCTAATGTATTATAATAATATAAGCGTGTTATATGTTCAAAGTATATCTGGAAATATAGGACAGAAATATTAGTTAGGAATCATGTGGGCATCTAGACAGAATGTCAGCCATCACATTATCCGAACCACGGATAGCTCGTACCGTGAAGTGAAAAGGTTGAAGAGCAATGGCATATCGAGTGGATCTCGAACTCTTCAAGTTCTTAGTTTGAATAGCTGTAAGAGCTTTCTGATCAGTTTCTAGAATGAAATGTGCGCCCAGGAGGAATCTTTGTAGTTTGAGAATTGACCAAACCATAGCCAACAATTCACGGTCTAGAACCGAGTAGTTCCTCTCTGCCTCATTTAGTTTTCTAGAAATGTACATAACAGGATGCAGAGTTTTAGAATATTCCTGCATAAGTGCTGCTCCGATCCCAGTGGATGAAGCATCACTTCGAAGAACAAAAGTCCTATCAAGAGTAGGTAATCTTAAGATGGGAGGAGATGAGAATATATTCTTAATCTGGTCCAAGGAAGATTGGCATTCCTGAGACCAACGAACCAGATTAGGCGATCCTTTCTTCAACAACATTGAGAGAGGTGCCATAATTGAAGATAGATTCAGAATGAATCTCCCATAAAATTGAATTAACCCCAAGAGACTACGAACTTGTTTCTTCGTCTTGGGTACAGATATGTTCAATATCTTCGAAGTATTGTGGTCTTCTGTCTTCAAAAGACCATGACTAACACGATGACCCAGGAAAAAGATTTCACCAAACCCAACATAGGCTTTAGATGGTTTTGCTGTCAAATTATACTCACGTAGAGTCGACAGTAATTCGTATAAACCCAAGTAGTGATCTTCCCATGAATCACTGAAGAGACAGATATCATCTAAATATGCAATGACATCTGAACGATGAGAAAGAATTCGCCGCATCATGCGTACGAAAGTAGCAGGGGCGTTCATAAGGCCAAAAGGCATAACATTCCATTGAAACAGACCCCTAGGTGTTGGGAAGGCAGTAAGAGGTTTGGCACGATCTGCTAAAGGCACTTGCCAATAACCTTTGGACAAGTCAAGTTTAGTGAAGAATCTAGAATTAGAAAGCCTAATAAGTAGATCTTCTAGTAAAGGCATCGGTTCAGCATCGAATTTTGTGACTTGATTCAATTTGCGATAGTCAACACAAATTCGTATGTTCTTGTCTTTCTTCCGGACAATAACCATGGAAGAAGAATATGGTGAAGTCGATGGTTCAATTATGTTTAATCGAATCATTTCATCTAATTCTTTCTCGACTTGTGACTGAAAGTGTATACTGATAGGATAAGGTCTAACCCTAATAGGATTATTGTCAGTAAGAATTATGTCATGTTCTATGACATGTGCGTGTCCAGGGATATCAGTGAGGACATCCTGGAATGTTTGTAACATTGACGAGACTTGTCGATGTTCCTCAACTGAAAGATTAGGAGAAATAGAAACGTCTTTCCAGGATTCCGTGGAATGTAGTGGAACCACTGGAAGAGGAAGATTGACATCAGAAAAAGTAGTTTCCTCATCCTGTATGACTGACAGGGATGAGTAATGACCATGAGGAATATGAGAATCTTCCGTTGCCTGGAAAATATGCAGCAAATAGTCTGGACGTTCATGAAATTCCATCAGCATGTTGATATGGAAAGTTTTATGTTTCCCATCAATATCGACCACATAGTCAACATCGGAAATTCTAGAGACTATTGCATACGGACCTTTCCATGCAATAAGAAGTCTATTTTCCCTACTGGGGAGTAGGACGAATGCTTTGTCGCCTGGACAAAGTTTTCGTAGACATCTGTTCTTATTAACAAACTGCCTTGCCTTTTCTTTAGCAATTTCTGATGAAGCAGTTGCTAGCTTACATGCCTCAATGATCTTTTGCCTAAGAGCAATGACATACTCATATGAGGATTGAGTTTCATCGCTAATATCATCGGCAGTGATGAGATCGTGTAATAAAGACATAGGGCCGCGCGGACGCGCGCCAAAGACAAGTTCGAAGGGAGAAAATCATGTGTGTTCATTAGGGACTTCTCTATAGGCAAAGAGAGCCGCGGGTAAAACCCTGTCCCAATCTTGAGGATGATCTTCAGTTATCTTACCAAGGAAAGTCTTGAGCGTTCTATTCAGACGCTCAACTAACCCATTAGACATAGGATGGTAGATACTACTGAGAGATCGTTCAATATGTAAGGTAGACATTACCTGTGACATAGTGTCAGATATGAGTTGAGTGCCATGGTCTGACAATATTTCTCTGGGGAACCCCAAGCGAGAAAATATCAACCAAAGAGCATCTGCGATATCTGTAGTAGATATGCTCTTAAGAGGGATAGCCTCTGGCCAACGTGTGCACATATCAACACAAGTAAGGATAAACTGATGTCCTCTGGCCGACTTGATCTTAAAAGGGCCAATAATATCTATAGTCATTTTTTGAAATGGCCGAATAGGGATGTTGGTAGCCTGGATAGGCGCAGCATGTCGTGGTCCTCTAGATTTGACCTCCTGACATACTTTACAAGATTGGCAGTAGAGACGTATGTCCTTTTTTATAAAAGGCCAAAAGAAAGCCGCAAGGACTCTCGACTTTGTACGGGAGAAACCCATATGTCCAGCACATTGCGAATCATGAGCATGTTGCAATATTTGCACTCTCATGCTCTTAGGAACAAGAATTTGCGAATGTGCAGACGTAGTCGAGTCTTGTACCATACGTACAAGTACGCCGTTCTTCATAGCAATCCAAGATTTTCTATTTGTATCCTGATTTGGATCACCTTTTTCCGCAAGAATGAAGAATTTTTTTAGAGAAGGATCTTCTTCTTGTAGTTTTATGAAAGAGTCACGAGAAATAACCAAGTGACTGTCTTGGCTATGCACTTCATCATTACTAGTCAATGAAGTTTGAGGTGTCTGTAGAGCTTGTGCTCTTGTGACCACCGCATTGGTAGCTTGCATATTATGATCCTCCCAAGCAGCAATCTGCTGTGGGGTACATTCCCTAACTCCGTGGATACGACCGATAATAAGGTCTGCAATAGGATTAGGTAAGAGACAAGCGTGCACATCTCCGGTAAAGAAAGGAGTGGCAATGTGAATTATGGCAGTAGGATATTTCTCTAGAGTGCCGCCAAATGTGACACATTTAATTACTTTTCCCGTAGCACAAGATGGATCTACAAGGGATTGTCTAACACCAATAGTGGTGCATCCGGAATCGAAAAGGACTGAGATCGGATTATTATTTACAAGACCCTTATGTAGGATTAGAGAACCTCTCCCGTCATGCGCAACTGCAGCAGGAAGAGCGGGAAGAGGGTGACCACAACTCAAAGTAGTTACGGTAGTTGGTTCGAACAAAGTACTGCATTGGGGGCACTTGTTTGCTCTCCCAAAGTCAAAGGCAGAACATGTGACAGCGCTAGAGTTTTTATCATCAACAACTTGATTACAGGCTCCCTGAGATTCTTGTTGTACAGAGTTAGCCTGCTGATATCTCTTTTTTTTGTATTGAGATCTACCGCGACTATTATTACCTCTGGAATTATCAGAGTTATTATTATTATCTCTGAAATTATTGTGTTCCCTATTGTAATTATTATCATGGTTTGAACACCAGTTTCCATGATTATTATCATGTCCACATTGATGCGAACATCTATTGGTTTGGTTTTGAGGTTTTCGTGAGGAATAGCCTCTATTATTATATCCTCTTCTGAAATGCCTAAAATTATTAGGTTGAAAGTAAAGAGGACTGTCAGCTCGTCTCCAATTCTTCGAAGAAGAATCACCATGAGATTAATTGCCATAATTTTGAGCATAATTATGGTTACTCTTCCTATCGAAATTTTGTTTAGTGCCCTGGAATTTACGAACAAAGTTTTGACCATATGGTGCTGCCGAAGCAACTGGCAAACCTTCTTTCACCTTAGAGTTACTAATAGTTATGTGAGGGTGCACAGTTACATATTGGCAACAGAATTCTTCCATTTCCTTTATGGTTTTAGGTTTACGCTCATGAAGGAAAGCAAGAAAAGACTCGTTGACAGAAGACATGACTTTGTCCCTAAGTATTAAGTCCATAAGTGCTTCATAAGTATGTTCTGTCTTTGACAGCTCAACCCAACGTGAAAAAGTAAGACGTATTTTTGCAATAAACTTGGAGAATTCTACTCCAGTTTCTGGCAACATATTTTTAACATGTAAACGATAACCATCTTCGTTAAGTTGGTACTTCTTTAACAAAGCTGCCCTGACAACTTCATAATTGTTCTTGTCAGGCTCATCTACCATGCTTAACATACTTAGAGCTTCACCTTTTAGTATATTTGACAATTGATCAACATATAGTGATTTGTCTATGTTATGTGTTTTACATGATCGTTCAAATCTGTCTAGATAGAACGTTATGTCATCACTGGAAGGACTAAATGCTGGTAGCTTAATCTTAAAGGTGTTAGCATTAGCCTTATCAGTAGATGACCCCTTATTTGCATCATTAGCATTACCCATGTTCATCACTTTCAATTTATCTAACTCTAAAGCTCAGAGTTTTTCTTCATGCTCCATTTTTGCTTTTTCTTTTCTCTCATCAGCCTCTCTTTGTAACTTTCTGTCTCAGCCTCAGCTTCAAGTCTTTTATTTTCAGCCTCTTTTTCAAGTCTTTTATTTTCAGCCTCTTTTTCAAGTCTTTTATTTTCAGCCTCTTTTTCAAGTCTTTTCTCCTCAGCTTCTCTTTTCTGTTTTTCCATTTCCATTTGGAATCTTCTTTCCTCCACCTGCATCTGCAATTTTTTTTGTTCAGCTTCCATTTCCATTTTTTTTTCTTCTAACTTTAATGCTTTGTCATATTGAGCAGTCGCATATTCCTCCAATTTATCACCAGTCTTACCAAGGGATTTACCCTGCTCAATAAAGTACTCAAGTGTAGACATATTGTCTAATATTATGAGTCACAACACCTGAAATAATTAACTATCTTATTTCAAACTTAATAATAACAAGTCTTAAATTAAGCACTTGAATAATCACATCACAATATATTATCCCAATCTCTGTGGGAAACAAGTCTGTGTCCAAGAACATGTATATGAACTTTTATGAAAATATCATCAGTCAATTCTTAATCTTAGGTAGACTTCCCATTCAGTAGTGCACAACACTATTCATCATTTATTTATCATCAGTGTATTAGTAATAGTGCATCAGCTTAATCCATTAATTAATTACCATAAGTGTAACTAATCACAATGTAAACAAAGTCACAATGTAAACAATAACAATGTAAACAATAACAATGATCAGAAACAATACGAAAACATCCGCAGAAATCAACTAAATAAACAGCGAAAAGTAAAGAAAGTATCACAAAGAATGTGATGATATCTGCGATAGAATTAAACAAAATACATGACACCACAGTGTATAAACATAAATGGTGTAAAGAACTGAATAATAGAAAAGAGGAGACCTACAAATACAAACAAATCAAAACAAAACTAAAGAATGCGAAAAAATACCGAAAACAAAACTGCACATGTCGTCACAACTAACAATAATAGCAACAGATGTTGCATGCAAATTTTCAATTAAGAAAATTGCTCCTACAGAACGCTATCATAAGACCTCTATGACGTGGTATCTCTTATGATAGTCACCTACCCAACCAGCCCGCTGAAATATAAACATATAAATATACCAATAACATATAAACATATAACAATATGAGAAAAGAATGTGAAGAAACAGAAGGCTCAGTAGAAGTATAAGGGCACAGTTCACAAACAAAACAGGCCACTTAACTTATGGACATCCAAATGTCAGCAGAGCAAAAAACATGTGAAGATCAGCATTCTATGGACAGAAGATCCAACGTTGATCGGACATGTTGATCTTGCGTGGTAACTGCCAGGACGATGGTAGAACTTGAGCTTCTGATAATCGTACAAGTAGAGTTGTTACGGTACTTGGCCTTCTTATCCAACAATAACTTGATCTAATACGGAGCTTGTCCTTCTCAATACAAGAACTCGTAAGTACCGGCACTTGACCTTCTCATAAAACAGTAACTTGATGCCTAGATAGCAGCAACTGATTCAACCACAGCAGCAACTTGATAAATGGACAGCAGCAACTTGATTCTTGAAGGAACGTTACAGTTCTAAATATATGCTGCAACGCCGGGTACTGTCATTTTCTTGATTTAGGATCAGCCAAAAATTCCAAGTCCAAAAAGATACCATGCAACGCCGAGTAGTATCAGGCTTCTGTTAGTAGATGTCTTGAAGAATGCTGTATGTAGATATCTTGTAGAATGTAGCTTATGGCCACCAAATGTTGAGTACCAAAATGTTGACTCAAATGTTGAAGGTGATGTCTTTGTTGTGGAGAAGATGTAGAGGTATTCAAATACTGGCACTTGAAGTGTAGAGTATCACCCTCAGACACCAGAGATGATGGAGGCGTAGAAATATGGTGTCTTTGGTCTGGTTTGTGTATACATGTTGTAAGTGTGTAGCTAAACAGTTAGCAGGACAGTCCACACAGGACGTCACGTAAACACTCGACGTCACGTAAACACACGACGTGGAAGTCAATTAATATGGTAACAGCTGGTTACGTTTCCAAACATTTATTGAGACGCCACAATAGTTACGATGACATTGACGATCAATCACAAGCAATGTAAATCATATCAATCAGTATAAGGTAAGGTTCCCTCAATAAATGAGCATTCAAATAAGCTGATCTCATGGATATGATAGCTTCAGCAGATTCAGCTTATTCATCAAAAATATGCGAGTTAATCAACTCTTTCCTGATACAAGTAGATCAGATATGTAGGCATGTTTAAATACCAGCCGCACGAGCATGGCGGACTATGAACTCAGTTCACGTTGACCTTCTGTGGACATATTTTATAAGTCTAACCTTCGTAAAGGCGTCTTCGCTGGCATAACGAAGTTCAAGGAACATAATATTAATTGTTCTGTGGGCATAAATAGCCTGAACCATAGATATATTAGGCATCGAGATATCTGGTGTGCTTCTAGTAATAAAGTCTCTCCCCACCTGACAGTGCGAAACGAGTCGAACAATAATGTCTAACCTCACCGACTACAGGACAAAATAGGAAGAGCAGTTTTACCTTTATGTTCGAAAAACACCACAATTCCAACCGTCTCCAGACGTTAGAATTACACACATGAGATTAATATGAATAAACTTGCCATCAAAATCACAGAAGGTCCTTTCCCATGATGAAAGAATACTCGGGGACGCAAGAGCATATCTTGCCCCGACACAGATCACATCTCGACCGAGTTCTGCCACAAACTAACTGGGCGGAAGCTTGTTCAATCTACAACCGAAAGACAGACATGCACAGAGAACCATTCCCATGAGAACAATTCAGAAAAGTACGTAGCTATGATCCTATACTGAGAACGACATATAAAATCGAGCCTTATAAGGAAAGAAATAGCAACATTGCAGGTTGCCAACCATTTCTAAGAAAAGTAGACCTGTATGCTCCTTAAAAGGACATGAACCGAGATCGGTATGACATTATACCGGCAACCTTCGGTCACCAGAAAAGATAACTACACAAAGTAAAACAGTGAGTTCATTTCCCGAGTTCTATCCCTTGCATAAGGAAAAATTAGCGTACACTGTTAACGTTGCATAATTCTTATGTGTAACAGTAGCATCATTGCAAGCCTTGCTTTTCCAACTTTGTATTCTTCAACAACTGACTTGAAGGGAAGCAGAAGTTTTGACTTTTTGCAGTACAGTGCTACATCTGACAGACCTGGTGGTACCCCTAGCCATTTTCTCATGAACTTGTTGACCTTCTGCTCTATAGCTTCCACTGTACTTGTGCTTATTTCATATATAAGCAGTGGCCACAGCAACTTTGGTATCAACATGAACTGGAGGCACCACAGTTTGAACTTTCCCAGGAGTCTGCTTTGGTCTATGATCTGTAGTCCTCTGTCTGCCATTTCTATTGTCTGTTGCACTGCCTTTGAGTCTTTTAAAGAGGCATCGTACACCCTGCCAAGACTTTTAACAGGTTCCTCAATGACAGTAGGGATTCTTTGGCTAGAAACCGTGAATATGACCTCTGCTATCTTCCCTTTCCTGATTGATAGGCTTCTCGACTTCTTGGGTTTGAAGTAATGTAGCTTCCGTACCATTGACTCAGCGCGTCAGGTACTTAATTAGCTCTGTCGTCCAACAAACGAGCTCCTAAATTGCGTAGCAATAATACATCAGGCTGTTATTCAACTGGCATAGCTCGCCAGGTATATTTCCTCTTGCTGAAAATATTGGCCGTAATACAGGGCCTCAATATGTAGACAGCTGTGTATCCTTTTTTAGCAGGCACGATCAAACCATGCTAAACATATATATATATATACCGCCAACCTGCGGCGTCCACAATAATTTATCATCATCATTAGGCTTCTGTTCACTTGAAAACATATAGTCTCATTTGGCTAGAACTAGAAGCAAGGAAGGAATTCTGTCTCTCAAGATCTGTAAGCTTCACTCACCGATAGGTAACTTCAAATGTTCTGCAGCCAAAGGCATAGTAATAAGAATGTCATTTACCTTCATACAGAATCTTCCAGATACACACTTAACAAACAATCACTGGGGAAAACATTGACATTTCAGTCATATCGAAACTTTCCAATCCCCATGATGATCTAGAGGAAAACACAACGGACATCGTCGTCCGACAGCTCAGATCACAATCTAGATGACGGAAGTCACAGTTCGCGCTCAGAACTCTGCGCATGCCTAGACAGCATAAAAATGAGCATCGTTCAGACAGATCAATGACAACGATTGAAAGAAAGAGGAGATAACCCTTTAAACAACCTGTCATAGAAGTTAATACCCAATTAACCAACTTTGACCAACAAAGTTTTACAACACAAGTATTAAATAGATTTACCTATATGACTCCGTCAAAACGAGAAAAGTATTAAATAGATTTACCTATTATGACTCCGTCAAAAACGACAGCAACAATAATCCATTTATAATCTTCTTAATTGTTGATGGTTACACAAGATCACAAAGGTGGAACTGATGTACTAATTGGAAAAAGATGTAAGGAAAAGAATGTGGCATTTGTTGAGGATTGTTGCATGATTGGCAAGCATTTGTGGTTTGAACCTGATTCAGATGGTTACACCATACAACACCTCACTAGACCGAAATGAAATGGGTCGCGCGTGGTGATCATTGATGCGTGAGACTTAGTTACAGTAGTCTCATGTGTTGCCTTGGAGCCTTATGTTCATGTGTGTAAAATGTGGCATTGCGACTGAAGTATAATAGTGTAGAACTATAAAGGAAATATTACGGTGATGTGAAGCTGGTAAAATAAAGGGATAATATGTAAGGACCATTGAGTCCGAAGATCTAAGGCTGTAGAATTAACCGAAATCATTTTTTATTATTAACGTAAGCCGTGAAATACAAAACGCAGTTAGAATATATAAGGCTGATAGAATTGGGCGATGTATGCCAAAGTAAATTCAAAATATGGTTGAGTTCCCAGAAGAACTAGTGGCAGAATGATTAATTCTGTATTAATAATAAGTATACTAATCTTTTAATCACAATACATTGATTATTAACTATTCAGCAAAGTAACAGACGTGTGATGTCTGATAAAACTGTGATTATATTGCGTGTTCTTTAAAGTGAGACATATTAGTATTGAAACTCATGATGAAAATTGTATGCTGATTAAAAATGATTTGAAGTCGTCAAAAGAGACTTGATGAATAGTAAACATTCTACAGTTCACGTTATAAAGGTTGTATACGTTTTTCGACCGTTATTTTTAAGGTCGGTTTTGAATAGAACAATACAAACTCTATCAAGCAAAGAAGAATTGAAATGAATTAAATATTAATATTCAAACAATAGAAAAGAAATTCAGAAAATGAATCCATTGTTGGGCAGAAGATCGTTCCTTAAATAAGACAGATACGAGGAATAAACCTCACTGAAAAGAAACTACACCAGTAAACAAAGAAAGCCCACAACAGTATTCGACAGAACAGAGAAAACCTGCTGATATCATTATGAGGCAGTCCATGTTCTGGAATCTCCAGAGTAAGAGAAATGGAGGGAGACAAAAAAAAAACCATATGAAGAAGAAAACTGGAGACAGACATGGATAAAGAAAACATGGAAAGACCTTGAGTGGATGGAGCAGGACATGAAGTCTTAGCATTCATTTTTTGAATGGCTGTGCTCCACAGGGAGCTGAATGGTAATGATCTGTCCCAACTCTGGTTCATGCTTTAATTTGCATCTCAGCCTCCATAGTTATCCACCAAATTGTTTTTGGTTGGCCTCTCTTTAGCCTTTATTCTGGGATTCATATCACAGCTGTTCTGGTGAATGTCTTAGGGTATCTTCTGAGAACATGGCCAACCCAATTCATGCGTCTGATCAAGTGCATATCTTTTTGAATGCTCAGAATAAGCAGTTCTTGGTTAGTAATCGTATTGGGCCAGAAAATTCAGAGAATTTTCCGTAGGCAGGTTGTGTGGAAAGAAAACTTTTATACTGAAGTTTGATATTGCCTAAATGTCCCTTTTTTAGCACCATAATGCAGCATGGGACCTGCCACTGATATTAAACTGCATACATAAAGACAAAAACAACTGCTCCCTCATGCTTGTAGTACAAGGTGATTGATATGACATTGTGCATGAGGCTGGCAACCTCATCATGTCAAATAAATTTCTACAGAAACCCCCACTGCAAAATTATATGAATGCTTGGTACAGGCTTCCTGCAAGTGGACCAACTGCAGTAGTGGATCTATACTCCATAGGGAGCAAACAGGAAAATGATGTTAGAGTTTGTGTCTGTACACTTGATGTGTTCTCTGTACACTTGATGTGTTGTCTGTACACTTGATGTGTTCTCTGTACACTTGATGTGTTGTCTGTACACTTGATGTGTTCTCTGTACACTTGATGTGTTGTCTGTACACTTGATGTGTTGTCTGTACACTTGATGTGTTCTTGCAGTGGTCCTTTTGGTAGCTATTTGTTCTGCATAATAAAATTGCTAGTACCGTTAATAGCCTCCCCTTAGTTGCCTCCTGTGACTTATTTTGTTGACCAGCAGCCCTGTTCTTTCACTTTCTCCTCAGAGAACCCTGGGTGACATGAAAATTCATTCATATCTGGTCAGAATAAAACATTTCTCACTAGCTTGTTCATTCATATCTGGTCAGAATAAAACATTTCTCACTATCTTGTTCATTCATATCTGGTCAGAATAAGACATTTCTCATTAGCTTGTTCATTCATGTCTAATCAGAATAAGACATTTCTCATTAGCTTGTTCATTCATGTCTAATTAGAATAAGACATTTCTCACTAGCTTGTTCATTCATGTCTGGTCAGAATAAGACATTTCTTACTATGACTTGTTCATTCATGTCTGGTCAGAATAAGACATTTCTCACTAGCTTGTTCATTCATGTCTGGTCCGAAAATGATATTTCTCACTAGCTTGTTGAATTAATGACCATATCAAGACAAATGACAAGTTTAAGTAACTAGCACTTATTTTTTGTTTGTTGCTAACTCCTTTTGAAACATACTCATCGTTACATTTAAACTCTCTGACTCATCGTTACATTTAAACTCTCTGACTCATCGTTACATTTAAACTCTCTGACTCATTGTTACATTTAAACTCTCTGACTCATCGTTATATTTAAACTCTCTGACTCATTGTTACATTTAAACTCTCTGACTCATCGTTACATTTAAACTCTCTGACTCATCGTTACATTTAAACTCTCTGACTCATTGTTACATTTAAACTCTCTGCAAAGTTTAGGTCTTTAACAAATCCTGTGCCATCCGGTTAAGGTCTTTCCATGTCTTCTTGATGTTTGCAGCTCCACCTGCCTATTGTATTCTTGTTTTGAAATCACTGTCTCTTCCTCAAACTGTATCATTATTACTGCCAAAATTTATGTATGAGCTCATCTGTTTTTAAATATAAAACATATACACAATTACTCAGGCAAGCCTAGCCAATTTCTTCTAGCATTTTTCTCACTTCCGTTTCTGTTCTGTATGTTTGTTCTTCAAGTTTCCCTTTCAGTTTTTATTAAGGCCATGGTAGGTTCTCTGTTTACTGTGTACTCTTGTTATATGTCCTAACACTGTGTAAATCTAAGAAGTCTAAGGAGATTAATAAAGAACGTACCACCACTCCTTCCAGGCAAGTTGAGATTGCTCTTTAAGAGGTTTAAACAAAATTAATGTGTACCCTGTCTCCATATACAGTTGACATTCAAAAATCCGGCCATCGATAATCCGGTTCCTTCAGATTTCCGGCATGGATTTCGGAGCGCATTTTTAAATTTACCGCATTGGCGCGCCACTGTTTTCTGGAGCAGTTTATGTTTTGATGCAGCTGTTGGGTCTTGCTTGCACGTGTTAACAGGCATTCCTGCTCATTCCTTCTCATTTTATCATTTATTTGCTGCTGTTTAGCCCCATTATGGATTCAGCAAATAAAAGAAGTGGTGTAAAACGTAAACATCGTGCATTGTCGATCGCAGATAAAGTGTACAGGTAGTCATTTTCTGTTAAATATATACAGAATATATAACCATAAAAAATCCTGCACTTTCAAAAATCCGGCACTCCTCAGGTCCGAATGTCGATTTTCGAATGTCTACTGTATTTAAAAAAAAACATAATTGATGTTGTTAATGCAGCTTGTTTAGTGACTTCCTTATTATACATTTAGCTGACTTTGATATATATATGTTCATATCCTGAGTGTAGTATCCTTTTTACATGTTGATTATGTTAGCCAGTTAGCAGTTGCTTATCGCTGCTGCAGTTCTTGTTGTCAAGTGTGTTACTGTATACACTTGAACTCTAAAATTCTGCATTTTCAACCTTAGTTCTGGAATTTGTTAAAGCTTATGATCTTTCTTTTGTTGCTAGAAATGTTCAGACCTGGTGCTATAGATGTTAAGTTTCCTAGCATTTCGTTAGTTTTTTCCTTTTACTATTGTCTTGTATTAACTTTGTCTTTTTTTATGCCATTGTTCAGATTGTGTTAGATCTCCTTGTATATGACACTTTTAGATTTTGTTCAAAATATTACCCACAATTTATGTGAATATATCATCCAAAGTTCTGTCTATATAACAGGTTTTTGTGTACAGTAGAAATGCTGTCTGCAGTAGAACTGTTGAGTACAAATGATGGTGTTTTTAATACAGCATACGTTTCCTCTGCAATAGATGCACTTGTATACAGATAGTTTTGAGTTATAATGCATTCTTCTTTCTTCTTTTTTTTTTCATTTTTTACAGTGTGTTAAAGTTTCCAATAGCTCTTATCTATTAGTGACTGAGATTTTTGTTTCATATATCTATAGCAAGGTATCCAAAATTAGTTCTGAGTTACAACTGTTACCTTCCACTTATTTTAAATAAACCCAGGATGATAAACAATTTTGTAACATTAGGAAATTAGGAAATTCACGACTTATTGTAAAAAGCTAAGTGATTGCTTGTATGTAATGTGCAAGCACCATGAAGAAAAATACAGCAGTGTTGTTAGGAGTGCTATGTTTATTCTAAATTCCTCAAACCTACTTACCTTGTTAGCTATTTTGTTGCGTCTTTTTAGTAACACGTCACATTATTTGTACAAGTTAGTGGGCCTGAATTTTATAGGCAGATAATATTGTGTACTCATGTTTGTATTTTGCAATTATACGAATAAGTCTGGAAATTTAAGTTAATATTGTGTTGCCAGATGCATATAAATGGTTGCTATTTTGACTCTGCAACTTATTCTCTAAGCAGCTAGTCGGTTATTTAAAAAGCAAAAATATGTATATTTGTATGAGTAAGAAATCATGAAAGCATATGCAATTTAAAACGAAACAATTGCTTATGGATTTTATATTTCAAAAATTATCAATTATTTTCATTTTAATCATTTACCCTTTTCTCTTATGCCCATCTTAACATAGGATTTTATACTGATGTAAGTAAGAATTAACAGTCTAAATGAGTTATCCTTTTTTATTTTGTTCCCCTCTGTCTATTGTTTGTTTGTTTTATATTTTTTGGTCTGGTGATGGACTTATATTGTCTAGACTATAGATCTGTAGTCGGCAACCCAGGAGCTTGTAGGATCTACTTTTGTAACCCTGAGCAATCTAAAAGTCTACCATTATATGTGTGTCTGTCTGTCTGTGTCTGTGTAATTATATGATGTACCTTACAAAGAAAACATCGTGTTCATATCTGATGCATTTAACGAATATATTTTAGTAGCCAACTTGAGAGTTTTAATTGGGAATGCGGAAAAACTACCGTGATTTTAAATTCTGGCGGGAGAGGTCTAGTCCAAAATTTCCATAGTTTAAAAGTCTTTTTTTTCCCCCCTGCAGTCGCCTAAAGATCTGCTAAATCATCCAATGGGATCTACTGGTAGATTAGGATGAACTGGTTGCTGACCCTGCTCTAGATGATACACAAGAAAGTTATAATTTAGCAGTTCATTGCTTAACCAATTAAGGCCTCGCACCCCATATATGAAAGTATTTTAAAATTTATAATAAAGTGTATTAATGCCAAACATTTATGGGTATTTCATAAATAGATAACATATAATATTTAAAAAAAAGAAAATAGTACGAAGTCAGTCTTACAAATGGACAATACACTAGAAGCAAGAGACCTTCGGCCATTTTTAAAACTGACTCCATACATTTCTTTTTACTTATTATATATTACTTTCACCAGTTTTTACAGCAGCCCTCTTATTATTCATAACTAGGTGCATGGTCTCCATGTTTCTAAAACAAGTTTTTCTAAAATAAACATTCTCTCTTAAAACCAAAAACCAAGTTAAAAAATGTAGTAGTGCCTTAAGGGGTTAAGATCAAGGCCAGAATTTTAAAAAAGAGAATTTTCCGATCTCATGTCAATGCAATCTTGCTGTAAGGCAAGAAAGTCAGCAGAAACAATAACCAAGAGGTTATGAATATTAATAGAATTGGTACTTGCAAGAATAAATGATTAAAATAGTATTGTGGATCACTAATATGAAATTGATAGAAAGTGCCGGACATATGCTGACAGAGAAGAGGTGAGGAAAAGACTTTGGCGGTGGAAAGGCACACATTGAAGAAACCAGATAACAGTATCTCAAGGTACACCTTGTTCTGAGGTTCCCGGGGTGAAAGAAAAGGAGGAAAACCTAGGAGCTATGGAGAGGAGAGCTGGAAACATACACAGGAAATAATGGGCATGAAATGTAATTGAAGGGATGGTACAGGACATGACATGAACTAGTTAAAGACCAATGCTCCACAAGCAGCTGAAAAGTCAGGGTCATTGTTTATCCCAATTTTATCACAAAAGTAACTGGCTACTTTTCCAATGATGAGTTTGTTTGTAAAAACATTATTTTTAAATGTAGCAGCTTCTAGTGATATTGTACCAACATAACTCTAAAATTTGTTTCATTTCTTTCTATCTCCAGGACTGTTCTGTCAGAAGTGCCTGCATCTACTTTGTCAGCGATCCCTGAGGGACAAGAAGCAACAGCTTATCATTTACAAAACATGCAGCAGTCGTCCCTTCAGGCATTGGCCAATGAGTCAACAGATTCTGGCATAGCTTTTCCTGCCAACTCAGACAGTGAAGGAAGTGGACAAGAGTCACCAATCAGTGTCCAGAAAAATGACAAGAATGAAGAAAGAAAGGAGTCATCATCATCATCTGAGGAAAATCCACCTGAGAAAGAAGAGGGAAGCAGTGGTCTCTTGAATGAGGAAGATAAAAATATTGAGCATTCTCAAGTTCAAGATGACACCTACAAATATGAGAATAATGAGAACAGAGAGCCTGAGGCTGATGAAAATAATGAATATGAAAATGTGATAGAGCAACAGATTCTGACAACTGTAGCCTCTAATGTGACACCAGAAGACACCAGCATCAGCCCTTCATCCCAAGCTCCACTATCTGATACAAGAGACAATACAGCCAACAGTTTTGACGTGCCTGCAGTTCTTCCTGGCAACACTGTTGGCTTCAGTTTTGTGAATGAAGCATTTCAGAGCCGGGATGAGGAAGATGCAGCTAGTGACACAGATGCTGTCACACATTTTTAGGAACGTTTATAAAAAAAATGACCAGCCATTCTTAGTTCACTCCTGGATTATTTCTTCTGACATCCCCACATTCAGCACGAAGTGCTTTAATTGTATGTACAGAAAAAGATGCAGTTTATTTTTATAAAAATGTTTGGACATTCTTTGCAAGCTAAACATATGAAACCACCTGAAACTTTTTAGCCTTGTCCTATTGATTTGCTTTACACAGACATCCCTGCAACAGAAATAAACTGATTAACTCTTTCTGTCCCAAGCATGTTTTAGATTTTACCCAAGCACCAAAATAGATACCTATTTCTTTTTCTCCAGTTCATGATTTTTTTTAAAAGCAGTAAACATACATGTCATCCATTCATTACCCTTTAGCTCCTTCCATGGAGAAAGCTCCGTCAACAGACGTATTCCAAGTCCTTCCTGTCACATGACATCAGCTTAAAGTCTTTCCATGTCTTCCTCCTCATTTTCATTTCTGTCTTCCGTTTACTTCTCTGTGAGTTTTTTTTGTTTGGTCTACCTGTGCTTCTCCTACTCTGAGGATTCTAGAACAAAGAATTTCTGGTAAGGGTATTACCAGAGGTTTCCTTATTGTGTGTCCTATTCATCTCCAGCATCTTCTCATCTCTTATTCTACCAGCACTTGTCTAGTTCTTTTCATTAGTTCCACATTGTACCGATTAAATCCTTCTTTTCTACACAAGCACCCATTTATGAATGTCTGTAACTTCTAGGTTGTTGTTTTTGTTGTTCTCCATGTTTCACAGCCATACATGTATTAGAAAATATTTTGTAATATAAAATCACTGTATAATGGCTGAAGAATATGTTCTAATGATGCAGGTCCAAAATGCAACAAATACTTTTGTTTTGTATCATTTAAATTGCAGACATGAAGAAATCTGGCTATAACCAAATGGGCATATAAGGCAGACTTTGGGAGAATAACCTACCTTATTGTGGCTTGCCAAGTGGCTCTTGGTGTAGAAATAATTGACAAGAAGAATTAGCAAAGTATATCAGTTGACTGAAAATACAAAATACTGCAATAATTGTCTTATATGAAAGCAGAAGAAAAAAATTAGAACACAGAATGGAGGAATCTCTCTTGCATGTCATATATGAACTTTGTTTGCAATAATATTAGAAATTACAACTGGTGTATAGTGATGCCACAAAAAGCAATAAGCAGTTCAGTGTTGGGACATGATGAAGCTGTACAGATATTATATTCACAATAAGACAACAGTGTAAATACGTCATTGATGATCAGAATGAACTTCAGTATCATTTTTGTAGTTCAGAAGAAGGTGTTCAGTCAGGTTAGTTAAACATATGCTATAGAAGGAAGTGGAAAATTTATGGGCTACATGGACAGACACTGGATAACATCAGACCATTATATGAGAAGACAAAGTTCTGTGAGAACAACAGCCGGCAGGATAGATTGATTCACAGCATCCAAAAGTATGAGAGGATTGTGTTCTGTAACCAATATTGTTATAGTGTCAGTGGTTTAAAATATTCAGGAAACAAACACAAATATAAAAAAACACAGCTAACCAATGCCTATGTATAGTAATGAAAGAACAGCTAAAGAAACATGTAATAAGCCAACTCAAATGTGCAACTACATGTATATGTGATGAAGAGATAAAAGCAATTAAAAAAAATAGTTTCAAAGAAAAATGAGATAGAACACACTCAAGAGTTAGATATAACAATAAAAAAAAAATCAAATGAAACTTTTTCAATTGACACTTTAACAAATTAAAAATCATGCAGACAGAAATGTGAGGGAAGACAAGCAAATAGTAGAACATGTCTTCCAAGAATGTCATATCCCTGGAGGAACAGATTAATATTGATGGCCTTGACCTTTTCAAAGATGAAATAGCATGGCAATGAGTGAAGTTTGAGACAGACGGACAACTGTATAGGAGAAATATATAGGGTTATATAAGTGAATGACGAAGAAGAATTACCAGGGAAATAGAGACAAGAATACAATGCCAGCTAACATGATTTCTGAAATGTCCAGACATCTTTTTGAAAACTGAAGTACAATGAAAATCATCTTCGTACCAACACTGTGCTGTGACAGCCAAACAGACATTAAACAGATCCAGAATAGAAAACAAAGCAAATCAAATATACTGATTGAGAAACATGAAAGATTGCTAGCAATACAAGAAGAAATACAATTGTTAAAAATAACACTGTAATAGAAAATGTGGGAACCAAGTCTTATGTGAAATATACAGAGCAACAAAGAATAAAATAGTTAGGACACTTTTTATTAGAATGAATGCTAAATCAATCATAATAAAATGCCTTAGGTGTTACATCATGACAAAGTAAGATGCAAAGAAGACCAAGTAAAAAATGGATCAAGGGACTGGCTAAGGCTATCAGGAGGAGAGGATACACCATCCTATAGGCCAGACAAAATACCCAAGTATGCCGTTGTAACTACCTATGACTTGTAACTTCCTATGACTTGTAACTTCCTATGATCTAAACAACAACAGAAAAAGAATGGAGCATCCAAGATTATACTTTCTTTGTCTCTGCTGTCTGCCATTAGTCATATCCCAACCATGGCCACTTTGATTTTAGGATATTGACTGTCGGTGGAGACTTGTACAGTTGGCAGAATTCTCTTATTGACTTCCTTAGACGATTTCTTGGACAAGCTACCTCAGTGTTCTATTCCAAGCATCTACGGATCTAGCTAAGTGACCTTTTACTTGTTCCGAAGTTTTGTTCATTCTCTTTTTTTCGTTTCGTTGATTATTTACTTTCTTGTTTCGGTATTTCTTTCAGGTTTTACGATTTTCTTGTATTATTATTGTTCTTTTTTCACTCATCACTGTGGGTGTTTACTTTTTCCATCTGCTTGTATCGCTCATTTGGTGTATGTTTCTCATCATCGTATGTTTTTGTAGTACCTATATGTAATTCTTGTCCTTGTCACCTTTTTGTAACTGTGGCTGACGAAGGGTAAAACCCGAAATGTCCCTTGTTTCATGTGAACCGTTAATTTGTAGAACTGATTCAATACCGTTTTATTGGTTTATATACTTATATTCTCTTATTCATTTCATTCATTCATAACCCTCCACTCCCAAAGGAGCATAGGCCTTCAACAAACACATGCCAAGTCCTCTTGTCACGTGCCATCATCTCAAGTTCTTTCCATGTTCTCCTCATCATTTTCACCTCTGTTTCCAACTCTCTTCTCCATGTACTTCTTGGTCTTCCTCTGCCTCTCTTGCCCTGGGGGTTCCAGAACAAGGACTGCCTTGTAATGCTATCAACAGGTTTCCTCAGTGTGTGTCCTATCCATCGCCATCGTCTTCTTCTCATTTCTTGTTCCACTGGCACTTGTCTAGTTCTTGTCATCAGTTCCACGTTGGTAACCTTGTCATACCATTTTAATCCCTCTATTCTACGCAAGCACCCATTTATGAAAGTCTGTAGCTTTTTGGTTGTTGTCTTTGTTGTTCTCCATGTCTCTGAGCCATACAATAGGACTGA
Source organism: Oreohelix idahoensis (assembly GCA_024509875.1). Taxonomy (NCBI): domain Eukaryota; kingdom Metazoa; phylum Mollusca; class Gastropoda; order Stylommatophora; family Oreohelicidae; genus Oreohelix; species Oreohelix idahoensis. The sequence continues at coordinate 479,887 of JAMPIV010000153.1, forward strand.
CTTCACATTTGAGTTGAAGATTCTTATTTTCGTGTTGGATCCTATTTCTCTTGATCTCCATATATTTCCCAATGCAATGAAAGCTCCTCTTGCCTTTTGTATTCTTATTTTGATATCGCTGTCTGTCCCTCCAACTTTGTCTATATTACTGCCAAGATATGTGTATGATTCTACATCTTGTATTGGTGTTTCTTCAATTTGTCCTGCATCTGATTACGTCTATGGGACAGAAGAGCCAAGTCATCAGCAAAATCCAGATCATCCAACTGCTTAGTCAGAGTCCACTGGATTCCATTTCTGTTGTGTGTTGCCGATGATCTCATAACCCAATCTATTGCCAGCAAGAAAAGAAATGGAGACAAGAGGCATCTCTGTCGCACTCCTGTTCTTATCCCAAACGGTTCTGTAAGCTGTCCTTCGTGAAGAACTCTGCATGTCATGTCTTCATATGTTTTCTTTATTAAATTAATGATCTTCAGGGGAACTCCATAATGCCTCAACAATTTCCAAAGTGATTCTCTGTCTACACTGTCAAATGCCTTTTCGTAGTCCACAAATCCGATGTATAGTGGTGAATTCCATTCCAGACTTTGTTCAACTATTATTCTCAAAGTGGCTATCTGGTCTGTACATGATCTGTTTTGTCGAAAACCTGCTTGTTCATCTCTCAGTTTCTTGTCTATGGACTCTTTTAATCTCTCAAGGATAATCCTGTTTAATACTTTTCCTGGCACTGATAGTAACATTATTCCTCTATAATTTGTGCACTCTTGTAAATTTCCCTTCTTAGGCAACTTAACCAGATATCCTTCCTTCCATTCTGCTGGTATCTCTTCCTTTTCCCAGACTTTACCAAGTAATTTATATAACATCTCTGTAGCCGTGTCGATATCTGCTTTGATGGCCTCTGCTGGAATGCCATCAGGTCCAGACGCTTTTCCATCTCTTAGAAGCTTTATGGCTTTCTTTATTCTTCCTTCGTTGGTCTTTCACCGTTAATTTGTAGCTCTTATTCTGCTGGCTGGATGTCCGGCGGGTTTTGTGGAGCTGGTCTATTGAGAAGGTCCCCAAAATATTCTGTCCACCTCTTCATTTGCTCTTGTATATTGCTGAGCAGTTTCCCATTCTTGTCTTTTATGAGGCAACTTGTTTGCCTGTATTTCCCTGTTAGCTTCTTTGTGCTGCTATACAGTTCTCTCATATTTCCTTTGGCTGCAGCATCTTCTGCCTCTCTTGCCAACTCCTCAATATACTTCCTCTTGTCTCTTTTGATACTTCTTTTTACTTCTTTGTTTGCTTCTGTGTACACTTCTTGAGCCTTGGCTTTGGAACTTCTGGTTTTGCTTGTGTTTAACTCTGCTTTCTTGTTTTTTCTGTCTTTTATCTTATTGATGGTTTCTGTTGTTATCCATGCTTTTTGTTGTCTTTCCCTTTTCCCCAGTATTTCTTCACATGTCTCCTTCCATACAGTTTTGACCTGCTGCCAATAGTCTTCTGTATTCTCTACATCTTCCAGCTGTTGGAGCACTTGGAATTTGTTGGATACTGTGACCGCAAATTTGTCTCTTGTTTCTTGATTTCTTAGCTGTCCTACATTATACTGTTGTCTATAATTTTGCATTGTTGCTTATCTCTTGAGTTTCATTTTTACTTTGGCTATCAGAAGATGGTGATCTGATGCCACATCTGCTCCTCTATATACCTTTACATCCTGCAATGATGATCTAAACTTGTTGTTTATGCATATATGATCAATCTGATTTTCTGTTCTATGGTCTGGTGATATCCATTTTGCCTTGTGTATTCTCTTATGTGGAAACATGCTTCCTCCTATGGCCAGTTGATTTGAAGCACAGAAGTTTGCGAATAGTTCTCCATTTTCATTCATTACTCCTAGCCCATGTTTTCCCATGACTTCTTCAAATCCGGTGTTGACTGACCCTATCTTTGCATTCATGTCACCCATCAAAATTGTGATGTCTCTTCTTTTTTCTTTATCCATAATTTCCTGTAGTTTAGTATAAAATGCTTCTTTCACAGACTCTTCTTTGTCATTAGTTGGTGCATAACATTGGATGACATTTACATGAATTTTCTTTTTAGCTGTTTTGAAAGTAGCTGTTATTATTCTGGGTCCAACAGCTTCCCATTCAATGAGTGCTTTCTGTGCTTCTTTAGATAACATAAGAGCTACCCCTTCACTGTGGTGTGAACTTTCGTCTTCATGTCCTGAGGACAGCAGCAATTCACCTGTGATGAGTTTCTTCCTGTCTACCCCCTTCCACTTTGTTTCACACATTCCCAGAACCTCGATTTTGTATTCCCTCATTTCTGCTGCTACTTGCGCCACTTTCCCTTGTTTGTTTAATGTCCGAACATTCCAGGTGCCAAATCTGGAAGTTCTCCTAGAAGAAAGAAGGTTAGTCAGCAACACAGACTCCTTTCGGCTTTCTCTGTGTTGCATCATACGCCTCCCCACGAGAGGACCTTCCCCTGTCTTGGATGGCTGTGTTTTATTTTCTTTATTTGACTTGTCCATATTTGTTGAAGTTTTTTGTGGTTTAAATTTTTTACAGTATGGGGTAACCGGCCCCACTCCCAACCCTCCTTAGTCGCTTTCTACGACATGCTTGGCAGGGGACAGTGTTACTATTCTTTGCTCCCCTTTCGGGCCCCGGTAACACACGGGTGATTCTCTTATTGCTGCTATGTTAAATATCTGTGATCACTTCAAATATTTGCCTTGTCTTCTGTTATTCTAAATGACTTAGTATTTATAGACCGTGCCCAAATTTTTCACATCTCAGGGATTCAGTGCACTGTGAGTATGACTGCAGTGCTATTTTGAAGAGTGTGATCAAATCTTAAATGCCAGTATATCTAACAGAACATAGTAATTTTTGTTATATGTTTTGTTTTAAGTAAAATCTTTTGTTAGTTACTGTGATTTTTTTAAAATCTAAACATGTGGACAATATTTACAACCCTTTTATCTGACTATGTTACTGCTGCCATTGTTGTGAAGTGGGTGGCATCATTTCTTAACTCCACCTGTTCTTTAATTATTCAGGTTTTGAAAATATTAGGGGCACCACTGCACTACAAAACATTTTGTCTATTTTTCTTGTCATTAAGTTAATTAATAGTGTAAGTCATTTTGTCAATTTTTCTTGTCATTACAGTTAATAGTGTAAGTAATTTTGACAATTTTTCACAGGTTTTTTTTTTTAAATAATGTAGATCAAAATAACAGGTGGAATGAAACAGCTTGTGGAGGTCAAGAGTTCATTTCATGTTTTCCTTCCAATAATTCTGTTTGAAATATATATAAACATTATGTGATTTTTATATTTATGATATACTGTAACATTAACGTTTCTTATTCTATTGTTAAATTAAGATATACTGTAACATTTCTGTTTATTATTCTATTGTTAAATTAAGATATACTGTAATATTTCTGTTTCTTTTTCTACTGTTAAATTAAGGCATACTTAAATATTTATGCATATCTTACTTTTGTTTATACCATAACATGTAAAATCAAGTATGACACTTTAAATGTGCATACGTCACAGCATCATATTTCTTCACCTTATAAGCTTTATAAGAAGCATGGTACCACCAATGCTGTTGCCGCCTTTGCAGGAAGCCTTCAATAAAACACTACTAATAAATTTTGATCAAATCCAACTGTGCCTTTTAGACTGCTGTAAAATCATTGTTTTTTTAAAATATGGCTTACATAGCTCATGTCAGCCTCACTGCAGCAAACATCAGTTCACACATTTGTAACAAATGTGACATGATAAGCCAAAGCTACATTCAACAACATGAGATAGTAGCTAACATTTAAACACATAACTCACACATTAAAACTGAGAGTCATCAAATGTTAAATATAATCATCATTATTGTATGGTGTCGAAACATGTGCAATGAATAAGCAGTTAGAAGAAAGAATTGAGACCCTTGAGATGTAGATATAAGAGAAGGAAATGTCGAAATTGTCCTCTTTTCACACAACATGCCTAAGAAAAATTCTCCGAATCTTTTGGCCGAATACCATCACTAACCAAGATCTGCTTACTCGGAGCAAGCAAGAGGGCATGCACACCATCATAGCTGGCAGACGCTGGAGCTGGGTTGGCCATGTCCTCAGAAGAGACCCCAATGCCATCACAAGAACAGCTATGCTTTGGACCCCTGAAGGAAAATGAAAGAGAGGCCGACCAAAAACAACCTGGCGGAGGACTGTGGAGGCTGAGAAGCAAAGAATGAACCAGAGTTGGGGCTCTGTACGAAGGATGGCCGCCGACCGAGCAAAGTGGAATCAATTTGTTGTTGCCCTACAAGACGCCACTAGGTGTAATGGCCACAGACTGCTTTGACGGTCGGTGGCTAAGGATCAAAGAAGACGAAGAAGAAGATGTAGATATATAGAAGAATGGGGTGCAACTCATGGAAAGAGAAGAAAATAAATAGAGGTGCTACAAAAGCGAAGAATACAAAGAGAATTAATGGAGATCAAAATTAGACAGCTAAAATATTGTGGACATTAAAAGACATGACACCTTGCTGAAGATCATAATGGAAGGAAGAGTTGAAGGCAAATGTGCAAGAGGAAGATCGTGCTGTAAGTGGGAGGATAACATCAAGAAATGGACAAGAAAGAGGCTGTTAGAGTTTGCTTTTTAGATGAGAGACAGAAAACGTTGGAGACTCCTTACAGCAGACCTTTGATATGGAGAAAGTAGATGATGACCTGACATGACATAAGAAAATCAGCATGGTTGCATGCTCTATATGAAGCAAGGAGGAAAACGATGATGATATTTGAGCAGGCTTGCACTGAATGTCATATTTGCAGAAAATCATATTTAATGCTTGGATGCAGTACTGTTTTCCATTCTAGCTAGTCTACTCAAACACAGAGAAAGAGGACAGTGAGATAATTCCTTCTTTTTCAACACCTATATGATAACATCAGAAAGAAATCTGGAATCAAACATCATACTTGTAAATAACTGACCAAACACACACACACACAAACTAAGAATATTGACTGAATTTCTTCTGCAAATCTAATAATCATGACCCTATTTTTTTAAAACAGTAGCTGAGTTTGACATCCTACTTATCAATTTTTTTTTTAAAGTCCAAAACTACAGTTCAGGAAGTAGAAAAAGTGATCCATGAGAAGATAAAGTCAGCATCAGGACAAGATGTCATAATCTATGAAATCTGAAAAAAGATAAGCAAGCTTACCACGACCATCCACAGAAACTGTGCTAAAATTTGACCTACCCAGGGAGCTACACAAAATTGTAAAATTTTATATCACTAAAACAAGAATCAGCATGTAACAGCTACAAGAGCAAATGAGAACAATTAAGAATATACAGAGACATTTACAACAGCATGAACATAATTTTCTTGTACATGGGCCAAAAATAAATTAGTCATTCACCAGCACTGGGAAATCAAAAATGCCAGGATAATAAAAAATCTTGGCTAGTGATATCAGTTTCATAAAACAATAGTGTTTAGCCTACCATAGCCTACAATTTCATGTAAATATGTAAGCACACTTGCTATTCATCACCCCTAGTGTGCCGATGGTCAAGAAAATATGGGCCTAACACCATATTCCCAATATGCCTCAATAAGCGTGTAACGGGATCCTTTACCTTTTTTTACCTTGCACTTGCTATTAACTCTTTCTACCCCAAGAACTGTATGGTGCTTCAGTTATAGTGCATTATTCTTCCAAGGGATGCCTGTTTGGTTATAGATTTCTTCACAGTATAAAAGTCTTTTTTGTTGCCTATAAGACCTAACAAGACTTCAAAATTTTTTTTTCAGCCAATTCACAACAAATTCATATGTATATTATAAGATGTTTTCTCATTTATATTTTATATATATATACTAGGAGCTATACCCGGCTTTTCCTAAGTAAAAACAAAAAATTACTGAACTTTTAATATATCACATGGACATTACTCCAGTCATGTCCTCCATTGTACCTCTATAGGGGACCGAAGACGCAGCAAAAGAGATGAATGCAGTCAGCAACTCATAGCTTGACTGCTTGCATCAGGGTCAGTGAACCAGAGCTGACCAAGACCCTACTCCACCTCCAAGTGGTGGTCCTGGAAACAGGCTTCATCACTGCAGTCTTGCCGAGAGAGTAGGGATCGATGAGGGAAGGCAAACCCGGTCCCAAAAAATGCTGTGCAAAGTCGGATGTGTCGGGCCGAAAGGCGCATATATTGCAGCTTTGCTGTAAACAGCGACACAATGCAACCAACGTCCTTTTCAGGACAAAAGAAGAAGAAGAAGTACCTCTATACAACTATACATCTGACCTCCAGCATACCTACTCCAATCACGTCCTCCATTGTACCTCTCACGACCACATCTAATTCATTCATGTCTTCCACCATAACTCTCCAGCACATCTACTCCAATCATGTCCTCCAGCATACCACTCACCTCCAGCATATCCACTCCAATCATGTCCTCCACCATACCTCTCATTCCTAGCACATCCACTCTAATCATGTCCTCCATTGTCCCTCTCACCTCCAGCACATTTACTCCAGTCATGTCCTCCATTGTACCTCCTGCATGTCTACTCCAATCATGTCCTCAACAAAACATCTTGCCTCCATAGATCTACTCCAATCATGTTCTCCATTATACCTCTCATCTCTAGCACATCAACTACAATCATGTCCTCCACTTTACCTCTCACCTCCAGCACATCTACTCCAATCATGGCCTCCTCTGTCTCTACTGCCTGACTGCCTTTTTATGCTGAGCACCTGGCAAGTTTCCAGAAGTAGATCATCTCTTAGTTGACATTTTATAATTTAGCACATATGATTCTATGGAGATATTTTTATTTTGAAAACAGGAAACGAATAACAAAATCAAAAACTTCGTTCAAAAACAGAAACGGAACAACAAAGATGCATATCTAACATTCTTTAATAATAATATATCTTTAAGTAATTATGTTTAAAAAAAAAAGAAATTTTTTTTGGGGGGGGGGGGGGGGGGGGGGGGGGGTGCTGGTCCTTTTTTTTTTAAAATTGGAACCACGAGAAACAATACCATTAATGTCCAACTTTGATTACCAAAATAACAAGTGTCCCCTGTTTCTGTAGGGGACAAACAGACGTTCACAAATATAGATTAGATATATATACTGGTTGTTTTAAATTATTACCTGTGACGAAAAAAAAACTGACATCAGTTTTGTTACCAGGGTGAAACCTGAAGACTGAATGGGACAGGTTAAGTTAAATTATAACACAATATTAAAACACATTTACATACATGACAGACTGACTACAATCAAAGTGTATTTAAAACATTAAACCAAGTATTATTTTACTTAGACAACTGTAACAAAATTAACATAAGCAGGAGTGAATATTTCCAGAAACACAGGAATCATAAATCTTATTCACATAGCAGAGGGAAGGTAAATATTTACACACAAAAAGGTAGTGCTTTTGAGCATTTGCATAAACATGAGAGTGAGTATAAGCATACAAGTGAACACAAACATTTATGTCAACACAAGAATGAGCCTAAAGATTAGCTTACAAACAAGACCTTGTGTAGATCCCTACAGCTGATTCTCTTTCCCTCCCCCAGCAAAAAACCTGTATCACAGCATTCATGTACTCGTTTCTGTAGCAACTTGTTTTACATGATGAGTTTGCCAGCCTCATGCACAACCTGAGATTAGTCACCTCTTACAACATACCTGAGGGAGCAGTATTCCTATTCTTTCTTTGCCTCCTCAGAGACCCCCAAGACACCCCCCCCCCCCACCCCCACTTTCCCGGGAACTAACAGGGGCAACAAAAATATATGCTAAAACTTAAATTTGTTTGCAATAAACAAGCTTATAACATTACTAATAAGTGTCTACATTTTTTGACTAATTCTTAGTCCATGAGGTTTTTTATATTTGGACATGTGCCCTAATATAACCAATGAATTTTGTGTCTAGGTAGAGCGGGGTGTATCTCATCAAAACAAAGCAAATCTCCTACTTAAAAAAACACTGTTCATTTTCTTATGGTGAGAAGGTTCTGCTTGTTAGATTGTGCCAATGGGTGCTTGCCAATCCAGGGTGGGATAGCATTTCCTGCCAATGAGCAAGCTCATCACCACGTGCAAACATGAATGGACCAACAACAACTTGGCCATATTCAACTTCGCTGGCTGCACAGATATTAGAAGACATAAGCATCATGGAAATCTTCAGATTACATGTGTCCAGGAGTTTACCACTTATTGTGAATGTCACAGTCTCATTGAAGGTTATTTCTGCTCCACGCTGATGGGCAACAGTGTGTTTGACACGGTGACATTTATGTCCATAGTAGAGCTGAACACATATACAGGTCTCTGAAAGTTAAGAATTATATTAAAGTGTATTAAATATTGTATCTGTCATATAAAATGACTCTTGCTGCTGTGATGATAAAGTAATATTTGTTTTCAAGATTCATTTTGTGCTACTAAGAACAAATAGAACTACTGCACTCTCAAGCCTGTCGTACAAGATGGCTAATGTGAGGTTGTACATGGGATGGGAAACTTACACAATCATTTGAGGTAAGAACTGGAGTACAACAGGGATGCCCCTTATCTTCATTTTTCATCTTGCTGGATATATACTACTGGACAAAAGTTAAGGGCCGCCATTCAGTTTAGACAAGGTTTATATAATTGATTGGCAAACTGTAAAGACAAGTGAAAATGTCATTAAAACTGAGCTCAGAGAAATGTGTATACATTTCTGTGTGCACTAGGTTAATTTTTTTTAAGTTGAAAAAAAAAAAAAACACACACCCACACAAATAGTAATACGTCTTACAAGGAGAAGGACAAGAAAAACCTACGTTGCGGCCACAAGGCCTTCGTCAGGGACAGACAAACAAGAGACAGGAGGGAAAGAAAATGAGAATTAAGTAGAGAACATGAAACTATAAAAATAAGAGAAAAAAACTCCCTTAATATTAAGTCCAGTCACATGTGAAGCAAGATGGCTGCCACTAAACCGGAAAGAGGAAGTTGATAGTACATTAAAAATAAGAAATAATGAAAACAAGGACTGGAAAAGAGTGAGAAAAAAGAAAAAAGTAATAAATAAATAATAAATAAAATAAAAAAATAAATAAAATATAAATAAATAAATAATAATAATAAATAAATTTAAAACAAATAAGTAAATAAATAAATAAAAAATAAATAAAGAAATAAATAAAATAAAAAATAATAAAGGAAAAAAATAATTTAAAAAAAAAAATTTTTTTTAAATAAAATCTTCTTCCTCGTTCGCCCTGAAAAGGACGGTGGTTGCGTTGTGTCTGTTTACGCCTAAGCTGTGATATCTGCACCTTTTGGTCGACACATCCGACTTCTGCACGGCATTTTTTAGGACCGGGTTTGCCTTCCCATTGCGATCCGTGCTCGCTCAGCCAGCCTGCTCTGCTGCAGACTGTTTCCACGACCACCACGTGGAGGTGGAGCACGGTCTTGACCAGCTCTGGTTCGCTGGTCCTGACACAGGCAGTCAAGATAAGAGTCGCTGACTGCGGTCTCTATTGCTGCGTCTTCTGGTCCCTTAAATAAAATAAAATAAATAAACAAATTTTTAAAAAAATAAAATAAAATAAAAATAAAAAAATAAGTAATAATAATAAATAAATAAATAAATAAATACAATTATTAAATTTAAAAAAAAAAAAAGGGTGATCGCATCAAAGTAGGAAGTCATAATACAACTGGGACTCGATAGAGAAAGGCGTCTCAGACAAAAGAATGTTGGGTATTCAAACCGTGTGGTTTGAGGCAACCCATAAGATGGATGAGGCGTTGTTCCTGGCGAAACCGACTGTTGGCGTCCGAGGAACAGTATCTGATGGCTGTCACCTGGATGTCAGTGGCACCGTGGTGGTCAGGGCCATTGAAGTGGATGGCCACAGGTGTGGAATTAAACTGAGAGATGTCATAGAGGTGTCTGCAGAATCGGTCGCCCAGTCGTGTGCCCGTTTGGCCGATGTACGTAATGGTGCAACGTTTGCATATAATAGCATAAATGACGTTGCGTGACTCACATGTGAAGCCATGGGTGATGGTGAACTTGGCGTTAGGGAACGAGACTGAACGTGTTTTGATTACATACTGACATGTCTTACATCGTGTACGGTTACATGGCTTGGTTCCAAAGTGGCCATTGTTGACGGTTTTCAAACGGTTGTGGACTAGGAGGTCCCTCAAATTTTTGTCCCGTCTATATTGCCAGCAAGGGTGGCTCACTAAATGTTCCTCGCCACTGGGTCAGCTTGGGAGGAGAGGTAGGTGGCGAAACAGGATCCTTTTGACAGCAGTGCTGTGAGGGTGATAGGTCATTATTAACTTGGACTCTATCAGAGAAGGTTTTTTTGGCGGGGTTTGAGGGCTCTAGACGTGAGATAGGGAGAACACGTTCTACAAAGGCAGAGGTAAGAACATCTTCTGGATATTACTGTCTGTTACGGAAAGAAGTCCAACATTTTTCTTGTGCTCGGCATAGAAAGTTGTCATCATCTTGGCATAACCGACGGAGGCGGAGAAGTTGTGAGAAAGGCAAGGAGTCCCGAAAAGCCGGAGGATGAGAGGCAGTATAACGGAGGTACTTGCGTGCATCCTTGGGTTCGTACTACCCCGAAGTGGTGCGGTGGGGGGGAGTGATAGTGACAACAATGTCAAGGAAATTAACAGAGAGACAGTTGAGATGTGAGAGGTGAATTGGATCGCAGGGTGGAAGTTGTTAATGAAATTAATGAACCTAGATAGGTCAAACCTCTGGCATATCGGTGAGACCTATGCCATTCATCGATGTATCTATGATACATCAATGGAAAAGGTCCAGGATTATGCTGCCACACCTGATATTCCAGGTAGCCAATGAAGAGGCAGGCATAACTGGGACCCATCTTGGTGCCCATGGGAAAACTCCACTTATTTGGTCAAAGAACTGTCCATTGAACTCAAAGGAATTGAGTCAAAGGACCAGTTCTGCAAGGCGCAGGAGAGTCTCTGTAGCGATAGAGGGGTGCGATTTGCGTGGTCCAGGAAAAACCGGAGAGCTCGGGAGACCATCAGAGTGAGGAATGGAAGTGTAAAGTGAGCAAACATCTAACAGAAATAAACGGTAGGTACGGTCTGGAGAAAGCTGAATAGAGGAAAAAGTAGTAAGAGCATGGTTTGTGTCCTTTAAGAAGGAAGGAAGCTGCTCTACAATAGGCTGGAAGATGCCGTCGAGGAAGTCTGATATACGTTCGGTAGGGCAGGCACACACAGAGACAATGGGTCTCCCAGGGTTGGAGGGTTTATGAATTTTGGGAAGCATATAAAACACAGGCTTGCCCAGACCACTATTGTCAATATGGAGATGAGAAGCGCTAGAAGGTAAGGACTTGTTGGCGATAAGACTTTTGATGGTGTCATGGACCAGACGATTGTTGAGGACTGTCACATCATTGTCACGGCGCTGGTAGAAGGAGCTGTTGGTGAGTTGCTTATTACCTTCTTGGAGGTACAGGTCCTTGCGCCATACCACAATGGCACCTCCTTTGTCAGCCGGTTTGATAACAATGTCATCTCTGCGGCGGAGCTTAAAGAGGGCATGAGACTCATCAGAAGAAAGGTTTGAATAATGCAGGCGTTGAGGTTGGAGCTGCTGAATGTCGTGGAGGGTATTCTGAATATATAATTTTTTTTTAAATGTCCAAAAACTGGGTCACTTTAACCCGCACGTGAAAATTGCCATTGTTGCTGCAAAAACTCGTGGTTTTTTTACAACACGCCCCACTAGTTCAAAAGGTGAAAAAATGAGTTGAATTTGAATGCACGTGGAAAATGATCATCGGTAAAGAGTGTTCACCGTTGGTATGCAATAAATCAGTATGACAAGTGGTCGAAATGATCACTGCATTAGCCATGCCACTAAGGAGAAGTCTCAGCACTGTAGACCATGGTCGAGCCAGGGCATGGATTCAGGATGGTCAATCTGTTCGTCATATTGCAAGACGTTTAGCAGTGTCCCACTCTACCATTCAAAGACTTCTTGAGAGATTTCAAGCTACCGGACATTTGGAAAATCGACCCTGCTCAGGAAGAATTATATAAACCTTGTCTAAACTGAATGGCGGCCCTTAACTTTTGTCCAGTAGTATAGTTTGGGTTATGAAACCATCAACTTTACCCAACAGAAATGAAATCTAGTGGAATCTGATGAAACAGCTTGATCTCAATTTTGCAGATGACTTACATTATCTGTCCCATAATCGTAATCAGATGCAAGACAAAATGAAAATACTCTATGAGAGGTCACAGCTAGTGGGTCTAAAAGTTTACAGGAAAAGACAATGAGAATGAGAATAAATGCAGGAAGTGATAACAAAATTCAGCTTGAAGAAACATCACTACAAGATGTAGAATCATACATATAGGTTGGCAACAGTATAGAAGAAACACCACTACAAGATGTAGAATCATACATATAGGTTGGCAACAGTATAGAAGAAACACCACTACAAGATGTAGAATCATACATATAGGTTGGCAACAGTATAGAAGAAACACCACTACAAGATGTAGAATCATACATATAGGTTGGCAACAGTATAGAAGAAACACCATTACAAGATGTAGAATTATACATATAGGTTTGCTGCAGTATAGAAGAAACACCACTACAAGATGTAGAATTATACATATAGGTTGGCAGCAGCATAGAAGAAAAAAAAATAAGAATCTTCAACTCAGTTGTCAAGTCAGTCCTACTGTATGGCTCTGAAACATCAAGAACGAAAACAACCAAAAAGCTAATGACATTCATAAATGGGTGCTTACATAAAATAGAAGGATTGAAATTGGTATGACCAAGTCACCAATGTGGAACTGATGACAAGAACCAGACAAGTGCCAGTGGAACATGAGTTGAGAAGAAGACATTGGTGATGGATAGGACACACATTGAGGAAACCTGTTGATAGCACGGCAAGGCAGTTCTTGTTCTGGAATTCCCAGGGATAGATGTAGGAAACCTGCAAATGGCTTTCATGCACAATGTTCTTCTTAAATGCATCTGATTTATATAGGTGATTATCCATGTATCCATGTAAATGACATACATGTAGATTAAGATTTTTCAACATGACTCTCTGAACATCTCTCTAATAGTGAAAGTGTTTTGAAATAGTGAAAAGGAACTTACCCATTTCAGGAAAATTGTCCATGTAGTGCAAGTTCTTGGCACTGTAGAAAGCAATCTTAATCTTCTCACTGGAAGGTAAATAAACTAGGCCGAACTGGAGCTCTCCAATGGAGGCAGCCTGAAATACAGCATACCGTAGTTCAGAACATCAAATCTTATAAAAATGGGCTTTAGTATAATTCCATTAAATCAAGGTTCATTACTAATAGCCAAGCAATGCAGAAAGTCAATATGGCCTGTAACCAAGTTTTTTGTTTAATAGTAGTGAATAACAATAAGCATTTTAAAAATTATACTAAACGTGAAACCAGTAACACTCAACACCACTCAACAGCTACAGAACATGTTGCTCATTTTTCAACTTGTCACTGGCTGTGAAAGAGCAACACGCTTAGCAACCCAAGTTAATTAACAACAAAAAAGTGAAACCAGCTGAATTTACAAACAAGGGTAATATGTTCTTAAGTATTATTACTGATACATCTGGCAACCCAACCATGTAATATCAATTGCCATAGAAGCCACAGCTGTAAGTCGCGTGCACATTGCTTGATGAAGACTTCCTGGAAACAATGCTGCAATGTTGACTCCATGTTCAGAAAGGAGCGCATGAGTTAGTGCAGGCTCCCTATGAACAACTACTGTGCTGGATCCATTAGTAGCAATAAGGAGAAAGAAACAAGTATTATTACACGTAAGAGATAACTAATGTAAGGTTGAGCATGAGGCTGGCAATCTCATTATGTCAAACAAACTGCCACAGAAAGCCCTGCTACAAAAGCATGCTACAAGGAGGCCAGGTGTAGTGGTGATTCCGTGCTCCACAGGGAGCAAAAAAGAAATGAGTGAATTAACAAAGGAATATTACATGCTGCATTTAAGATGGTTGCATCCTGCAAGATATCTTCTACCGACAACTGGCAGATGGAAAAATAATAGTTGGGCAACCACAGCTGAGGTTCAAAGATGTGTGCAAGAGAGACAGGGGAGGGCACTGGACATAAATCCAGCAACCTGGGAGGGTGAAGCTGCCGATGGCACCAAGTAGTGATGCTCTGTATGGCGCCACCTCAGATTGTGCAAAAAGAAGCTTTCACAACAAGCAGAAGATGAAAGAAAACATTGAAATGAATGCCAGGTGAGAAAAAAATAGCAACTGAGGGATCACCTCAGGGGTGCATTCCCATAGTCAGTTATGACTGAAGGGGCTATTATTATTATTACATGCACTTTTCATTAAACAACAAACGGGACTTTAAAATTAAAAGACTACCAGAATGTTATTATCAGTACCCCTACCCGAATCATTGGTTCCAGCTTTCTCTGCATGACATCACTCTTACTGAGGTCAAGGTCCTTCAGACAGATCACTGCATGACCAAGAGAGTGAAGAACATGCCGTCTGTCAACATCATATACCGAAAATCGTAAAACACGTTTCTTTACATCCACAGCTGTTACCTGAACATGCAGAAAAACTCTAGGCATCACCACATTTTATGATTACACTTCTTATTGTAGTCTCCCCTGTTACAAACTACTTCTCATAGTCATGAAAACTTTACTGCTTCATACAAATATTGATAACTGCTGTTTCTATACAATTATAAAAACTATAGTATTTTACACAATTTGTATCTACCAAACAGGAAAAAGCAAAGTGTTTATGAGAAAAACATGTTAAAAAAAACGTTATTTAACCACAAGAAATAAAACTTTTTCTGTCCATACCACATGTAATACTGAAGCATGTTGTTATTTACAAATAAAACAAAACTTATTTGACATCAAAATTTATTTTTCCAAATAACATCCAAAATTTTACCAAAAACAAAGATATTATTTGTTTTACACCTTTATAAAAAAAAAAAAAAAAAGGTCACCACAGAATTTATTTTACTAAAATTAAACTTGCCAGCAATAATAAAATATAAATACAATTTGTCTCCAGATTTGTGTCACTTTATTGTTACTACCGATCAGAATCAGCATTACTGCACTAATTCAGGCAAACCCACAGGTGCTTAGCATGCTGGATGTATACACGCTGGATGCTAGTCTTACGTTTGGTGCTAAATTCCAGCAATCTTAACATTGTTGATTCATCTATTTCAGTGTCGTTCTTTAAAAGGTGATCATTAATTTTCCTTAGTATCTTTCCCTTATCCATATCCAATATCCCCACTATGGGTGCTCTTGAAGCTAGTCTGTCAGCTCTCTCATTGCTGCATACCCCTGCATGACCAGGACAGTCACTTTAAAGTAACTAAAGATAAGCATAAAAGATGTCTTGACGATACCACCTTCAAAGCATGAAAATTAGTTCAGAACATGTCTCTAACATATGATCATATTTTTTTTTTAAATATTTAATTGAAGATTAGCCCCAAACCTGGAATGTGTGAGTTTCATTGAATACAGGATTCAGTGTATTTTTCTTGACCTGTGATACTCGACAAGTCTGCTCATATGGCATGAGGAATATCTTAACATATGGGTCACGAGAATGACTGTTGTTATTACGTCCTGTCAATAATAAATAACAAGTTGACATTCATGACAAAAATATTGACTGGTTACTTTACACTGTTGACAATTAAAATAATCACTGTAAAGTTTATTTGAGAAAAGTTAAGAGAGAATATTTTAAAAGAAATAAAAGGGCTTTTTTTTCCATTCCACTATTTTAAGGTGGCCCCCATGAAGTTCCCTGAGGTTTCAAAGAGACAATGAAAGAACAGGATTACTGCACCATCAGGTAGTACTCACCTTTTCCAAATGAATAATTTGAGGATTCCCCCCCCCCCCCCCAATGGGGCTGGCAACTTCATCATGTGAAACAAATTGCTACATAAACCAAAACTGCAAGAGCAGGTAACTGCTTTATGCAGGCTTCTTTTGAGACCAGCTGCTGTGGTGGCGTATAAAATGGACAAAAGGAAAATTCCTGGGGGACCTGGATTTCGCAGATGATTTAGCATTCTTAAGTTCAACACCCAGACAATCCCAAGAAGCAGTAAATAATTTGTGTCATCTCTCGGTTAAAATAGGTCTCCAAATAAATGCCTCTAAAACTAAAGTTATGAACTTTTCTAACGAGACCTTTGATATCTTGAACGGGGAAAAACTACAGAAAGTTGAAAGTTTCAATTATTTAGGCAGTAAAATGACTCAGGATGGTGACACAACAAGAGAAATCCATACTAGAATTGCTTTGGCAGCTAGCGCCTTCAATAGATTATCTAACATTTGGAAATTACGATCATTGAATATACATACCAAGCTTCGTCTGTTTAATTCAAATGTTATCTCAGTGTTAACATATGGCTGTGAGAGTTGGAAAATAACAAAATCATTGGAGAACAAGCTGAATACATTCGAGAACAAATGTCTTAGAAAACTCATGAACATCAGTTGGAAAGAATTCAAGACTAATCGACAAATAAGAGAAGACTCTAGGCAGAAATATGTCTCCAACTATATAAGGAAAAGACGATGGTCATATATCGGTCATGTCCTACGAATGCAAAACAACAGAATACCACTACAGGTGCTCACTTGGGTTCCTGAGGGTAAGAGGAAAAAAGGAAGACCAAAAGAAACACTCAGAAGAACAATAATAAGAGAAGGAAGAACGTTGGGCCTAAATAATGTGCAAGAGCTAAGAGGAGTGGTGTCACAACGAACAACCTGGAGAGCACTGGTTTCTGCCTTATGCGCCGTGTTTGGCGCTTAAAGAATTTATTATTATTATATGTTGACTTCCTCATACTGACTGCAAGGGTGGCATAGAAGACTCTTAAGAGCAAGGTACAGTCAAAAATAACATTTATTTTTCGCATAATGATTCATTCACATGGTATACCCCTATGGAAGGCAAGGGAAAGATTCTTCAGGAAACTATTCTGGTTTGCTAAAGTACACTTGGAACAGCTACGGTCAGGAACACTAAGCACTGGAAAATGAGAATTGGAGGTACATCTAAGAAAAGCTTGTTCACAAAAATGAACCTCTCAACAACATGACTGGCCTTATATGGGCCAAGAAACCAGGAACAGAAAGTAACACTAAACTCCCAATAATTTGATAAATAGTAAGCATTGTTCAGAAAACCTGATGCTAATCAGCTCCAGGTCCTAATGATGTCCTATACACTGAATTTTTAAGATGTCCAAAGATGATCAAGTGATAGTACCAACTGTTGAAAGATGCATGGATGAACCAGCACATTAGAAAAGAATAGAACAAGACAGTACACATTTCAAAAGAACACAATTTTTCAGACATTGGCCAATTCAGGCCAGTTTCCTTACTCAGTGTGGAAGGAAAGATATTCTTATCAGCAATGGCAAAGAGACTCACCAAACATCTCCCTAATTTCAGGTACATTGACACTATCATACAGAAGGGAGGTAGCCCAGGTACCCCACAGTGTCTAGAGCAGGGTTTCTTAACCTGTGGTCCATGGATTCCTTGCGGAGTCTGTGAATATATTCTAGTTGGTCATTTACATAACCTAAAATTTAAACTTTAAAAATGTTTTATTATGCTTTTATGTACATTTTTTAATCCAAGAAAGGGTCCATAGCCTTCATCGGACAATCAAAGGGTTCCGTAGACTTCATCTGACAATCAAAGGGTTCCATGGCACAAAACAGGTTAAGAAATGCTGGTCTGAAGCATGTCGGTGATAATGGATGCAATATAAAATGTAATCTCTGACAGAACAAATCACCATATAATCTGGTGGGGTCTAGTTAATGCATATGGATCAATCCAACACCAGATGTTGTGGCAGACCCTTGAAGTTTGCCATGTGCCACAAGAAACTGATGTAATGCTGAAGCTGTATTTTCCAGTATTTTCAAACAGACTTTCAGGTAAAGAGTACATGGCAAAGTGGATTGATCACTAACTAAGTTGGAATTGCAGTGAGATGTACCATTTGCAGAGACTACTTGTGATTCATTTATGCCGGGAATTCTAAGGATAGCTGAAGGACTTACAGGAGGTTCTAAGCTCAATGGAGGGTGTCATGTGTCACCACATAAAGTATTCCTGGGTGACTGAACAATTCTGACATCAGATAAATACCAGGCCAAGAGAGTGTTAGCAAGCTTGGATAAATTAATCAGCTGGCGCAGAATGAGCTTCAAACCTAAAACATCACGATGCCTGTCAGTCAGGAAATGAACAACTACAAGTCACATTCATGGTGTTAAACCAAATAATCATTACTAACACTAAGGCACCTGTAAAAAATCTTGGAAAGATGAATGATGCCTAATTAAAAGATGAAAAGGCAGTGCAACAAAAAAAAAAGAGATGGCAGGCAGTGAACTGCAAGTCATAGACCAAAGCAGATTCATAGGAAAGATCAAAATACGGTGCCTTCAATTTATGTTGATCCCTAAGCTGCTGTGGCCAATGCTTATATATGATATAGGCACAAGAGAGAGCTACAGAAAGAGAGATCAACAAGTTTACTGGCAAAGGTTAGGAGTGTCACTAGGTCTATCAATTGCACCAATGTACTGCAAGAAAGCATAGCTCTTACACCCATTCAAGTCAGTTGTAGAAGAATAAAAAGCAGAAAAGGCCAGATTAATGATGATGTTAAGGACTCATCAGATGAGGTAGTTTGGAGCTTTTAGCCTACACTAAAATTCAGAAGGAACTGAATAGTGAACTGCTCAAGAAACCCTGAAATTAAATGAGCTGCTCGGTTAACCAGACCAATAAATGGGGATTTGGCCATGGTGACATATGTTGGTGGTCTAAAGTATCAAACAAAGATCACTGAGATATGTTAGTTCTGAAAATTAGCCAAATTGCAGAAAAGGCTTCTTGTGGGCAGTGAAAACACTGCAGCTGGCTATGAAATTCAGAACAATTAGTTTATATACAAGAACATTTTTACTTTCTCAAGATCATTAAGCTGGCAGAGTGCATAAAATTGGGAACAAATAGCCAGCATAAACATTTCAACCAAGGTGGACTGGGTTCAACTCCCAGCGCAGGCAAAGAAAAAACTCAACACCAAGTCATGACCCAAGTGTCAAAGATGTAAAAGGGCCACAACAGTTGTCTGAAGTGAGACCTCTTCTGATGATCAGGTCATTCTCTGTTATAATGCTCTGTAACTGAGTTTTTTTTAATCACCTATATGATAATGGTGGTGGTTATTTCTTTAGCTTTTTTGTAACTTGTGTTTCATGCAGCTCTTATAGTTTTGTATCTGTTACAACCTGGCAAATCCTCCACCTTTAAAAGGTGTATCTGCAACTGCTCTGTGTCAGAATGATATGTCAGGGAGAACCACAACTGACCACAGGAAGTTTCTTGTTCATTATCCTCTGAGAAGCTCTGATGACTGAAAGAAATAGGAAAAGAAGATAACAAAACCAATACATCACATATTTGTACATATACTTTATGAACTGTACGCGTGCTAAACTTTAAACACTACTACTTTCTTTCTTAACTTAATTTGTTTCTGCCCAGTTCATTCACAGCACTGAAGCTTATTAGTTAATCTCAGGGACACAGAATCATTCAGTTAAACAAATAACTTTCACCTAATATAGGAGAGTTTGGCTCTACTTTAACTGTTAAATCTGGTTAAGCTTCCAGTTTCCAGTGTTGTCTTCGAGTCTTTCCTAACAAGTCTCAAGTTGATTCTGAAGTCTCTTAGTAAAAGTCTCAAGTCGAATCTCAATTCCATAACTAGCTTTCAAGCTGAGTACCAAGTCATCTCATTTTTAATCTAAAATTATAGTCACAATCGCTTTCATTCAAACAATCCCATCAATCACGTAAAATAATAATGAAAAATAATAATCTCATTTTATTTCCTGACCGCTTTTATTCTTCTTCTTCTCTTTTGATCCTTAGCCGCATACTGTCAAAGTAGTCAGTGGCCATCACGCCTGGTGGCATCTTGTATGGCAGCAACAAACTGCTTCCACTCGGTGGCCATCCTTCATACAGTGCCCCAACTCTGGTTCATTCTTTGCATCTCAGCCTCCACAGTCCTCCGCCAAATTGTTTTTTTTTAAAGGGGAGGGCACACACACACTCACACAATTTTGATTTACTGTATTTGGACTGAGTGGAGGGGGGAGAAAATTATATATTTAGATATCGGAAATCAGATTTTATTATCTTGAATTTACTACATTATATATCCTAATTATAACCCATCAAGGGTTGAGCGGGATACTTTGTCTTTAAAAAAAAATGTTAACTCGCAGCAGGGTGGCTCCTATGCTCCATTAAAGAGTGGAAAAGAGACATGCATTCATTCTCTACACCATGCATTCATTCTCTGCAACATACACTAACCCTGTGTAGCTTCCAGAGGTCTCTGAGGAGACGAAGAAAAAATAGTAACACAGCTCTCTCAGGCATGTCATAGTAGGCAACTAATGTGAGGTTGTGAATGGAGTTTGGCAACCTCATCATGTAATATAAATTGCTGCAGAAATGACAGCTCTAATAACGCATGAAAGCTCTGTTGTAGGCTTTGTGCCAAGCAGATCTGCTGTAGCGGTGGTTCCATGATCCATAAGCAGCAGAGAGGGACATGATGATGAACATACATAAATAAACCCTACGTCAGTGATGACTAAGCTTAAAGGTGATTACATGAAAAAACAGCAACACATTTACAGTCCGGATACTCAAGACAGATGATTTAAATAGTCAGAGAGGGCTGAACCACAGGTGCCTGTGCTGTCTACCATCTTGTTTCAAACAGGGTTAGGGTTAGTGATAGTCTAGTAAATTAAGAGTGCCATTACGTGTTTATTTAAAGAAAACAGGATTAGGGATTTTGCATTAGGATTTAGGGATAAGCAAATATGGAAGAGGAAGCTAGCACTGTAAGTGGAAAGGTAACATCAAGAGATGGACAGGAAAGAGTCTTTCAGAGTGCACCATCAAGACAAGAGATGGACAGGAAAGAGTCTTTCAGAGTGCACCATCAAGACAAGAGACAGAAGGCATTGGAGATCCATTACAGCCAATCTTCATTGTTAAGATGGCAGCTGATGATAATGATGTTAAGCAGAAAAAGAGCCACTAGCATTAACTCTAACCCTGATTACGACAAAATGACTGACTACACAGTAAATTGTGATTCACCCTTCTAAGAGTTTGTAGCTTACCGACAAGGATCAGGTGTTACTGATGCTGCCCCATATTTTTTCTGATACAGGATTCTGCCGAAATTTGTTCCATATTTTTGAAGTGAGCCTCCAGGCTGAACACATTCTGGCTGAACTGTGAGTTCTGAGATGCCCTTAGAGGTCCCTGATTGGGCCAATATATCCTGTGTGCAGAGTTTAATGGACAAAGCATCTGGACAGGACTTGCATTTATTTAATTTTGGAGAAGTAATTCTGTTAAGAGAATAATTGCATAGAAAACATTGTATACAAAGTTTACATTTGTATCTTTAATTTGACATAAAGTAACACAACTGTTTTTCCAATCTTGATAGTATTTTGTGAGAGACATTCATTCATCACCTTTCAATTTCCCAAGAAGCATAGGCCTTCAACAAACTTATGCCAAGTCTCTTCTTGTCCCGTGTCATCAGCTCAAGGTCTTTCTAAGTCTTCTTGTCCCGTGTAATGAGCTCAAGGTCTTTCTATGTCTTCTTGTTCCATGTCATCAGCTCAAGGTCTTTCTATGTCTTCTTGTCCCGTGTCATCAGCTCAAGGTCTTTCTATGTCTTCTTGTCACGTGTCATCAGCTCAAGGTCTTTCTATGTCTTCTTGTCCCGTGTCATCAGCTCAAGGTCTTTCTATGTCTTCTTGTCCCGTGTCATCAGCTCAAGGTCTTTCTAAGTCTTCTTGTCCCGTATCATCAGCTCAAGGTCTTTCTATGTCTTCTTGTCCCATGTCATCAGCTCAAGGTCTTTCTATGTCTTCTTGTCCCATGTCATCAGCTCAAGGTCTTTCTATGTCTTCTTGTCACGTGTCATCAGCTCATGGTCTTTCTATGTCTTCTTGTCCTGTGTCATCAGCTCAAGGTCTTTCTAAGTCTTCTTGTCCCGTGTCATCAGCTCACGATCTTTCTAAGTCTTCTTGTCCCGTGTCATCAGCTCAAGGTTTTTCTATGTCTTCTTGTCACGTGACATCAGCTCATGGTCTTTCTATGTCTTCTTGTCCCATGTCATCAGCTCATGGTCTTTCTATGTCTTCTTGTCACATGTCATCAGCTCAAGGTCTTTCTATGTCTTCTTGTCACGTGTCATCAGCTCAAGGTCTTTCTATGTCTTCTTGTCACGTGTCATCAGCTCATGGTCTTTCTATGTCTTCTAGTCACGTGTCATCAGCTCAATGTCTTTCTATGTCTTCTTGTCACGTGTCATCAGCTCAAGGTCTTTCTATGTCTTCTTGTCACGTGTCATCAGCTCATGGTCTTTCTATGTCTTCTTATCCCGTGTCATCAGCTCAAGGTCTTTCTAAGTCTTCTTGTCCCGTGTCATCAGCTCAAGGTCTTTCTAAATATTCTTGTCCCGTGTCATCAGCTCAAGGTCTTTCTATGTCTTCTTGTCACGTGTCATCGGCTCATGGTCTTTCTATGTCTTCTTGTCCCGTGTCATCAGCTCATGGTCTTTCTATGTCTTCTTGTCACGTGTCATCAGCTCAAGGTCTTTCTATGTCTTCTTGTCCCGTGTCATCAGCTCAAGGTCGTTCTATGTCTTCTTGTCCCGTGTCATCAGCTCATGGTCTTTCTATGTCTTCTCGTCACGTATCATCAGCTCATGGTTTTTCTATGTCTTCTCGTCACGTATCATCAGCTCAAGGTCTTTCTATGTCTTCTTGTCCCGTGTCATCAGCTCATGGTCTTTCTATGTCTTCTTGTCCCGTGTCATCAGCTCATGGTCTTTCTATGTCTTCTTGTCCCGTGTCATCAGCTCATGGTCTTTCTATGTCTTCTTGTCCCGTGTCATCAGCTCATGGTCTTTCTATGTCTTCTTGTCCCGTGTCATCAGCTCATGGTCTTTCTATGTCTTCTTGTCCCGTGTCATCAGCTCAAGGTCTTTCTATGTCTTCTTGTCACGTGTCATCAGCTCATGGTCTTTCTATGTCTTCTTGTCACGTGTCATCAGCTCATGGTCTTTCTATGTCTTCTTGTCACGTGTCATCAGCTCAAGGTCTTTCTATGTCTTCTTGTCACGTGTCATCAGCTCGAGGTCTTTCTATGTCTTCTTGTCACGTGTCATCAGCTCATGGTCTTTCTATGTCTTCTTGTCCCGTGTCATCAGCTCAAGGTCTTTCTATGTCTTCTTGTCCCGTGTCATCAGCTCAAGGTCTTTCTAAGTCTTCTTGTCCCGTGTCATCAGCTCAAGGTCTTTCTATGTCTTCTTGTCACGTGTCATCAGCTCAAGGTCTTTCTATGTCTTCTTGTCACGTGTCATCAGCTCAAGGTCTTTCTATGTCTTCTTGTCACGTGTCATCAGCTCAAGGTCTTTCTATGTCTTCTTGTCACGTGTCATCAGCTCAAGGTCTTTCTATGTCTTCTTGTCACGTGTCATCAGCTCAAGGTCTTTCTGTGTCTTCTTGTCTGGTGTCATCAGCTCAATGTCTTTCTGTGTCTTCTTGTCTGGTGTCATCAGCTCAAGGTCTTTCTGTGTCTTCTTGTCTGGTGTCATCAGCTCAAGGTCTTTCTGTGTCTTCTTGTTTGGTGTCATCAGCTCAAGGTCTTTCTATGTCTTCTTGTCCCGTGTCATCAGCTCACGGTCTTTCTATGTCTTCTTGTCACGTGTCATCAGCTCAAGGTCTTTCTATGTCTTCTTGTCCCGTGTCATCAGCTCATGGTCTTTCTATGTCTTCTTGTCACGTGTCATCAGCTCATGGTCTTTCTATGTCTTCTTGTCACGTGTCATCAGCTCAAGGTCTTTCTATGTCTTCTTGTCCCGTGTCATCAGCTCATGGTCTTTCTATGTCTTCTTGTCCCGTGTCATCAGCTCATGGTCTTTCTATGTCTTCTTGTCCCGTGTCATCAGCTCATGGTCTTTCTATGTCTTCTTGTCCCGTGTCATCAGCTCAAGGTCTTTCTATGTCTTCTTGTCACGTGTCATCAGCTCAAGGTCTTTCTATGTCTTCTTGTCACGTGTCATCAGCTCAAGGTCTTTCTAAGTCTTCTTGTCCCGTGTCATCAGCTCATGGTCTTTCTAAGTCTTCTTGTCCCGTGTCATCAGCTCAAGGTCTTTCTATGTCTTCTTGTCACGTGTCATCAGCTCAATTTCTTTCTATGTCTTCTTGTCACGTGTCATCAGCTCATGGTCTTTCTATGTCTTCTTGTCCCGTGTCATCAGCTCATGGTCTTTCTATGTCTTCTTGTCACGTGTCATCAGCTCATGGTCTTTCTATGTCTTCTTGTCACTTGTCATCAGCTCAAGGTCTTTCTATGTCTTCTTGTCATGTGTCATCAGCTCATGGTCTTTCTATGTCTTCTTGTCCCGTATCATCAGCTCATGGTCTTTCTATGTCTTCTTGTCCCGTGTCATCAGCTCATGGTCTTTCTATGTCTTCTTGTCCCGAGTCATCAGCTCATGGTCTTTCTATGTCTTCTTGTCCCGTGTCATCAGCTCATGGTCTTTCTATGTCTTCTTGTCACGTGTCATAAGCTCATGGTCTTTCTATGTCTTCTTGTCACGTGTCATCAGCTCATGGTCTTTCTATGTCTTCTTGTCCCGTGTCATCAGCTCAAGGTCTTTCTATGTCTTCTTGTCCCGTGTCATTAGCTCAAGGTCTTTCTATGTCTTCTTGTCACGTGTCATAAGCTCAAGGTCTTTCTATGTCTTCTTGTCCCGTGTCATCAGCTCATGGTCTTTCTATGTCTTCTTGTCACGTGTCATCAGCTCAAGGTCTTTCACGTGTCATCAGCTCAAGGTCTTTATATGTCTTCTTGTCCCGTGTCATCAGCTCATGGTCTTTCTATGTCTTCTTGTCCCGTGTCATCAGCTCATGGTCTTTCTATGTCTTCTTGTCCCGTGTCATCAGCTCATGGTCTTTCTATGTCTTCTTGTCCCGTGTCATCAGCTCAAGGTCTTTCTATATCTTCTTGTCCCGTGTCATCAGCTCATGGTCGTTCTATGTCTTCTTGTCCCGTGTCATCAGCTCAAGGTCGTTCTATGTCTTCTTGTCCCGTGTCATCAGCTCATGGTCTTTCTATGTCTTCTTGTCCCGTGTCATCAGCTCATGGTCTTTCTATGTCTTCTTGTCCCGTGTCATCAGCTCATGGTCTTTCTATGTCTTCTTGTCCCGTGTCATCAGCTCATGGTCTTTCTATGTCTTCTTGTCACGTGTCATCAGCTCATGGTCTTTCTATGTCTTCTTGTCACGTATCATCAGCTTATGGTCTTTCTATGTCTTCTTGTCCCGTGCCATCAGCTCATGGTCTTTCTATGTCTTCTTGTCCCGTGTCATCAGCTCATGGTCTTTCTATGTCTTCTTGTCACATGTCATCAGCTCAAGGTCTTTCTATGTCTTCTTGTCACGTGTCATCAGCTCATGGTCTTTCTATGTCTTCTTGTCACGTGTCATCAGCTCATGGTCTTTCTATGTCTTCTTGTCACGTGTCATCAGCTCAAGGTCTTTCTATGTCTTCTTGTCACGTGTCATCAGCTCAAGGTCTTTCTATGTCTTCTTGTCACGTGTCATCAGCTCATGGTCTTTCTATGTCTTCTTATCCCGTGTCATCAGCTCAAGGTCTTTCTAAGTCTTCTTGTCCCGTGTCATCAGCTCAAGGTCTTTCTAAATCTTCTTGTCCCGTGTCATCAGCTCAAGGTCTTTCTATGTCTTCTTGTCACGTGTCATCGGCTCATGGTCTTTCTATGTCTTCTTGTCCCGTGTCATCAGCTCATGGTCTTTCTATGTCTTCTTGTCACGTGTCATCAGCTCAAGGTCTTTCTATGTCTTCTTGTCCCGTGTCATCAGCTCAAGGTCTTTCTATGTCTTCTTGTCCCGTGTCATCAGCTCATGGTCTTTCTATGTCTTCTCGTCACGTATCATCAGCTCATGGTCTTTCTATGTCTTCTCGTCACGTATCATCAGCTCAAGGTCTTTCTATGTCTTCTTGTCACGTGTCATCAGCTCATGGTCTTTCTATGTCTTCTTGTCCCGTGTCATCAGCTCATGGTCTTTCTATGTCTTCTTGTCCCGTGTCATCAGCTCAAGGTCTTTCTAAGTCTTCTTGTCCCGTGTCATCAGCTCAAGGTCTTTCTATGTCTTCTTGTCACGTGTCATCAGCTCAAGGTCTTTCTATGTCTTCTTGTCACGTGTCATCAGCTCATGGTCTTTCTATGTCTTCTTGTCACGTGTCATCAGCTCAAGGTCTTTCTATGTCTTCTTGTCACGTGTCATCAGCTCAAGGTCTTTCTATGTCTTCTTGTCACGTGTCATCAGCTCATGGTCTTTCTATGTCTTCTTGTCCCGTGTCATCAGCTCAAGGTCTTTCTAAGTCTTCTTGTCCCGTGTCATCAGCTCATGGTCTTTCTATGTCTTCTTGTCCCATGTCATCAGCTCAAGGTCTTTCTATGTCTTCTTGTCACGTGTCATCAGCTCATGGTCTTTCTATGTCTTCTTGTCCCGTGTCAGCAGCTCATGGTCTTTCTATGTCTTCTTGTCCCGTGTCATCAGCTCAAGGTCTTTCTATGTCTTCTTGTCACGTGTCATCAGCTCAAGGTCTTTCTATGTCTTCTTGTCACGTGTCATCAGCTCATGGTCTTTCTATGTCTTCTTGTCACGTGTCATCATCTCAAGGTCTTTATATGTCTTCTTGTCACGTGTCATCAGCTCGAGGTCTTTCTATGTCTTCTTGTCACGTGTCATCAGCTCATGGTCTTTCTATGTCTTCTTGTCCCGTGTCATCAGCTCAAGGTCTTTCTAAGTCTTCTTGTCCCGTGTCATCAGCTCAAGGTCTTTCTAAGTCTTCTTGTCCCGCGTCATCAGCTCAAGGTCTTTCTATGTCTTCTTGTCACGTGTCATCAGCTCAAGGTCTTTCTATGTCTTCTTGTCACGTGTCATCAGCTCATGGTCTTTCTATGTCTTCTTGTCACGTGTCATCAGCTCAAGGTCTTTCTATGTCTTCTTGTCACGTGTCATCAGCTCAAGGTCTTTCTATGTCTTCTTGTGACGTGTCATCAGCTCATGGTCTTTCTATGTCTTCTTGTCCCGTGTCATCAGCTCAAGGTCTTTCTAAGTCTTCTTGTCCCGTGTCATCAGCTCAAGGTCTTTCTAAATCTTCTTGTCCCGTGTCATCAGCTCAAGGTCTTTCTATGTCTTCTTGTCACGTGTCATCAGCTCATGGTCTTTCTATGTCTTCTTGTCCCGTGTCATCAGCTCATGGTCTTTCTATGTCTTCTTGTCACGTGTCATCAGCTCAAGTCTTTCTATTTCTTCTTTTTCCCGTGTCATCAGCTCAAGGTCTTTCTATGTCTTCTTGTCCCGTGTCATCAGCTCATGGTCTTTCTATGTCTTCTTGTCACGTGTCATCAGCTCAAGGTCTTTCTATGTCTTCTTGTCACGTGTCATCAGCTCATGGTCTTTCTATGTCTTCTTGTCCCGTGTCATCAGCTCAAGGTCTTTCTATGTCTTCTTGTCACGTGTCATCAGCTCATGGTCTTTCTATGTCTTCTTGTCACGTGTCATCAGCTCATGGTCTTTCTATGTCTTCTTGTCACGTGTCATCAGCTCAAGGTCTTTCTATGTCTTCTTGTCACGTGTCATCAGCTCAAGGTCTTTCTATGTCTTCTTGTCCCGTGTCATCAGCTCATGGTCTTTCTATGTCTTCTTGTCCCGTGTCATCAGCTCATGGTCTTTCTATGTCTTCTTGTCCCGTGTCATCAGCTCATGGTCTTTCTATGTCTTCTTGTCACGTGTCATCAGCTCAAGGTCTTTCTATGTCTTCTTGTCACGTGTCATCAGCTCAAGGTCTTTCTATGTCTTCTTGTCACGTGTCATCAGCTCAAGGTCTTTCTATGTCTTCTTGTCACGTGTCATCAGCTCATGGTCTTTCTATGTCTTCTTGTCCCGTGTCATCAGCTCAAGGTCTTTCTATGTCTTCTTGTCACGTGTCATCAGCTCAATTTCTTTCTATGTCTTCTTGTCCCGTGTCATCAGCTCATGGTCTTTCTATGTCTTCTTGTCCCGTGTCATCAGCTCATGGTCTTTCTATGTCTTCTTGTCACGTGTCATCAGCTCATGGTCTTTCTATGTCTTCTTGTCACTTGTCATCAGCTCAAGGTCTTTCTATGTCTTCTTGTCATGTGTCATCAGCTCATGGTCTTTCTATGTCTTCTTGTCCCGTGTCATCAGCTCATGGTCTTTCTATGTCTTCTTGTCCCGTGTCATTAGCTCAAGGTCTTTCTATGTCTTCTTGTCACGTGTCATCAGCTCAATTTCTTTCTATGTCTTCTTGTCCCGTGTCATCAGCTCATGGTCTTTCTATGTCTTCTTGTCCCGTGTCATCAGCTCATGGTCTTTCTATGTCTTCTTGTCCCGTGTCATCAGCTCATGGTCTTTCTATGTCTTCTTGTCCCGTGTCATCAGCTCATGGTCTTTCTATGTCTTCTTGTCCCGTGTCATCAGCTCATGGTCTTTCTATGTCTTCTTGTCACGTGTCATCAGCTCAAGGTCTTTCTATGTCTTCTTGTCCCGTGTCATCAGCTCATGGTCTTTCTATGTCTTCTTGTCCCGTGTCATCAGCTCATGGTCTTTCTATGTCTTCTTGTCACGTGTCATCAGCTCAAGGTCTTTCTATGTCTTCTTGTCCCGTGTCATCAGCTCATGGTCTTTCTATGTCTTCTTGTCCCGTGTCATCAGCTCATGGTCTTTCTATGTCTTCTTGTCCCGTGTCATCAGCTCAAGGTCTTTCTATGTCTTCTTGTCCCGTGTCATCAGCTCATGGTCTTTCTATGTCTTCTTGTCCCGTGTCATCAGCTCATGGTCTTTCTATGTCTTCTTGTCCCGTGTCATCAGCTCATGGTCTTTCTATGTCTTCTTGTCCCGTGTCATCAGTCTTTCTATGTCTTCTTGTCACGTGTCATCAGCTCATGGTCTTTCTATGTCTTCTTGTCACGTGTCATCAGCTCATGGTCTTTCTATGTCTTCTTGTCACGTGTCATCAGCTCATGGTCTTTCTATGTCTTCTTGTCCCGTGTCATCAGCTCATGGTCTTTCTATGTCTTCTTGTCACGTGTCATCAGCTCATGGTCTTTCTATGTCTTCTTGTCCCGTGTCATCAGCTCATGGTCTTTCTATGTCTTCTTGTCCCGTGTCATCAGCTCATGGTCTTTCTATGTCTTCTTGTCCCATGTCATCAGCTCATGGTCTTTCTATGTCTTCTTGTCCCGTGTCATCAGCTCATGGTCTTTCTATGTCTTCTTGTCCTGTGTCATCAGCTCATGGTCTTTCTATGTCTTCTTGTCCCTGTTTCATCAGCTCATGGTCTTTCTATGTCTTCTTGTCCTGTGTCATCAGCTCATGGTCTTTCTATGTCTTCTTGTCCTGTGTCATCAGCTCATGGACTTTCTATGTCTTCTTGTCACCAGCTCATGGTCTTTCTATGTCTTCTTGTCCTGTGTCATCAGCTCATGGTCTTTTTATGTCTTCTTGTCACTTGTCATCAGCTCATGGTCTTTCTATGTCTTCTTGTCCCATGTCATCAGCTCATAGTCTTTCTATGTCTTCTTGTCCCGTGTCATCAGCTCATGGTCTTTCTATGTCTTCTTGTCACTTGTCATCAGCTCATGGTCTTTCTATGTCTTCTTGTCCTGTGTCATCAGCTCATGGTCTTTTTATGTCTTCTTGTCACTTGTCATCAGCTCATGGTCTTTCTATGTCTTCTTGTCCCGTGTCATCAGCTCAAGGTCTTTCTATGTCTTCTTGTCCCGTGTCATCAGCTCATGGTCTTTCTATGTCTTCTTGTCACGTGTCATCAGCTCATGGTCTTTCTATGTCTTCTTCTCATGGTCTTTTTATGTCTTCTTGTCACTTGTCATCAGCTCATGGTCTTTCTATGTCTTCTTGTCACTTGTCATCAGCTCATGGTCTTTCTATGTCTTCTTGTCACGTGTCATCAGCTCATGGTCTTTCTATGTCTTCTTGTCACGTGTCATCAGCTCATGGTCTTTCTATGTCTTCTTGTCACGTGTCATCAGCTCATGGTCTTTCTATGTCTTCTTGTCCCGTGTCATCAGCTCATGTCTTCTTGTCCCATGTCATCAGCTCAAGGTCTTTCTATGTCTTCTTGTCACGTGTCATCAGCTCATGGTCTTTCTATGTCTTCTTGTCCCGTGTCATCAGCTCAAGGTCTTTCTATGTCTTCTTGTCCCGTGTCATCAGCTCATGGTCTTTCTATGTCTTCTTGTCCCGTGTCATCAGCTCAAGGTCTTTCTATGTCTTCTTGTCACGTGACATCAGCTCATGGTCTTTCTATGTCTTCTTGTCTAGTGTCATCAGCTCATGGTCTTTCTATGTCTTCTTGTCACATGTCATCAGCTCAAGGTCTTTCTATGTCTTCTTGTCACGTGTCATCAGCTCAAGGTCTTTCTATGTCTTCTTGTCACGTGTCATCAGCTCATGGTCTTTCTATGTCTTCTTGTCACGTGTCATCAGCTCAAGGTCTTTCTATGTCTTCTTGTCACGTGTCATCAGCTCAAGGTCTTTCTATGTCTTCTTGTCATGTGTATTCAGCTCATGGTCTTTCTATGTCTTCTTATCCCGTGTCATCAGCTCAAGGTCTTTCTAAGTCTTCTTGTCCCGTGTCATCAGCTCAAGGTCTTTCTAAATCTTCTTGTCCCGTGTCATCAGCTCAAGGTCTTTCTATGTCTTCTTGTCACGTGTCATCGGCTCATGGTCTTTCTATGTCTTCTTGTCCCGTGTCATCAGCTCATGGTCTTTCTATGTCTTCTTGTCACGTGTCATCAGCTCAAGGTCTTTCTATGTCTTCTTGTCCCGTGTCATCAGCTCAAGGTCTTTCTATGTCTTCTTGTCCCGTGTCATCAGCTCATGGTCTTTCTATGTCTTCTCGTCACGTATCATCAGCTCATGGTCTTTCTATGTCTTCTCGTCACGTATCATCAGCTCAAGGTCTTTCTATGTCTTCTTGTCACGTGTCATCAGCTCATGGTCTTTCTATGTCTTCTTGTCCCGTGTCATCAGCTCAAGGTCTTTCTATGTCTTCTTGTCACGTGTCATCAGCTCATGGTCTTTCTATGTCTTCTTGTCCCGTGTCATCAGCTCATGGTCTTTCTATGTCTTCTTGTCCCGTGTCATCAGCTCAAGGTCTTTCTATGTCTTCTTGTCACGTGTCATCAGCTCAAGGTCTTTCTATGTCTTCTTGTCACGTGTCATCAGCTCATGGTCTTTCTATGTCTTCTTGTCACGTGTCATCAGCTCAAGGTCTTTCTATGTCTTCTTGTCACGTGTCATCAGCTCGAGGTCTTTCTATGTCTTCTTGTCACGTGTCATCAGCTCATGGTCTTTCTATGTCTTCTTGTCCCGTGTCATCAGCTCAAGGTCTTTCTAAGTCTTCTTGTCCCGTGTCATCAGCTCAAGGTCTTTCTATGTCTTCTTGTCCCGTGTCATCAGCTCAAGGTCTTTCTATGTCTTCTTGTCACGTGTCATCAGCTCAAGGTCTTTCTATGTCTTCTTGTCACGTGTCATCAGCTCATGGTCTTTCTATGTCTTCTTGTCACGTGTCATCAGCTCAAGGTCTTTCTATGTCTTCTTGTCACGTGTCATCAGCTCAAGGTCTTTCTATGTCTTCTTGTCACGTGTCATCAGCTCATGGTCTTTCTATGTCTTCTTGTCCCGTGTCATCAGCTCAAGTTCTTTCTAAGTCTTCTTGTCCCGTGTCATCAGCTCAAGGTCTTTCTATGTCTTCTTGTCCCGTGTCATCAGCTCAAGGTCTTTCTATGTCTTCTTGTCACGTGTCATCAGCTCATGGTCTTTCTATGTCTTCTTGTCCCGTGTCATCAGCTCATGGTCTTTCTATGTCTTCTTGTCCTGTGTGATCAGCTCAAGGTCTTTCTATGTCTTCTTGTCCCGTGTCATCAGCTCATGGTCTTTCTATGTCTTTTTGTCCCGTGTCATCAGCTCAAGGTCTTTTTAAATCTTCTTGTCCCGTGTCATCAGCTCAAGGTCTTTCTAAGTCTTCTTGTCCCGTGTCATCAGCTCATGGTCTTTCTAAGTCTTCTTGTCCCGTGTCATCAGCTCAAGGTCTTTCTATGTCTTCTTGTCACGTGTCATCAGCTCATGGTCTTTCTATGTCTTCTTGTCACGTGTCATCAGCTCATGGTCTTTCTATGTCTTCTTGTCCCGTGTCATCAGATCATGGTCTTTCTATGTCTTCTTGTCACGTGTCATCAGCTCATGGTCTTTCTATGTCTTCTTGTCACTTGTCATCAGCTCAAGGTCTTTCTATGTCTTCTTGTCACGTGTCATCAGCTCATGGTCTTTCTATGTCTTCTTGTCCCGTGTCATCAGCTCATGGTCTTTCTATGTCTTCTTGTCCCGTGTCATCAGCTCAAGGTCTTTCT
Source organism: Oreohelix idahoensis (assembly GCA_024509875.1). Classification (NCBI taxonomy): domain Eukaryota; kingdom Metazoa; phylum Mollusca; class Gastropoda; order Stylommatophora; family Oreohelicidae; genus Oreohelix; species Oreohelix idahoensis. The sequence goes on from JAMPIV010000153.1 coordinate 512,742, forward strand.
ATGTCTTCTTGTCACGTGTCATCAGCTCAAGGTCTTTCTATGTCTTCTTGTCCCGTGTCATCAGCTCATGGTCTTTCTATGTCTTCTTGTCCCGTGTCATCAGCTCATGGTCTTTCTATGTCTTCTTGTCCCGTGTCATCAGCTCATGGTCTTTCTATGTCTTCTTGTCCCGTGTCATCAGCTCAAGGTCTTTCTATGTCTTCTTGTCCCATCAGCTCATGGTCTTTCTATGTCTTCTTGTCCCATGTCATCAGCTCATGGTCTTTCTATGTCTTCTTGTCCCGTGTCATCAGCTCATGGTCTTTCTATGTCTTCTTGTCACGTGTCATCAGCTCATGGTCTTTCTATGTCTTCTTGTCCTGTGTCATCAGCTCATGGTCTTTTTATGTCTTCTTGTCACTTGTCATCAGCTCATGGTCTTTCTATGTCTTCTTGTCCCGTGTCATCAGCTCATGGTCTTTCTATGTCTTCTTGTCCCGTGTCATCAGCTCAAGGTCTTTCTATGTCTTCTTGTCACGTGTCATCAGCTCATGGTCTTTCTATGTCTTCTTGTCCTGTGTCATCAGCTCATGGTCTTTCTATGTCTTCTTGTCCCGTGTCATCAGCTCATGGTCTTTCTATGTCTTCTTGTCCCGTGTCATCAGCTCATGGTCTTTCTATGTCTTCTTGTCATGTCATGGTCTTTCTATGTCTTCTTGTCCGTGTCATCAGCTCATGGTGTTTCTATGTCTTCTTGTCCTTGTCATCAGCTCATGGTCTTTCTATGTCTTCTTGTCACCCGTGTCATCAGCTCATAGGTCTTTCTATGTCTTCTTGTCCCGTGTCATCAGCTCATGGTCTTTCTATGTCTTCTTGTCCACGTGTCATCAGCTCAATGGTCTTTCTATGTCTTCTTGTCCTGTGTCATCAGCTCATGGTCTTTTTATGTCTTCTTGTCACGTGTCATCAGCTCATGGTCTTTCTATGTCTTCTTGTCCCGTGTCATCAGCTCAAGGTCTTTCTATGTCTTCTTGTCCCGTGTCATCAGCTCATGGTCTTTCTATGTCTTCTTGTCCCGTGTCATCAGCTCAAGGTCTTTCTATGTCTTCTTGTCACGTGTCATCAGCTCAAGGTCTTTCTATGTCTTCTTGTCCCGTGTCATCAGCTCATGGTCTTTCTATGTCTTCTTGTCCCGTGTCATCAGCTCATGGTCTTTCTATGTCTTCTTGTCCCGTGTCATCAGCTCATGGTCTTTCTATGTCTTCTTGTCCCGTGTCATCAGCTCATGGTCTTTCTATATCTTCTTGTCCCGTGTCATCAGCTCATGGTCTTTCTATGTCTTCTTGTCCCGTGTCATCAGCTCAAGGTCTTTCTATGTCTTCTTGTCCCGTGTCATCAGCTCATGGTCTTTCTATGTCTTCTTGTCCCGTGTCATCAGCTCATGGTCTTTCTATGTCTTCTTGTCCTGTGTCATCAGCTCAAGGTCTTTCTATGTCTTCTTGTCCCGTGTCATCAGCTCATGGTCTTTCTATGTCTTCTTGTCCCGTGTCATCAGCTCATGGTCTTTCTATGTCTTCTTGTCCCGTGTCATCAGCTCAAGGTCGTTCTATGTCTTCTTGTCCCGTGTCATCAGCTCATGGTCTTTCTATGTCTTCTTGTCCCGTGTCATCAGCTCATGGTCTTTCTATGTCTTCTTGTCCCGTGTCATCAGCTCATGGTATTTCTATGTCTTCTTGTCCCGTGTCATCAGCTCATGGTCTTTCTATGTCTTCTTGTCACGTGTCATCAGCTCATGGTCTTTCCATGTCTTCTTGTCCCGTGTCATCAGCTCATGGTCTTTCTATGTCTTCTTGTCCCGTGTCATCAGCTCATGGTCTTTCTATGTCTTCTTGTCCCGTGTCATCAGCTCATGGTCTTTCTATGTCTTCTTGTCACGTGTCATCAGCTCATGGTCTTTCTATGTCTTCTTGTCCCGTGTCATCAGCTCATGGTCTTTCTATGTCTTCTTGTCCCGTGTCATCAGCTCATGGTCTTTCTATGTCTTCTTGTCCCATGTCATCAGCTCATGGTCTTTCTATGTCTTCTTGTCCCGTGTCATCAGCTCATGGTCTTTCTATGTCTTCTGGTCACTTGTCATCAGCTCATGGTCTTTCTATGTCTTCTTGTCCTGTGTCATCAGCTCATGGTCTTTTTATGTCTTCTTGTCACTTGTCATCAGCTCATGGTCTTTCTATGTCTTCTTGTCCCATGTCATCAGCTCATGGTCTTTCTATGTCTTCTTGTCCCGTGTCATCAGCTCAAGGTCTTTCTATGTCTTCTTGTCACTTGTCATCAGCTCATGGTCTTTCTATGTCTTCTTGTCCTGTGTCATCAGCTCATGGTCTTTTTATGTCTTCTTGTCACTTGTCATCAGCTCATGGTCTTTCTATGTCTTCTTGTCCTGTGTCATCAGCTCATGGTCTTTCTATGTCTTCTTGTCACCAGCTCATGGTCTTTCTATGTCTTCTTGTCCTGTGTCATCAGCTCATGGTCTTTTTATGTCTTCTTGTCACTTGTCATCAGCTCATGGTCTTTCTATGTCTTCTTGTCCCATGTCATCAGCTCATAGTCTTTCTATGTCTTCTTGTCCCGTGTCATCAGCTCATGGTCTTTCTATGTCTTCTTGTCACTTGTCATCAGCTCATGGTCTTTCTATGTCTTCTTGTCCTGTGTCATCAGCTCATGGTCTTTTTATGTCTTCTTGTCACTTGTCATCAGCTCATGGTCTTTCTATGTCTTCTTGTCCCATGTCATCAGCTCATAGTCTTTCTATGTCTTCTTGTCCCGTGTCATCAGCTCATGGTCTTTCTATGTCTTCTTGTCACTTGTCATCAGCTCATGGTCTTTCTATGTCTTCTTGTCCTGTGTCATCAGCTCATGGTCTTTTTATGTCTTCTTGTCACTTGTCATCAGCTCATGGTCTTTCTATGTCTTCTTGTCACTTGTCATCAGCTCATGGTCTTTCTATGTCTTCTTGTCACGTGTCATCAGCTCATGGTCTTTTTATGTCTTCTTGTCCTGTGTCATCAGCTCATGGTCTTTCTATGTCTTCTTGTCACTTGTCATCAGCTCATGGTCTTTCTATGTCTTCTTGTCCCATGTCATCAGCTCAAGGTCTTTCTATGTCTTCTTGTCCCATGTCATCAGCTCAAGGTCTTTCTATGTCTTCTTGTCACGTATCATCAGCTCATGGTCTTTCTATGTCTTCTTGTCCTGTGTCATCAGCTCAAGGTCTTTCTAAGTCTTCTTGTCCCGTGTCATCAGCTCACGGTCTTTCTAAGTCTTCTTGTCCCGTGTCATCAGCTCAAGGTTTTTCTATGTCTTCTTGTTACGTGACATCAGCTCATGGTCTTTCTATGTCTTCTTGTCCCGTGTCATCAGCTCATGGTCTTTCTATGTCTTCTTGTCACATGTCATCAGCTCAAGGTCTTTCTATGTCTTCTTGTCACGTGTCATCAGCTCATGGTCTTTCTATGTCTTCTTGTCACGTGTCATCAGCTCATGGTCTTTCTATGTCTTCTTGTCACGTGTCATCAGCTCAAGGTCTTTCTATGTCTTCTTGTCACGTGTCATCAGCTCAAGGTCTTTCTATGTCTTCTTGTCACGTGTCATCAGCTCATGGTCTTTCTATGTCTTCTTATCCCGTGTCATCAGCTCAAGGTCTTTCTAAGTCTTCTTGTCCCGTGTCATCAGCTCAAGGTCTTTCTAAATCTTCTTGTCCCGTGTCATCAGCTCAAGGTCTTTCTATGTCTTCTTGTCACGTGTCATCGGCTCATGGTCTTTCTATGTCTTCTTGTCCCGTGTCATCAGCTCATGGTCTTTCTATGTCTTCTTGTCACATGTCATCAGCTCAAGGTCTTTCTATGTCTTCTTGTCCCGTGTCATCAGCTCAAGGTCGTTCTATGTCTTCTTGTCCCGTGTCATCAGCTCATGGTCTTTCTATGTCTTCTCGTCACGTATCATCAGCTCATGGTCTTTCTATGTCTTCTCGTCACGTATCATCAGCTCAAGGTCTTTCTATGTCTTCTTGTCACGTGTCATCAGCTCATGGTCTTTCTATGTCTTCTTGTCCCGTGTCATCAGCTCATGGTCTTTCTATGTCTTCTTTTCCCGTGTTATCAGCTCAACGTCTTTCTATGTCTTCTTGTCACGTGTCATCAGCTCATGGTCTTTCTATGTCTTCTTGTCCCGTGTCAGCAGCTCATGGTCTTTCTATGTCTTCTTGTCCCGTGTCATCAGCTCAAGGTCTTTCTATGTCTTCTTGTCACGTGTCATCAGCTCAAGGTCTTTCTATGTCTTCTTGTCACGTGTCATCAGCTCATGGTCTTTCTATGTCTTCTTGTCACGTGTCATCAGCTCAAGGTCTTTCTATGTCTTCTTGTCACGTGTCATCAGCTCGAGGTCTTTCTATGTCTTCTTGTCACGTGTCATCAGCTCATGGTCTTTCTATGTCTTCTTGTCCCGTGTCATCAGCTCAAGGTCTTTCTAAGTCTTCTTGTCACGTGTCATCAGCTCAAGGTCTTTCTAAGTCTTCTTGTCCCGTGTCATCAGCTCAAGGTCTTTCTATGACTTCTTGTCACGTGTCATCAGCTCAAGGTCTTTCTATGTCTTCTTGTCACGTGTCATCAGCTCATGGTCTTTCTATGTCTTCTTGTCACGTGTCATCAGCTCAAGGTCTTTCTATGTCTTCTTGTCACGTGTCATCAGCTCAAGGTCTTTCTATGTCTTCTTGTCACGTGTCATCAGCTCATGGTCTTTCTATGTCTTCTTGTCCCGTGTCATCAGCTCAAGGTCTTTCTAAGTCTTCTTGTCCCGTGTCATCAGCTCAAGGTCTTTCTAAATCTTCTTGTCCCGTGTCATCAGCTCAAGGTCTTTCTATGTCTTCTTGTCACGTGTCATCGGCTCATGGTCTTTCTATGTCTTCTTGTCCCGTGTCATCAGCTCATGGTCTTTCTATGTCTTCTTGTCACGTGTCATCAGCTCAAGGTCTTTCTATGTCTTCTTGTCCCGTGTCATCAGCTCAAGGTCTTTCTATGTCTTCTTGTCCCGTGTCATCAGCTCATGGTCTTTCTATGTCTTCTTGTCACGTGTAATCAGCTCATGGTCTTTCTATGTCTTCTTGTCACGTGTCATCAGCTCAAGGTCTTTCTATGTCTTCTTGTCCCGTGTCATCAGCTCATGGTCTTTCTATGTCTTCTTGTCCCGTGTCATCAGCTCATGGTCTTTCTATGTCTTCTTGTCCCGTGTCATCAGCTCATGGTCTTTCTATGTCTTCTTGTCACGTGTCATCAGCTCAAGGTCTTTCTATGTCTTCTTGTCACGTGTCATCAGCTCAAGGTCTTTCTATGTCTTCTTGTCACGTGTCATCAGCTCAAGGTCTTTCTAAGTCTTCTTGTCCCGTGTCATCAGCTCATGGTCTTTCTAAGTCTTCTTGTCCCGTGTCATCAGCTCAAGGTCTTTCTATGTCTTCTTGTCACGTGTCATCAGCTCAATTTCTTTCTATGTCTTCTTGTCACTTGTCATCAGCTCATGGTCTTTCTATGTCTTCTTGTCCCGTGTCATCAGATCATGGTCTTTCTATGTCTTCTTGTCACGTGTCATCAGCTCATGGTCTTTCTATGTCTTCTTGTCACTTGTCATCAGCTCAAGGTCTTTCTATGTCTTCTTGTCACGTGTCATCAGCTCAAGGTCTTTCTATGTCTTCTTGTCCCGTGTCATCAGCTCAAGGTCGTTCTATGTCTTCTTGTCACGTGTCATCAGCTCATGGTCTTTCTATGTCTTCTTGTCACTTGTCATCAGCTCAAGGTCTTTCTATGTCTTCTTGTCACGTGTCATCAGCTCAAGGTCTTTCTATGTCTTCTTGTCCCGTGTCATCAGCTCAAGGTCTTTCTATGTCTTCTTGTCCCGTGTCATCAGCTCATGGTCTTTCTATGTCTTCTTGTCACGTGTCATCAGCTCATGGTCTTTCTATATCTTCTTGTCTTGTCACGTGTCATCAGCTCATGGTCTTTCTATGTCTTCTTGTCACGTGTCATCAGCTCAAGGTCTTTCTATGTCTTCTTGTCCCGTGTCATCAGCTCATGGTCTTTCTATGTCTTCTTGTCCCGTGTCATCAGCTCAAGGTCTTTCTAAGTCTTCTTGTCCCGTGTCATCAGCTCAAGGTCTTTCTATGTCTTCTTGTCACGTGTCATCAGCTCAAGGTCTTTCTATGTCTTCTTGTCACGTGTCATCAGCTCATGGTCTTTCTATGTCTTCTTGTCACGTGTCATCAGCTCAAGGTCTTTCTATGTCTTCTTGTCACGTGTCATCAGCTCAAGGTCTTTCTATGTCTTCTTGTCACGTGTCATCAGCTCATGGTCTTTCTATGTCTTCTTGTCCCGTGTCATCAGCTCATGGTCTTTCTATGTCTTCTTGTCCCGTGTCATCAGCTCATGGTCTTTCTATGTCTTCTTGTCCCGTGTCATCAGCTCATGGTCTTTCTATGTCTTCTTGTCACGTGTCATCAGCTCATGGTCTTTCTATGTCTTCTTGTCCCGTGTCAGCAGCTCATGGTCTTTCTATGTCTTCTTGTCCCGTGTCATCAGCTCAAGGTCTTTCTATGTCTTCTTGTCACGTGTCATCAGCTCAAGGTCTTTCTATGTCTTCTTGTCACGTGTCATCAGCTCATGGTCTTTCTATGTCTTCTTGTCACGTGTCATCAGCTCAAGGTCTTTCTATGTCTTCTTGTCCCGTGTCATCAGCTCAAGGTCTTTCTATGTCTTCTTGTCACGTGTCATCAGCTCATGGTCTTTCTATGTCTTCTTGTCCCGTGTCATCAGCTCAAGGTCTTTCTAAGTCTTCTTGTCCCGTGTCATCAGCTCAAGGTCTTTCTAAGTCTTCTTGTCCCGCGTCATCAGCTCAAGGTCTTTCTATGTCTTCTTGTCACGTGTCATCAGCTCAAGGTCTTTCTATGTCTTCTTGTCACGTGTCATCAGCTCATGGTCTTTCTATGTCTTCTTGTCACGTGTCATCAGCTCAAGGTCTTTCTATGTCTTCTTGTCACGTGTCATCAGCTCAAGGTCTTTCTATGTCTTCTTGTCACGTGTCATCAGCTCATGGTCTTTCTATGTCTTCTTGTCCCATGTCATCAGCTCAAGGTCTTTCTAAGTCTTCTTGTCCCGTGTCATCAGCTCAAGGTCTTTCTAAATCTTCTTGTCCCGTGTCATCAGCTCAAGGTCTTTCTATGTCTTCTTGTCACGTGTCATCGGCTCATGGTCTTTCTATGTCTTCTTGTCCCGTGTCATCAGCTCATGGTCTTTCTATGTCTTCTTGTCACGTGTCATCAGCTCAAGGTCTTTCTATGCCTTCTTGTCCCGTGTCATCAGCTCAAGGTCTTTCTATGTCTTCTTGTCCCGTGTCATCAGCTCATGGTCTTTCTATGTCTTCTTGTCACGTGTCATCAGCTCAAGGTCTTTCTATGTCTTCTTGTCACGTGTCATCAGCTCATGGTCTTTCTATGTCTTCTTGTCCCGTGTCATCAGCTCATGGTCTTTCTATGTCTTCTTGTCACGAGTCATCAGCTCATGGTCTTTCTATGTCTTCTTGTCACGTGTCATCAGCTCATGGTCTTTCTATGTCTTCTTGTCACGTGTCATCAGCTCATGATCTTTCTATGTCTTCTTGTCACGTGTCATCAGCTCAAGGTCTTTCTATGTCTTCTTGTCCCGTGTCATCAGCTCATGGTCTTTCTATGTCTTCTTGTCCCGTGTCATCAGCTCATGGTCTTTCTATGTCTTCTTGTCCCGTGTCATCAGCTCATAGTCTTTCTATGTCTTCTTGTCACGTGTCATCAGCTCAAGGTCTTTCTATGTCTTCTTGTCACGTGTCATCAGCTCAAGGTCTTTCTATGTCTTCTTGTCACGTGTCATCAGCTCAAGGTCTTTCTAAGTCTTCTTGTCCCGTGTCATCAGCTCATGGTCTTTCTAAGTCTTCTTGTCCCGTGTCATCAGCTCAAGGTCTTTCTATGTCTTCTTGTCACGTGTCATCAGCTCAATTTCTTTCTATGTCTTCTTGTCACGTGTCATCAGCTCATGGTCTTTCTATGTCTTCTTGTCCCGTGTCATCAGATCATGGTCTTTCTATGTCTTCTTGCCACGTGTCATCAGCTCATGGTCTTTCTGTCTTCTTGTCACTTGTCATCAGCTCAAGGTCTTTCTATGTCTTCTTGTCATGTGTCATCAGCTCATGGTCTTTCTATGTCTTCTTGTCCCGTGTCATCAGCTCATGGTCTTTCTATGTCTTCTTGTCCCGTGTCATTAGCTCAAGGTCTTTCTATGTCTTCTTGTCACGTGTCATCAGCTCAAGGTCTTTCTATGTCTTCTTGTCCCGTGTCATCAGCTCATGGTCTTTCTATGTCTTCTTGTCCCGTGTCATCAGCTCATGGTCTTTCTATGTCTTCTTGTCCCGTGTCATCAGCTCATGGTCTTTCTATGTCTTCTTGTCCCGTGTCATCAGCTCATGGTCTTTCTATATCTTCTTGTCCCGTGTCATCAGCTCATGGTCGTTCTATGTCTTCTTGTCCCGTGTCATCAGCTCAAGGTCGTTCTATGTCTTCTTGTCCCGTGTCATCAGCTCATGGTCTTTCTATGTCTTCTTGTCCCGTGTCATCAGCTCATGGTCTTTCTATGTCTTCTTGTCCTGTGTCATCAGCTCAAGGTCTTTCTATGTCTTCTTGTCCCGTGTCATCAGCTCATGGTCTTTCTATATCTTCTTGTCCCGTGTCATCAGCTCATGGTCGTTCTATGTCTTCTTGTCCCGTGTCATCAGCTCAAGGTCGTTCTATGTCTTCTTGTCCCGTGTCATCAGCTCATGGTCTTTCTATGTCTTCTTGTCCCGTGTCATCAGCTCATGGTCTTTCTATGTCTTCTTGTCCCGTGTCATCAGCTCATGGTCTTTCTATGTCTTCTTGTCCCGTGTCATCAGCTCATGGTCTTTCTATGTCTTCTTGTCACGTGTCATCAGCTCATGGTCTTTCTATGTCTTCTTGTCACGTATCATCAGCTCATGGTCTTTCTATGTCTTCTTGTCCCGTGTCATCAGCTCATGGTCTTTCTATGTCTTCTCGTCACGTATCATCAGCTCATGGTCTTTCTATGTCTTCTTGTCACGTGTCATCAGCTCATGGTCTTTCTATGTCTTCTTGTCCCGTATCATCAGCTCATGGTCTTTCTATGTCTTCTTGTCCCGTGTCATCAGCTCATGGTCTTTCTATGTCTTCTTGTCCCATGTCATCAGCTCATAGTCTTTCTATGTCTTCTTGTCCCGTGTCATCAGCTCAAGGTCTTTCTATGTCTTCTGGTCACTTGTCATCAGCTCATGGTCTTTCTATGTCTTCTTGTCCTGTGTCATCAGCTCATGGTCTTTTTATGTCTTCTTGTCACTTGTCATCAGCTCATGGTCTTTCTATGTCTTCTTGTCCTGTGTCATCAGCTCATGGTCTTCCTATGTCTTCTTGTCACCAGCTCATGGTCTTTCTATGTCTTCTTGTCCTGTGTCATCAGCTCATGGTCTTTTTATGTCTTCTTGTCACTTGTCATCAGCTCATGGTCTTTCTATGTCTTCTTGTCCCATGTCATCAGCTCATGATCTTTCTATGTCTTCTTGTCCCGTGTCATCAGCTCAAGGTCTTTCCATGTCTTCTTCATCATTATCATTTCTGTCCCCAGTTCTCTTCTCCACGTTTTTATTGGTCTCTCTCTACTTCTCTTAAGGAATATATGATAATACTATCAACAGGTTTCCTCAGTGTGTTCCTATCCACCTCCAGGGTCTTCTTCTCATCTCTTGTTCCACTGGCACTTGTCTGGTTCTTGTCATTAGTTCTACATTAGTGATCTTGTCATTAGTTCTACATTAGTGATCTTGTCATTAATCCTTCTATCCTACACAAGCTCATATTTACGAAAGTCTGTAGCTTTTTGGTTGTTGTTTGTTTTTGTTCCCCATGTACAGAGCCATACAATAAGACTGAACACTTGAATTGAAGATTCATATTTTTGTGTTAGACTTGATTTCTCTATATCTCCATTTATTTACCATTGCAATGAAAGCTCCTCTTGCCTTTTGTATTCTTATTTTGATATCATTGTCTTTCCCTCCAATAGTGTCTATATTACTGCTAGGGTATATCTATGATTCTACATCTTTTAGTAGCTGTGAGAGATGTTACTTACGTGATATTTGGATAGTTGTGGCATTGAGGTTTCTTTGATTTTTCCATATCATCATTCTTCCCCCCTCTCCCTTTTCCCCCTGTAGACTAACAATATTTGTATCTTGTCTGAGTTATTCAAGCTTTCTTCCTTGATGACATTCTTGAAGTATGTAATCTCAGTTGTGACACCATAATGATTCTCTCCAGCATTTGTGCTTTTGTAAATATATTTCTGCACAAGAATTTCACTTGATCACAAAAGTACCCTCCCACCCCTTTTCGTGGGGTGGAGTAGGGGGAAAGTAGATTGCTTCTAAACATTCACTCTTTTTGAGATACAAAAAAAAAGATTTAAAAATACCATATTTTCGACCATATGATGTATTATTAACGGAAAAATGGTTGAAAATTGCATGCATTATATGATCCAAATGTGACCCAAGAACTTCTGATCACACTAAAATTTATTTAGAACACTCAAACATAATGACAAAATTAAATTCATGGATCAGTTTGAGGCTGTGTGAAACTATAAGTGCAGTCTGATAACAAGTCTGAGACAAGGTGAAACATTCACTGTAGTCTGATAACAAGTCTGAGACTAGGTGAAACATTCACTGCAGTCTGATAACAAGTCTGAGACTAGGTGAAACATTCACTTTAGTCTGATAACAAGTCTGAGACTAGGTGAAACATTCACTGTAGTCTGATAACAAGTCTGAGACTAGTTGAAACATTCACTGTAGTCTGATCACAAATCTGAGATTAGGTGAAACATTCACTGTAGTCTCACGTTTGAGACTAGGGAAAACATTCACTGCAGTGTGATAACATGTTTGAGACTATGTGAAACATTCACTGTTGTCTGATAACAGGTCAGAGACTAGGTGCAACATTCATTGTAGTCTGATCACAGTCTGACACTAGATCAAACTTTCACTGGAGTGTGATCACAAGTCTGAGACTTGGTGAAACATTTATTGGAGTTTGATCACAAGTCTGAGACTAGGTGAAACATTCACTGTAGTCAGATCACAAGTCTGATCACTGTAGTCTGATAAAAAGTCTGAGACTATGTGAAATATTCACTGTAGTCTGATCACAAGTCTAAGACTAAGTGAAACATTCACTGTAGTCTGATCACAAGTTTGAGACTATGTGAAACATTCACTGTGGTCTGATCACAAGTCTGAGACTATGTGAAACATTCACTGTAGTCTGATCACAAGTCTAAGACTATGTGAAACATTCATTGTAGTCTGATCACAAGTCTAAGACTAGGTGAAACATTTACTGTAGTCAGATAACAAGTCTGATCACTGTAGTCTGATAACAAGTCTAAGACTAAGTGAAACATTCACTGTAGTCTGATCACAAGTTTAAGACTGGGTGAAACATTCACTGCAGTCTGATCACAAGTCTGAGACTATGTGAAACATTCACTGTAGTCTCATCACAAGTTTGAGACTAGATGAAACAGTCACTGTAATCTGTGCAAAACGAGGAAGTTGCAGTCTTTCAATGACTGTTGAATAGTCTAGCCCTTGATTTCACTCAAAATTATGCCCTTGTAAAGGCAGCAGAAGTTAAAGTAAAAAGTTTGGATAATAACAGCAGTAATGATGATAGCAATGATGATAGTGTTGTACATTTTAGAGGGGATTCTGTGACTACCATACATATTTAGATAAATGCAGTCTTCACATCGAAGGTTGGTTGTAACAGATCTCCACTAATTTCTGTTTTACCGTGATGGTACACTCTAAAAAACTATTTTCTGTTCACCTCTTTATCTTTCCTTATGACTTATAAATGATTTATTGTAGGCTTCTAGTTATTTTATAGAAAATGAATTTGTGAACTTGAACTTAAATTTGAGTTGGCCTACAGTATCTCCCCTATGTTTGCCTTCCAAATTCTTGATGCATGTTATGGTTCTGTAAGTATCAGGGTTTGAAAAATCGTGAACTTCAAAATGACAGCAACTTGTAACATGTCGATGAGTTTATCATGGATAATTGAGACTCAACATGCTGCATTTATTATGGAAGCATTTCCAGATTTCACCATATTGAAAACGATTATTTCCATATTACATCACCACAAGCGTTCGATTGAAGAGTGGTTAGAGCGCTGGTCTCTCCATTAAAGGTGACAGGTTTGATTCACAGTATTGACACCCTTCACTCTACCTAGCTGTAACATGACGTTGCTCTTAATGGAAGGAAAAGGCAGCACAGCAGGGAGCTGGACCTAGTATAGTGATCTCTAACACTTCACTCCCCTACGTCAGTATAGGCCTATGGGACTACCTTACATTAACACAACACGATAATAGAATATGTTGGCGGAGTTGATATGAAATAAATATGCATATAGGCTTTCTGTATAATGTATACTTTTTACCTAGAGGTAGGTGCCGACTTTATACTTCTAGATTCCTCAGAGCCATCAAAAGATAAGAGCTTTTGGCGTCGACATTTTATACAGAACCAGACCAGCGTGACCACACATATAAAGACTCCAGCTAAGCCAACGGCCCACACGATACCCAATGTTACAGCTGGTATAGGAGAACAAATAGTAAATATTAGCCTAATTTAAGACAGAATGTAAGCTTTGTGAAATTTGCTGTCTGTGAAAATAGACTGGCACGACAAGAAAATGAGTGGCGCAAGCAATAATAACATTCGAACACATCTGTCCTTTTTAGTTCTCATGGAGTCTCTGGGGAGATTTCCTTTTCATGGCACGCTCGTCCGTTCGCGGGAAGCATAAGTGGTAGGACTTCGATATCTTAAGGGAAGTACCTAGGTTTAATTTTTATATTTATTTAGGTTCTTATGTGTCCTGTCTAGCCTTCACTTTCTTTCCTTTCCCTGACGAAGGCCTTGTGGCCGTAACGTTGGCTATTTTCTTTGTCTTTTGTCCTCGTGAGACGAATGTACCTTTTTTCAATTTTTTTTTTCACACCCATCCATTGAGGAGATAAAGAAGGAAAGAGAATTAGCATCTTCAAGCATGTCATAAGTGGGGACGAATATGAGATTGTGCATGGGACAGGCAGCTTCATTGTGTAAAATAAATTGTTAAAGGAAACACCGCAGGAAGAACACATGAGTACTTTGGTACAGTCTTCCTGGCGACCGTTTGCAGTGGTGGCTCCAGGCAGGGCATTCGGCGCCAGGAGTCAGTGGTTTGACACACTCCCACGCTTCTAGTCATGAAAGTTAATTAAATTCTATTAGAAAATTAAGCAAGATTCATGAATAAAATGGCAGATCAGTTTCAGACAGTTATTACTTTACAAAAACACAATAACAACTAAAGACTGAAAGTTAAAAATATATCACATTTCGGTTTTAGTGTTTTCTTATAAAAGATTTACATTGCGTGCTTAGACCTAAGCAAATTGTACCACGGCCGAAGAAATCGAGTTTTTGACTGAAGAATACTTTTTTTCTTCCCCCTTTCCGGTGACCCATTGCCTTTAGCGCTCAGGGCGGTCGCCCTGCCCTAAGACCGGCTCTGATGACACGTGTCATCATAGGAGGAATGGCTTCTGCGATCTATTTCAAATGCACCAGTTGAGCAAGTTGTATGAAAGTATGTTTCTGTTAAAAGACGTGGAACGTCAAGAAACGTACAAAGACACTCAGAGAAGAGATAGCTTGATAGAGTTGTTGATTCATGCCACCATAAATGTCTATTTCATCTCAGGCTGACAGATTTGTTCTCGAATGCTTAAGGCAGAGATTATGATTAATAGATTTCGTATATCTTTTTCTTTATCTTCATTTTTCTTCTACCTTCGCTGTCGCCTACGCCTGTTGGAACTTAAAACCCTCCCATATTCAAACCTCTGTCTTTCCTTTCTAATTTAGCAACGCATTTTATTGCTGTTAGCTAAGTTCTTTGATGAGAGATCGAATCGTGTTATTTCGTTCTCGACAGGGATAATAAGGGAGACATTGTCTATCACTTTTCCCTGATCTGTTCGCCTATAAGTTAATTATTCACGGTGAAAGATTTGAGATCAAAGACGAGCTCGCTATAGTTCGTTTATGACTACATCTGCAGATGGCCAATAGTGTGAATTCTCGAGCGAAGAAATCTCGCAAGGTCTGGTAAATCATGTTACGCAAGATCTAAGAGAGACTGTTCGCTCGATTTGCCTGAGTCTGGGATCGGCTTCAGTGTGAAGAGTTCGTTTGATTTGCAGAATGAGCAAGGGAATATGTAAATCTGGACCTAGGTGCTAAATGTATTAAGTCTGGGCAAATTTCTTCTTTTCTATATTTAAGCCACAGCGTTTTCGACTCATTAGACACTTTCTGGTGGACTGCAAGAAATATGACCAACAGAGGCAAAACATTAAGACATACTGTAGTAAACACAAGGTAGAAATGAGTGTAGAAAATCTCATAGGCACAAAGACCCCTTCAGAAATGCAAAAGTTAATAAAACACTATATTACCAAAACAAAAGCTAACATATAAAAAATAAATCTTCTTCTTCTTCGTTCACCCTCAGATGTCAACTTGAATAAGTTCAAAGAAAGCAGTGGTCAGCCTGAGGCTGTTGATATCTCCGTAGATTTTCTCCAGGAATGGTACTGGTGTTCGGCAGTCATTTTACCAGTGCCACAGTCACACTCATCCGTAGTTCCTATCTTTAATTTGTTGAACAGATGGTATCTCAATCTGTTATGACCAGTGCGAAGTCTGAAGATTACCACTTGTTCACTTCTGCTGAGCTGGTAATACGGATCATTTTTTGTGTGGCCTGGATGCTCTTTTTGTGGTTTTAAAACCAGTGAATGTTCCATGTGGATCAGCATTCAAAGCTAGCACCATCCACTATTTATGTTTAATTTGAAAGAAAATCTAACAAGATTTAGAGTTTTTTTTTTTTTTTTTTTTTAATTTTTACAGCATTTTTACGTCAAGCGAATTTTAATTGTAAAATAATTTTGTTTCTGCCGCTTTGGTTTAAAAAAAAAAAAGAATAAGCTGGTGCCTTAGATACAAAAGTGAGAATCTGTGAATTCTTGCCTCAAAGGATTACACTCTGGGGACACATTCAGAAAATTTGACTGACCACCAATATGCAACGTAGTCAGAATCAAGGGAAATAAATCAAAATGATGAAAATATATTAATTTTTTGCACATAACTACGCAAATTGTTATAATTTTACAACGCAATTAAAAAGTTTTAATTGCACTTAAAAGTTATAATTGAAAATTTAAAATAAAATTGAGTTGTATGTAGCAATTCGGTTTTTTTAATATGTCATTTTAATATAATTAATTTTTAAAGGCTGATTTACTTGTATACTCCTAAAAACAAGATATGATTATTCATCATATAGAACATATGACACTCTTCGTCAAAAATAAGTTTACAATATTTTTGACCGGCACATTTTGCTGCCTATCCGTCATATGTATAAATCATAATGTTTGCACATTGCCTCAATTCCTATGCAAGCCAAAAATATATCATCTCAATTTACCTTATTATCATTACACATGTCATGAAAGATAAATATCCATCTTATCAGTATACCTATTACATTGTCATACATAATCTCATTTTATTATTCCCCCCCCCCCCCCAAAAAAAAAATATAATAATCTCAATAGTGTGCAACTCTTACTGTGGACCCCTTCCACATGTACCCTCAGTCTTCTCTTTGTCCCATCTTCTTCATGACACTTTTTACTGAAAACCCCATATAGTTGTCGTGGATGAATTATCAGATAAGTAATAGATGTTTATAGTCCTATCTGAGCAGAGGTGATAGTGATGACAATGTGAAAGTAAGGGGTACAATATAGTTTTTTTTTAAAATCACGAGGGTGATCGTGTAAGAGAAAGGACAGTCTCTGGATAGAATAATTTATCTAATCCAGCCTATCTGGACGACGATATTTAAATCAGACACACTTTCTCTCCTTGTATGAAAATACAAGTTACACTGCACTCACATGCACACAATTCTGTGACAAATACGCAGGAACGGGAATAATCAACTCTGGATAACATATCCGCCAGGGATGTGCACTTATCAAGCTATACTGCTCGCTAGACTGTCAGCTTATCTACTGTACTTCACTTCTAGTTATAAGACTCAAAATGTTCAACGTACCTTGTCTCTCGAATATACACACATTTCTTTCAACTGAAAATACTGACATCTTGTCCTCAGAATAAATACAACTGTCATACACAATCGTGGTAATAGTCGATATAGACGTCTGGGCGATAGTCACTTTTCTTCCACCGCAGAAATCAACCAAAACCATTGGTTTATCGGCCTGATGGAACTTCTACTCGCTACCACTTCTAGATGCTAACGCTATCACATCTCAGAGCAAACTCTATCACAGCTGGGAGCAAACTCACTCAACCACATCTCTGAGCTAACTCATTTAATCTAAAACGTCGATTTACAACGACAACTTTTTTCGAAGACTCCAGAACACTTTGTCTGACAAAAACCCGTGAATTGTTTCCCTGCTCACCTTGACAAACCCAAACTAAACCAAACAACGCTATCCTCAACCAAGGGATGTAAGCACTACTCTAGACCCCTTCTCGTTCTATCGATTATTTACCTTAGACTATAGATTAAAAGTCAGCTAATCTCAATCATAAAAGTCAAACACATAAAAATAATTCTACCCAAATTTTCCCTCTTAACCATTCTAACGGTTACACATGGTTGTGGAAAAAGTATATCTATTTCGAACTTCATTTTCATGTTCGGGCGAACTGAGTTTTTACTGTGTAGATATATTGTAATTTCCTTGTGTAAATAACTAAAATCTTCGCAGAAATGTGAATAATGGTTGTTGTGACCAGTAAACCCACTCAGGTGCAAACTTTAGGCGACCACACACACGAAGGTTAAGATTTCCGTCTCCTTGGAAAATAATCAAACGAAGGGTACATAAATTTACTTCAGCTAAACACAGGTGTCCGATTTCGCTGATTAATGATGTCAAGATTCCAGGTCCGGCTCAGATAAAATAACTTCGTGCTGGACTGTGAATACCTCTCGCGACAAAGAACGAGTCTTGGTTCATCCAGTGGAGAGCACAACAGAGGAAATAAAACGGAATCAGAAAAGAGACACTTCTTAGTGGATAGTTTAGGTCTATTGGTTTTTTTTTTTTTTTTTGTTTTGTGGGTGGGTTTTTCCCCTCTCCCTTTTTTCCCCACTGTTATCACTAAAAGAAAAAGAGTGCGCTCTATAATTCCAAAAAAAAAAAAAAAGAGGGTGTAAGGTTTCTTTATCTATTTTTCCCCTCTATTTTTAAATCAACACTATCATTTCAAAAACAATGTGCAATGTATAACTTTAGTGTACACGAAAGAGTGTGTAAATGAGTGTGTGGAAGGAGTGAAAGTTTTTTTTTTCTATACAGCTGCTCATTGTATTTTCATTTTTATACTTATATTCAAGCTATTATTGTCAGCGTCTGCCAGCTATGATGATGTGCATGTCCTCTTGCTTGCTACGAGTAAGCAGATCTTGGTTAGTGATGGTATTCGGCCAAAAGATTCGGTGAATTTTTCTTAGGCATGTTGTGTGAAAAGAGGACAATTTCGACGTTTCCTTCTCTGTAACTCTCCAGCATTCCGCACCATAGAGAAGCACAGAAAGCACACAGCTCTGATATAATCTTAATTTTGTGCTTGTGCTGTATTGGGAGGACTTCCAGATGTTGTTTAGGCTAAAGAAGGCTGTTCTTGCCTTATTCATTCTGATGTTGATGTCTTTGCCTGCCCCGCCGTCTGGAGTTACTATGCTTCCTAGGTATGTGAAGGTATCTGTCTGTACCAGTTGCTGATTCCTTACTGATATGGGCTCAGGGTTGCTCACATTGAGCGTCATGACCTCAGACTTCTTTAAATTGATGTTCAAGCCCACCTGCTGGCTAAACTATTTAAGTCTATCCGTTTTTTCCTGGATGTGTTGATGTGAATGTGCTAGTAGTGCAATGTCATCTGCATATTCCAGATCTTCCAATGTAGAAAATGTTGTCCATCTTATTCCTCTTGGACTACCCTCTGTTGTCTGGCGCATCACCCAGTCTATGACTGTTAAAAATAGAGTGGTTGATAAGGGGCATCCCTGTCGTACTCCTGTCTTCACCTCAAAGGTTAGGTTGCTCTGCCCAACACTACACGTAAAGTTGGCATAGAGGTTTTTTATGATTGACACTATGCAGCTTGGAATTCCATAAGCCCTCAGTATTTTCCATAAACTGTCCCTATGTATGCTGTCAAAAGCCTTTTCAAAATCAACGAAATTAATGTAAAGCTGTCTTTGCCATTCTGAGCACTGCTCTATAATGTTCCTGAGAGTGAATATATGATCTACACATCTTCTGTTCTTTCTAAATGCTGCTTGTTCTTTCCTCAGTTTGTGGTCTACTGCCTTTGAAATTCGCTGTATAATTATCCTGCCTAGTATTTTGCTGGGAACTGAGAGAAGAGTGATTCCCCTCCAGTTATTGCAGTCTGCAAGATCTCCCTTCTTGGGCAATTTGACAATTATTCCTTTGTTCCACTCTGATGGTGTTGTCCCCGTTTTCCAGACTTGTGATAATAGTGGTTCTAATAGTTCTGCTGCTAGCTTAGGGTCTGTCTTAAATAGCTCTGCATTTAAGTTATCATGGCCCGGAGCTTTGCCGTTCTTTAACCCTTTGATTGCTGTGATGATTTCTTCTTTTCGTGGAATGTCTGTATTTACATCTAGATCGTTTTCAGCTTCAGGAACATTCACTTGTGTCTCTGGTGGTTCCTTGTTCAGAGTTTCTCTGAAGTGCTCTGCCCATCTTGTTTCTTGTCCCACTGCTGTCGTGATGAGATTTCCTTGCTTATCTCTTACTAATGTAATATTGTTTTCACCTCGTTTTCCGCTGATGAATTTAGTTATTTTGTATACTGTGCTTTGTTCATTTCTCAGTGCTGCCTCCTCTGCCTGTCTTGCAAGATCGTCTAGAAAATTCCTTTTGTTGGCTCGGGTTTGGCGTTTAACTTTCTTTGTCCAGCTGACTGTACTGTTCGCTATATAGTTGCTTTAACCTGGGGGACTTCGCTTCTGTTTTCTTTCTTTTCACTTCCTTTCTCATCGTTATGGTGTTTAATGTTTCTGGTGTTATCCAGTCTTGCTTCTTCCTTTCCTGGAATCCCAAGCATGATTTGCTGCTTTCCTTGTATATTGTTGAAATGGTCCCATGTTAATTTGTGAATTTCTTTATGTGGGAAAAATGTTCCTCCAATGACAGGTTGTTAATGCTACAGAAACTTATTAGTTTATCCCCATTTTCGTTTGCTGTTCCGCTGCCGCATTTCCCAATTGTTCTTTCATTATATGTTTGTGGGTACCAACTTTCGCATTGAGGTCTCCCATTACTATAACAAGATCATATCTAGGTGTGTCTTCCATTTCTTTCTGCAGTTGTTTATAGAATTCATCCTTGACCTCCTCATCGCTATCATTCGTTGGTGCGTAGCATTGTATTATTGTAGTGTTGGTGAATCTCCCTCTCAATCTTAATCTTATCAGTCTGTTGTTGATGGGTTTCCATTCCAGTAATGTCCTTTCTATTCCTTTCTGTAGAATAATGGCTACGCCTTCATTGTGCTGTCCATCCTCTCTTCCAGAGTAAAGTACTGTTTCTCCTGTTGCTGTTTTAACTTTTCATGCCCCTGTCCATCTGTTCTCGCTTATCCCTAGAATGTGTAACCTATAGTTTCTCATTTCTGCCGTGACCTGTCTTAGTTTACCTGTCTCGTTCATTGTCCTGACATTCCAAAATCCTATTCTTGTATCCTGTTTTGCGATCAGGACATCCGTTTTCATGTCAGTGGCTTCCTTCGGCTTTCACCACTGACAGTCATACGAGCCACAGACTCGGAATGTCCATCCCGCAGCAAAGTTTGTTCATTTATTGTTGTTTCTGTAACTTCATTGTTTTTTTTTTTTTTACATAGACAGGGGTGTCAGCCCTATGCTAAAACCTCCAACCTGGAGGACCAGGGTACCAGCTTTTTTCTGACCCCTACCCACACAGACCAGACCAGCTTGGTTGAACCTTTCAGGAGTAAAACTCCCACTGGCATAGCTCTGGGGATTGTCAGGGTACGCAAGCTGCCATACCGCTACAAGGTATAGGTACCATTGATGGCAGGCAAAAAACGTGAGTGATGGATATTGTAATTTATTTGACATTGTTAGATATCATGACGTGACGAGAGGTAATATACCGGTACATTTATTAAAACAAAACCGAATGAAGAAAGTCATTGAATCCAAAGACTTGTGATTCATAC
Source organism: Oreohelix idahoensis (assembly GCA_024509875.1). Lineage (NCBI taxonomy): Eukaryota > Metazoa > Mollusca > Gastropoda > Stylommatophora > Oreohelicidae > Oreohelix > Oreohelix idahoensis. The sequence continues at coordinate 533,304 of JAMPIV010000153.1, forward strand.
GGTGTCTATATACTTGGCAAGATGTTACCAACAGAGACCGTCAGCAAGCTAGAAATCATACACTGGATTACACAAATCTGAGAATGAAATATAGACCATGTCTGAAATTGAGTTGTGTAGTAAATCTGAACTTTTGTTGTTTAATAAAACTGAACTTTTGTTGCGTAATAAATTTAAACTTTTGAGAAGTAGCTCAGGGTCCTTACACTGAGCTGGTCAAAATGGGAGGGGCCTGGCCACGAGCGTCAAAAACTGGAGAATGCTGTCTTACTAGTGGGTCGTCAATGATCGAAAGCAAAGATATCAAAATAAGAATACAAAAGAGCAAGAGGATCTTTCATTGCTTTGGGAAACATGGAGAACACGAGAAATCAAGTCCAACACGAAAATAAGAATCTTCAACTCAGATGTCAAGACAGTCCTATTGTATGGCTCTGAAACATGGAGAACAACAAAATCAACAACCAAAAAGCTACAGACTTTCATAAACGGATGCTTGCTTAGAATAGAAGGATTGAAATGGTATGAGAAAGTCACAAATGTGGAACTGATGACAAGATAGTCTAGTCCCTGATCATAAGACCCGTAGGAATTTTTAGGTGGACGAGTTTTCTCTTCAGATCCTGTTAGGGCATGCCTAAAGGAAGGGTAAAATCTTGGGTAGACATCTGGTAACCCGGGCATAAGTTTTATAGGACGCCATTTAGTTTTTGGCATTTAAATGCAGTGGGAAGAAACTGTTAGAGACGATGATGGTGAAGAGAAGAAACGATATTGATTGTTATGATATTATTATAGTAGTGAAGAACTATACATAAAATGTTAAAAGAAAAAGTGAAACATTGTTCGTGATAACAATGAAAAATAAATGATGATGGTAGTGATGCTATTGACGAAGAACACGATGATGATTGCTTTGATCATGATAATAGTACTTTTTGATGACAACGGCGACAGTGTGTGACGTCAGCGGCAACGACAAATAAAGAAGAAGGCGATAAAGATTATTACGAATATCAAAAAAAGACAAAGAGTCCTGGCGAAAGAAAAGGTAAATGAGGAACAAACAGCAAATCAGTAGCAAGTGCATAGGACTAGCAAACTGATGCAGTAAAACGAAATTCCAACAACACCCACTACTGCAAGAGCACATGCAGTACTTTGTTGTTGGCTTCCGGGAAAGAAGGTAACAGCAGTGGTGGTTCCATGCTTATAAACGAATGAAAATAGATTGGAAGGTGTAGGAGAAAACAGAACACAATTTTTAAAAATCAATACAACTAAAACAACCAAGCTATTAACGCCACACTCCGTATATATCTCACTAGTAGCTGGGAGACAAAGAAAGAATGGAGGACTACTTCCCCCTCAGACATTTATGAGGCGGTGGCTTTGAGATTTTGAGGCTGGAAACCTCATCATTTGAAACAAATTTCTTTAGAAACCATTGCTGCAAGTAGACATGTATGCTTAAGTGCCGTTTTCTTGACCAGTTGCCACATAGTGGCTCCATGCTTCACATGGAACAAAGAAGGAAATGATTATAATTTACGCAATGCTAATATTTAGGTGAATAAAAATAAATTTCACAAACAGACAAGAAGTATGTTAGTTTAACATAATAAACAAAAACAAACAAACAAACTCACAAACAATAAGTATGTTAGTTTTACATAATAAGCAAAAAGCACGCAAATACACAAACAAATCATTCGGCCTTCCAAATCGAATAACAAAATCTTCAGAAACAACAACTTAACCTAAACAATAAATAACAAAAAAAACGAAATAACTACGACTACCGGTACTCAAACTGGCAACATTAATTAAATGCATCAGCACAACATCACGTGTACATAAACAAATGTACTTTTATATATATATATATTTTTTTTAACATATGTATAAAAGATTAAGACAGCGGGAATTAACACGAATAACAGGCACAAAAAATGTATACCCAATCTCCAATAATGACTTGGAATCTATGACGTAACAAACATATTCAGAAGTTCATAATTAAAATGCCAGTCTTTTTTTTCCGTAAACAGATTAAAATGAGGCCTCCAATGGCGTCAACAGATGGGGGGAGGGGGAGCGAGACCTAGATAAGATACAAATGCACTCCATTCCCTCCCCCCTACCAAAAAATAATCAGTAACCAGTAATAATTAAAAATTATGGAAGTGCTTTCATAACGTTGAGGTCAATGTACAGAGGAACCGTAAAGATTACAGTCGGTGAACAAGCAGCTGGTGGAACACATGAACACAATACGTAACATGAAGTTTATATGACTTCCAGCGATAAGAGCGTCCCAGGGTTAAGAGCCCTTCTCGAGGTAAAGTGATCTGGGCTCGAAACCAGGTCTGCTCTTGATGGATAAGCCGCGAGAAAGGTAACTGGTCAACCCACCTCATAAAGCCGCGAGAAAGGTAACTGGTCAACCCACCTCATAAAGCCGCGAGAAAGGTAACTGGTCAACCCACCTCATAAAGCCGCGAGAAAGGTAACTGGTCAACCCACCTCATAAAGCCGCGAGAAAGGTAACTGGTCAACCCACCTCATAAAGCCGCGAGAAAGGTAACTGGTCAACCCACCTCATAAAGCCGCGAGAAAGGTAACTGGTCAACCCACCTCATAAAGCAGCGAGAAAGGTAACTGGTCAACCCACCTCATAAAGCCGCGAGAAAGGTAACTGGTCAACCCACCTCATAAAGCCGCGAGAAAGGTAACTGGTCAACCCACCTCTTAAAGCCGCGAGAAAGGTAACTGGTCAACCCACCTCATAAAGCCGCGAGAAAGGTAACTGGTCAATCCACCTCATAAAGCCGCGAGAAAGGTAACTGGTCAACCCACCTCTTAAAGCCGCGAGCTAGTACAACACTTCGCTTCTCTACGACAGTATCTACTTTGGGGCTTTTAAAAATTTTAATAACGACAAGTTCCTGTAATTAATTTTATTTTCATTATCAGATTCCGAGGTCCCATAAAGTACTTTATGGTGGTTGTGGCAGAATGGGAGCGACCCCTCTCGATCTATGTTTCACTCCGGCAGTATCGGTACATTTGTGGTACTGATTTTTATTGCGTGCTTTCAATTGTCGCACTTTCTTTCTTTCTCTGCTATGTGTAGCAGATATTATGTATTTTCCTTCTTGCACCCCACTCAGGGATACGTTATTACGCCTGTTTGTTTCCTGTCCCTTCGCTAAGCTTTTCAAGGAGCGGCAGAAATAATATTAACGACAGGCAGGATGGTAAAATTCCTTTGTACCAAATCTTGGCCACGAAGGATTAGCCCCAAGAAAATCGTCAGTGTATTTGCTAAGCGCTGATGAAGGCCAGAGTACGGGGAGACAACTGATGGACAGACACAGATAAGAGAGACACCCTTCATTTAAGTATTTATCAGGACTTACAAAAACAGCCCAAGAAATCTCTATCATTTTAAACAAGGAAACCAGGACTGAGGGAACTGAAGGACCCCAACGGAGTCAGAGAGGGAATCTATTGTTAAAACAACGACACCTTAGACGCGTGTAAGAGGCCGATTCAAGTCTCTTTTATTCATCTGAGCTAAAAGTATGTGAGCTAGGATTGGCGTAAGTTGTCATTTTACATTCTATATTTTATTACTAACATGTGAACTAACATATATATATGTACTGCCATGTGAATTTTAATGTTTGAAAATCGCTCGGGGATGTCCAAGTCATTTGATGCTTGCAACCTCAGCGTATATAATGATGATTTCATAAACCACCACTGCACGGACTGGTGACTGCTTTATTGCCAGTTTCTGAAAAGAGAACTAAACGCATAAAGAGTCCCAGGTTCCATATGGAGCAGGGAGGGAAAGATGAAAGAAATGATGTACATTCTAATTATAATACTTACAGTTTCAAACCAGTGTAAATGTCGATGTTTACATATTCACTTTTAAAATTACTGGAAGTTTCAAACTTTTCAATCAGTGTAAACATAAATGAAAACATATTCAATTTATATTGTGAACCCTTTTCAAATCAGTGGAAATGTAAATGTAAACATATTCTATCTGTACTGTCACGTGAAAGATAATTTATTTTACCATCTTGTCCATAATTTGATTACTCCTTTAAATGTTCTGTTTTCCGAGACATTTTGTATTTTCTTTTTCTTTCCTTTTCTACCTTTGTGGCCAAACTTTCTCACCCTCTCAAACCCCACCCGCGGTTGTTTACGCTGGCCAGCTGCGGTCAGCTAACGCTAGACGTAATGTTATCTAAACGCACCTGTTCGACCAGAGAAACATTTCTCGGGTCCGCTTTAAGTGTTAGAACGAGCCAAGACGGTTTCTGTGAAAGAAACGGTTCGTTAGCGGCGGGTACCCTCTGTGGTCCCAACAGGGGAATTTCTCTGGTCGCTTTAAAACGTTTGATGACGAGCGGCTGGTACCCTTTGAGGCCTGGGGAACTTTCGCACGATTTCTTTTGTCTTACTCTAGATTACGTCTTTCGCCGAACTTCTGTAGAAATACGCACGCCAGGTGTTCGGGGGGAGCGTCCCTTGTGATCTATAAGAGTAGACTGGTTTTAATAGACAAAGACATTCGTAAATTTTCCTAGCCCGTAGATGACCATCATGAGATAAGGCAAACTTTAACACAATACTAGAATGTGTTTGCCTATGTTCTAGTCATTTTTCGGGGTGAGTTGACATATCTTATAATTATTATATTAGATTCATGTTAGCTTTTATATATCTGTTAGGAAAGTGAATTTATTTCGTAGGACTTCTCCTAGTAATTTATTCAGTGATAAGGTAGCGCTGTCTACGGCCTATTAAGTGGTGCTTAAACTGTTACGGTTTATCATGGGTTAAATGTTAAACTTACAATAACAGATATTAGGCGTAGAATCAGTCCACGAATGCTTACCATTGGGTTAAGAGTCAGAAAAAATTAACTGTCATTTCTGTAAGATAATGTCAGGTGTGGATTGTTCACTTTAAAACTGAATAGTGAGATGCAGGTAATAACTCTGGATTATAGGAGATAGGCACTTATTCCTTTTGATAGATATTTCTAGTGGCAAGGGAGGATCATTTTATGCTTACTTGTGTGGCTAGGCACTAGTCTATAACTTTCACTGAAAGCAGTCACCAGGCATAGATATAATTATATCGTATGATCTAGCCACAACTGTATTATTATAGCAAGAACATTGCATTTTCTTTGTACTCATTTTGTGGAAATGCTAATATATTTCCCAAAGGGGACATACTATTTATTTGTGTAATGTCAAATGCTGTAATCTGTTTATGTAAATTCATTTAATGTTGTAAGATGAATAAGCATATTCATTTAACTGTAACTACAGGTTAGGTTTCCTGTATGTTGAGATTGGGAGAAGAGGAGTAGATTTTTAATGTCAGAACATTTACTGATAGGTACCTGGGGGTGCAAAAGATATTAAGCCTATGCGGGCGCGTGTTGATAATTGATATTTTTAAGGAACGGGAGACATGGTTAAAGACAGCCCTAAACTATCATACCAATAACTACAATAAATTTAATCCCATAGTGGAGCGAAACTTTCTGTATAAAGTTAGTGTGATTTATTATTTGCTTGAAGTAAAAGGGTGTCTCTTTTGGGTCTCAGTTTCAGGGAGACCGACTCGCGAGAGCAGATTCCAGTCAGGCGAAGAACGAAATATTCTCTTCGATCTAGAGGGTTCTGAATACCGCTAGCGTCACGAATCGTCAACCCCGTTCCTGAACCAAAACCCTTTTTTGTCAACGCCAAGTTAAGCTCACGCAGTGCAACGGAGCCAACGCTAAATCTGGAATCGCCAAACGCAGTAGTAGTTCTCTACTCGCCTATTGGATTACCAGCCAGAGCATTGCGGCTTCCAGAATATCAAACCCGCCCAGCATGCCTATAGCAGAATTCCATATCACCCGCCTTTTTTGTGCCTAAACGGGGCACTCAGCCAAGCCACAGTCAACCAGTTTAAACAGGATTTACAGCCAAGCGGAGCCTTGCGCCGGATAAGCGCGCCTGGGTCTCTTTGTCCTCAAGTGACTTCTTCTGGGGTATTTCCTGGATACTTAAAACCTCGCACGTATGAGCAGCCATCTATGGACAGAGTTCCAGCCCCCACTCACGCTATAAGGGGAGTCACCAACGTTTAGCACCAACAAAGAAAGTTTTGTAGGCTAGTCCCTCACGAAGGATTTACAAGTAATTCACTTCCTGGAGCTAGTACATTTGGTCCCCGAAAAGCGGACAGGCTGTCGCCCAGTTCAATCAGTTGGTCAGCAGGAGATAAACAGCGTCCCCCAGCCCAACTCGCGCCAGTAGGGGGGTCACCAACGATAGCGCCTATACAGTGATGTTATTCAGGTTAATTCCATCACCGATGGAGGATATATACGAAAACACCACTTACTGGAGTTACTTCAGCTGGTCCCCGAAAACCGAAGGACTGTCACTCGATTATTTATCTCTTTGTGTTCTACAGGTTTTATGAATGGTGATCTGTGTGTGTGGTTGTTGGTGTATATGATTATTGATGAATATTTGATTATTGAGGTAATTTTATGTTGTTGTGATGATATGCATTATTTTCATGCTTTTCTTCTTTAATAAATTTTACACATTTATTAATGCGCTGTTCACGACCTTTCCATCCATATTTGTATTTTTAGGCTTGTGTCGTGAAATATTCTAATCCACATATATAAATTAAAAGGTAAATGCAAAGCCTAACAAATAAATTTAATAAAAGGAAGAAGAATGGTAAAGAACAGTGCTGTCACAATGACAGTACTCGAAATCCCCTTTGTTTTATGCTTCGTCTGCAAATTGTAACGTTTCCACGTTAAATATAAGCCACTGCATAAATACAAGCGCTTCCACAACACATTAAAACGGGTATTGCATTTCTAAGAAAAACATTGAGAGGCACACTGCGTAATGACCTAAATTAATCCTAACATTCCATTTTATACTACGTTACCAAAAAAACGAATAAGCAGGAACAGATGGACTCAACATAGCAACACTAAGAGACGGGCGCGAATGAAAGCAAGGCCACATGCACTAACTTTTTTTTCAGACGGACAGTGATAAAAACACTAACCTTCCCAGAGTTAGGTTTTAAAAACCTGGAAAACGCTTATTAGAAAAGATGACATTAGATGGGTTTACGTTTGAAAACATTACAGTACCCAGACAGCACATCTTCGAAACAGGAGGTAGAAGAAATTGCATATTTTGAACGCAGCCACTTAGCTCTTTTAAATTTGTATATTTGGGTTCCTTGGGGCTTGCTGACAAAGAATATGTAAAACGTTACGCAAATAGTCTAGGAATTACCAAATTATAACCAAAATAAAATAGTGGGGGTGCCTGACAGCATGAAATCATTTCTGCTCATAAAATTTTTTTATAACGTGTTTGAAAAAACCTTACGTTACGGAAATAGCCTACCATGTTAACTCCAAATTGATTGGAGCGCAACAAATATAAGACTAAACACGATTGGTCGGGCTATAAATACTATCTTGTGTTGTTATGGGAAACGAATAGAAGGGGTACTTTTTTGAAAAGATGGTTAGACGTGGTTTCATTGGGTAGAGCTGCGAATATACTTGATTCAGAGCGTCTGTTCATTGCCACATCTTGTAATAATCCTACTAAGAAGCAGTACGTTGAGCACCAGTGTATATTTTATATAAAATAAAGCCTGGAACATCGGCAGATCGGAGTTGTGCTATATTCATTGCCAGTCAACGAAACTGTTTATTATTATTCTATGAATTGTGGTAAGCTTGAAATATTCAATATCTTTTAATGAAAATTGAATGTAAATTGTTAATTTATGCCTGTATATATGTGTAGTTCAGTAGCGAACATGATGTAAAGCCTATAATGCTCCAGCCTGAACAGAAGGTGTCGGAGGAAAGTAAAACTGCATGGAATGGCCAAACAGTACACTGACACCTAGATTATTGATTAGACAGAAATAATGCTGGAATTGCAGAGGCGTAGTAACCATTAGGGAGGGAAATACTGGTATAAAATATTTCAGATGAAGCTGACAGTTGGCCTAACGCTCTGAACTCAATGTTTGTGATGTATTGTGCTCAGTGTAGAAAGAGAGTATAAATTAGTTATGACGTAGAAGGTACATCCTTCTTGTTTTCAGGGACAGTGGTCTTAAAGTTATTGAGCAGCACCTGGTCAGAGCTTTGCTGAATCCAGAGTCGGACAGCATACTCCTTGGTCCATTTAGCTATCAGTGAGGTGTCTCCAGAGCCCAGGGGAGAAATCGAGCAGAGGAGTCTTTTCCTGCCGCCATCACGCAAGATAAGCTGATGTGGCCAGCTGAGCTCAACATTATGTACCCCCATCTTAAAATGACAGTGTAAAATACAATTAAGAGGGGAATTTAATTGTTTTAATATCAGGAACTGAGAACATCTCCAATACTAGTTCCAATAAAGACAAACTATTGAAGTCATGATGACAAATACCAACAGAGCTTGAACAAAACAAAACCAGTATTACCTCATATTACTACTACACAACTGACACACATAGGATACTATTAAAAATACATGTCACTACAAGATTCATATTGAGAAATTCTGTACATATAACTTGTAATTAAAATTGATTGTGATTCCTGGTTCCCTTTGTATTTGAATCAGGACACATATACATTCATGACAGCAATGAATACATATTGTTATTTGAAAAGTTATCAGTGACTCCTTTAAGATATCCTTGTAGAGTGTTTTATGTATGTGAGTGTCACAGTGTTGTCAAGTGTGGTGGAATAAATTAAATTGTTTATCTGTCTGTTGTTGTTTTGACTTACACTTCATCATACACATACCCTAGACATATAACGTAGTCATCACACTATTCCAGAATAATTCTGACTGAGATATATATATATATGTGGCAGCAAGTAAGGTTATATATAATACACTACTCTTATTAGATATATATACCTTCACAGCTGATCTCAGTCAGTACACTAAGTCCCCTATAAATATTTATAACATCCCACTTCACCACATATATTGGGGTCTCGCTCTTGGGATTTTGAATCTTTACCTATTACAAATATTGGGGGTAATTCACTTCAGGGAATAATAAGAATTAAAAAGGTATCCTTGGGTGGAATTAAATAAGGTTGAGCTCTCGGTGCCTGTGTTGTCCATTAGATATATATTTAGAGATTGAATTGTTAGTTAGACATTGTATAAACTTACCTGATAGACAATGGCGGACCTAGCCAAATTTCGATCTGCTGCTGTTCAGACTGCAAAAGAGTTAGGATTAGATGGGCAAGTTATGGTTGCCTATGTCACTACTGAATGTGACAAATTTATTGAACGCGAAGAAAGAAGGTTTGAAGCCGAAAGAAAGTTAGAGGCTGAAAGGGAAATTAAGAAGTTACAATTTGAGGCTGAGGCTGAGACTAAGAGGTTGCAGATTGAGGCTGAGGCTAAGAAATTGGAAGCAGAGGAAAGAAGACAGGCTGCAGAAAGAGAAGAGAAGAAATTAGCTGCAGAAGAAAGAAGATTGACTGCAGAGAGGGAAGCAGAAAAGGAGGAGAAGAGATTACAAAGGGAACATGAGTTACGACTAAGGGAGTTTGAGTTTCAAGGCCATGCTCCTGAAAATGGTGCCAGTCCCTTTGCCTCTGATGCCACTGCTAGCCAGGGAGCCTCAACCTCAGCTATGAATTTTCATTTAGATCATTTTGTTGAGAAAGACGATGATATAGAGAGCTATCTAAATAGGTATGAACTATTAGCTACCACGTATGGGTTAGAGAGAGAAAGGTGGAGCTTAAAGTTATCTCAAGGACTTCGTGGGGCAGCTTATGAAGTTTTTGCAAAAATGAGCAGAGGTGATCAGGAAAATTATGACATGCTAAAGCAGGCTCTTTTGTTAAGATATGAAAAGAATGCAGAATTTTATAGGAAAAAATTTAGGAATGCTAAACTACTGTCAGGTGAAACCTATCACCAGTTCTCTGCACGAATAGAGACATACTTGGAGAAATGGACTTCTCTGGGGAAAACCCAAGATCTTAAGGAAATGGTCCTTATAGAGCAATTAAGAGAGTCCATGGCTCCAGACCTGAGAAAGTTTCTCATGGAACAAGGTGCAGAGAGGCTGGGTGAGTTGCTAAATGTTGCTGAAAGGTATCAAGCAGCTCAAGCAGAGGTAACAGGTAATAAAAAGAAACAGTGGATAACTTTAGGGCACCACAGAACTTTAATAAATTTGATCCTAGGGATCAAAACAAAGGTAAGCACCAGTTTGATAGGCCACGGTATGAAAATAAAAATAAAACCCCACAATTCGATGAAAGGAAATATGATGAAAGAAAATCTTTCAACCAAGGAAAAAGGTGGTGTAAGAATTGTCAGATGGACAATCATGACACTGACCGTTGCAGAAGGAAACCTGTGTATATGGCAACCCTTCAGGTCAGGTCGACCTCAAGACAGGAGGAGGATATTATGTTAGATACCACTCCAGATGAGATGAGGAAGGCACAGGCTGGGGACAAGACCCTCAAGCCTTGTTTCAGGAAATTGTCAACTTGTCATACAACTCCAGGCAAGGGAGATTTTTACATGAAAAACAAGTTGATGTATAGGAAGACTGGAGCTAGATCCAAAGGTCAGGGACAGCTGGTACTTCCTAAAAGATATAGGGCAGACTTAATAAGGAGCCTACATGTGAAACCAGATGGGGACCATGAGAAAATAGGTACCATCATTCAAAAGGTGGCTCACAATTATTATTGGCCCAAAGCAAGATGGGACATTGAGAATTTTGTAGAAAGGTGTAGCATAGCACATGAGGGAACACCCACAAGTGGGAACATTGATCAGGACCTGGACACGCCACGGGGCAAAATTAGGCCTGACAATAAAAAGAAATATAAATTTGATAAAGTGGACCAAATGGAATGGGAAGCCCCTTTTCACGGACAAGCTTCACTTAACTGTTTTACAATGGCCACTATGCGGAGAGTGCAAAAAGATGTCTTACCCCAGGATAAGCCGAAAATCCCTCAATCGGACTTAAACAAACTGGAGGAAGAGGATGTAGAGAGGAAATCTCTCATCAAGAATTTTAAGTGGGGAGAAAGCCCCAAAACAAAAATTGGTAGCGGTCGTTTTGTGCATGATAATTCTGGGAAGAAAAATCATCACTATAGAGCTTCGAGTGGAAGAGACCATACCGGTGCATGGACAAATAGGTCCACAAAATTAAAGGTCCATATGTAGCTTTGTTAAGAACGTGGACTGATGAAAAGGCAGAGGAAAACATTACATCTTCATACCAATATGTGAATGAGCTGACCACTCGTTTAAAAACTGGCTGGAAACTTGCCAATGAAAATTTGAAACAAGCCAGGAAGAAACATGCTGCCTATTATAACAGGAAGGCGAAAGACAGAGATTTGGCTGTGGGAGAGAAGGTACTGCTTCTTCTCCCCGGGAGTCAGAATAAGTTACAAATTGGATGGCAGGGTCCATATACAGTTCTAGAGAAGGTGTCTAGAACAAATTATAAGATAGATAAGAAGGGGAAAGAAAAAATCTATCATGTGAATCTCCTGAAGAAATATTTGGAAAGAGAACATCAGGAAGAGACACACTTGTTGACCTTGTCCATCGCCATGGAGATGAAAAAGGAACCACTTTCATCATTTGAATATCCATTACACCCCTGTGAGACAGCAGCACAGGTGAAAATCAGTACACATTTAACGAAAACTCAGAAAGAGAGAGTGCAACAGGTTCTAAATAATCATGCAGAGGTGTTAACAGACCGACCAGGGCATACAAACCTATTGGAATATGATATGAAACTGATAGACCCCACACCTGTCTGTATGAAACCATATTCGATTCCGTTTGCTAAGGAGAAAGCTTTGAAGGAAGAGATAGACTATCTGTTGAAGGAAGGAATTATTTCGCACAGTGAATCTTCGTATAGTTCCGGTGTTGTACTCTTAAGGAAGCCCTCTGGAGAACATAGACTCTGTATAGATTACAGGAGACTGAATGCTATTACAGAAGGACAGGTGGATCCATTGCCGGATACAAATCAGCTGTTTGCCAGACTAAATAAAGCTAAATATTTCTCAAAGTGGATCTGAGTAAAGGATACTATCAGATTCCAGTAAAGCCTGAGGTTAGACCATACCTAGCTTTTAGTACCTCAGAAGGACACTATGAGTTTAATAGATTGCCATTTGGATTGAAGAATGCGCCTAGTGTCTTCTCTAGAATGATGAGAAAATTGTTGGATGTAAACATTTCGGAGGAACGTAATGAATCCCTGAGTTGCCTCTTTGATTGAGGATATTCCGAATGTTTCATACAGGATAATAAGAAGATTATGGGATCCACTACGAAAACTCTGCTATCACCAGGTATATGTTATCTCCTCATAACGTACATTTTGAGGGAAATATAATGTTCTCTGGACATGTCATTGCGCAGACTCAGAGAAAAGAAATGGTGAATACGGGTTGCGAAGCAGCATTAAGACAAGCATTCACACTTGCGGCTGTTCAGTAACATAACCGAAATATATTATTGGTTGTAGAAGTCTGAGGCAGATTTCATGAGTAGTGCCTACTCTGAATGGACCCAACTACATAAAACCATGATAGCACCACAGCAGAGTAAAGTCAAGTTGACTTACATTTATCTATGTGTATATAGAATAAAGGACTGACATGGGATGTCTGTTTTAAGAGGGGAGGTGTCGTGAAATATTCTAATCCACATATATAAATTAAAAGGTAAATGCAAAGCCTAACAAATAAATTTAATAAAAGGAAGAAGAATGGTAAAGAACAGTGCTGTCACAATGACAGTACTCGAAATCCCCTTTGTTTTATGCTTCGTCTGCAAATTGTAACGTTTCCACGTTAAATATAAGCCACTGCATAAATACAAGCGCTTCCACAACACATTAAAACGGGTATTGCATTTCTAAGAAAAACATTGAGAGGCACACTGCGTAATGACCTAAATTAATCCTAACATTAATTATACTACGTTACCAAAACGAACGAACAGGTGGACTCAAATAGAAAGAGAGAGGATGCAACACTAAACTCACGGGCGATACACAATGAAATCACGCGTGTAAGGCCACATGCACTAACTTATTCTCAGACGGACAGTGATAAAAACACTAACCTTCCCAGAGTTAGGTTTTAAAAACCTTGAAAACGCTTATTAGAAAAGATGACATTAGATGGGTTTACGTTTGAAAACATTACAGTACCCAGACAGCACATCTTCGAAACAGGAGGTAGAAGAAATTGCATATTTTGAACGCAGCCACTTAGCTCTTTTAAATTTGTATATTTGGGTTCCTTAGGGCTTGCTGACAAAGAATATGTAAAACGTTACGCAAATAGTCTAGGAATTACCAAATTATAACCAAAATAAAATAGTGGGGGTGCCTGACAGCATGAAATCATTTCTGCTCATAAAATTTTTTTTATAACGTGTTTGAAAAAAAACCTTACGTTACGGAAATAGCCTACCATGTTAACTCCAAATTGATTGGAGCGCAACAAATATAAGACTAAACACGATTGGTCGGGCTATAAATACTATCTTGTGTTGTTATGGGAAACGAATAGAAGGGGTACTTTTTTGAAAAGATGGTTAGACGTGGTTTCATTGGGTAGAGCTGCGAATATACTTGATTCAGAGCGTCTGTTCATTGCCACATCTTGTAATAATCCTACTAAGAAGCAGTACGTTGAGCACCAGTGTATATTTTATATAAAATAAAGCCTGGAACATCGGCAGATCGGAGTTGTGCTATATTCATTGCCAGTCAACGAAACTGTTTATTATTCTATGAATTGTGGTAAGCTTGAAATATTCAATATCTTTTAATGAAAATTGAATGTAAATTGTTAATTTATGCCTGTATATATGTGTAGTTCAGTAGCGAACATGATGTAAAGCCTATAATGCTCCAGCCTGAACAGAAGGTGTCGGAGGAAAGTAAAACTGCATGGAATGGCCAAACAGTACACTGACACCTAGATTATTGATTAGACAGAAATAATGCTGGAATTGCAGAGGCGTAGTAACCATTAGGGAGGGAAATACTGGTATAAAATATTTCAGATGAAGCTGACAGTTGGCCTAACGCTCTGAACTCAATGTTTGTGATGTATTGTGCTCAGTGTAGAAAGAGAGTATAAATTAGTTATGACGTAGAAGGTACATCCTTCTTGTTTTCAGGGACAGTGGTCTTAAAGTTTTTGAGCATCACCTGGTCAGAGCTTTGCTGAATCCAGAGTCGGACAGCATACTCCTTGGTCCATTTAGCTATCAGTGAGGTGTCTCCAGAGCCCAGGGGAGAAATCGAGCAGAGGAATCTTTTCCTGCCGCCATCACGCAAGATAAGCTGATGTGGCCAGCTGAGCTCAACATTATGTACCCCCATCTTAAAATGACAGTGTAAAATACAATTAAGAGGGGAAATTAATTGTTTTAATATCAGGAACTGAGAACATCTCCAATACTAGTTCCAATAAAGACAAACTATTGAAGTCATGATGACAAATACCAACAGAGCTTGAACAAAACAAAACCAGTATTACCTCATATTACTACTACACAACTGACACACATAGGATACTATTAAAATTACATGTCACTACAAGATTCATATTGAGAAATTCTGTACATATAACTTGTAATTAAAATTGATTGTGATTCCTGGTTCCTTTGTATTTGAATCAGGACACATATTCATTCATGACAGCAATGAATACATATTGTTATTTGAAAAGTTATCAGTGACTCCTTTAAGATATCCTTGTAGAGTGTTTTATGTATGTGAGTGTCACAGTGTTGTCAAGTGTGGTGGAATAAATTAAATTGTTTATCTGTCTGTTGTTGTTTTGACTTACACTTCATCATACACATACCCTAGACATATAACGTAGTCATCACATTATTCCAGAATAATTCTGACTGAGATATATATATATGTGGCAGCAAGTAAGGTTATATATAATACACTACTCTTATTAGATATATATACCTTCACAGCTGATCTCAGTCAGTACACTAAGTCCCCTATAAATATTTATAACATCCCACTTCACCACAGCTTGGAGAGAGAGATCATTTTGGTAAATCTTCTTCCAGGTTGTCTCAAGTCCATCTCCTATTTACACCTTTCTGTGTGTGTAATCTATAACTCTGTCAGTCCACTATCCCTTATCGATTTCACTAATGTTGTCCAACTCGACAAATACTCTACACTCTAACTCAACCACGACAAATGGGGACTCGTCCGGGATTTGAACTACATCTGCAGCAATCGCAACAGATGAGGTTGCAGTCTGGTAGGAATCTCTCACAAGATTCTATTCTGATTCTTAGAGTTTAGTGTTCGGCAGATTATAGGAATTTCTTTCCCCTAGACATATCGAACTATTTCTTTTGGGTGGAAGTCGGAACAGCGTTTTTTCTCCACAGCAATCATAAATATTAAGTTACATTTATTGTTCATGCTACACATGAGACAGCTGGTAAAGGTTGATGGTATCACTGCTGAGTTTTTGGTTGACAAATCTGACGACTATTGTTGTAAAAGTCAGAAAAAAATTTTTTTTTAAGGGTTAATATTTTTTCAGGAGTAGCTCTTTAATCTGAGATAAGAAGCTACAGATAGTCAGTTACTAGCTTGCATTTGTACCAAGGGAGGGTGTTCATTCGGATGATAGCAACCAATCCTCTCAATAGCGTAGTACTGACAGAACTGGGGTGAAGTGATAGTAAGTTTTACATCACTTACATTTTTTGGAGTTTTTTGGGTTTTTGCTTGTCGCAATCAGAGTAGCTACAAACTTTCTTGTTTTTTAAAGTTCCCAGGCTAGCCTAGATTTTATTGATTATTAAGTTAATCGGCATCTAGTGGACTAGGTAACTAAGATCTCTAGGTTCTATTCTTCTATAGTGTTTGCTCACCCTGATATAATGGCCGATCTAGATAAAGTGCATAGGATTGCCCTCGAGGTAGCTAAGTACATGGAGTACAAGGATAGCGAAATCCAGCCTTTTCTAGAATTTGCAGTAAGCCTGCAGGATCAATACGAGGTAGACAATTGGTTTGACAGCCGTTTAATCTTGGCATGGTCCTGTAAACAAACTGGGGAGAGTGAAGCATTCACCCGACAGTATGTAGAAGAAGTGATAGAAGATGAGAAGCAAAGGGAAAAGCAAAGACAAGAACGGGACAAGAAATTGGAAATGGAGCAACAAGAACGGGACAAGCAATGGGAAATAGAGCGCCAAGAAAGGGACAGAGAAAGCCAAGAAAGGAGCAGGCTACACCAAATCAGAATGAATGAACTGGATAGCCAAATTCGGAGGGTGGAAACAGATACTAAATGTAGTCACTCTACTTCCCCTTCTACTGTGCCCTTAACGGTCAACGCCCCTGCAAACCTTGCGCCCATGAAAGAAAACTTGCCTGCTAAAACCGAACCCCAACTCCAGAAAATTGACTTTCCTTTGGACTTGGATCCGAAGCCCAAACAAGGAAAGAATTTACGTCGGGATAGCAGACCTAAAGCCACGGGAAAAATTACGCAACGTTCCCAGGCATGGAAATTGCACAAAGGTGAGACAGGTGCTAACAAGCATTGTAATACGGATTGTTCCCGTCTGGCAAGCGGCGAACCCCGAGCCTCTCATGCTCCAGACCGAGCAGCACCTAACCGACACGTGACGTCGAGAAAAGGGAGCCACACCCTATCACGTTATATTTCGCAAGATTCCCGGCCGGACAGCGAAAAACCATATGCAGAGGCGTATCCCTCCAACTCAACGATCGTAGAAAGGAGGCGTCGCTCCTCTTATCACCCTGAGCTTAAAAGGTGCAAGAATAAGTCGCCTGCTAAAAGGGTTAAACTTTCCAAACCGTTCCAAGGAACTTTGGAAAAACACACCGAGAGTTTTTTCTCGGGCACTTCGCGATCTAACGGGATCTCAAACCGTCCAGTCCTTTGCATGCAGACTGCGGAGCCTGTCAACCAGGAAGTGGATCTCGCATTGCAGGACAAAGTTCAACTGACGCCAGTAACTTCCTCAGGGGAGGGCAAAGTTGACGTTTACGGTGGACACAGGGTTCCAGGCGAAGGGATCCCTGGTATTACATTTGAGTCTCTCACACTTCTCAGGGCAGAAGACAGTGAGAAAAGCTGCCTTACTACTGTACAAGGAGCCATTGTTGAGAGCCTTGGCTCACGTCATGCTAGTAATGGGAAAGCGACTCAACAAACTCTGCAACTAGCAGATATTACCTATCTGTCTTCACGGATAGAAGCTACGGAGATCTGTTATGATTTAGTAGAACCCCAGAATGCGATCGATTACTCTTTGCTTCAGGCAGCAGAGTTTTCTCATTCAAATCGCATTATTCCAGTGGTCTCAACCCCACTGATGGACAGCAAAGTAGTCGCCTCCGCCAGGCCATTACAGAACAACTTGATCATTTCCGTTGACCAAGCCAGAGTTGTGACTGGCAAGGCAAGGAAAGCTCCAGACCCGCCTTTAGACGGCACAGGTCTGAAGATTGATCAATGCTCCCGCCGAAACAGCGGAGTAGGTGTGGAGAGGCAGAAGGAAAATGCTAGCATTTCTTCGGCCAACGAACGGCTTTATTTACCAACTAGGGTTACACGCGCGCGAAAAGTCCCTATAGACTGCAGCTATACAGGGTTATTCAAGTCCGCGACAGGTAAACCCATAACGGAAATTAAACAGCCCGAGTCCAGCAACGATTACACTGCATGTAACAGGCGGATTATCTACGCAGTGGCCAGTGAGTTCAGGCGGGGCCGAAACTCACAACAGGTGCGGATAATTTTCCGGACCATAAACAGGCACAGCGAATTGCGGAAGCAAGGTCAGGTTCACACGGAAACGGAAAGCGTCAGTGCCGACTGGCCTCGCAAAATCCCATTCGCTGAACGTCTATTAGACAGAGGGAAGAAAAGAAATGAACTCGGAGCTAGGCATACAGACAGACAGAAATTGGAAACGTATTTGGTTTTATGAGTATAGGATGTTCCAATGACAGGTAACAAAAGACGATGGAAAAGATAAATTACTGTCATTTTTGTCCGTATTCCTCGAACTTTAAAGGGGGGGGGGGGGGGGCACTTGTCACGTGAAAGATAATTTATTTTACCATCTTGTCCATAATTTGATTACTCCTTTAAATGTTCTGTTTTCCGAGACATTTTGTATTTTCTTTTTCTTTCCTTTTCTACCTTTGTGGCCAAACTTTCTCACCCTCTCAAACCCCACCCGAGGTTGTTTACGCTGGCCAGCTGCGGTCAGCTAACGCTAGACGTAATGTTATCTAAACGCACCTGTTCGACCAGAGAAACATTTCTCGGGTCCGCTTTAAGTGTTAGAACGAGCCAAGACGGTTTCTGTGAAAGAAACGGTTCGTTAGCGGCGGGTACCCTCTGTGGTCCCAACAGGGGAATTTCTCTGGTCGCTTTAAAACGTTTGATGACGAGCGGCTGGTACCCTTTGAGGCCTGGGGAACTTTCGCACGATTTCTTTTGTCTTACTCTAGATTACGTCTTTCGCCGAACTTCTGTAGAAATACGCACGCCAGGTGTTCGGGGGGAGCGTCCCTTGTGATCTATAAGAGTAGACTGGTTTTAATAGACAAAGACATTCGTAAATTTTCCTAGCCCGTAGATGACCATCATGAGATAAGGCAAACTTTAACACAATACTAGAATGTGTTTGCCTATGTTCTAGTCATTTTTCGGGGTGAGTTGACATATCTTATAATTATTATATTAGATTCATGTTAGCTTTTATATATCTGTTAGGAAAGTGAATTTATTTCGTAGGACTTCTCCTAGTAATTTATTCAGTGATAAGGTAGCGCTGTCTATGGCCTATTAAGTGGTGCTTAAACTGTTACGGTTTATCATGGGTTAAATGTTAAACTTACAATAACAGATATTAGGCGTAGAATCAGTCCACGAATGCTTACCATTGGGTTAAGAGTCAGAAAAATTAACTGTCATTTCTGTAAGATAATGTCAGGTGTGGATTGTTCACTTTAAAACTGAATAGTGAGATGCAGGTAATAACTCTGGATTATAGGAGATAGGCACTTATTCCTTTTGATAGATATTTCTAGTGGCAAGGGAGGATCATTTTATGCTTACTTGTGTGGCTAGGCACTAGTCTATAACTTTCACTGAAAGCAGTCACCAGGCATAGATATAATTATATCGTATGATCTAGCCACAACTGTATTATTATAGCAAGAACATTGCATTTTCTTTGTACTCATTTTGTGGAAATGCTAATATATTTCCCAAAGGGGACATACGATTTATTTGTGTAATGTCAAATGCTGTAATCTGTTTATGTAAATTCATTTAATGTTGTAAGATGAATAAGCATATTCATTTAACTGTAACTACAGGTTAGGTTTCCTGTATGTTGAGATTGGGAGAAGAGGAGTAGATTTTTGATGTCAGAACATTTACTGATAGGTACCTGGGGGTGCAAAAGATATTAAGCCTATGCGGGCGCGTGTTGATAATTGATATTTTTAAGGAACAGGAGACATGGTTAAAGACAACCCTAAACTATCATAGCAATAACTACAATAAATTTAATCCCATAGTGGAGCGAAACTTTCTGTATAAAGTTAGTGTGATTTATTATTTGCTTGAAGTAAAAGGGTGTCTCTTTTGGGTCTCAGTTTCAGGGAGACCGACTCGCGAGAGCAGATTCCAGTCAGGCGAAGAACGAAATATTCTCTTCGATCTAGAGGGTTCTGAATACCGCTAGCGTCACGAATCGTCAACCCCGTTCCTGAACCAAAACCCTTTTTTGTCAACGCCAAGTTAAGCTCACGCAGTGCAACGGAGCCAACGCTAAATCTGGAATCGCCAAACGCAGTAGTAGTTCTCTACTCGCCTATTGGATTACCAGCCAGAGCATTGCGGCTTCCAGAATATCAAACCCGCCCAGCATGCCTATAGCAGAATTCCATATCACCCGCCTTTTTTGTGCCTAAACGGGGCACTCAGCCAAGCCACAGTCAACCAGTTTAAACAGGATTTACAGCCAAGCGGAGCCTTGCGCCGGATAAGCGCGCCTGGGTCTCTTTGTCCTCAAGTGACTTCTTCTGGGGTATTTCCTGGATACTTAAAACCTCGCACGTATGAGCAGCCATCTATGGACAGAGTTCCAGCCCCCACTCACGCTATAAGGGGAGTCACCAACGTTTAGCACCAACAAAGAAAGTTTTGTAGGCTAGTCCCTCACGAAGGATCTACAAGTAATTCACTTCCTGGAGCTAGTACATTTGGTCCCCGAAAAGCGGACAGGCTGTCGCCCAGTTCAATCAGTTGGTCAGCAGGAGATAAACAGCGTCCCCCAGCCCAACTCGCGCCAGTAGGGGGGTCACCAACGATAGCGCCTATACAGTGATGTTATTCAGGTTAATTCCATCACCGATGGAGGATATATACGAAAACACCACTTACTGGAGTTACTTCAGCTGGTCCCCGAAAACCGAAGGACTGTCACTCGATTATTTATCTCTTTGTGTTCTACAGGTTTTATGAATGGTGATCTGTGTGTGTGGTTGTTGGTGTATATGATTATTGATGAATATTTGATTATTGAGGTAATTTTATGTTGTTGTGATGATATGCATTATTTTCATGCTTTTCTTCTTTAATAAATTTTACACATTTATTAATGCGCTGTTCACGACCTTTCCATCCATATTTGTATTTTTAGCTCTTTACTATAATCTCTATGTATGATAAGAGAAAAGAGAGAGAGCAGGAGGTGCTTAGACAGACATAAGTGAGTTGAGGCTTGGAGAGAGAGATCATTTTGGTAAATCTTCTTCCAGGTTGTCTCAAGTCCATCTCCTATTTACACCTTTCTGTGTGTGTAATCTATAACTCTGTCAGTCCACTATCCCTTGTCGATTTCACTAATGTTGTCCAACTCGACAAATACTCTACACTCTAACTCAACCACGACATGTACTATTAACCTTTTCATTTAAATATAAAGTAACTATGAAAGCTATTCAATTTAAATGTAAGGAAAGTTTTATCCCGAGGGATTAAATTTAATTCTCATCGAGGGTAAATTCTGAGTTAAATTGGATGGTGGTATGGGAAGATAGGAACCCATAACTATGGGTTAGAAAACGCAATACTCAGGACAGCGTTTCGTTTCTATTCTTTTACCATAGTTATTGGTGGTGGTACCAGCTGACTGGTACTATCTCTGGAACAATAAAGGAACAGTGGCCTGCGCTTTAAGACGAAGGACCAACTTTGCCGTTACTCCTTGACGTCCTGGGAACGTGCGGCACCTTTAACGTTACTCAGCGACGAGCGTAAATAGCGATAGAGTCAACCAAGAACCAACCCAGCGGGAGAAGAAAGTACCATTAGCAGCTAAGTGCAAAATATCCGCTCCCAAAAGTGACCTCCTTAATTCAGTTAAATCCCATCACAACAGTGATGAAAATCTTTTCCTAAAATATTATTCAATTCTTTAAACTTGTTAAAACCTAAAGTGATTATTAAATTTTGTTATTTGTAATGTTACAAATTTAACTTCGATTTAATCCTTTTACATGTACTGCATGTTTGTCTCAGTCAATTTACTACACACACTCTAAACAGAGTTATACCAGAATAATAGAATTCTACTGAGTAAATCAGGGGTGGGAGCTTGAACGAGCTGAAATTAATATGTGCTTAACTCTTCACAAAAGTTTTCGGCAGATTATAGAATTAACGTGCTCAGCAAAGTCAGCATTGTTTTCGCTTATCTGAATATCTTGTGAAGGACTCCCTGGAGATAGAAGCGTTTTGTTTCTTCTATTTACATCTCTGCCAGGAGTAATCTTGTGCGAAGGTAGACACCTTTAAAGCCCATATTAGATACTCTTGAGTTTTGGCCACTGTTGGACCACTACTGCAAAACAGGGTAGGCGATACCGTTACAGGGGGGTGTTTTTTTTTTTTTTGTTCTTATATTATCATTGCATTTTTGTTGTTCGAGGATGAGTTTAAACTTCAATAATTTATTTCAAACTCTCCTTGAGCTGAATTGTGTTATTTCGGTTGTAAAAATAGTTTAAATGGCTTTTGATAAAATAGACAGGCAAACAGAAAGACGGTCAGATTAGGTACAGAGACAGACGGACGGACAGACACATAGTTCTGTGTCGATGGGTGAAAGGGTGGTATGTGAACGGCCAGACAGACAGATATAGACTTACATAATACATACAAGAATACGTACGTACGTACATACATACATAGAAACATGCACACATATATACCGACCGACAGACAGACATAGATAAATTGTTAGACAGACAGACAGACAGACAGACAGACAGACAGACAGACAGACAGACAGACAGACAGACAGATAGACAGACAGATAGATAGATAGATAGATAGATAGATAGATAGATAGATAGATAGATAGATAGATAGATAGATAGATAGATAGATAGATAGATAGATAGATAGATAGATAGATAGATAGATAGATAGATAGATAGATAGATAGATAGATAGATAGATAGATAGATAGATAGATAGATAGATAGATAGATCAGGCATATATAAGCATTCTTACATACATAGACATAGTTTTCGCTTACAGTAAATAATGTCTAATATCCAAGACAGTCATAAAAAAAAAAACACACACACACACAGACAAATAAGCGTCACCTAAACCAATTTTCCCATCACAAAATCAGTTTTACAGAGCTCTAATATTTTTGTTCAAGCAGAGCTGGGGCCTGCCTAAGTCATGCGAGTTTTTATTTCGTTCACTCTTAATTTTCAACCAAGATGCTCTTCCTAGAGCAATAAGTCTATATGACGCTAAAATATACATGTACGGTACGTATATTCTGCCAGCGTTGTATTTAATGCATGTATTTTCAACCCCAAGAGAATTAGGTCAAGGGCTAAATGTTGTCACTTCTGATCTTCGTGAGACAGAACAGATGCTTATCAAAACTTACACAACAAAAACTGTGAGATAACATTTATTGTAATTAACGATTGCTTTATGTGTTGATATATTTACAGAATCTATTTTTGGTAGTTACGTGCGCACACGTGTTTCTGGATAAGTGTGTGCTGAAAGCAAGAAATGACTAAATTCTTTGAGAACAGAATGTGCTATAAACCCTAGCATTTGATTACAAGTCCTTCATTAATGCAAACGTGACATTTACAGATAAGGTTCGCATATGAAGATCCAAACAAAAGTCTACATGTTGTTTGTTGTACATAAACAAGAAATATGAGTTATTTCCCTTTACAAGAAACACTCGGTTCAGCCCCATGTGGGTTATAATTTATGCTTACAGTTAACGTTATTCTATATACTACAATATATGGAAATAAGGCTTGTATTTATGAGCACTAGAAACAGTAATCTCTGCTTCTTCTTCGTTCCATTTCTTTCTATATGTTGCACTGAATTATAACTGTTCCTCGATGCCGTTTTCTATTTTAGACCATCTTTGTTTTCAAATTTACCAACGATATCTCTGCTACCCGTTTTCCTCTCCCGCCCCCTTGTCTCCGGGTTCTCACTCTTGTCTATCTCTATTGGTGAAACATTATATACCCAAATTATAACCCACCGGGTATTCCATGCACATGATAAACACTGGTTTTGTGTGTGTGTGTGCATGGACCAAATAAACCAATTGTCTCTGTGGGTTAACGTAAAGAGTATATCTGGGTGTACTGGTTAGTTGTTCTCTTAGGTTTCCATCTTCATATTCTTTTTTTCCTTTTTTTTCTGTAACCTCTGGCTGCATTGATAGTTATCTGCTTCGATTCTACCAGTCTGTAACTGTACCTTTATTACATCCGGCCATTAGATATTGAAGATGCGACCGAGGCACCTGTTGGTGAAAGCCTGGAGTTTAGACGAGACAGTCTTGGTGCATGGCATGTTTCTGGGACACAGACTAGAACTGATTCTACATTTGTGTTGAGCGGTCTAATTTTATGATCATAAGAAAGAGCTCCAGAGTCCCATATTAGTTTTAAAAACACTTACTTACTTACTTACTTACTTAGTCGTTCCCCTTCTACCGTGAGGTGTAGAGGTTTGGAAGAGAGAGCGCCAGACCATTCTATCAGCTGTCTTCTTCCTGGCCCGGTTCCATTCTAGTCCTCGGTCCTTCAAAGATTGTCTAATGTTGTCCTCCCAGCGGACTCTGGGTCGTCCTGGAGGTCTGGATCCCTGGCTCTTTGTTTCCCATGCTTGTCGTGGTAGCCGATCTTCTCCCATTCTGCAGACATGGCCAAACCATCTTAGTTGGGACTGTTCTATTTGGGTCTGCAGCGGATGGGATTTTAGGCCTTGACGGATCGTCTGGTTGCGGACCATGTCTCTTCTTGTTACTTCAACCACTTTCCTCAGATACCTCATTTCTGAGGTTTGGATCTGGCTTTTGTGGGTTATAGTCATTGCCCACGACTCGCATCCATATGTCAAGACTGGGACATAGGTGGAGCGGTATACAGCCATCTTCGTTTTCTTACCAACCTCTTTCTTGCTGAGGAATCCACGATTTATGGCCTGAAAAAGTCTCCCAGCCGCTGCTTTTCGAGTGGCCAACTCTTCTTTGATGCCTCCCTTTCGGTCTATAATAGCTCCGAGATATTTAAAGTGGTCGACCTGCTCCAGGACCTGTTCTCCCAACTTAATCTGATGTTTTCTTTCTTCTCGTGATATCACCATGGATTTTGTTTTAGAGCTGCTTATGACCATCCCTCTCTTCTCCAGCTCTTCCTTCCAGACTTGCAGGTTGGATTGGAGATGTGCCTCTGATTTAGCAATCAGGGCAACATCATCAGCAAATGCCAGCTCCGAAATATAGACCTGTCTCATCTTCCAGTACCCCACTGAATACTTTCTTGTTCTCTCCTTACATGCCTTGATGACATCGTCCATAAGGAGTATGAAGAGGTAAGGTGATAGGATATCACCTTGTCTTACACCAGTGGTGGTCCTGAACTCTTCTGACTTATGGTTTGCTGTCCTCACATAATTTCTGCAAGACTTGTAGAAGCTCTGTATAGCATGAATCAGAGGTGCTGGAATATTCTTCCTTGCCAAACAGTCCCAAAGTTTGCTCCAGGGGACCCTGTCAAACGCCTTTTCCAGATCTATGAAACAAAGATGGATCTCACTCTTATACTCAAGGGCCTTTTCACTCAGCTGTCTGAGTGTGAAGATTAGGTCTTGAGTACTTCGGTTTGCTCGGAATCCGCACTGGACCTCATCCAATTGTGGCTCAGCTAGGCGTCGGAGTCTCTGCTCTAGGATTCTAGAGTAGATTTTACCAGGGACACTGAGAAGGGATATGCCTCTATGGTTTCCACACTGTCGATTGTCACCCTTTTTGAAAATTGGTGTTATGATGGCAATCTCCCAATCCTTTGGTATGGTCTTGTTGCACCATGCTGCCTGTAGGACCTTTAAGAGTAATAGGTCGCCTGATGCTCCCATGTACTTAACCATTTCTGGTGTTATACCATCATGCCCTGCTGTTTTGCCCATCTTGATTTTCTCTAGTGCTGCCCTCAGTTCTTCCATCTTTATGTCATCTTCACCATCATTGGTTTCCTCTTCTGTGTCAGTGGTTATCATTTCTGATGCTTCATCATGCTCACCATCCAATAGTTCTGAGAAATATTCTTTCCATCTTTCCATTACTCCCTTCGGGGCAGTAAGCAATTTGCCTTGCTTGTCCTTTATAAATTTGAGAGGGCATTGTTTTTCTTTCCTCATGTTCTTTAGGGTCTTATAGAACAATTTCTGGTTTTCTTGTGCATCTTTTTCTAGCTTTTCTCCAAATTCTTCCCAGGACTTCTGTTTTGCTGCTAGCACTTTGTTCTTTGCTTCTGTTCTGAGTGTCACATATTCTCTATATTTTTCCATTTGTCCTGTTGTGTTTTTAGCTCCTAAGTATTGTTTCCATGCCATTTTCTTCTCTCTTATTTTCTCTTTGACTTCCTCTGTCCACCAAGGTGTCCTCTTTCTCTGGTTCCCAAGTCGGACTTCACCGCATGCTTCTGCAGCAGCTGTCTTTATGATATCCTTGAATTTATTCCAGAGGGTTTCCAAGTCATCAGGTCGTTCTTCTGTGTTGCTCACTGCTGTAGCAATAAGCCCCTGATATCTGGTCTTAATTTCTGGCTCTCTCAGCTTGTAGGTCCTAATGCTCATTTCTCCTGCTCGTTTACTTGGTTTCTTACGTGATGTTGGGCAGTTCCTAGGCTGAGCAACTCTTTCAGTTGTTCGTTTGATTGTTAGCAGGTAGTGATCACTTCCAATCTCTGGCCCCCTCCAGACTCTTGCATCTCGGACATATCTGAATGAGCTTCTCCGAACAATGGCATAGTCGATCACTGACTTCTCATTCTTTGTTGGTTCACATCTAGTGTATGCATGTATGCGCTTATGAGGGAACTTTGTGTTTGTAATGATCAGATTCTGCTCACTGCAGAATCTAAGGAGTCGCTTTCCATTGTCATTGAGAGTATCTTCTCCATATCTTCCGATAACTCCACCCCATCTAGCATGGTCATTTCCAACTCTGGCATTAAAATCTCCGAGCATAATAACTTCATCTAGGCAGTCATCCACTGTCCTTTGAAGCAGCTCGAAGAATTCCTCCTTGACCTCTGCTCTCTCATCCTCATTTGGCCCATACACTATGACCAGGTTGACTATGGTTTCTCCTTCTTTTAGTTTTACAACCATAATGCGCTCCGAGACAAAGTTCCATCCCTTGATACTATCTTTTTGATTTTGGGCCACAATGCAACCCACGCCCCCTTTAGCTCTTTCAGATATGGGTACACCACTGTAGAGCAACGTGTTGCCATCGAGATCCATGACTCCTTGTCCTTTTTTCTTCGTTTCCGTTATAGCCAGGATTTCTAGTTTTGCTTTCCTCATCTCTTCCACCAGCTCCTCTTCCTTCCCATTTATACTTCTTGTGTTCCAAGTTCCATAAGTCGTAGTCCGTAGTCCGTTCCAGTTCGTCGCCTTTAGAATCAGTCCGGTTTTCTCTCTTGTAGTTCGCGTAATCATGATTTAAAGCAAACAGGTGATTGGCCTGTTGTGCCTTTGCATGGTGGAGGGGCTGCCTCCTTACGGCCTCCATGCAGGCCGCCCTCCTCCTTTTTCATCCGGGCTTGGGACCGGCATTGGCGGAGTTGTTTTAAAAACACATCTGGCTTTATTTATCCTTGCATGGACATCCTGGTTTATTCTTCCTTTTTCATTTTTTTTTATTTATTTGTCTATGTTCCTCTTCAAGCAGGAAGTTGTGTGCTCGTCTACAATCATGTGGCCATTTATGTTTATTTGATCTGTTGGGCTATAGTTCAGTCTCATGTCCTTAGTTTTATTTAAATTGATGAATATCCCTGTTTTGCTGCTTTTATTGCTAGGCCTAGTTGTTTATGCAACAGAAGACATATGCCATCTACAAAATCACGATTACTAGCTCGTTGTCAAAACTTCCACTGTATTCCTGTTTTATTTTCTTGTGTTGTCTGTCTCGTCACGTCGTCCATGACCATGAGGAAGATCGTTGGTGAAAGTAGGCATTCTTCTTTGACCTTGTGTGTTGTAAACGGTTTTGTGAGTTTGCCTTCGAGGATAAATCTACAGGTGGGCTTTTGATAGGAGCTGTGGATGATTAAACAATTGTCTTGGATTCCAACGTGTCTCAGTGTTGCCCTTACGACTGTGCTGTCTACACTGTCCACCTTTTCTTAGTTCACAAAGTTATTTTTACTCATTTTACTGCTGTTATGTGATAATTCTAAGCGTTGTTATCTAATCTGTACACGATCTTCTTGCTTGAAATTCAG
Organism: Oreohelix idahoensis; assembly: GCA_024509875.1. Lineage (NCBI taxonomy): Eukaryota > Metazoa > Mollusca > Gastropoda > Stylommatophora > Oreohelicidae > Oreohelix > Oreohelix idahoensis. The sequence continues at coordinate 561,348 of JAMPIV010000153.1, forward strand.
CTTGTTCCTTTTTGAGTTTTCCATCTAACACTTCTTCTATGCGGTCTTGTATCGCATGGACCGAGGTCAGAATTGTTAGGAATTCTTAATGCCTGCATTAAACAAAGGTAAATAAAACTACATTTATTTACAAAACCCCGCAGATATTTTTTTTTTCCTTGTAGTTGCATGAAAGTGGAATCATTTGAAATCATCATCGCTCTTTTTTTTTTTTTTTTTTTTTTTTCCTCTTGGAATACAAGGTCCGAGCTGCCTCTTCCCATCAGTTTCTATTTTCGGCCGCCATCTTCAGCTTCTGTCCCCGTGAAGTTCCCAGAGTTCTCTGAGAAGACAAATAAAGAATAGAACTATTGTTCCCTGCGGCTTGTCGTTAAAGGCTACTAATATTCAACGGTGTAGTCAACTGGAAACCTCATCATGATAAACATATTGCTACAGAAAATACCGCTGTAAGAGTACACGAATGTTTTGGTGTTGGCTTCATAAAGGGGAACTGACTGAAATGGGCATCAAAAATGGAAATAAATGAAGATTTCCCTCATGATGCTCTGGCTGGTCTGGCTTCCTCTGCTATTCTTATTCTCAAGGTCATCTTAGTTTCTTTACTTGACTCTTGTCTATAGATTCCAGTCAAGAGATGTCTGGTCGTGCTGATTGGTTGATTCATAAAAGTTGTGTAAAATATGCTATTGCTTTCGTTCTTCCACCCCTGCCTGTAATCAACAGATGGATTAGCTGTTGTCTAGTTCTCCACAGAACTTCTTTAAGTGCCAAGTCACTGGTGTTGGCGATCATGTGTCTCCAGAACCTAGTCGCAAGAGTTGTTTATAAATTATGTGTTCACTCTTTCTCCATCATCATCAGCTCCCCGAGGAGCATAGGCCTTCAACAAACTTATGCCAAGTCTTCATGTCACGTGACATAGGCCTTCAACAAACTTATGCCAAGTCTTCATGTCACGTGACTTCAGCTCAAGCTTCTTCCACGTATTCATCATGCCCTTCATGTCTGTCTCCAATTCTCTTCTCCATGTGTTCCATGGTCGCCCTCTACCTCTCTTACACAATGACAATGCTGTCAGCAGGTTTTTTCAATGTGTGTCCTATCCATCCCCATCGTTTTCTTCTCATCTCTTGTTCCACTGACATTTGTTTGGATGTTGTCATCAGTTTCACATTAGTGATCTTGTCAAACCACTTCAATCCTTCTATTCTACACAAGTACACATTTATAAAAGTCTGTAGCTTTTTGGTTGTTGTTTTTGTTGTTCTCCATGTTTCAGAGCCATGCAATATAAGATTTACCAGATATCTAAACTGACGATTCTTATTTTTGTTTTGGACTTAATTTCTCTTGATCTCTATATATTTCTCAATGCACTGAAAGCTCCTCTAGCCTTTTGTAATTTTTTTTATACCCTTGTCTATCCCTCCAACAGTGTCTATACTGCTGCCTAGGTATATGTATGTTTCTACATCTTGTAGTGGTGTTTCTTCCAGTACAATCTTGTTATCGTTTCCTGCATTTATTTTCATTATTTTTGTTTTCTCCCTGTGTATTTTCAGACCAACTTGTTGCGACCTCTCATCAAGCACTTTCATTTTGTCTTGCAGATGATTACGGTCGTGGGACAGAAGAGCCAGGTCGTCGGCAAAATTTAAATCATCAAGCTGGTTAGTTTTCATAACCATAGTCAAGAGGCACTGACACATAACCATAAGGGATTAATTACGCATACATGACAAGTTTTGCGGACAGGCGTATGGACAAGTAGGTGGTAGGTAGGTAAGCAGAGTCAAATAACATATCTTTCAGATACAGTGCGTAAATTGTTACAGTACTTTTATATTTATTTGCCCGTTAACATGTGGAAGTCATGCCGTTTCCTTGTTAATTTGAAAAATACTGGAGAATAGAGACCTTCAGTACTTACGATTTACGAAAGGAAAAAATCCTCCAACTTCCTCATGGTGGCTTCCATCACCTCCAAACTGTCCGTTATCGTTTGCACTAGTTACTCCAGAAGAAACATTATAGCCAGAAAAGTTCTGTTCTTTTACATGAACTGGATTATACGTCTCAATATCGTCCCCACTGGTCAGTAAAGATGGCATGATAACTGGTGTCTTCATTCTGTCACCACCAAAATGTGGGGAACACTATTCCCCGTTTTGGTTTACGAAAAAGCAGAGAGCAGCCTAACGGCTTTTGAAATTAGCCGCCGGTCCTGTACAGTCGCATCGCGGCTTCCCAGAATTTCTTGTCCTCTCCTGTCATGCAAAGTTCAGCTGTGTTTGGCCGCCGAAAAATTTTCGATATAGTACGCGCGGTGTTGGCCATGAAAACTGCAGTTCGTCGGCAATGAGGACCAATTGATGTTTACACAAGCGGCAAATTCATTTGAGAATATGTCATCTATCTCACCAGACGTTACCTTAGTCTTTCCCATTATTACACTTCTCTCCAGGAGTTGATTTAGTCGTTCTCAGTGTCATCTGTACCACTGGAAGTGTCGTGAAGTATTCTAATCCACGTATATAAATTATCAGGTAAATATAAAGCCTAACAAATAAATTCTAATAAAGAAAAGAGCAATGGTAAAATAACAGTGCTGTCACAAAGAATGTACTCGAAATCCCCCTTTGTTTTATGCTTCGTCTGCAAATTGTAACGTTTCCACGTTAAATATAAGCCACTGCATAAATACAAGCGTTTCCACAACACATTAAAACGGGTATTGCATTTCTGAGAAAAACATTGGGAGGCACACTGCGTAATGACCTAAATTAATCCTAACATTAATTATACTGCGTTACCAAAACGAACGAACAGATGGACTCAAATAGAAAGAGAGAGGGAGGGCTGAAAATCAGGAACGCATGCAAAATTAAACACGCGTCTCGCTATTAATGCCACCCCAACAAGCGTAACGCGATACACAATTACTACTATCACGCGTGTAAGGCCACATGCACTAACTTTTTTTTCAGACGGACAGTGATAAATTCACTACCCTTCCCAGAGTTAGGTTTTAAAAAACCTGGAAAACGCTTATTAGAAAAGATAACATTAGATGGGTTTACGTTTGAAAACATTACAGTACCCAGACAGCACATCTTCGAAACAGGAGGTAGAAGGAATTGCATATTTTGAACGCAGCATTTTAGCTCTATTAAATATGTATATTTGGGTTCCTTAGGGTTTGCTGACAAAGAATATGTACAACGTTATGCAAATAGTCTAGGAATTAACAAGTTATAGCCAAAATAAAATGATGGTGCTGTCAGACAACACCCAAAATCAGAATCGCTCAGTGGTAGATTTTTTTAAACCACCATTGTACGGGAAATGGGCCACAAGTTACATTTGAACTGATTGGCTGGAATGATATGTAAGGCTAAACACGATTAGTCGGACTATAAATGCTATCCTTGGTTGTTAGGGGAGACGTAGGAAGTTAAAATTTTTTCAAACACTTGTCGAAACGTGGCTCCATTGGCCAGACTCGCTGATATACACAATTCAGAGCGTTAGTTCGAGACCACTAGTTCAAATAAGCTTGATGAAGCAACAGTGCGTTGAAGCCAGCTCATATTTTTGCTAAATAAAAGCCTGGAACATAAGCAGATGGGAATTTGTGCCAGTATTTGTGCCAGAATTCATTGCTAGTCAACGTATCTGTGTATTTCCATGAATTGTGGTAGGTTTGAAATATTCCATATCTTTTAATGAAAATTGAATGTAAATTGTTAATTTATGCCTGTATATATGTGTAGTTCAGTAGCAAACATGAGGTAAAGCCTATAATGCTCCAGCCTGAACAGAAGGTGTCGGAGGAAAGTAAAACGGCATGGAATGGCCAAACAGTACACTGACACCTAGATGATTGACTAGAAAGAAATAATGCTGGAAGTGCAGAGGCGTAGTAACCATTAAGGAGGTTAATACTGGTATAAAGTATTTCAGATGAAGCTGACAGTTGGCCTAACGCTCTGAACTCAATGTTTGTGATGTATTGTGCTCAGTGTAGAACTAGAGTATCAATTAGTTATGAAGTAGAAGGTACATCCTTCTTGTTTTCAGGGACTGTGGTCTTATGGTATTGAGCAGCACCTGGTCAGAGCTTTGCTGAATCCAGAGTCGGACAGCATACTCCTTGGTCCATTTAGCTAGCAGTGAGGTGTCTCCAGAGCACAGGGGAGAAATCGAGCAGAGGAGTCTTTTCCTGCCGCCATCACGCAAGATAAGCTGATGTGGCCAGCTGGCTCAACATTATGTACCCCCATCTTAAAATGACATTGTAAAAATAACATTAAGAGGGGAATTAAATTGTTTTAATATCAGGAACTGAGAACATCTCCAATACTAGTTCCAATAAAGACAAACTATTGAAGTCATGATGACAAATACCAACAGAGCTTGAACAAAACAAAACCAGTATTACCTCATATTACTACTACACAACTGACACACATAGGATACTTTTAATAATATATGTCACTACAATATTCATATTGATAAATTCTGTACATATAACTTGTAAGTAAAATTGATTGTGATTCCTGGTTCCCTTTGTATTTGAATCAGGACACATATTCATTCATAACAGCAATGAATACATATTGTTATTTGAAAAGTTATCAGTGACTCCTTTAAGATATCCTTTAGAGTGTTATATGTATGTGAGTGTCACAGTGTTGTCAAGTGTGGTGGAATAAATTAAATTGTTTATCTGTCTGTTGTTGTTATGACTTACACTTCATCATACACATACCCTAGACATACAACGTAGTCATCACACTATTCCAGAATAATTCTGACTGAGGTATACATATGTGGCAGCAAGTAAGGTTATATATAATACACTACTCTTATTAGATATATATATACCTTCACAGCTGATCTCAGTCAGTACACTAAGTCCCCTATAAATATTTATAACATCCCACTTCACCACATATATTGGGGTCTCGCTCTTGGGATTTTGAATCTTTACCTATTACAAATATTGGGGGTAATTCACTTCAGGGAATATAAGAATTAAAAGGTATCCTTGGGTGGAATTAAATAAGGTTGAGCTCACGGTGCCTGTGTTGTCCATTAGATATATATTTAGAGATTGAATTGTTGGTTAGACATTGTATAAATTTACCTGATAGACAATGGCGGACCTGGCCAAATTTCGATCTGCTGCTGTTCAGACTGCAAAAGAGTTAGGATTAGATGGGCAAGTTATGGTTGCCTATGTCACTACGGAATGTGACAAATTTATTGAACGCGAAGAAAGAAGGTTTGAAGCCGAAAGAAAGTTAGAGGCTGAAAGGGAAATTAAGAAGTTACAATTTGAGGCTGAGGCTGAGACTAAGAGGTTGCAGATCGAGGCTGAGGCTAAGAAATTGGAAGCAGAAAGAGAAGACAGAAGATTGACTGCAGAAAGGGAAGCAGAAGAAAGAAGATTGACTGCAGAAAGGGAAGAGAAGAAATTAGCTGCAGAAAGGGAAGCAGAAGAAAGAAGATTGACTGCAGAAAGGGAAGCAGAAGATAAAAGATTACAAAGGGAACATGAGTTACGACTAAGGGAGTTTGAGTTTCAAGGCCATGCTCCTGAAAATGGTGCCAGTCCCTTTGCCTCTGATGCCACTGCTAGCCAAGGAGCCTCAACCTCAGCTATGAATTTTCATTTAGATCATTTTGTTGAGAAAGACGATGATATAGAGAGCTACCTAAATAGGTATGAACTATTAGCTACCACGTATGGGTTAGAGAGAGAAAGGTGGAGCTTAAAGTTATCTCAAGGACTTCGTGGGGCAGCTTATGAAGTTTTTGCAAAAATGAGCAGAGGTGATCAGGAAAATTATGACATGCTAAAGCAGGCTCTTTTGTTAAGATATGAAAAGAATGCAGAATTTTATAGGAAAAAATTTAGGAATGCTAAACTCCTGTCAGGTGAAACCTATCACCAGTTCTCTGCACGAATAGAGACATACTTGGAGAAATGGACTTCTCTGGGGAAAACCCAAGATCTTAAGGAAATGGTCCTTATAGAGCAATTAAGAGAGTCCATGGCTCCAGACCTGAGAAAGTTTCTCATGGAACAAGGTGCAGAGAGGCTGGGTGAGTTGCTAAATGTTTCTGAAAGGTATCAAGCAGCTCAAGCAGAGGTAACAGGTAATAAAAAGAAACAAGTGGATAACTTTAGGGCACCACAGAACTTTAATAAATTTGATCCTAGGGATCAAAACAAAGGTAAGCACCAGTTTGATAGGCCACGGTATGAAAATAAAAATAAATTCCCACAATTCGATGAAAGGAAATATGATGAAAGAAAATCTTTCAACCAAGGAAAAAGGTGGTGTAAGAATTGTCAGATGGACAATCATGACACTGACCGTTGCAGAAGGAAACCTGTGTATATGGCAACCCTTCAGGTCAGGTCGACCTCAAGACAGGAGGAGGATATTATGTTGGATACCACTCCAGAAGAGATGAGGAAGGCACAGGCTGGGGATAAAACACTCAAGCCTTGTTTCAGAAAATTGTCAACTTGTCATACAACTCCAGGCAAGGGAGATTTTTACATGAAAAACAAGTTGATGTATAGGAAGACTGGAGCTAGATCCAAAGGTCAGGGACAGCTGGTACTTCCTAAAAGATATAGGGCAGACTTAATAAGGAGCCTACATGTGAAACCAGATGGGGACCATGAGAAGATAGGTACCATCATTCAAAAGGTGGCTCACAATTATTATTGGCCTAAAGCAAGATGGGACATTGAGAATTTTGTAGAAAGGTGTAGCATAGCACATGAGGGAACACCCACAAGTGGGAACATGGATCAGGACCTGGACACGCCACGGGGCAAAATTAGGCCTGATAATAAAAAGAAAAATAGATTTGATAAAGTGGACCAAATGGAATGGGAAGCCCCTTTTCACGGACAAGCTTCACTTAACTGTTTTACAATGGCCACTATGCGGAGAGTGCAAAGAGATGTCTTACCCCAGGATAAGCCGAAAATCCCTCAATCGGACTTAAACAAACTGGAGGAAGAAGATGTAGAGAGGAAATCTCTCATCAAGAATTTTAAGTGGGGAGAAAGCCCCAAGAAAAGAAAAATTGGTAGCGGTCGTTTTGTGAATGATAATTCTGGGAGGAAAAATCATCACTATAAAGCTTCGAGTGGAAGAGACCATACCGGTGCATGGACAAATGGGTCCACACAATTAAAGGTCCATATGTAGCTTTGTTAAGAACGTGGACTGATGAAAAGGCAGAGGAAAACATTACATCTTCATACCAATATGTGAATGAGCTGACCACTCGTTTAAAAACTGGCTGGAAACTTGCCAATGAAAATTTGAAACAAGCCAGGAAGAAACATGCTGCCTATTATAACAGGAAGGCGAAAGACAGAAATTTGGCTGTGGGAGAGAAAGTACTGCTTCTTTTGCCCGGGAGTCAGAATAAGTTACAAATTGGATGGCAGGGTCCATATACAGTTCTAGAGAAGGTGTCTAGAACAAATTATAAGATAGATAAGAAGGGGAAAGAAAAAATCTATCATGTGAATCTCCTGAAGAAATATTTGGAAAGAGAACATCAGGAAGAGACACACTTGTTGACCTTGTCCATCGCCATGGAGATGAAAAAGGAACCACTTTCATCATTTGAATATCCATTACACCCCTGTGAGACAGCAGCACAGGTGAAAATCAGTACACATTTAACGAAAACTCAGAAAGAGAGAGTGCAACAGGTTCTAAATAATCATGCAGAGGTGTTAACAGACCGACCAGGGCATACAAACCTATTGGAATATGATATGAAACTGATAGACCCCACACCTGTCTGTATGAAACCATATTCGATTCCGTTTGCTAAGGAGAAAGCTTTGAAGGAAGAGATAGACTATCTATTGAAGGAGGGAATTATTTCACACAGTGAATCCTCATATAGTTCCGGTGTTGTACTCTTAAGGAAGCCCTCTGGAGAACATAGACTCTGTATAGATTACAGGAGACTGAATGCTATTACAGAAGGACAGGTGGATCCATTGCCGGATACAAATCAGCTGTTTGCCAGTTAAATAAAGCTAAATATTTCTCAAAAGTGGATCTGAGTAAAGGATACTATCAGATTCCAGTAAAGCCTGAGGTTAGACCATACCTAGCTTTTAGTACGTCAGAAGGACACTATGAGTTTAATAGATTGCCATTTGGATTGAAGAATGCGCCTAGTGTCTTCTCTAGAATGATGAGAAAATTGTTGGATGTAAACATTTCGGAGGAACGTAATGAATCCCTGAGTTGCCTCTTTGATTGAGGATATTCCGAATGTTTCATACAGGATAATAAGAAGATTATGGGATCCACTACGAAAACTCTGCTATCACCAGGTATATGTTATCTCCTCATAACGTACATTTTGAGGGAAATATAATGTTCTCTGGACATGTCATTGCGCAGACTCAGAGAAGAGAAATGGTGAATACGGGTTGCGAAGCAGCATTAAGACAAGCACTCACACTTGCGGCTGTTCAGTAACATAACCGAAATATATTATTGGTTGTAGAAGTCTGAGGCAGATTTCATGAGTAGTGCCTACTCTGAATGGACCCAACTACATAAAACCATGATAGCACCACAGCAGAGTAAAGTCAAGTTGACTTACATTTATCTATGTGTATATAGAATAAAGGACTGACATGGGATGTCTGTTTTAAGAGGGGAGGTGTCGTGAAATATTCTAATCCACATATATAAATTATCAGGTAAATATAAAGCCTAACAAATAAATTCTAATAAAGAAAAGAGCAATGGTAAAATAACAGTGCTGTCACAAAGAATGTACTCGAAATCCCCCTTTGTTTTATGCTTCGTCTGCAAATTGTAACGTTTCCACGTTAAATATAAGCCACTGCATAAATACAAGCGTTTCCACAACACATTAAAACGGGTATTGCATTTCTGAGAAAAACATTGGGAGGCACACTGCGTAATGACCTAAATTAATCCTAACATTAATTATACTGCGTTACCAAAACGAACGAACAGATGGACTCAAATAGAAAGAGAGAGGGAGGGCTGAAAATCAGGAACGCATGCAAAATTAAACACGCGTCTCGCTATTAATGCCACCCCAACAAGCGTAACGCGATACACAATTACTACTATCACGCGTGTAAGGCCACATGCACTAACTTTTTTTTCAGACGGACAGTGATAAATTCACTACCCTTCCCAGAGTTAGGTTTTAAAAAACCTGGAAAACGCTTATTAGAAAAGATAACATTAGATGGGTTTACGTTTGAAAACATTACAGTACCCAGACAGCACATCTTCGAAACAGGAGGTAGAAGGAATTGCATATTTTGAACGCAGCATATTAGCTCTATTAAATATATATATTTGGGTTCCTTAGGGTTTGCTGACAAAGAATATGTACAACGTTATGCAAATAGTCTAGGAATTAACAAGTTATAGCCAAAATAAAATGATGGTGCTGTCAGACAACACCCAAAATCAGAATCGCTCAGTGGTAGATTTCTTTAAACCACCATTGTACGGGAAATGGGCCACAAGTTACATTTGAACTGATTGGCTGGAATGATATGTAAGGCTAAACACGATTAGTCGGACTATAAATGCTATCCTTGGTTGTTAGGGGAGACGTAGGAAGTTAAAATTTTTTCAAACACTTGTCGAAACGTGGCTCCATTGGCCAGACTCGCTGATATACACAATTCAGAGCGTTAGTTCGAGACCACTAGTTCAAATAAGCTTGATGAAGCAACAGTGCGTTGAAGCCAGCTCATATATTTGCTAAATAAAAGCCTGGAACATAAGCAGATGGGAATTTGTGCCAGTATTTGTGCCAGAATTCATTGCTAGTCAACGTATCTGTGTATTTCCATGAATTGTGGTAGGTTTGAAATATTCCATATCTTTTAATGAAAATTGAATGTAAATTGTTAATTTATGCCTGTATATATGTGTAGTTCAGTAGCAAACATGAGGTAAAGCCTATAATGCTCCAGCCTGAACAGAAGGTGTCGGAGGAAAGTAAAACGGCATGGAATGGCCAAACAGTACACTGACACCTAGATGATTGACTAGAAAGAAATAATGCTGGAAGTGCAGAGGCGTAGTAACCATTAAGGAGGTTAATACTGGTATAAAGTATTTCAGATGAAGCTGACAGTTGGCCTAACGCTCTGAACTCAATGTTTGTGATGTATTGTGCTCAGTGTAGAACTAGAGTATCAATTAGTTATGAAGTAGAAGGTACATCCTTCTTGTTTTCAGGGACTGTGGTCTTATGGTATTGAGCAGCACCTGGTCAGAGCTTTGCTGAATCCAGAGTCGGACAGCATACTCCTTGGTCCATTTAGCTAGCAGTGAGGTGTCTCCAGAGCCCAGGGGAGAAATCGAGCAGAGGAGTCTTTTCCTGCCGCCATCACGCAAGATAAGCTGATGTGGCCAGCTGGGCTCAACATTATGTACCCCCATCTTAAAATGACATTGTAAAAATAACATTAAGAGGGGAATTAAATTGTTTTAATATCAGGAACTGAGAACATCTCCAATACTAGTTCCAATAAAGACAAACTATTGAAGTCATGATGACAAATACCAACAGAGCTTGAACAAAACAAAACCAGTATTACCTCATATTACTACTACACAACTGACACACATAGGATACTTTTAATAATATATGTCACTACAATATTCATATTGATAAATTCTGTACATATAACTTGTAAGTAAAATTGATTGTGATTCCTGGTTCCCTTTGTATTTGAATCAGGACACATATTCATTCATAACAGCAATGAATACATATTGTTATTTGAAAAGTTATCAGTGACTCCTTTAAGATATCCTTTAGAGTGTTATATGTATGTGAGTGTCACAGTGTTGTCAAGTGTGGTGGAATAAATTAAATTGTTTATCTGTCTGTTGTTGTTATGACTTACACTTCATCATACACATACCCTAGACATACAACGTAGTCATCACACTATTCCAGAATAATTTTGACTGAGGTATACATATGTGGCAGCAAGTAAGGTTATATATAATACACTACTCTTATTAGATATATATACCTTCACAGCTGATCTCAGTCAGTACACTAAGTCCCCTATAAATATTTATAACATCCCACTTCACCACAGGAAGTCAATCTAGTCTTTCTCAGTGTCACCTGTATCACTCGAAGTCAATCTAGTCTTTCTCAGTGTCACCTGTATTACTAAAACAAAGAAAGATTATGACTACTGCTGCCTCAGGCAATCCTAAAAGGCGACTAATAGGACGGTCGAGCGTGGGGCTGGTAACGCAACCTTACGTGGGACTGGTAACAAACTTACGTGGGACTGGTAACAACCTTACGTGGGACTGGTAACACAACCTTATCATGTAAAACAGTGACAGAAACAGCGCTGCAAGATTACATGAAGGCTTTAGGCGCAGACGTCCTTTCAATGAGGTCAGTTGCAATGGTGGCTTCGTGCTCTATAAGGAGCAAAAGGAAAATGATGGTGATTTCTTTCTTCAATTCCACACATTATAGCCACCATGTATAATGTCTACTATTAATCTCTACTCTAAATCAGAGGTTCCCGTGGAAGGGGGGGGGGTCCGGGGGTGGGGGGGGGCGGGGCCGCTTAAAAGACACAACAAACAAGCTTTGCCAAACCTGCAAGATTTTATGACCCATTACTTAATGTTGACTTTTATGTGCACTGTAATTCGTAGAAAGATCTAATATATTCCAAAACATGTACTAGAAGCGAAAAAAGCGGCTGCAAGAGTGAAGGAGAAACTACCCAGTTTCCACCCAATAAAACAAGGAGTGAGGCAGGAAAGTATTCTTTCACCGATCTATTCTCTCAGCAACAGCATCGTTCGTGAAGCCAGTCAACGATGAACCGTGAATTCGAGCTGGAGGTTTAAAAAAAAAAGCGTAACAAAGAGAAGGAAAAAAAAAACTTTTTTATGGCATAGTGTTACTAGTAGAAAACTAAAAAGACCTACAAAAATTGTCAGACGTAGTAGAGAAAAAGGATTCAGCCTGATCAGCAAGAAAACAGTAACAATGATCTTCAAGTGAACCACCCCTTCTAATTGTGTAATAACGATAAAATGGAAGACCATTAAAACACACACGCAGTTTCAAATACTTAGGTACAGTGATGACACCAAAATAAGAACAGAATTTGCAAAGAAAAAAACGGCATTCCATAAAATGCGGATCATCCTAAGCAATAGATCCTTGTCGCTCAACACATGAACAAGAAAAAAAGATCCCGTTACACCGCATGGAGGCATACCTGTTTTGGCTGGCCTCTTATTGTTGATTGAAGCCACACTCTTGACAATTGTTACGCACAGAATTTTGTCTAAAGACATTGTATAATTTTTTCAAAAAGACATTGTATAATTTTGTCTAAAGACATTGTATAATTTAACTTGTCTGAATTATACACTTTGATTTTTCGCACAGTCTAAGCTAGATAACTCTTGTTTAACTGTGATTACATTTTGCAAGGATGGTTGCCTTCGCTTGTGACGGGACTCATCGGTCCATTTTTTTTGTACGATGTGTTAGTCACTCTCCTTATATGGTAGTATCGGTCAACTGTTTCTTAGAATGATTGAAACCAGTGTTGAGGATTCTTTTGCTGTCCATATAAGGCACGATTTCTTACAAAATCTTTCTAGAAGGTCTTCAACCATCGTCTCGTTGAGTATTACTCAAGTGTATGCGTTCTGCGCATGCGCAAACTTTAAGAAAGTTAGAATCGTCTTCCGCCCAGGGATTCGATGAGATGTTTTGAGCCGAGCAGGACGCTATGGGCGTCTCTGTGATTTGTTAATAGGGAATTAGGAATCCTTTTGTGAGTTAGTGTAGCTAACAAGGTCCTTCCCTTGATTATTCAAAACGCCTGGAGGCGTGTGTTTTGTGGTGTTGATTTCGAAACAAGGTAATACCTCATTTATGTTTCAAATCTATAATTTAACATTATGTTGACAATGGTCGATCTCTGCTCGCTCACGTATTACAGTGATAAAGGTTCTTCTACTAGAAGTCACACCCAAGGTATCTTCATACCTGTGAGTTATATGTACACGGGATATACTAAGCCCGAGGAACAGTTCTACGTCCTATAAACATCGCTATGTCAGCGATTGCACCTTTTGTCGAGGGTTAGACTTAGGAATGTTATAAAGGTCAGTTTGACCTGTACTCCATGTATGCCATTCTCGTGCGAACAGTAATGGATTTATATTGTACATCTGATCTTCCAGTATCAGAGAGGAGTATTGATAATTAGGAATATTTATGAGATGAAGCTGAGGCTATCGTCAGCTAGGATTATCTGTATCAACTTGGAGAATGTATGCAGAAACTTTAGTATGCTGAATTATATATTGAACTGTTGATGTCCATGACTCATGTAACGTACCTGTCATTTGTGGCATCCAAATAAATGATGAAACGTCAAAGCAGTTCACCCTTTTTTATGACTTCACATGTCATACTTCATATGCTGTAACTCTGAACTACCTCACTAATATATATATACACAGCAACAACAACAAAACCAGATAAGACACCCTACATCTTCAACTATAATATACCTGGTGTCGATAGGGGTGGTATTTTGACAGAGCTGAAGAGTTACCACGTACTAGGACTTACATTTGCAACGTCCATAGTGGCCAGACAGTGTGGCCTTATCATCATCCAGAAGACAGCCTTAAATCCACCCTTATCAACAATGAAATAACACACAAATGTATGTTTGAAATAAATAATTACATGTCATATTACAAATTACAAAACAAATTAGAACAACAGATTCATTATATTTTTTTTTACAGTAATTTCAGTCCGAAGACTGGTATACATGTGTGATGCCGCACTGTAATTATGTCTTTCATCCGGCCCGATTCTGTCGTCTATTTTGTATTTCCGGCCCGATTCTGTGGTTCTATTTTGAATTTCCACCATTTTATTTATTCTCATTTGAATATATATCGTGTTTGGTAATTTTCGGTAGGGATTAAATGGGTTCGTTTATGATGGTAGGTTTATTTTATTCTAGCATCAGTTTTACCCTCTTCTGAATTTTTTCCGCTATCAAGCAGATTATCGTTGTTTACGATAAATCGTCATTTTCGGGCACTCCTGTATGACGCGTCAGAAACACGCGGCCATCGCGTAATGTGACGCAATTTTCGGACACGCGCAGCTTGGGATATGCGCGGGAGAGGAATTCGCGTGGGTGTTTTCTCTTGTATATAATGAGGGAGGAAACCGCGGGCAATTGTCTCTGAAGAAATAATTGTCTGGCCGTAGGACGTCGTAATTAGCGTCTCCATTGCGGGGAAGAAAAACGATAATCGGTATGTAACTATTTTATTAATCGTTTTATTCATTAGAGGGTTCTTTGAGAAATTCGCCCGTAGTTAATTTTTTCGGGGACATTAACTTTTTAGTTCTAAGGATAGTGCCATTCATTATCATCTTTGTAGAACGATGTAAATGTAAAAAGTGTGTATAATTCTTTCTGGGATTTTGGCAGTAGATAGGAGTGTGTGAAGTTGTGAGAAACACGTGTGCCCATATTTGTAGAATGTTATGTAAAACCACCATTTATTTCTGTGTATTTACTAATGTAATTTTATGGGGAAATCCCTGGTGTGTTCGTTAATTTTACTGAGCCTTAAATGTGAGAAATATTGTCAGAGGGTTCAGATTTACGTTGTAAGTGAATTATACTGCTTAGAGGAGTAAACTATTCCTATAGCGAGATTTCATTTGAATTGGGGCTTAAGTAGGAAACCTCATGTGTAAATGTTAAAAAGGGAGACCCCGGAATTTCGGACAAAAGAAGTTCCCGAGTTGTAAATGCTGACACGTGGGTAGCCATGTGTGACGGCCAAGAGAGAGAGAGGAGGAGGGAGATTTAAGTGCCACGTGGGTAGGAATATTTTATGTATCGTTTTTTTCAGAACGAGAGAAGGGGAGAAGGAGGAGAGAGATTTAAGTGCCACGTGGGTAATATTAATTTTTGTATTGTTGTACATGACGAGTGAGCCACGTGGGCAATATTATTTTATGTATTGTTGTAAATGACGAGTGAAGGGGAGTTAGGTTAGAGATGCGTTAGGTTGGAATTGTTATACAATAGACGCATCTTCTTTTAATTTCAGCGAGTCACGGCGTAAACAGTGGGGAGCATAATTTTGTCAAATAAAATTATCCACGGCAAAAGACATATCTCAGGGTCAGAGTACTCGAGTTATCGTCAGGAGCAAAAGAAAAATACTCTACGGTCTCTGGCAGTGAAGCCCCTATGCTTCAGCTGGAACGGGGTTTATTTATCATACAGCCTGGAGCATCGCTATTATAGTTTCTAGCAACGGCAGGTGGCCGTGAGACTGAGTTACATTGCCTACAGCCAGAACTTTAGGCCGTGTTTTTTTTTTCCTCTAACTCCGGAGCGGGTTATCAGGGGAAAGTTATAGAAGCTAATCAGCAGCAGAGAAGTTTGTCAACAATTAATCGAGTACCTCATGCTTGACGCCAGAACTTCATTCAGGAACAGGTGACAGGGTTACCATGCCTGGTCTTGAAAGGAACGAGAGGAGAGCATAACGGAGACGCAGCATCATCAGTCGGCGAGTGTTGGAGAGACACTGAGACCAAGAGCAATAGAGAGAGAGATAGAGAGAGAGAGAAGGAGGGAGAAAATAGACATGACCAGTAGGGTCTGTTCAGTATCCAGTTGAAGGGTAGACACTGAGCCATTGTGTTACTCCAAGTCTATTATTTTAGCATTTCCAGTGGTGTTAGATAGCGGCGCATATCGCCTAACAAGTGGAAAGCTGTGTAGACGTTCGTTGAGGAAGAGTCAGCAGGACTAAGACAGTAAACTCTTAGTTGTGTTAGAGAGTGGAGGCTAAAGTTGACAGCCCCACAATAGTAGAGTTATTAAATCACTAATCATTTTATTGCTCCTCAGCAGGGTGACAGAAAGAGTGAATGTGATTTGGGGTTTTTTTTTGTTTTCTAGTGTCTATCTAATCTAATTTGTACGTTGTTTTCAGGCCGTGCAACAGTGCACGCTATCGACTGACTTGATGACGTATGATGCCATTTTATGTTTTTCTCGTATGTAAATAAATATATACATATATTAGTTACTGGATCAGCTTCTATTCTTTACTATACTTACTTTATGTCGTCTGTATAGTGGTGTCTGTGGTCGTTTTTATACACCTTATCTCCTTGTATTTAAAGGAAGTCAGAGGAGGGTGAGATTATAGCCAGTTTGACGTCACGAAGCGGCAAGGGCGAGTCAAAACCTGATTTTATCCCTTGAGCCAATAGTCTCATCTGTCCACAGGCCTGTCATTTTCCATCTAAATTCTATCTTCTCAGACTTTCTCATACTAGGGTCTTGTTTTCATTCAGGCAAACTCTATAAACGTAAAACCACTTCGTGACAACATGTCTTGGCAGATGTGCAGTACAGTAGTTTGCCGTTGCTTTCTGTGCATGGTTCATTATATATGTAAAACTAAATCTCAGAACGTTATTTTTTAAGGATTTTATAGGTCTGGCCCTCTGGTGTTACCCTTTACCATAATCTGGCTCCCGGCCAACCTTAGCTTGGCCACCACTGATTTAAAGGATCACTACATCTGGTCCCAAGCAAGGAGAAAGAAGCATGTGGCCTATTATACGTTCCTTGCCATCCAAGGGGGCTCTCCAAATATGCAGAGCTAACTACTGGGCTCTCCCAAAGAATTGTCACGTTCTATACAGAGCCACTTCTCAGCTCCCGCTGCCCGTCATGTGTCCATAGTGAGATCCTCCTGCATGCAGCAAACCAGGTAAAAGCCAGAGTTACGTCTGGGACTCAAGTGATTCCTCCAAGCTTAGTGTACAGTGCTGGTTTCTCAACACGCTTTAATACACTGGAAATGCCTGAATTATTTCAAGAGTCAATGAGGGTGTCATTAGCCTCACAGACACTTTCACTTCCACATTTGAATACTGTAGCATTGTGCGTATCTGGTGATAATATAAATATGACTCCAGATATGCCTCCATGCATAAACAATGGTTGTAGTGCGTTACACTGAACCAATATTCTTGAATGGATGCAAGGCCTGGACAATGAGCAAAATAATGCAAAAATCCTTGGAGGCAACTGAGACGTGGTTTCTCATAACAGTGTTATGAATCATGGGGACAGCTAAACTATCAGCATAAAATCATCAAGATATGTGGAGGGACATAGCTTGATTTTCGTAGAAAGAAGAAATCAAGATACCGCGACATATGTCAAGTTCCCAAGTGACTCATAGTTTGAAAAGTTCTGCTGTCTAAACAACGCTTTGTCTTACTTATCTTAATTGTTTCCCTTGTTCAGCTGTAAACTGTTCCCTTGTTTATCTAATATACAGAACACAATTTTTGATGAAAAGCTTTGGTCTGGAGTTCGATTATTATTCTTATTGGGCACGGTCTGTTCCAATAATATCCTTCTTTTTTGGCCACCTCGAATGACTTTGCCCCCTTTAAGTTCAAGTAAATAGATAAAGGCAAACCGACATTTTACACACAAACAATGGAATATATCTGACTCACGCCCATTTTCTGCACGCATTTCGCAATAACTTTAAATTTTGTCTCGACCACGACTGCCACATCAGACATAAAGTACCACAACATCTGGCTGTGTATATTGACTAGTCCATTGTCCTACTGACAGGCATATTTTTACTGATACCTCGGATATTCATATTCCTGCTGTTACCAGTTGAAGTTATCGCCCCTGATGATCAGAGTTTGGCTACATTTATTATTATGAGAGGAAAATATGCACCTTTCTTTAGCGAGCATACAATTACTTTTCTCATTACGGATCTTTGTAATATTGTCTTTGAACAATCAAGTTCTGGTAACAAAAATAGTTTGCATTGTTTTTTTTTAACTAGTGGTTCATAGTAATCATACTGTCTATGAAACTTCTGCTGGATGTATTAGGTCAGTGGTTCTCAACATCGCAACGATCACGACCGACATTTCACAACTGGTGGCGTACAAAAATTGACAAGTTAAAAAGAAAAATTAATTTTAAAAATCCAGCCACTAGCATGCCGTTTAAAACTTCGAGTAAAGCATACGTAGGGGGACACGACCCATCGCTATGTTTCCTGCGACCCAAT
Organism: Oreohelix idahoensis; assembly: GCA_024509875.1. Taxonomy (NCBI): domain Eukaryota; kingdom Metazoa; phylum Mollusca; class Gastropoda; order Stylommatophora; family Oreohelicidae; genus Oreohelix; species Oreohelix idahoensis. The sequence continues at coordinate 579,602 of JAMPIV010000153.1, forward strand.
TTTGGGTAATGACCCATAATTTGATAATCACTGTGTTAGATTATCTGGCTCAAGATTAGACGAGCAGCACTCATTCACAGTGAACAAGTATAATGATCTGATCACGGACTTGAGACATGACGGGTTCACAGAAAATTGATCTGCAGTCTTCTTATCTGTTGAACTGCCCTTGTCTTTTAATGAGGCATTATACAACCTGCTAGGACCTTTAACAGGTTCCTCAATGACAGTAGGGATTCTTTGGTTTGATACCATGAATGTAACTGTAGATGTCTTCCCTTTCCTGACTGTTAGGCTTCTAGACTTTGAAGCTCATTCTGCACCAGCTGGTTAGTTCATCCAGGCGTTCTAACATTCTCCAAGCCTAGTGTTTATTTTGTTACAAATGTAATGTTGACCAGCACAAGTGAACCTAAAAGTGCACAGGGAAAAGATAGACTATGAGAATAAATGCAGCAAATGATAACAAGACAGCACTTGAAGATACACCCCTGAATGATGTAGAATCATAAATATATATAAGGGCAGAAATATAAGCACAGTTGGAAGGACATACAATGAAATCAAAATAAGAATACAAAAGCTTTCACTACATTTGACAACGTATGGAAATCAAAAGAAATAAAGTCCAACACAAAAATAAGAATCTGTATGTCAAGTCAATTTTATTGTATGTTGGCTCTGGAAACATGAAGGACAACAAAAATAACCAAGAAGTTAACAGATTTTCATGATTGTTCTGCAAGATGCTTGTATGGAATAGAAGGTCTGAAATGGAACGACACATTACCAGTGTGGAACTGATGACATGGACCAGACAGATGCCAGTGGAACATGAGACAAGAAGATGCTGGCAATCGAGAGTGACACACAGTAAGGAAAATCTGTTGATAGCATCAAAAGGCCAGTCCTTGTTCTGGAATCCTCAGTGTAAAAGAAGAAGATACCGAAACAAACCAAGAAGAGAACTAGATAGAAATTAAAGGGGTAAAGAAGACAGGGAAAGACCTAGAGCAGATGGCACAGGACAGGAGGACCTGGCACAGGACAGGAGGACCTGGCACAGGACAGGAGGACTTAGCTTGAATTTGTTGAAGGCGTATGTTCCATGAGAAGGTAATAGATAAATGATCACATATGGAGTAGTTTTAGTGACAGAGACGAACCTTGCAGCATAAAACTGAACTATTTGAATGAATAATAAGGAAAGAGAGCTTGGAAGAGGTGCAGAGACTTTAGATGGGTAGATGTAATCAAACAGAACAGGCAATTCCATCTAAACTAAAAATCTAAATTTACTAAGACATCATATAAAATGAGAAAATACAGGCATAGGACCATTTATCTGGCATGCTTAGGGCCTGAGGGTTGTGGGACTGGGTTTTTTAATTTTATATATATATATATATATATATGAGTTGCCATGACTAAAATACAAAGATCATAAAGTTTCTTAAATTCTGCACACCAATTGCTCGTAGAAAATAGCTGCCTAGGCCGTAACAAAATAACGAATGGGAGGGTATTTTTTGCTTCAGCACTGGCTGATCCATTCCATCAACACTTAATCTATTTCTACATTCTTTGTCTAGCATGTCTTCCTGTGCTCTATTATTAACATAAAATTTAAGTTTTTCTATTGTTTTATTAAATAAAATAAATAATAATACACCAAAAGGGTATGTTGCAGGCGCTCATAAGAAATAAGTGGTGCTTAGTTACAGTGTGGTTAGTCACGATTCACTCCAGTAGCGACGCAGTGGTGCAGTTCGGATGGTCCTGGGTTTGAGTTTCTGGTGAGCCTATCATTTCTGTTGCTTTTCTGTCATATAGTTTTCTACTTCTTTATTTCTTACTAGTACCAACAACATACCAGTTTATGCATATTATTTATTTACTGTTCACAGCCCTGGATTTCATTCTTTATGTATTAAATCAAAGACGGTATATAAGCCAAAACCATGCTCATCGCATAAAACCAATACCATGCTCATCATATTGTTTAACTAGGGTTGCTGAGCTTAGGACTGCTCTTTTGCAGCCAATACCAAGTTGAAGACTCCTTAGTATTATCTACACTGTAGATCTAGGCTTTTCTGCCATTCTGAAACGTGCTGAGTTGAAGTCATGAGCTCGTTTCTCCAGCTTGACTTGCATTTAAAGGATCACCATATCTGGTCCCAAGCTAGGAGTAAGTATTGTGCATTCCCTGCCATCCAAGGGAGATCTCCAACTATGCAGAGCTAAAATACTGTGCTCTGGTTCTGGGCTCTCCCAGGGAATTGTCACGTCCTGCACAGAGCCACTTCTCAGCTTCCCCTGCCTATCACTGGTTCTACAGTGAGATCCTTCTGCATGCAGTGAAACAAGTCAAAGCTTAAGAATTATGCTTGGGGTTCAAGTGACTTCTCCAAGCTTAGTGTGGGTTCTCAACAAGTTTCACCACAGTGGGAATCCCTGGAAGTGTGTGGATGATTTCAAGAGTGAGGATGTAATTAGCCTCACAGACAGAGGTTCACTTCCACATATGTATAATGTAGCATTGTGCATAGCTGGTGGTCATAAAAAGATGACTCCAGTTATGCCTCCATGCATATGCTTATCATATAAAAACCAATACCAGGCTCATCATATAAAAACATTGCTGAGCCTCTGTCTAAACCTGTCAGTAACTCCGGTACGTACTTAATATTTAAAGATATGCAGCCAATACCAAGTTGAAGACTCCTTAGTATTATCTACACTGTAGATCTAGGCTTTTCTGCCATTCTGAAACCTGCTGAGTTGAAGTCATGAGCTCTAGTTTCTCCAGCTTGACTTGCATTTAAAGGATCGCCATATCTGGTCCCAAGCTAGGAGTAAGAAGTGTGTGGCATATTGTGAATTCCCTGCCATCCAAGGGAGATCTCCAACTATGCAGAGCTAAAATACTGTGCTCTGGTTCTGGGCTCTCCCAGGGAATTGTCACGTCCTGCACAGAGCCACTTCTCAGCTTCCCCTGCCTATCACTGGTTTTACAGTGAGATCCTTCTGCATGCAGTGAAACAAGTCAAAGCTTAAGAATTATGCTTGGGGTTCAAGTGACTTCTCCAAGCTTAGTGTGCAATGCTGGGTTCTCAACAAGTTTCACCACAGTGGGAATCCCTGGAAGTGTGTGGATGATTTCAAGAGTCAGGATGTAATTAGCCTCACAGACAGAGGTTCACTTCCACATATGTATAATGTAGCATTGTGCATAGCTGGTGGTCATAAAAAGATGACTCCAGTTATGCCTCCATGCATATGCTTATCATATAAAAACCAATACCAGGCTCATCATATAAAAACATTGCTGAGCCTCTGTCTAAACCTGTCAGTAACTCCGGTACGTACTTAATATTTAAAGATATGCAGCCAATACCAAGTTGAAGACTCCTTAGTATTATCTACACTGTAGATCTAGGCTTTTCTGCCATTCTGAAACCTGCTGAGTTGAAGTCATGAGCTCTAGTTTCTCCAGCTTGACTTGCATTTAAAGGATCGCCATATCTGGTCCCAAGCTAGGAGTAAGAAGTGTGTGGCATATTGTGAATTCCCTGCCATCCAAGGGAGATCTCCAACTATGCAGAGCTAAAATACTGTGCTCTGGTTCTGGGCTCTCCCAGGGAATTGTCACGTCCTGCACAGAGCCACTTCTCAGCTTCCCCTGCCTATCACTGGTTTTACAGTGAGATCCTTCTGCATGCAGTGAAACAAGTCAAAGCTTAAGAATTATGCTTGGGGTTCAAGTGACTTCTCCAAGCTTAGTGTGCAATGCTGGGTTCTCAACAAGTTTCACCACAGTGGGAATCCCTGGAAGTGTGTGGATGATTTCAAGAGTCAGGATGTAATTAGCCTCACAGACAGAGGTTCACTTCCACATATGTATAATGTAGCGTTGTGCATAGCTGGTGGTCATAAAAAGATGACTCCAGTTATGCCTCCATGCATATGCTTATTATATAAAAACCAATACCATGCTGATCATATAAAAACATTGCTGAGCCTCTGTCTAAACCTGTCAGTACGTAATATTTAAAGATATGCGGTTGCTTTTGGCAGTCTAACCACCAATAGCTTTTTTTCTGCAGGCCTTTTTGATATAATGACTAGGGGTATATGTGAAGAGGACTGAAGGAAGCAATTAAAATATGTAAAAATTGGCTGGTTTGAATAGTCACGCATCAGTGGTTTTATCACAAAGCGAAATTACTAGGCACTAATTTTAAATACTACAAGAAGGAAAAGTACGTACACGAAGCCACACAGATGTGGTTTTATAGAAGAATGTTAAAAATAAAATGGACAGCTAAAAAGAGTAATGAGGTTGTCCTGAAAGGGATCACGGTGCAAAGGAAGCTTATACCTCAACTTAGAAGGAAGCAATTCTTTTTCTCGGGGCATGTTATAAGAAGAATGGAATATATCATAACAGGAAAGACTGAAGGAAAAAAGAGACAAAGGATGACAAAGAGAGAAGACACAGGACAGTCTGACATAAAAACAAGTCAACAAAAGAGCTGATAAATATTATTGGACACAGGAAGTTGTGCAGACATGATCGTATTGGACACAGGAAGTTGTGCAGACATGATCGTATTGGACACAGGAAGTTGTGCAGACATGATGGTCTATGCTATCAGACATGGTACTTGAAAAAGAAGAAAGATTTTAAATATCGCAGTTTCTGGAACGTTCCAGATACTGAGTAGCCGGATAAATAGTCACATACCAGTACATGAAAAATTAAACCTGTGACACTGGTGTGCCACAGATTGGCTGAGCTCACGTAAACACTAAGACAACTTTGGTCATTATGTTGAAGTAGGTAGCTGCATAGCAGTAGGTACCACAAAGTGATTTTTGTTTGCACAGAAACACCAGAGAAAACAATGTAGTTTTGAAGCCCTTGGTAAATCATGAAATTTGGTACTTTATTTTTTAAAATAGGACAACAAATAAAAAAGTTATAGCATTTTAAAAAGTGTGGGGACTTCGCAACATTGAAAAAGTTACATCACACCAACTTCAGAACACTGCCGTCTTCTTAAATATAATCTTACAACTTTCTCTGACAAACAGCATATAGTCTGGAATATACTGATCACACAAAGAAAACTATAGAGCTACATCATGAATAATTATCAATATATTTGAGACCAAAAATTGCAAATCTGCAAAACACATTACCGAAAAATATAGTTTGTTGAATGAAAGTCAATATTCACATCATATTTCAAAAAATATAAAAGGTACAAGCTTTAAATTTGTACATATTAATCTGCAACCTACACAAATATATCTCAATTTTTTTCAGAGGATTTAAACATCTATTTGTTCTTGTATAATTTTTTAAAATGTGTCCAGAGGCCAATTTGTCGAGGGGAAGAAAAAAATGTGAAAATGAAGAAAATTTTTTTTTTTAAAGATACTGTCCATATTTCATTTTAAAAAATTTGTAGGCAATAATTAACAACATCTGAACAATAATTAGCAACATCTAAACGCTGTATTTTTTTAAAACAACTGGTTATTAGCATTTAAAAAGACATTTTTTAACTGGAGAAGAATGATCATGGCGCACTCTTTCCCTGCAAGAGGGCAATGAAGCCTCACAACCTAAATGCTTCAGAAGTCCAAAATACAATTCTTTGATATTTCCTGATAGTTTAATGTCCTTATCATTCAATATTAATGTCCTTATCATTCAATATTAATTATCTGTATCTTACCTCTACACCTCACGGTAGAAGGGGAACGACTAAGTAAGTAAGTATCTTAACTGAGCCTTAAGATTTCTAAGGGCATTTCGTCCTTTACAAATTTTATCCACATCCTGCTTTGTGGTGCACAGACCCCCTTGGCTTATGATTGTGTTATATAACTCTATCTTCTTCTCTGCATTTTTAATATCTTTATCTTTTTTCCTCCTATTCTTGTCAGTTATTCGCTGTTTAATTTTTTCTTTGACTGCCCTCTCTGACTCTTTACTCCGTATTTTCCATTTCAGTCTATGTTTTGGGTTCTTCGTCATCACTCTTGCATTCTCTACTTTTATTTTATCTGCTCCTTCCTCTTCTCCATTTCACTTTTTATCTGTTTGTAGTGTGTTACTTTGTGGTCTGTAGCTTTATGGAAAAAAAAAAAAAAACACTACAAGCAGTCTACCTCAAGCCATGTTGCATTCCCATCCTCCTCCAGATAATAAAGTTGTGCAAGGACCTTGTTTGTCAGATTGACAGCTGGCACCTTTGGACGGCAACCCTTCCCAGTCATTAAAAATGGTTTTTCATAGCATCGTAGTAGGAGTCATCTGGAACAATAAAATTCCAGAAGTTATTATATATTTTTTTTTATGTATAGAGAATTACATGTACTATTACTATTAATGGCTTGTTCTTGTTCAGTTTCTTCTTGATTTTTTTTTTTTCATATTATTTGGAATTGAAAACAATATGTATCCTAATTATAACCCATCAGAGGTTGAACAGGATATTTTTCATCCTTAATTTTTAAAAAAATATATATTTATATAATATATCTTCTTTTCTGGGAATTTTAAGACTATCAACTAGTGCCTGCTAGTCCGGACATTTCAGTACAGCATCCGCTACTTTAATTATGACATTGTCTGGTTTCCTAGCCTTGACTGGATATGTCGGCCATTGGCATTGTGACTTGCGATATCATTCGCTTTTGAGATCATAATTCACCCTATTGTGTTACAAAAGAAACCTTCATTTAATTACCAATTAATCAAAACATGCATTTTTTTATTCAAATTGGAAACTTTCTTAGCTTTTCAAGCTCTTGAAAAAATCAGATTGATGTGCGAATGTCTGAAGCGGTGATAACACATTCAATCCACGCTGTTACACAAACTGTGCGATCGTGTTAAATTGCTAAATAATATTAAAACTATTGTAAATTTTACATTTGAAGTTCAAAACATTGTTAATAAGTGATATACTTACGTATAGTCAACCTCAAATCAGAAGATGTGATGATGTTTGAACAAGAGCCAATATAAGTGGCGTCCCGATCTTGATCGACATCGGGAGTTGTCACGGCCCATGGAACAGCCTCGCTCTGCATCCTTCGCTAAAATTTCTAGGCCTAACTTGAGCGATACAGAACTTACTCAAAGTCAATTAGCTCGACCGCCAAATATCAGAAGTCTTTAAAATTTCACACGAATAAAGGAAAATGGCTCCCAAACCTTCTCATAAATTGCAAACAATTTTAACACCATTTAAAATGTCAAATTTGGTAAAATTTCAACTTCACTTCAAGATATCAACGTTTTACACTTTGTTTTATACAGTTTGCAATATATGAAACTAAAGATACACTTTTCCCCCTAAAAGTTGTGAAAACAGTGTGCAAATTAGTGGTTTGGCGGTCAAGCGACCCTCATTTGAATGAAGCAGGGTGAGACGAAAAGGTTCGGAGTCCGTAGCGCGCCGGGGAAAACTACGCGTAACGTTGCTAATTGTTTTTATTAGTGACTCTCCATAGAAAAAAAAAAAAGCGAGTTGCGTGATACTGTGGTTTCCGGTGCGCCTTCTGGCCCAGTATCTATGACTTTAGCACCTGTTCAACGGGAGAGTGGGCTCATCCCTAATCTGTTTATGTTCCCAGTAGTAGACTATTCGCAAGCAGCCTGGGGGTGTCACTGCTCTGCGCGGACCTTGTTTACCGAGGCGGCGTCCGAGCTCGTATGGTGAAAATATGGTTGCGTTATCTTCAGAATAGCCCTGTCTTTCCCATGGCTTTTCTGCCATCCTGCAACTTTGAGTTGTGGAGTTCTGAGCTCCAGTCTCTTTCCCAGGCATTTTATCCTGGCCTGGCACGCATACAGAGGACCCCACTTCTGGTTCTAAGTTAGCAGTTGGGGATAGGTGGGGTAGCACACTGTGCATTCCCCGTCATCCAGGGGGCTCTCCAACTATGCAGAGCTTGCACAATGCTGTGCTCTGGTTCTGGGCTCTCCCAAGGAATCCTCACGTCCTGCACAGAGCCACTTCCAGATACCCACCACCTGCCAACCCTCCATTGTAGAAATCTCTTGCATGCGGCCATCCAGTCAAGAGCCAGTATTAAGTCTGGTGCCCAAGTGATTCCCCCCAAGCTCAGTGTGCAATGCTGGGTTCTCATCATGCTGCAATACAGGGGGGATTGTGATGCTCAGCCATCTCTCTCAACTCTGCACCGATAAGTGACATCGGGGACTTAACTGTGCCTCAGTACTGGGAGGCCCCGTTTCCGGGTACACCACACACAGCCAATTGAGACAACGGTCGCCGTGGGCGTGTCTTCAGTGGGGAAGTTGTGGAGTCTTCCTGTACATGTTCTTGCACATCCTAACACTGCCCACAAGACATCGGAGGTTTGGAGAGTGGCCTTCTCTGCTATTTTGAGCCAGGGTGGGCTCCCCGGGCAAGTCTCGATGGGGATCGGGACGTGTCCACGCGCCAGTGGGCCCAGCATCGTTTTTATTAGTAAAAAAATACTTCAATAGCTTTTATTTTTTTTAATTAATACACTTCAAAAGAGAAGAAGATAAAGAGTATCGTGATATCAATTTTATTACAATCCGCTTAATAGCAAAGAGACAGTGATGACTTAAACTAGACGATTTTCGTCCGTTTTCAACAGCTCGAAGCGGGCGGTTTGTGGTACCTAATAGCAGATACTGTCGTAGGGGATTGAAGTGCTAGAGACTTCACCATACTAGGTCCAGCATCGAGAGGTGGGGTGACCAGTTCCCTTCCTTGTTGCCTTTTCCTTCCATAACTCAATATCAGGTGCCCATTTACAGCTGGGTAGACTGGAGCGTGTTCGTACCGTGCTTTAAACATGGCACCTTTGCTGTGAGAGACCAGCACTCTAACCACTCTGCCAGTCGGGTGCTCTATGTTGAAGTAAGAAACACAAAACAATGTTCATTCATTTTACTGTAGATAATTAAACACTGCGTGTGTGTATGGGTGGAGGGAAGAAAGAAAGCAGACAGTGCCAAAAAAACTAACAAAAAAACTGTGAGTTGACGTTTCACAAAATATTAATTTTTTATACAACTTTGACACTGGCAATGTTAGTGCTGTTTCAAGACGTAAACATTATTTTAATTCTTATAAGACATACAGTCATTTACAGTTATTTATAAATAAAGTAAAACTATATCATTAGCACTTTAATTCTAGCCAAGATTGATTAATGAATGTCCACATTCTCACGTTAAACTATTACTCAAAGATTACATTCTCACGTCAAACTATTGCTTAAAGATTATATTCTCACACCAAACTATTACATCAAAACTGACATTCTCACATCAAATGACTGCTTTATCAAAAATGACATTCTCATATTAAACTATTACTTTGTGATGCATCCTGGAAACAGGCAACCTTTGAGTTCTCGAGTTGCCTGGTCAACACTAGAATGGCCTAATTCCATAATTCTCACTATGTGCAATATGTTGAGAACCCAGCATTGCACACCAAGCCTGAGGGAATCACTTACGTCTCATACTTAGCTTCAACTTCTACCTGATTGACTGCATGTGGAGGGATCCCACAGATGACAGATTAAAGGTGAGGGGAGCTGGTTCTGTGCAGAATTTGATGATTCCTTAGGACAGCCCAGAACCAGACCACAGCATTTTAGCCCTCCATATTTGGACACACACACACCCCCCATTGCAGAGAATGCATAGTATGCTGCCTCATTACCCCTGCTAGCTTAATATCAGATGTGAGGATCCTTTAAATGCATAACACGCCAGGTAAAAATACCAAAGACAGACACTAGAGCTCATGACTCCAACTCAACAAGTTGTGGAATGGCAGAAAAGCCACAGGAAAAGCATAGATCTACAAGGTAGATAGTGCCAAGGATTCTTCAATCTGGCACTGGCTGCAAAAAAGCAACTAGCTCAGCAGCCCTAGTTAAACAACAACATCTCCCTACAATCTATACTTTATGACATGAATCATAAGCTCAAGACTACAATTTCATACAGTCCACCCATAAATGATAATACACAAAATCTTGAACTTTTACATTTCTCCGAACAGCATTTGAGAAACCTTCCTTGAAATGGAACCATATGACTGTGTCAAGCAATTCTCTTGTGTTCTTCTCTGGAGTGGTTAGAAAAAAAAAAACAACATTGAGTGAATGGCATAAGCATAATTTAAGCACATGAAGAAGAGCACTTGCGACAGATTTGAAAGGGATGAGGATGACATGGAAAGACTTTGCACTGATGGCACAGGACAGAAGAGCTTCGCATGAATTTGTTGAAGGCCTATGCTCCATGGGGAACTGAAGATTAACGGATGAATGAATAAAAATAATTTTAAATGACATCTATGACATGTTAACAAGCAAGGCATTGTCAAGTGGCACTGAACTAAGAAAATACATGATAGAACTTGCCAGGCCTATACATGATAGAACTTGCCAGGCTCATACATGATAGAACTTGCCAGGCCCATACATGACAGAACTTGCCAGGCCCATACATGATAGAACTTGCCAGGCCCATACATGATAGAACTTGCCAGGCCCATACATGATAGAGCTTGCCAGGCCCATACATGATACAGGGTTCGTAGCGACCTGGAAAAACCTGGAAAACGAAAAAAAAAAAATTCCAGGCCTTGAAAAATGGCTAAAAGCCTTGAATTTCCTGCATCAGACCTGGACAAAAATACGAAATCGAAAGTTGGATGCTTTTTTTTCGGTTATTGATGGTATTTTTTGTTAAACTTCAGTTACCGTAGAATTTTTACTTCCCTTTGCGCACTAAATCCATTTCCAGACGTTTTCGGCGATTCGCGTGTTCGGCGCTTTGCTATAATGACGTGAACGCACAGATTTATGTTAAGCGCTCGATCTGTTGTTACTCGAATGGTGAACGCAGAGATTTGTTTTTAGCGCTCGCGTCTGTTGTTACTCGAATGCTACTGGGAAAAAAGTATTAAATTGTTCATTTCAACTGAGGTAAGTAATAAATTCATTTATCTCATTTATAACACATATTTAAATAAGTGCAGTTTATAGATAGGCCTACTGTACTTGCGTCTGTAATTTATAATGTAGGCATATTTAGACTAGTTTTATTTTTAACCATGGCCAAAATTACAGTGTTTGAATTAAATTTCTTGGTTTACAAATGCTTACGGGAATATGTTTGACACAGTTTAAGATGGTCAGGAATAGAAATTGATGGCGATTCCATATCCTATAGCCTACCCTGTTATCAGACCACGTCCCACTGTTCATTTCACCACATTTTTTTGGAAATAAATATATTTTGAATGCTTTTTTATTATATTTACGATGAAGAGACATATCCTGTTCTACATCTGCAGGGCTATAATTAGGATAGGCCTACATGTTTTCAATTCCAGATAACATGAATAACCGCCAATACATGAAAGTGGCATCACATCTGTCAAATCACTGTAATTAAGATAAATGAAAATTACCAATTTTGTGCATAGGCCTATGTTTAAAAAAAAAAAAAAAATTAAATTAAATTTTAAAAAAAATCGAAACAAACAGAAATGAGATAAAACAACAACCCCCCTCTAAAGTAAAGATTGGGGGGGGGGGGGGGGGGGGTAAAGGCCTGCTGTTTCCAGTTAGATATTTAATAGATTTTTACTTATCATAAGTATTATAAGAAAATTATCATACCTTCACCCTCCCAATTACTATATATTAGCTTTTGTTCTAGTTAAATATTGTTTGACTATATTATGTATGCATTTAGAACTTTGACTTGGTAAATATACATAGCTTAGGCCTACTCATAAGTTATTTGTGTGTTCCATTTTTTTTAAACAGAAAAGAGCACAACCCCAAGGAGCAGTTTTACCCTCAGAAACATCAAAACCATCTAACACTACTCCCTCTGACACATATTCTCTTCTGTGGTAGTTTTTATTCAGCCTTCAGCTTTATTTCAAAACCTGAAAGAAATTCAGATTGGTGCATTTGGAACAGTAGCTGAAAATAGGAAGCATTTTCCTGAAGCAATGAAGAAAAAGCAACTCAAATTGAAAAAGACAAATCATCCTGTGTTTTGTGCGACAGAAGTCATCTCAGACCTAAGGGTCTTTTATATTTGGACATGCTCCCTAATATAACCGACTAGGTTGAATGGGACGCGCCTCGCCAAAACTTTATTTAAAAAAAAAAAAGAGATAAGGCATGCCGACAGTCACCTAGCATGATAAGGAAATATTTAACCTTATATCTACTGTTCATTCCAATGATAACATAAACAAGACAGTTAGAAAGACAAATTCATTAGGGCAGAAAAATACAGAAAAAGTATTGGAGGTGTCGACTACTTCGGCCAACTAGGTGCAAGCTACCCCTACCCAAACAGATCCTATTTTTATATCATTTCTTAGTTGAAACTGCCCTGGTCAATGGGCACATAACCTACAACACTGATCAAAGCAAAGATCAGGATGTCAGTCTGACTCTTATTGAACCTGCTATTCTTCGACACAATGTGACACCTTCAAAACCACAGGTCACAACAGCACGACTTACTGAGCACCACTTCATTGATAAATATGAAAGGGCAAGGTACAAACCAGACTGTAAAGCGTGCAAGGCTGCAGGGATCAGAAGCCAGACTTGTATGTACTGCCCAGATTGCAATGTACCTCTATGCCTGATACCCTGCTTCAAGTTATACCACACAGTCGAGGATTATCAACGATCCAGACAAAGAGGCCTACAGCTACAACTTCAACCCCAGTTAATGAAGGAAGCAGCTCAGACTCCAACTAGAGGTACTTAACTACTCAAACATTCAAACACACTCATTGTCAGATGCCACAGACGCAGAATACATTAAAAAAAGACAAACACAAAAATTAAATTTTTTTTTTTTGCATTTTATTCACAATTTTTGTTAGCCTTTTATGTTGAAAAATGTGGTTAATCGTTAAATCAATACGTCAATCAAGCTTATTTTATTCATTGCCATCCATGTCCCTAACATTTTATTGCACTGACATTGAACAAATTCACTATAAAGTGGAAAAAAGATCATAGTTTTAAAACATCTGATATTTCTATAAATAGCCACACAAATTTTTCAATTTTTTATGAATTTAAAAAAAAAAAACAGTTGTTTTTAAAGAAATCTGCAAACACCCTTGGTAATGGGAGACAGTAATGCTCCGTATTGCTGGTCAGCAAAGTGATAATTATATCTGAGAAAATTAGATGAGGAAAATATTAGAGTAAATATGTGCTTGGGCCTGGAAAAGGCTGGAAAAACCCTGGAAAATGCTTGAAGAAATTTGCTATGAATCCTGATGATAGAACTTGCCAGGCCCATACATGACAGTTTCTTACCACATTCCTGAGAGAGTAGTAGTCCCATTCTTTCTAGGTCTCTTCAGAGATCCCACAGGAGCTATACAGGGCAAGGAGGGCACTAGACAACAGAAAACTCAGACATTTGACTTAGGTCAGTAACATGGTCAAGCTTGCAGTGAGGTGGTGGTGCCATTAAGCGGGCGACACATGTCGCCGAAGATAACCTATGCTCTGCACGCTGGAGCTGCCATGTGTCGCCTTACGGATATCACCGTTTCTAGCATGAGGACTTGTGTACACGTGATTTCAGCCCCGCATGTTAAGTTGTAATGTTATTTGTAAGAGAGTTAGCTTCCGTTTCCGATCTTAAAAAAGCGATGGGTGTATCCGCATTTATTTTTTGTAAATTTTTTAAATCGAAATGAATCTGCATCAACACACAGCCATTTTTGCTCTAATTTTATTGGATTCTGACGCCATGCGGTGGGGATGAGATTTTTGTCTTTATAAGCGCTGATATCGGTTCTCAGAATATGTTTGATGGCTGAGATGGAAACGAAAGTAAAATGGCCTTTCAAGTATGTATAATGTTAGGGGTTAGGACTAGGAATATCGGAAAGATTTAGAATTTCGGCCGAATGTCACAGCTGACGAGAGCGTTTGTTGCTTTGCTACTGATGATGGGTGTAACGAAAAGATCGTCATTTGATTTCTATTGGTCAAATGACTTTCATTGAGATGCAAGGGATATGGACCCTTCGTTTGCTGGTTATTTTTTTAAATTTTTTTTTAAATTTTAAAATAAAAAAAAAATATTTTTTTATTATTTAAAATTTTTTTTTCGTTTTTTTCATCTTTCCTTTCCTCTCTTCCTATCACATCTAATATGTACACAAACAAATTTTATATCATCAGATTCACCATTCATTTATTTATATAAATTCCAAACATGATAGCAATTGACCAAGAAACACAAAAACTATAGACATTAAGGGTCACCCACTATAGAAACGGGACGCTGTGAAAAAGAATGCAGCTGCAGGCGAAAATTTTCGCCAAAGAATGCAGCGTGCTAAAGGTTAAGATGGAATTGAATTGAATCTCCTGAGTGTCTATTACGTCTCTTATTTCTCTGTTCTCTAGTGTCCTTTTTTTTTTCTCTTGCAATTTGCCCATCACCATTATCTCTTTCAGTTAACAAATTAAAAACTTTATGATGCAGTGCCATGAAAAGTGGAATAGGCTCTGGGCTCTTCATGGCTAGTGATTTTACCAGGCTCCCCTATTCCACTTCCCTTGGCCCCTGGGACTGTAGCAAACATACTCCCCTACATGGGGATGAAAAGGGATTTATACTGATCTCATGTGAATTCCAGGGTTAGACTTCTAGCCAAGACCTTGAAGCACCTCCACGTGATGTATCCTGGAATCTGGCAACTTTTGTAGCCAAACCAGATTGGCTCAACACCACAATGCCCCCGTCATGAAACATGATGAGAATGCAGCACTATACCTAAGCTTGCGGGAACTGATTAAGCCCCAGATTTAATTCTTTCACCTGGCTGGCTGTAAACATGAGAATCTCACAATGAATAAATGTCAGCACACATAGTATGCCACCCACTCTTCTCTTCTAGCTTTAAATCAGATGTGAGGATCTTTTAAATGCATGCTGAGCCAGGACTGCATACCCAGGAAAGAAACTGAAGCTCATGACTCCAACTCAACAAGTTTTGGAATGGCAGAAAAGCCACAGACATCTAGATCTACAATGTAGATATTGCCAAAGATTCTTCAATTTGGCAATAGGTGCAAAAGAGCAGCCCTAATCAAACCTTCCCCGCAATTCCATATGCTAGAAAGTACTTGTATGAATACCAAAACTGAAAACAACATATGAACATAGTTAATTAAATTAATATCACAGGAAACTCACATTCAAGACAGCACTGTCAAACACCTGGTAATTCTGCACCTCCAAACATCTCATGTGACGCAACTTTAAAGTAACAAAGATAATAAGCAATCACTTGCTTTTGTGAGCATCTGTCCTCTATTGCACAGCACAAATTGTCAGACAGTCTGTCAAATCAGTGTACCATCAATTGCCGTGTCTAGTTCCCGGGGATGTACAAGGCGATTGACATGAGGTTGTCCATGGGGCAGACAACCTCACCATGTAAATCAAATTGCCACAGAAACCACCACTACAAGATCATGTGAAAGTTTTTTGGTGCAGGCTTCCTGCAAGGAGGCTAGCTGCCATGATGGCTCCATGCTTCATAAGGAGCACAAAACAAAACAAAAATGATATCATTTACATTGTCACGCCTGACGGAACATGTGATATCATTTACATTGTCATGCCTGACGGAACATGTGATATCATTTACATTGTCACGCCTTATGGAACATGTGATATCATTTACATTGTCACGCCTTATGGAACATGTGATATCATTTACATTGTCACGCCTGACGGAACATATGATATCATTTACATTGTCACGCCTGACGGAACATGTGATATCATTTACATTGTCATGCCTGACGGAACATGTGATATCATTTACATTGTCACGCCTGACGGAACATGTTATATCATTTACATTGTCGTGCCTGACGGAACATGTGATATCATTTACATTGTCACGCCTGACGGAACATGTGATATCATTTACATTGTCATGCCTGACGGAACATATATCATTTACATTGTCACGCCTGACGGAACATGTGATATCATTTACATTGTCATGCCTGACGGAACATGTGATATCATTTACATTGTCACCCCTGACGGAACATGTGATATCATTTACATTGTCATGCCTGACGGAACATGTGATATCATTTACATTGTCATGCCTGATGGAACATGTGATATCATTTACATTGTCACGCCTGACGGAACATGTGATATCATTTACATTATCACGCCTTATGGAACATGCAGCCATCACTACTGGCCCTCACCCAGGCAGCCTGCACCAAAACATTGGTGTGCTCTTGTAGTGGTGGTTTGTGTAGCAATCTGTTTGACATAAGGTTACCAGCTCCATCTACAACCTTGTACTAGTTGTCTCTTACCGACATGCATGATGGACCAGAAGTCCTATTTTTTCATGCCCCTCACAGCCCCCTAGGAACTTCACATTAACTGCATGGAAAAAAGCAATACCTTGTTTTAACTCTGTCACAGTTTCTTGAAGGAGAGATTTAATCCTTTTGGTCCTGACAACATTTCCAAAGAAGTTGAAGGTGGCCTTGAAATAAAGTTACATAAATAATTTCATTCTTTCAAAACAAATTAGTATCTGACATGCTGTTACTTAAATAAAACTTCAAAAATATTTCATGAAAATCATAATCACATCATTTTCTGGGTGTTAAAGTCAATGATCACCATTTTCTGGGCATTAAAGTCAATGATCACCATTTTCTGGGCGTTAAAGTCAATGGTCATCATTTTCTGGGTGTTGTCACAAAATTAACCGTGATACAACGTTAAAATATCTCCAATGATACAACGTAGGGATAAAAACTAATGCGTAAGCTGCTAGAATACATGATCGCCCACGCCGCGGGTCATCACCCGCCATGGAAATTAAATTGTTAGACTTGACGGCAAAACGGAACGGGATGAGAACGGAGATCAAAAGGAAAAATCTGACTGAACGCGTGTTTGTACTAGCGAGGCTAAAAGGACGCAAATTGGTGGGGAAAGGAGGAAAAAGTCACGTTCCCCAAGTTGACATAAAGTAAAGAAATCGACAAAAGGTACCTTGGATATTATACGCCACAGTCATTTATTGGACGCTTTTGCGATATCTTAGCCCGTTTATTTGAATGCAGTGATCAACGCATTCCATAAATATTCTAGAAAATATTTGAAAAGTAACTTTTCTTAATAATAATGTTAGGAATATAAAACCTAGCTGGCCGGATGGCCCATCTTGAGCAGTGAAATAATATGCTTTCATTTATACAGACGGACAGATAGTAAGAAAGATATTGACAAAAGACTGTGTTGTTCATATCAGCGAACGTCTACATTGAAATAAAACATGTCACTAATTTTCAAAAAATTGTAACTTTGAAGACGCAAGTGCTAAAATCTAGTTGGAATGAAGAGACGGGGTGGGATGGTGAATTGTGGCTAAAAATAACTTTAAAAGGCAAAATTGTGTAGGGGAAGGCAGGGTTGGTTCAAAAAACAAGTGTGTTTTTGTGTGAAACACAAGTAGAGACGGACGGACCAACAGACAATAAGGCATACTTGACTGAGGTATGACTGAAATGACTTAGTGGTAGGATATTTGAATTTGAAAAAAGAAAAGGCAGTGATTGGCCATAGATGAATATATTATCGGCGCTCAGACGCGCATTTTGTGCCAGTCATTATAAGTTGTCCTAGTAGACACAGTGAATTATCAAGTGGTGTAATTCCCAGAAGCTATTGAAATATTTAGAGGGACGCCATCCTAAAGCCAGCAGCTCAGCTGAGTTTTGCTAGCATTTATTTAACTGTGTACTATATTCATAATTCTGGTAAGACCGAAATTATTTCTTTGTACATTTTAATATTTGTTTAAGGTTTCGAGTGATTTGATACTGCAATAGCATAATCTGTTCCTTACAACAAGTAAGGGTTCGCTCTAGACCCCCCGCCCCAGTTCAGGGTCTAGAGACAAATAAAATACATAAACTCCAGCAAGGATTAGGAAGGACAGATCAAGTGTTGAGATCAGTGAAACATATCACCTATCCTATTCTATGGCAGGAAGCTAATGAACATATTTCAGAATCTGTAGTCTGGGAGAACTTATCCTATGTGAAACCAACTTGGTAAGATGTGTTGTTTGGTCAGAAAGATCTGACCCGTCTATATGGTGTTGTTGTTGTGTGGTGTTGTGTCCAGAAATGGTTAGAGGATGGAATTCTGACACATGACTAATACTTTGATTGCAGAGCTGTGAGTTTCAGTTGGCACCACTGTGGTGTCAAATGAGTTGTTGATTATTACCAGAGTGGACCCGTGCAGTAATATTTGGTCAGAGCAGCCTATTATAGCCCCAAGCACGGAAAGGTGGGGCCACCAGACTTCTGATATAGCCCCCAAGCACGGAGAGGTGGGGCCACCAGACTTCTGATATAGCCCCCAAGCACGGAGAGGTGGGGCCACCAGACTTCTGTTATTGCGCTATTGAATACTATCACTGTTGGCCCATGCATTCGTTGTTTACATCTTTGCACGATCTCGCTCTACACTAAGAATAGTCATCACATGACCAGAGCAATGTATTTCAATGATAAACAAGCCTAAAGCAGGAACTTAGCCTCAAGAATATATTTGTTACCGAAGTCAAAATGCTAACCGAAACCTGGAATGAAACCTGAACAAACTACGGTAACAAAAGTTGGCGGCCATAGCGGGGATCGAAAAATTTTTTCTTATTGAGGCTAAACAAGTGGATTGTGACAAAAGGACAGTTATTTCTAGTATCGCTACGAAATGTTTATAATCATGAATCACTCATGTGACCTACAAACTGTGACGCACTACGCATAACGACCCAAGGGCAACTACGTCATCAAATTATGTGCAAGAGGAACGGCAGAAATCAAGATATTCTACAAGAATGCCTAACGACAAATTAAGAACATTACTGCATTCGAAACAAAGCCTGTACTCTCAAACATTCAATAACAACCGCAAGAAAGAACTATCTTCGCCGTTGGCGTATGCTAACACTGTCCGGGGGAAACTATCAAACTTGTAAAGCTAAGTACCCGTTGTGCAATGATAGCAAACTGTGGTCCACTTTCCTTCGTTGGCATATTTCATTCATTTATGTTATATATTAGCCATTATGGATTTCTTGGCATTGTACATCCAGTAGTTTGCCATTGCTTTCTGGATGGTTCTGGCCGCTTACCATTACAGTCCATGGTGCACCCTCAGCCCGATACCAGGCCTTTCCAACTCCTGCCCTAGAAGCCGTTGTCAAAATATTATTGATCATCCGCCCGTTCGGCCAGCAGTTGTGTGTACTGTTTAAGGTTTAAAGTTGCAAAAAAGATTACATCATTCGAAATGAAATGCTACAGAAGGATGTTGAGAATACCCTGGACAGAAAAAAAGACCAACAGAGAAGTACTGCACTCACTAAACGTACAGGAACATTGGCTCCTAAATACCATCGCAATAAGGAAGCTGAAATTTTTCGGTCATATAAAAAGACATAATAGTCTGAAAAAACAGTGATGGAAGGCATGGTCCCTGGAAAAAGGGGAAGGGGTCGACCTAGACGACGGTGGACCCAGGACATCACAGAGAGTCTGAACTTGTCTTTGGCTGATGCAGGTCGACTTGCCCAGAATCGTGATGCGTTCAGAGCAGCTGTAATGGAGACAACGTTCTGGAAAGAATATGTCACATGATGATGATGTTATATATATATATATCTATGTAATCTATGTTTGTAATGTTAAGCGGGCATTTGGTTGGCGGCAATCAGGATTGATTGTTATGTCGCCTTGGCAGACCACAAACAATTCTGATGGTTCTCATTAGGGATCATTGAATTTTTTCAATTTACTACGGGATACCCTCTAACATAATTTGAGGAACGTTATGCTCGTTATTGCAAAAATTCGATATTACGTGTTAGGTGTATAGTTTCGTTAAATCTGGTGTAATTCTTTTGTAATAAGTTGCATGTATATTCATTTTCGTCTACTGTTTGTAATCTTTCATGTTTTTCTCAATCTTACTTTCGATTATTTGATAATTGTACATATTCGTCAGTTATAGAGTCCTGTGACGTCATTATTTTCTGTGTTCGTATTTTTTTTGGTACTATGACCTAGATTTTGGTTTAATTCTCATACCATTTCCGTTCTTGATTTAGTTCGTGAAATCATTTTTTATGTCTGCATTCGTCAGTTGTGATGTGCTAATGTTTGTGAAACTTTAGTTAAAACAGTTCATGATCAATCAAGCAAATACATCCTACAAA